>CM038795.1:51991580-53191580 GCA_021764765.1 Vicia sativa | reverse complement strand
ACTGGCGACTCTGCCGGGGAGATACCCTAAAGAGAGAATGCCTTAGGGATTTTTTAGATCATCTTTACTGCTTTTTGTTTGACTTGCTTGCTTTATCTTTAAGGGTTGCTTGGGTATTATATTGTGGGGGATCCTACACCCGGATCCGGGTTTCCTTTTAGGTAAGTAGCAATAAATCGTCGCGACCGTTAGACGTATATCAAAACGGTCAACATGATGGCTACGTTAGTGTGACACTTTGGACATCCTGATACTCTTCATTTCCAAGTTGAGGATAGTATTTGGCTTCTGTGTGGTGTCATCAAGCACTAACTAAACTTTTAGAACCTTAATTGACCCATCTTGGCCATTAGAAGGTAGTGAGATGGCCGACTTTGGTGCTAAGGTTGGTTGATACGATGCTACGCTCATTGAGATCGACTTTTGGGATATTTTCAATCGACCACTTGGTAGTCGTATTGAAATAAACGCCTACGAGAAAGATCAATGATTTGAGATTCCTAGAACCCGGTTACTATTATAGGACAGGATGAACCAACTCAAACTTTTGGTGGGGTAATCACCCATACCTCATGCAAGCCTTAACCCTAGGCTCATTGTGTGAATTGTTTGTGTGTGCCAAACATGACATCATGACATCATGCATTGCATATCATTTCTAACTATTTCAAGGACCTAGGGATTTATCTTTGCTCTTTTTGTAGGGTATTATGGCTTCTAGAAAGACTATCCGAATCAACTTCATGGGTATACCTTCTCACTCAAATTGGTTTGAAATTCCGATCATGCCTTCATCAAAAGACATGGTTATCTGCTTGATTTGGTTATCTCCGGTTTTGAAGACGATATGATGCATGTCCTATTGCAGTTCTTTGATCCGAAACACCATTGCTTTACATTTCCAGATTATCAGTTGGTTCCTACTTTGGAAGAGTTCTCTAAACTACTTGGGGTACCTATTCTTGATCAAATGCCATTCACTGGTCTAGAAAAGGTCCCTAAGTACGAAGACATTGCATCAGCCTTACACCTTAAGCGCTCAGACATCGAAGCCAATTGGGAAACCAGAAGTGGAGTTAAGGGTTTACTTTCCAAGTTCTTTATTAAGAAAGCCCGAGAATTCCTCAAAGTTATGAGTTTCCATGCATTCGAAGACATTGTGGCCTTGCTAACCTATGGTTTGGTTCTACTCCCTAACTCGGATCAATTCATAGATGTCAACGCCATCAAGTTATTCCTTACCCAAATTGCCTACTTTACTTGGAGACATTCTACATTCTCTCCACGCGTACTACTAAGAGACAAGGAACTCTCATGTGTTGTATACCGTTACTTTCCAGGTGGTTTATTTCGCACCTTCCTCCATCAGTTTTGAAGAACGAACAAAGGTTGAGATGGTCTCAAAGACTAATGTCACTCTCTCATTCCGATATCCGTTGGAGTCTTTTCTCTCAAAAGGACTTCACCTTCATCGGCGTTGTGGAGAATTCCTAATGTACCACTACTTGGTATAAGGGGAGGTATTACTTACAACCCTTCTTTAGCTCTACGTCAGTTTGGTTTTGCTCGAAGAGATGGCCCGCATGATATGCTTCTCCAAGATATTGTGTTCGACTACAATCACGATCTCGATTACGCGAAGGTTCATACGCTTGGGGCATGGTAAAGAAGATCGATACCAAGACTTTGGGGCACCGAACTCCATTCCTTGGGAACCTTACCTCAAATGGGTGCGAGCTCGAGCTCAACCTCATGATGCCATTCACGCTGTTTACCGGTAATTATAGAACTTTGTTGCCGCATGAGGCTTGAAGCTCTATGCACTAAGAGTTCTCTACTTCACGAGGAAGCATCAACGCCTATCTCGACACCAAGAGGAAGCATTTACAGATTTATCTTTTATTTGTTTGAACTATCTTTTGTACTTAAAAAATGTTTGTTCATTGCTTGTTTAACAAATTTAAATCTCTAAGGTCCTTGAAAACATTGCATTGCATTCGCATAAACATTGCATATCATAGCATAACATTGCATCACAGGTACATTGAAGATTGGTTTTCTCATTCTCTCGCTATTTATTTTAGCAGAAATGGCTCTTGAACAGACTGTCAAATATCTTCAAGCTCGAAATGCTCGGTTTATGTTTACCAGCTTGGTCCAAGGCCAAGAAGATCTGAAGAAGCTCATCAACAGGAAGAAGAAGGTTGTTGGTCTTCTCAACATGGGCAGACGCTACAAAGGTGGTCCTAAGGTAGTCAGTCGGATAGAGCTCTCTGAAGGAAGTATCAAGAAGGAGGATGAGAAAAGTGACAAGGGTGATGGCGAAGGTAGTCAGCATGAGCCTGAGAAATACTATGATAATGGCCAATACTCTGATGAAGATGACAAGTACAAGCAACTTGAAGACCGTCTGAATGCTGTGGAAAACCCGAAAATGTCAGGACTGAATTTTGATGTTCTAAGTCTTGTTCCTGGTGTTGTGATTCCTCCCAAATTCAAGGTTCCTACTTTCGCCAAGTATGATGGCATGTCTTGCCCTAAGCTGCATTTGAAGTCCTATGTTGAAAATCAACCCCACGATGATGAAAGTTGTGGATGCACTATTTTCAAGAGAGTTTGTCCGAACCCGTTGGAATGGTACTATCGACTAGAGAACGACCGTATCCGTACTTGGGTGACTTAGTTGATGCTTTCTGATATGAGTACAATCTTTGAATTGACACCCACTCGCATGCAACTACAAAGTATGTCTATGGGTCGGGATGAGAAGTTCAAGGAGTATGCTCGAAGTGGAGAGATTTAGCGGTGAGTGCAACCACCCTTGTCCAATAGGGAGCTGGTTGATATGTTCATGGGAACACCGACAGCCCATTCTTCAATCATCGATTGGAAACTCTTCACCGGATTCACCGTGATACTTACTGACGGTATTGAAGCGGTATCAAGTGGAAAGATTCATGTAGAATTATCTTCAAATCTTTGAAGAAATCTTTTGGTGGTAAGAAAGAAACTAATCTTGTGTATGGTCGAAAAGCCGAGCCAAGACCGACCGCTCAATGGGGGCGGTTGTGATCTCGATCCTACATCGGCACAACCTCGGTGACAACACGCGTAACGAACGCACCACGAAGCGGTTTACAAAGATCAACATGCCATTGTCGCAAGCCTTGCAACACATGTTGAAAGCAGTGATACCTTGAGGGATCCTCCTCGAAACATCAACACTTCCTCTCCGAGATACAATCCTAATGCTAAGTGTGCTTACCATTCCAATAGCCCAGGACATTGTACTGATGATTGTTGGGCTCTGAAGAACAAGATTCAAGACATGATTGAAGCTAAGAAGATTGAGTTTGACCCTCCTGTTGAGACTCCGAATGTGATCAATGCACCTATGCCTAACCATGATAAGGGTTCCAATGCTATTGGCGAGGATACTTATGTTTTCGACATAGATGACTTGACCATTCCTCTGATGACTGTTAAGAAGAATTTACTACAAGCCGGTGTCAATCCAGGATGCCCAGAGAATTGTCGTTGGTGCCCATCTACACCTGATGGCTGTGCTTGGTTGAGAAGACGGGTTCAGTGCATGATGAATAACCGTGAGATACTATTTCTGAAACCACCTGTGCAGAAGCTGTGTGAAGAAATGTCTAAGTTGAAGATTGACAATGTGAATGAAACAGTGCCATCAGTGTGGGATACCTTGGGGCAGCCAAGTGGAGAGTATGATTACATGGTGAAGTACACTGTTCCTGAGATCTACATGATCCCTATTGAAGACGTTAAGGTGACCGGATGGGGTGACGATTTCCCAGAAGATTATGCTGATGTTAACACAATAAGGATTTCCTCTGCTGATTTCGTGCCTAGAGTGGCACCTCTCATCATTACTTCTCCAAGACCAGTTCCGTATTCCTCTGACAAGGCTATTCCTTGGAATTATGGAGCTGATGTTTACTATCATGGCGTCAAGCAAGACCCTCTGACTATTGAAGATCTTACAGTTGAAGCTACCATTCTTGACATTGACAACATCACCGGATCAAGTAAGGTGACCAGAACCGGAAGGGTTTTCTCTCGGATATCTCTCTCCAAAGACACTGCGACTCCCTCGCATTCCATTCTCAACCCATTCCCAAGCTAGAGGAAAGAACGTTGACTCATCCTTTGGAGTACCAAAGGAAGTTCTTGAAGACATCTCCAAACAAGAAATGAAGGAAATTCAAGATTATCAAGAAAAGTGACTACAATGTTGTGGAGCAGTTAGGACAGACTCGTCCAAAATCTCCATGCTTGCTCGCTCTTGTGCTCGAGGCTCATGCTAACGCCTTGGTGAGGTTTCGAAGAATGCTCATGTGCCGCAAGACACTACCACCGACCGGTTTGAAGTTTGTATTGCTAGCTTGGCTACCAACAACGCCTAGGCTTCTCGATCGATTTGACTCCTTAGGAAAGAAACAACAAAGCCTTGCACATCTGAATGCAAGGGCACTACATCTCATGTTTTGGTGGATACGGTTGCTCTGAACATCCTACCAAAGCGCTTTTGATCGGCTTGATGTCGAAGGGTTGGTTACGAGATCCGTGACATTATTGAGAGCTTTTGATGGTTCTAAGCGAGCGACTTGGAGAGCTCATTCTGCCTATTAAAGTCGGTTCCTAGACTTTTGATTCTACTTTCTTTGTCATGGACATCCGTCCAGCTTACTCTTGCCTACTTGGACGCCCCTGGATACATGGGACCAATTACCTCTACCTACATCGGTGAAGTACCCGGTGAAGGGAAGGTTGTTCGATGTGGTGAAGAGGAATATATGGTCGATCATCTACATCATTCCGTTATCTTGAGATGGAGGGCGAATTCTTTGAGACTCCCTATCAAGCTTTTGAAACAATCCCCAGAGTCATGCCTGTTGACTCTCCTGTCACTCCTGAAGTTACACAAGTTCCGCCTAGGATGGCCTCGTTGAAAGATGCTCAAGCTTGTTGAAGAAGGAGGTAGTACTATTTGGGGTCGACTTCGATCTTCCTTTCAAATCTAACAAGCGGTTTAGGCTTCACCATCAAGGGTCGGATGATACCCGTGAACGTGCCGGCCAACTTCCTTTCCGCATCGGCCAGTGGAGTCCATGTTATAGCAGGCGGCGACACTCGACATCGACAAGTGGATCTTCCCAACTCCGACAACGGACTCGGCAATTGGAAGATCAAGACGTCATACCAATCTCCTTTAGAGGAGTAATTGCTCTTGTTTTGTTTTGCTTTTCGTATTTTCGTGTTTTGAACAATAAACTTTGAAAGCCTAGTGCCTTGCCCGGCATCATGGCTCGTTGTGAGGGTTATTATCATCATTTGCATATTTTCATTCAATAAATCGTTGGACTTTTGCATTCAATTGTTGTGTTCTTTCTTTACTTTATCACCCTTTCAAAAGCTATGTGTTCTTACACACACCACGTGATACACCGAGAATCACTCGAATCTCGTTGATAAACTATGCTATTGCTAAATATGACTTCGATAATCCGATCTACCAAGCCGAAGACGAAAGTGAGGAAGATTGTGAAGTGCCGGAGAACTTGTCGATTACTACAAGAAGAGCGAGTTATCTGACCACACGAAGAGCAAGTTGAGGTTGTGAATTTGGGTCTTGACGAAGACAGAAAAGAGATTAAGATAGGAGCGGGTCTTGAGAAGTGTTAAAGAAATATTGGTTCGGATGCTACGAGACTACATTGAGGTTTTGCTTGGTCATACGAAGACATGTCGGGTTTAGACATTGATATTGTGGTACACCGATTGCCGACAAAGGAAGGTTTTCTCGATGAAACGAAGGTTGTCGCATCGTCCGAGATGTCGAGAAAAATCAAAGCGAAGTTATGAAACAGTTCAACGCGGTTTCTTAGTCATTTTTCCTATCCACAATGGGTTGCGAACGTGGTTCCCGTGCCTAAGAAGGATGGTAAGGTACGAATGTGTGTGGATTACGAGAGATCCGAACAAAGCGAGTCCGAAAGACGATTTTCCACTTCCTCATATTGATGTTATGGTAGACAACACCGCTCGGCATAAGGTTTTCTCCTTCATGGATGGTTTCTCCGGTTACAATCGAGATCAAAATGGCTCCACAAGACATGGAAAGACTACTTTCGTTACACGGTGGGGCACTTTTGCTACAAAGTTATGCCGTTCGGATGAACGCAGGCGCCACTTATCGTGCTATGGTGACATTATTTCATGACATGATTCATCACGAGATAGAGGTCTCGTCGGCGACATGATAGCTCGATCACAGACGGAAGAAGAACATCTTGATTATTTGCAGAAACTGTTTGACTGATTGAAGAAGTATAGACTGAGACTTAATCCCAACAAGTGCACCTTTGGAGTCAGATCCGGTAAACTCTTAGGGTTTGTTGTCAGTGGTAAAGGTATTGAAGTTGACCCCACCAAGGTTAAAGCTATTCAAGAGATGCCATCTCCCCGCACCGAGAAGGAAGTCAGAGGTTTCTTGGGCCCGATTGAACTACATTGCCAGATTCATTGCACATCTAACTGCTACTTGTGAGCCAATCTTCAAGTTACTTAAGAAAGATCAAGTGGTAGAATGGAACGAAGATTGCCAGACCGCTTTTGACAAAATCAAGGAGTACCTACAGAATCCTCCTATCCTGATACCGCCCGCCGAAGGAAGACCTCTTATCATGTACTTGACAGTGTTAGAGAACTCAATGGGGTGCGTGTTGGGGCAACATGACGAGTCTAGTCGAAAAGAGCATGCAATATACTACCTTAGCAAAAAGTTTACCGATCGTGAAACAAGATACTCATAGCTCGAGAAAACTTGCAACGCTTTGCTTGGTGCCGACTAAGGCGATATACGTTGACTCATACTACCTTGTTGATTTCAAGATGGATCCGATAAAATACATATTTGAGAAACCAGCTCTCTCGGAAGAATAGCAAGATGGCAAATGATCTTGACCGAATATGACATCCAATACACTTCTCGAAGCGATCAAAGGAAGTGTAGTCGATCATTTGGCTCATCGCCGTAGATGACTATCGCCTATGTTTTTCGACGAAGATGTTTTACTAGTTACTAATTGCGAAGAACCGGGCCAGACGAAGGACTGAACAAGGATCCCGATGGACCATGGTTTTAATGGAGCCTCAAACGCGCTTGGCAATGGCATTGGCGCCATCATTACATCCTCGCGGGCATACTCCTTTCACCGCCAGATTATGTTTCATTGCACTAACAACATGGAATCTGACGTGCATCATGGGTATCAAAGCGCTATTGACTTAAGAATCAAGTTCTTGCAAGTGTATGGAGACTCGGCTTTGGTGATCGGTCAGATTAAGGCGAGTGGGATACGAAGCATCCGAATCTTATCCGTGTCGAGAGCATGTCTTGAGTTTGATCCCTACTTGAAGAGATTACTTTCAATCACATTCCACGAGAAGAATCGGTTGGCCGCATTGGCTACTATGTCATCTATGTTCAAGGTCGGATGGGACAACGAGGCTCCCGGATCATCATTGAGAAGTTTGACGAACCGGTATTGCTATGAGCTTGATACGGAAGAGAAACCTTGGTACTATGACGTGAAAAGGTATCTTGAGACTCGGGAATATCCGAGGGCATCATCAATGATAAGAAGTTCATGAGAAGATTTGCATCCAAATTCTTCCTCAAAGCGGCATCTTATACAAGCCAACCACGACTTGTGCTTACTCCATGTAGACCGAAAACAATACGTATCATGGAAGAGTTACAAGGCGCATTTGGTACCCACTCCGTGGACACACCATGGCTAAGAAGATTTTGAGAACAGTTACTATTGGTCCACCATGGAAGTCGATTGTCACCGCTTCGCTCGATCTTGTCACAAGTGCGGTTATGCGACAAAGTGCACGTACCTCGGTACCTCAGAATGTCCTAACTCCTTGGCCTTTCGCAATGTGGGGCATTGACATGATTGGAGAAATCAAGCCCACCGCGTCAACGGAAATCGTTTCATCCTTGTGGCAATTGATTATTTCACCAAGTGGGTAGAAGCGACCTCGTTCATCTGTTACCAAGAATGTTGTGGCTCGATTCATCAAGCATAATCTTATCTGTCGTTATGGCGCTCCCGAAAGGATTATCACAGATAATGGCTCCAATCTCAACAATAAGATGATCACCGAACTCTGCACGTAGTTCAAGATCAAGCATCACAATTCATCCCCTTATCGGCCTAAGATGAATGGCGTTGTGGAAGCCGCCAACAAGAACATTAAGAAGATTATCTGAGAGATGACTTACAAGGATTGGCATGAGATGTTACCATTCGCTCTTCATGGTTATCGCACTGACGGACATCAGAGGGCAACCCCTTCTCTTGTTACGGTATGGAACCGATCCTACCCATCGAGGTTCGGATACCCTCAACGAGTCCTCCGGACGAGTTAGGCGAAGACGATTGGGTCGAGACTCGCCTTGACCGATTAAGTTGATTGACGAAGCATCCATCCGCCATGGACGATTTATCAAAAGCGAATGATCGAGCATTTAACAAGAAGGTCAAACACCGAGTCTATCAAGTTGGTGACCTAGTAGTCAAGCGCATCATTATTCCACAAGGTGATCCAGGGGCAAATGGACTCCCTTATGAGGGACCGTTTGTAGTCAAGGCGGTATTTTCGGCGAGCTATGATACTTAGCACCATGGATGGTGAAGACTTCCACACCACGTGAACGAGACATAGTCAAAAATACTACGCATGAAGAGACCCGCTAGGTCGGTGACCTAGGCAAAAATAAGGGCATCTGGAGAACCAAAAGGGTTCGGGCAAAAGTTAAGGATATATACAAAACATGTACACCGCAAGTCGAAAACACGAAAGGCGGCTTGGGCAAAAAGGGTATCCCGGTGAAAACCGAAAGGCGGTCTAGGCAAAAGTTAGGGATTTAAGCGTCGACTATGTCTCTTCGGATCACCTTCACTATCAATATTCAAGATTCAAATGGCGAAGATCGATCTACTCACTTTCTCGACGAGGAGATGAGATAGTTGAAATATATGAGTACTAGCATGGTTGGAACTTAACGAGATTGTTTCGCATAGCTTTTTACCTTTCTTGTGTACAAACTACTTGGCCATACGCCACATTTCAAATGAATACAAGTTCTTTCTCTTTACATTTTTCACTATTGTCGTTTGCAATAAGTCCAACGTTTGCTTTGAATGATTATATGCATTTGACAATAAGAATCTATTCACAAACATGCGAAAAATGGACATACAAAAGTAGTTACTACAGGCTCTAGGAATTGAGATGACGAAAGTCACCAATGCATTTCCCCACAGAGCATGATCCCCACAGCAGTGTCACTCGCAACAAACCTTCCCAGGAGTATCGTTAGTCCCGAGTGATTCCACTCAACCGAGCAATGTTACATCGTCTCAAGAACACTTCATCCCGGGGTATTTATCATCGCAGAATATCTCTCAACAATTCCCTTTTCTCCAGCAGCGGTATCCAGACTTGAGACTTGGTCAGATAGTGCACGGGAAAATCTACATCTTCTATTCCCGATCGAGATTCCGCGGGCCCCGGTCTCCGGCAACCATCAAACGCTCTCCGTGAGATCTACACTCAAAATCCCCAGGGCGCCTCCTAATTTTCCAGCAGGATCTACATACAAGATCCCCAGATTGCCTCCAGACTCTCCCAGCGGGGTCTATGCATGAGATCTCCAACAACGAGTTTCTCAATCTACCTTCCTCAACAATATCTAGGCCCAAGACTTGGTCAGATAGTGCATCGGAGGGATCAAAGTTCTTTTCTTCTCAGGATCTCCATCCCCAAGCAAGTCGAAATCCTCAAGCAGAACATCCACATCTTCTTCAAGATGGATATGTTTTGAAATACCACAACATCTATCATTCATACATTACTCATAAAATCATAATTCATGCATATGTCATTTATATACATTGTCATGCATCATACTTTGCATAAGACTAACAAATATTCTATCAAAGTTTCTCTTGTTTTCTCCAAAACAGGTGGAAATCACTTCGCAAGCGGTCGAGTTAAGCCCGAATCTCGACGGAAAACTATCGAAACCGCCCTTGGTTGTCCTCCGACGACGGTCGAGATTAAGCCCGAATCTCGACGGAAAACTATCGAAAGACCGCCTAGTTGTCCTTCGACAACCGGTCGAGATTAAGCCCGAATCTCGACGGAAAACTATCGAACGACCGCCCTCGTTGTCCTCCGACAACGGATCCGAGATTAAGACACGAAGCCGACGGAAACCCTATCCGACGATCACAAGTTATCCTCCGATAACGTGGTGGATCAATACCGATGCACAAGGACGATATCCACACTTTGCCAAATTACTATCCCTCGAGTCATGCGAATATTTATTCGAATCCTTCTTATTATCAAGAACTCTGAGTCTGCGACTCGGTTGCTGGATGGCATCTTAAGCCCATCTCCGACTACTTATCAACATTTCTCCGCTTTAGAATGCATATTTGGTTAAAAATCAATACAAATTAATAACTTCATTCAAAGATGAGCATGAAGTCTAACGTCGACTCCTCCGATGGCATCTTAAGCCCATCTCCATGCTCCTTCCGAACGACTACGAGCCTAGCGTCGGCTCACTCCCGCACCGACCTTTCCAGATGGCATCTTAAGCCCATCTCCGATTCTCCTCCTATCAACAACCTCGAGTCTAGCATCGACTCATCCCCAGTAAGTCTCTACCTTCTCCAAATGGCATCGTAAGCCCATTCCCGCATCATCCACCAACAGTGCAAATTTTCAGGTGTACTCGAGTGTTCAATCATCTTCTACCTTCAGGTCACGAAAGGCACGCATGCCAATCTAACCCTTCCAGTACAAGAGGATTGAACAGGGGCAGCTGTCATACCCCAAAATTTGCCCTCCATCTTCTCAAGACATTCCATGCATCCATACTCAAGGGTTCCTCAAGGGTTGATCGACAAACCTCTCCTAGACAATCAACCCAAACTAGGGTTTGGCAATTCTCAGATCCAGATGGATTTCCAACATCTCCAATGTCCTTCATGCCTCCTCATATGCTTCAAAGGTTCTCCATGTCAAGTTTCAAGCCTCACAAGTCAAGTTTCCTCAGACAATTGCTCGGATGGTTGAAAATCGGTTATATTGGACAAAATTCAACTGTGGTCAACATACTGATCAAACCTCATGATTTTTGGTCAACATCCTCATTTTGAAGTTACATTCATCATTTGATCAAGGGTTGATCATGATTCATCAAGAAAACTCAAGATTTGCTCAAAAGTCAAACTTTCTAAATTAGGGTTTCTCGAGAAAAGTCAACCAAACTTTGGTGAGCATAACTTCTTCATACTTTCTCAGAAATTTTTCCACCACCTCTTGTTTTGAAGGAAATTCAATTCTCTACAACTTCATGTCTCACAAGAATGTCCAAAAAATGCTTCATTTAAGAGGTATGGCTCAAAACATTACAGGTCCTTTTCAAAGTCAACAAAAAGTCAACATTTTGTTTTGAGGATATATTGAGCATGGAAACTCCAATTGAGATGAGACCAAAAATGTTGGTTAGAGGATTCTTAGAGATTTCCAAAAAGTCCAAGAACACTCAAAAATGTGGAAAATTAAGCAAGATACACCATTCACAAGTTGGGCAATTTTGAAGAAGTGCACAAAGAGAAATACTTCTAAAAATCAAAATTTTTGCAAATGGGCTTACTTTTTCTTCATCCAAACTTGTTCCTTATGCAATTAGGAATATCCAAGCCCAATGCCACGAATTTTTATTTTATTTTTCTATTTAATTTGGAATTTATTCATTTAAATACAAATTAAATTAAAAAATAAAGTATATAATCAAAATTAAATGCAAAATTGAATTTTCTCTCTTCCTTGAGATCCAAGTAACTCAATAAAGCCAGCAAATTTCGAAATTTGGTTGGATATGGCAAGATTGGATTGAAAATTAATCAAAATATGAAAATTTGATTTTGTACAAAAATCAAATTTGATTTGCATTGATTAGTGATTGATTCTTCCTCAAATTAACTCCAAATCCATCCAGTATAAATGTACAATGCATACACATCAAGAAAGAACGAAAAATTTGCCTCAAGAACCCTAAAAATTTTTCAAACAAACTTGTGAAAAAAGCAATTTCGAATTCTGTTTTGCAGGCCAATTTAAGGAGTTTTGAAGATTGGATAAGCATCCTCAAGGCCTCAGGAAGCTATTCCAACCATCCCCACGCGTGGAAGCATCCAGAATCGTCTTCACCAAGTCACGGTTTGTGTCAATATAACTCGAAATCGAATCCATACATACAGCCATGTTTAATGTGTTTTGATTGCATATTTGTGTTGCTAATGGTGTTTCTAAGCTTTCTGCATAGTTTGATTTGAGTTTCAGTGCAAGAATCAAGAGATGCCATGATTAGGGTTCCCAGTGCTTTTAGGGTTTTTCGGAAGGAAAAATTGGACCACGAGATGTGACCAATGAATTGAACGATGTCTGAATCGAACCATGGTCTTAGATGTTATTTATATTATGTGTGCTTGATTTTCTATTTAGCGAGTGCAGCGTCGAAGAAAGACCGACGCTAGCTTTCAAAAATTCAAAACGAAAGAGATGAAGTCTGGCGCGCAAGGGAGGCGGTCGAGGGCGACACTTGTTTTCTCCCACTCGGTTTTCAAACATCCAATGCACAATGGCACAGTTGGTTAAGGTGTTTCCTGTTGATAGATTCCATCCCATGTCACGAGTTCGATCCTCACTAGCACCGGTTTTGCATTCTTTTTTTCACAAACTCTTTTTTTACAAACTTTTCTATTTTCTTATTTATTTACTATATCTCATGCATTTTAATTTATTTCAATGTTTTTTCTCATGCATTAAAAATCATCAAAATATTTTTTCCTTTTGCATTTATTTTCAGAAAATACTTATTTAATTTATAAAATTAAAAAATATAATTTTGCATGCATATTTATTTTTATTCATAATTTAGCATTTAAATCAATTTTAATTAGTTTTTAATTATTAAATTGCATCTAAAAAATCCCAAAAATTATTTTAGCATATTTATGTTATTTCCAGCATGTCATATTTTTCTTATTCAAAAATTTGCATTTTTACTAACATTTTCCTCTTATTCGATTTCATCGTATTTTCCGATTTTCTTATCTTTTCACAGGTTATTCCGTTTCAGACGGTTTCTTTTACTGCTTTCTTTTTTCCAATAATGTAATTGCTCATGGGATGTAATAGTTAATTAGGGCTTTTATTTTCCGCAAGTTTAAATTATGTATCTGCCCCAAAGTCATGTAATAGCGTAGGACATTTATCTTTCCGCATCTTTACATTCCGCATTTTAATTTCCGCACGCTATAAACTGCTAGTAACTAGGCGTGTATGGCAAGATAAAAATGAACGTAGATCATTTCTAATTACAAGATAGTATATCTGAATTTGACACACTCTTTTCACACATGCACCCCTTAGGGTAATTCTCTCTCGTTGCCTTACGAATTCAAATGGTCATGTCCCTCGAACGTAGAGGTATTCTAGCACCGTTTCCTTCAAAACAAATCATCATAGTCCCTTCGATACAAAGATCATAGACCCACGATGTCGCCTCCGAATACATGATCTTGACCCTCGATTGTCGCCTACGAAAAATGATGATAGTCCCTTCGAATGTGCTAGGATACTTCCTACAAGTTGCTTTCTATGACCATACGATGTCCCTTCGAATGTCCCGTTTACATCCAACGAATAGAGTTACCTACCAACTAATGGTATGGATAACACTATTTTAAAGGAACGTAAAACAATACGAAAATGGCCAATTCTGAGTAGGTAATAAGACTTTTAGTTGCTTGCTCTATCAAAATACTTTTCACACAACACACTTTTGTCAAAATTCAAACTCTTTTCAAAACAAAACATTTCCGAACACTTTGTATACATTCCTACATGAATCATTACAAAGTCAAAGCGAAATGCCTTTTCAAAACAATTTTGTCAAACACACAGAAAGAACAATTTTTAAAGTGATCTAAGAGCAACTAAGAGCCCGTAGATAACTACGGATGGAAAGGGGTGCTAATACCTTCCCTTTTCATAACCTTCTCCCTTACTCAGAATCTAACGAAGGTCTTTTCTATACTTTTTACCTTCCCTTAATTGGATAAAAGAAAAGTCGGTGGCGACTCTTGCTATCCGCACATTTGCAATACAAAAACCTACAAAGTCAGTTCACCGTATTACAAACGCAATACTATTAGACAAATTAATTGATGAAAATAAAGAAAGTAAAAGCGATAAAAAAAAGAGACGCAGGGATTTCTATTCACAGTTACCCACTTTCGTCCTCGCGTGTGGGTACGTCTACGCTTAATTACAATGGAATTAGGATAATTCTTACTATGCAAAAAAAAGTTGATATAAGAGAAGTGTTCAAGAGAAATTCCACAAACCCTAATGCTTGTTGTTTATTCAATTCCTTTTCTTCCTTTGATCTTGAGAAAGACCAAAACACAGTAGCTGCAAATTGACAATCTGTATCTTGTTAATCCTTAGCGTACCTTATCTCCAAAGCTTTCGCGCACCGTCAATTTCACCTATTGTAACACAGGAATTTAATTTTATCTTCCTTTATCTTTCTAATTCCTTTGTGTTCCTTATCTTCAAAGGATCATTTTCATTCTTTATTTCCATATCGATTCACTTGGCCGCAATCCTTTTTGATAGTCTTGCTTGAAAACCCCCAAACCAATTGATGATCTTGGAGGACAAACCTGCGGTTTTTTGAATGAAGACCATTGCAAATATCAACCCAATATTCTCAACTACACAAGAACCTAATATGACGTTAAAAATTCTTTTCTAGATGTCATCTAAACAAAAAATCATTACAATTGTTTGTTAGTGTGTATGCATAGATTGGAGGTTGAAGATGATGAGAAAATACATGCTAATTTTATGGTATCATCAAGTTGTAATGATGCATGAATGAATTATTTATAGCATTGCATATTTAGGGTAAAAATGGACTTTTTAGGAATTTAAAAGGATTAAAAGAATTTATCAAAACAATTAGTATGTGTCGATCCATACATCGTATGTGTCGACGCATATGTTAAATTAAAGTTGTATGTGTCGACCTAAGTGAAGGTATGTATCCACCAGAACAAGTCAAAGGCTACAAGCTTTAAAACAACAATAAATATGTCGACCTGAAAATCGTATGTGTCGACACATAGAATAAGAATTTCTGCAGTTTCAGAAATACTTTAGTATGTGTCGACCTCTATGATATATGTGCCGGCCTAACCAAGTTAGAAGCTAAATTCTAATTTAATGAGTTGCATGTGTCAACATGTAGTGTGTATGTGTCGACACATGTAGTTCAATTTTATGTAGAAATAACTTTTTTAATGTATGAGACTATTTTCAATAAGATTCCTAAACATCCTCAATATAATTCACAAACATCCTAAGACTTCTAATGAACAGGATTCCACATCAAACTTAGAAGAAATGTCTAATTATAGAAATGCTAGGTTCTCATATTTTTGACATCGCTCAAAACGAATATTAACAAGTTTTAGTCACAAACTCCCCCTTTTTAAGATGGAAAAATGCGACGATGCACTTCTTGTGTTTGATTAGGGCTCCCCATGAATATGTATTGTTAATATTTATCATCACATATATCCCCCCCTCTCCTTTGACAACCTTAAAAAGATACAAAACATGATTAGAAGCATCTTATGTCTTACATCACAACATGTGTAGACAAATCATTCAGAGGCAATTTTTGCATAGAAAGAGTGTTCATACACATACATCACTTTATATATGTAAAGACACTATGTTTAAATAAATAAATAAATAAATAAGAGATAAAATAAAGGACAAATATACAACAATACATAATTAGTGCAAAAGTTGTACACATTGTTTAACCACATAACAAAAAGGCTAATAACGTAAAACCAAAAACACAAAAAAATGTTCTTAAAGATGAATGCATGAAATGGAAATAGGAAACAATAGAATAATATACAACACAACTATTAGATAATGGCAACATATCTAGAGGTTATGAATAGATACCCAATTAAATTTCTAGACACAAATCTAGATTTAAAAATATTTTTGAAAGAGTTTCCGCGGAATCACTTTTTTGGATAAGTCGTCTATGTGAAAGTTATTGAAAGCTCGGATATTAGAATATTATATCAAAATAGAATATGGAATCAAAGTTATAATCAACTTAATACTCTTAAATCAATTAACAACTTATTTAACGTTTGTAACACTTTACTTGTAAGGCTATTTTCAATGCCACAAATTTAAAGAACAAACTTGGACAATTTATCAAACAATTTATCAAACACTTTACTTGTAGGGCCACCACAATGCCTTTGATAGAATATTCCACTTCTGTGCATAAATTCATATGCTTCTTCATTCAGCTTGACATCAGTTTTGTGGAGGTGGTTGATTCTACCTTGGATAACACCACTTGACCTTTGGACCTCATCATGAAAAGATTAAAAATGTGGAGTAGCAGTGGAGGAAAACAACTCTAAGTTGGTTTCTTGAGTATTCAATCTTGTACTGATCATTTTGAACTTCTCATTTTAAGTAGTTTAAAAATTGGTACGCCATTGCACTTGAGTTGCACACCATTGCATTTCTTCTTCATAGTGTTGATTTTGTTGAATCTGTATATTCTAGAGCATAGTAAGGATCTCAGAGTTATTACATGTATCACCCCCATAACTATTGGCATAAGAACCCAAAGTGTAGTCATACAAACCCTCATCCTAACCTTGATAGTTAGCTCTTTGCTCAGTCCACGAGTTTTGTTTCCAATTATCATTCCACGGTTGCTCATACTCATATTATTGAGCAGCAGTTGCATTCAGCCAGATTTCATATTCCTCATAATTTGTATCATCCATATGAATGTATCCATGAGGAGTAACACTTATTTATTCAAGGCCTTCATTGATCCCTTGTTCATCACCAACATCATAAAATTAAGCAGGATCATAAATATTGAAATTTTTTTCTTTGTTTGAGGAGCTAGGTAGTAATATACTTCCCTTTTTTTATTCTAATTGTATTTCATGTTAGTCATGGTTTTTTTGGTGAATTCTAAGAGGGCACTTGGATAGACGAGTATGGGATTTAGGTAACCAATATTGAATAAGTTATGTATTTTATCTATCATATATGGATAGCTAAAAACAATCCATTTGTTGCACGATTTGATGGTGAATGTGACACCCCAAATAATTCGATTATTAAATAATTATGATTTTTAATTATTAATTTAATTAGGAATGTAATATTTAATATTTTGGATTATTGGGAATTAATTAAATTAAATGGAAGTGGGTTTATTGGTGGTGTGAAGGGTAAAGTGAGGGTGTGAGGAGTAAAAGACTCTACTCACATTAATTACTTTATTTTATTTTATTAGAATAATAAAAGGAATAAAAGAAGGAAAAAAGAGAAAAAGGAATCAGTATTGGGAAAACTCACAGTACGTGCAATTGAGAAGAGGAAAGGAAGGAGAAAAAGCTGTTTCGTGTCGGAAGTCGAAGAATCCACAAGGTAAGGGGGTGATTTCGATTAATTATTATGTATTATCGGTTTTGAATTCAATAGTATGGATCGTAGTATGTTAGGAATCTCAATTTAGTAATTCTAGGTTTTTGTAGAATTATCCCAATTGGTGTCGGTTGTGTAGAATTAAGTGGTTTGTATGTTATAGGGTCATTAGGAATGATCAAAGTATGTTATATTGCATGTTAATGATGTTGGTTAAGTGATTCTACTGCATTGGATCGTATGGGTACGATTGAAAAGAATAGGAAAACTATTTTGGAAACCTTTTGCTGTCAAACTGGTGTTTTTGGATCTGTGAGTCGTGGGAACCGGTTCCCCAGTGGGAGGAACCGGGTTCCAACGTGTAAAATTGTAAGCGGGCATTTTTGAACTCAGGAACCGGGTTGTCCCTAGGGAGGAACCGGGTTCCACGTTGTATTTTTCCAAAGAAAACTGAAAATTTTCTGGGAACCGGTTTCAAGTGGGGTAGGAACCGGGTTCCCATACATTTTTCCAGAGGCGTGATTTTTGAACCTTGTGGGAACCGGTTCCTGCATAGGTAGGAACCGGTTCCTGCATAGGTAGGAACCGGTTCCTGCATAGGTAGGAACCGGGTTCCACTGTAACTTTTTGAAAAATTCCAAAACTTTGAAAATTCATAACTTTCAAACCGTAAGTCCGTTTTGAGCGCCGTTTTAGACGTTGTTTCTTAAATTTAATGCTCTATTTTATAAAATGAAAGATTTTCTAAAACTTGAAATTATTTTGAAAATGAGTCGAATTATGAATTAAGTGATTATTGACTGACGCACATTGGTGTGAATGAAAGGCATGTCTATGCTGTTGTTGTTTGTGTGAATGAAAGACGTGTCTATGCTGCTGTTGTTTGTGTGAATGAAAGGCATGTTTATGCTGCTGTTGTTTGTGTGCATGATCGTTGAGATATCATGTTTTGATTTTGATTCAGTTATGATAAATTGGTGTATTTCATAGACTGATTTGATGTTGCATGCTGGTGATGTGCGTGCATATGCATTTTTGGGTGAAGTTAAATCCCATTGTGTGGAATTTGACTTGTATTACCGTTAACCGTACTCGGGTGATGATGGGTGGTTAGGCTGGATTCGTGTCTGGGTGTTTATGGACGAATTGATGATTACTGTATCCGGTTGATGATGGATCAGTGTTGGGTGACTTGGTCACGTGTTGGTACCACATGCATTGTGTCTGCATTTGTGTTTGCATGGAATTGTAACATGTTAGGATGTCTTCCAGTGTTACAATTCTTTTGTTGATGATTGATTGTGCATAATGACTTGTATGATTGGAACTGCGTGTTGAATCTGAATTTATGCTAAAATGGGTGAAATAATATGCTTGTGATATATTGTTGATTGAGAAGCTTATAATGTATTTTAATTATGAGAAATCTCACCCTTACTTTAACAATTTCAGATTAAAGTTAATAGCTCAGGAGTTGGTGAGGATGGCTCTAGAGCTTGTCATTTTAAGTCCGCGTGTCAGTGTCATGCTCTGATAGGTTGTAACACTGGGGAACGTTTAGTTGAGAACTTGTTTAGTAATCAAATGTTATTTGGAATTACTTTAGGAATAATTGAGACTTGGTTTATTCCGTTTTGATTTGATGGTATTATTTCCGTTGTGTAAGACATGGTCTTAACTTAATTGATTATTTTGATAGTGATCCTCAGTGTAGCATGGCTACTGAGTTAATTGGAGTTTTATTTATTTCAACTTGTAACATCCCTTGATTTCCGTGTTAACTCTGATTGAATCCGGCTTTAGTATTAATTTAATTAATATATTCGGGGAACTTTAGAAGGGGTGTTATAGTGAACATGTGGACAATGAAATAATATGGCCAATTTATCTTAATATGATTGAGAAGAAGATAAAACAGATGGATCTTAGCATTTTCGACTCTTGAGAAACCTCCTCCCTTAGAACACAATATATATGAAACAAACCAATGCAAAATGTAGGGCAATCTTTTGAGGTACCCCGTAGTAATTGGTTCATTGTTGTTGTCGTCTCTTAAAGTTTTCAACTGCTCATTAGAATGCATCTCCACTTAAAATTAGGGTGAACCCTTGAGTCCATAACCAGTGGTTCCTTTCCTATTGTAATTCCAAAAATAGTTCTCCACATATCATTTGTAAAAGTATAAATTTTACCTCCAATGTCAAAAGTAATTTCAACTATTTCCAGTTTGTGCAATCCAGCATAAAATACACAAACCAAATCTTCATTGTAGTGTTGAGTTAGCTGTAGAAAATATTTGATACCTTGATGATTCATCCTGCTTATGACCTCAAGAATATGATGTTCTTCAACTATACACACTTGTAGTAATGTTACTTAGCAACAATTCTTCCCCGACATTTTTCATCAAAAAATTGGTGTTCTCCTTACTAACCAAATCAAACACTGATTCAAAAGGAGTTGATGATGAACCAACATTCCCTTTACCTATGATATTGCCTTTACATATTGCTACTTTAGGATTCATGAAAATTTTTACAAACTCAAACTCAACTGGAAGGTGTTTGACTGAATTCCCCAACCAAAACAGTTGGATTTTAGAATAATATTGCTATCCTCACAATTGAAAGTGATGTCATGACAATGAAAATGCACACAACAACAACAAGTATATGATATATAGAATTTTGTAAATGAAAGATGCAAATGATTTGAGTGGAAGATCTAGATATACCTTTTAGTGGACTTGGAATGATAATAAGTTTTAAATATTTGGGGAAATGAATGACAATGAAAAGAGTGAAATGAATTTTAAGGTGGAATTTATCTTTGGGGAGGAAGCTTGAATGAGATTTGGGGAGCGAAGAGAAAAATTCAACTTAGGTTTATGACACAAATTGATAATGAATATGGAAGAGAGATGAAAAGGGTAAGATTTTATCCCAATCAAGTTACACGTGTCGACTGAATTAGATTACTTGTTGACACATACAAATTGTGTGCCAATTTGTACTGAATAGTAAGATAGATCAAGAATTTATTTTATGTGTCAACCTATGAGATTTTCATGCCGAAACAAACTGAAGAAAACTGAACAAATATAAAGATTGAGTTTATGTGTCGACATATACAAATTATGTATCGACCTACGTTGGTTGAAAGCCAATCAAATGTTAGCAAGGCTTAATAGAAAGAGAGAAATTTATCTTTATCTCTCGTGAATGTAGTATGATTCGTGTATGTGTGAAGTTAAAATATATATAAAATGTTTCTTATATGTATGTAATCAGAGAAGTGTAATATACCATAGTGTACATATATATTAAAAAGATACAGACTCATAAATGCACAATTTAAACCAAGTCACTATAAACATGTGATATATTCAATTGAAATTTATGGCAGTGAACATAGGAGCAAAAAGGTACTCAATGTGTATCATATACCATTTGATGTAATTGATAAAAGAAATAGCTCACTCTAAGAGAAGTAAAATTTGAAACAATACAACCTCAACGACAAAACGAAGTATGTGCAAGAATTTAAAGAGAAGCTCGAGAACATGAGCAAAAGCCATGCTTAGCTAGGCATGAACAATTACGACCAATGTTCTAACAATTTCAATTTCTCAAGATGACTTCAAGTTCCTTTATCAAGAAAGGTTCTTGTTAATTATTCTTGAAAACATACTCATTCTTCTTTCCATAAAATCAATACATTTAAATGTGTCTCCCTTTAATTGTCTTGATGTATCTACATACGAAGCCCCGTAACTTCTTCATAGAATCAAGACAATCTTTCCTGTAATTTTCAACAAGATAAACTAGGTACCCAATCAATGTTGGGTCCTTGGGGGTAAGTAACATAGTTGTTGTACTTCTAAGACCATTTAGAATTGTCCTTTGGTACTGAACATTTCCTAAGTTTGTATTTCGCAACAGTGTGTCCCTTCATACAACAATAATAACAAGTTATGTTTCGAGAGATGTTACTTTTGAGTTTTTTTCAACAAAGTTGTATTTTGCATGTGGTGGATTTAAAGATCTATTAAACTTTGTTGGATCTATAGCAAAAGTAACCTTTGGTTTTTGAGCCTTGGTTAATTTGACCTTAAGATTAATAACCTCTTTTTGCCAAATGTAACATGTATCACATCCAAAGTTAAATGGGTTGTCATCCATCTTATGTTTTACTTAATGAATACCTATTAGAGACTTATTTAGAGCTTCCATTTTATTTTCACTTTCTGAAATTTTGCTTCCAAATAGGATTTTGTTTCTATTTGAAGCTAATTTCTTAAATGCTTCAATAGCTTCTTTATGTAATTTTCGAAAGCTTCAAGTAAATCAAGATGAGAGAATTTGTTAACATACTTATTTTGAGAAGAGTTTACCTTATCCTTTTTACTTCTTTGGTTATGATTAGAGAGAAGACTATCATCACTTTTAGGTTTTAATCCTTATCATCTTCAGAGTAGTGACCAGAGAGACACACTTCATCATGCTTGGAAGGTTTGTGTGCCTTCTTACTTCTATTATTTAGGTAAGTTGAAAAACAAAAGTTTTTTAATTTATCATCATCATTAGACTCCTCATCACTTGAGTTTTCAATGTTGCTTCCCCACACCATATAGGCCTTTCTAGGTTTGTCACAACTTTTTCTTTGATTTCTCTTCTTCTTTTTGTCAAGAGTGACATTTTTATCTTTGGATTTTTCTTCCTTAGAAGATGCATGTTTTCCAGGTGAATGTTTCTTTTGTTGATGTTCTTTTCACTTTCCTTCTTCAAGTACTTGTGATATCTTTTCACAAATAAGTTCATCTCTTCATATTGTGTATCATAATTGTTACTAACATCCCTATTACAATTATGCTCATACTTTGAGGACTTTGGACTTACGCCCTAAAGAGCTTTAGGATTCAATAATTTCTCCTTGTTGGCGTGTTTCTCCTTTCTCTTCTTTTTCTCAAGCTTTCTTTCATATTTTCCAAGAAATTCAGTCCTTGCTCATGTTCTTCTGATTTTCCAAACAAAGTAGTGAGATCAATTGTTGCGAGATTATTGGCTTCCTTGATCGCGATGACCTTTGATTGCCAACTCCTAGTAAGACATCTCAAAAGCTTATTACTAGCAATAGCATTGGAAATAAGATTAACTAGAAATTTTAAACGATTAATAAGATGTGAGAATCGCTTTTACATTTCCACAATGGATTCACCATGCTTCATGTGAAAGAGTTTAAAATCTTGATTAAGTGTATTAATCCTAGCTTGTTTAACCTAATTGGTTCCCTTATAGGTAACTTGTAGAGTGTACCACATATCTTTAACGGTTTGACAATGAGAAATATGATAAAACTCATCAACACCAAGAGCGCATATGATAATATTTTTCGCTTTCCAATCATATGACCACTTCTTATTATCATCCTTATTCCATAAGTTATTTGGCTTAGGAATAATAATGCTCTCAACCTCACATGTCACCGGTGATGGACAATTTTGAATGGCTTCCCAAACACCTTTTTCATATGAGTTGACATGATTTTGCATACAAGTTTTCCAATAAATATAATTTTCTCTTGCGAAAATTGGCTATATCTTATTATCCCTTTTAGATTCGTATGCCATTTTCTAATGAGTGTCGAAGTTGGAATGAAATGGGTTGTTGATGCCAGTTGTTAGATGACGATAACTTATCTAGAGAGGGGGTGAATAGATACCCAATTAAAAATTCCAGAAAATTTTGGTTTTGAAATTTTGTTTTTCAAAGAGTTTTAGCATAAGTGTTTTTGAAATAGAGTCGTCTTATACAAATCGTTATTGGAAAGTATGATATGCAAATAAAAACAAGTTGAATATGGATTGAAGATGACAATTAGAATTAATAAGCTTGGATCAATAAAGCAAGTGAAAGCGATAAGAAAAGAGACACAAGGATTTGTCTTCACAATTCCCCACTTTCGTCCTCGCGCGTGGTTACGTCTGCGCCTAATTTAAATGAATTTGGACAATTCTTACTATGCAAAAAAAATTATACAAGAGAAGTGTTCAAGAGAAACTCTACAAACCCTAATGTCTGTTGTTGATTCAACCTCTTCTCTTCCTTTGATATTGAGAAAAACCAAATCACAATAGTTGCAAATTGACTATCTGGATCTTGCTACTCCTCTGCGTACCTTATCTCCAATGCTTTAGCGCACCATCAATTTCACCTAATGTAACACAAGACTTCAATTTTATTTTTATTTCTCTTGCTAATTCATTTGCGTTCATTATATCCAAAGGATTATTTGCGTTTTTTATCTCCAACGGGTTTCACTTGGCCGCAATTTTCTTTGATAGTCTTGCACAAAAACCTCACAAAATATCAATGATCTTAGAGGGAAAACTCATGGTTTTTCAGGTTGAAGACCCCTGAAAATCTCAACCACATACTCTCGGCTACACAAGAACCTAATCTAACATTATCAATCATCTTCTAAATGGCACCCCAACAAAGAATCGTAACAATGGTTTGTCATTTTGTATGCATAGATTGGAGCTTGAAAATGACGAGCAAATTCAAGATAATTTTATGGTATCATTAAGTTGTAATGATGCATGAATGAAGTATTTATATGAATTTAGGAATTTAAAATGATTTAAAGAATTGATCAAAACAATCATTATGTGTCGACCTATACATCGTATGTTTCGACACATATGTTAAATTTAAGTTGTACGTGTCGACCTATGTGAAATTATGAGTCGACCAAAATAAGTCAAAGGCTACAGGATTTTAAGCAACAATAAAGGTGTCGGCCTAAAATTCGTATGTGACTACACATAAAATAAGAATTTTTGCAGTTTCAGAAATGCCTCAGTATGTGTCGACTTGTATGATGCATGTGTCGTCCTAACCAAGTCAAAAGCTAAATGCTTATTTGCTGAATTGCATGTGTCGACACATGAAATTCAATTTTATGTAGAAACAACTTTTTAATGTATGAGACTATTTTCGATAATGATTCCTAAACATCCTCAATATAATTCCTAAACATCCTAAGACTTCTAAATGAACAGGATGCCACATCAAACTCAAAAGAAACATCCAATTATAGAAATGCTAGATTCTCGAATTTTTGGCATCACTCAAAATAAATATTGACAAGTTTTACTCACAATATATCTTATAAATATTTACTTATTTAACCATACTTTTTAAATATGGGGTTAAATATACAACACCTCCTGTCATATAAACAAGATTTGGTTTTAGCCATAGGTAAAGGTTTTTTGTAATCCTCCCGTCGTAATTTTGAGATTCCCTTAAATACCTCTCTGAGTGTCACATTGCAACAAAGATTCTCTCTAGTTACCTATGTTGAATTTTTAAAATGACTATCAAGCGCCTTCTTCGATTCGATGATTCTTCAAATTTCATCCTTGGCAAGATTAACTTTCCTTAGATTAGCAGGTGGGTTTGTGCCTTTTTGCTTGCTTTAGGAATTTTACCAAACTTCTGTTTGCCTCATATTGCAAGGGAATTCGGAGTCTGTTGTAGCTTTTTAGTTTGATTTCCAGAAGCCATTCCATATGTGTTGGAAATTATATAAGGACTTTCTTATTCTATGGTCCATATGTTCTCAAACTTCATTTGATTAATGTTTTTATAATTGTTGTCCCTGCATATGTTGTTAGAATAGAAAACAATAAGCATATGGAAATGATAATAACTATTTTAAAAGGCGGTTATTAGAATAATCGTTATACTTTTCCATCCAAGCAGTCGTGGCCATAAATCTACCCAGTCTAGCCTGTATGTAATTATTGCTTTTGATTATCAGCTCAGTAAATTTATTACCTTTATACCCTAGGTCATGCAAATTAAAATTGAGCATCGTATCATTGAACATCTTAAGCATAAAATTATCCACCAAGTTATCCCCCTCTTTTTCACCTTTGTTAAGGAAAAGGTTTAAATCCCCAAAAACCATCCATTCATCATAAGTGTCATTATTGTTTAGGTCACTTACAAGCTTACATGAAAGGTGTTTCATGTTGTGATTATAGTTCCCACATATGCTAGTTATCAGGCATTCAACAGTGTTGTTAACAAGAGTAATATACACATCAATGTAATTTTTATTATTGTCAATAATATTCATGTTAACATTGTAGTTACACATGATGGTGAGACCACCAGTTTTATCCACCCTAGTAATATCACAATTATACACGAAAAAGTTGGACATGATATTATTAAAATGGAAAAAGATATTAGAGAAACCTGAATAAGTCATTTTAACTTTTGAAAGGAAGATAATATCTGGTCTATGGGTTCTAAGTAGCTTCTCCTTCGACAATTCTAACTTAAGATTTGCATGCCTCTCGGATAGCTCCCAGAGAGCCTGATGTTTGAATTATGATAGCAAGTTTTGTCTGTTGTTCTCACTATGTGTGTTTCCTCTTGTTATCGGGTTGTTCCTCTTTCATTATGTATTTGTTATTGGTGTTTTCTGAGAAGATGTTGATTGAGCCTGGCCTTTGTCGCCTTCCTCTACTATTGTGAGTTTTCCTATCTTCTTTTGTAGTCCTTCTAGTATAGGACTATATTGTCCAAAGATTGGTGAATTCATTGGATTTCTACTGTTATATTATTCCAGGTTCGGTGATACATCTCTCAAACTCGGAAGAGTGAAGACAAGGTCCATATGGGTTCTTCCTTAGCATGTTAAGCATTATTTGATTCTCCTTTGGGAAGAAGTCTTTGTTGTGTCCGATGATCCCACATTTGAAGCAGAACATAGATATCCATTCATACTTGAAATTTACTTAGTGAATACCTTCTTTCGAGCTTTCTATGTGCATGCCTAGTTTTATAGGTTTTGTAGTATCAATATCCACATTCATCTTAATGATCGTTGCTTTGTTTGGGTAGCTATGTAGATTGGATTACACTATTGTGCCGAGTTTTACGCCCATTTTTCCCATTCTCTTGGTTTTGTTTTTTTGCGGAACTCCCCATGATTGGATCCATACAGAGGTTTGGAGAAGTTATTTTCCTTATTAGTGTAGTTAGGGTTCCTAGGTTTTAGAGACATCCACATGTTTCTAAAATACAAAGAACTTCCTTTGAGAATTCTTTTCACATTAGTTAGATTATCCATGAAGATTCTCTAAATGTCGTTTTCCATTTCTATGATTTGCAGCCCTTTTGGCTCGCACCATTGTTAGATAATCCAATTTGGAGAGAGCTCTTGTGGATTGGTTTTTTCAGATAAGAATTTACCCATTATGACTTTATCATTTTCCTTGTATGCTTCTTACATATCTTTATTGTCCCATACGCAAAAGTCTGGGTCGTCGTCGTTCACCTTTGAATGCATTATATTATCTGAATCTTGAGTCTGATGCAATTTGTTATTGAATCAATTATGTTATTTTGCAAGGATAATCAGTGAAGTAACTTTGGAAGCTTTCACACAAGCTCTAGTTCGTTTTCCTGTTTCTTTCATACCGCGAAGGAAAGGGCAAGGAGAAGAAAAAACAATCAGCGATGATAACACTAACCACAAAAAGACCCACTACCCAGAAAATTGGGGATCAACAATGAAGACTCTAAGCTAAGGCTGGAGGAGGAAAGACTTTACCCAAATGACTATGTTTGTATAGTAATTATGACATTATATATAAATTCAAAGGTCATGGATTTAAAACTTAATTTTGATTTTTCGAATATTCAGTTACTTACCACTTTTTTAAATATGACTTTCAGAGATCAAGTACATGTTTATAGAAATTTTATCATATGATTTTCATTTTCTTACTCTAAACACAATCTAACAAATATACTATACCAAAAATATATTTATTCTTTGAAAAAATCAAAACAAAATATATATTAACAACTACAACAAATCAGTTGAATATAATATGTATAAAGAATACAAGAAAAAAAATCCAAAATTTACATTCTAAAATTTTGGAGAAAAAAACAAAAAAAAAAGGTCTAAATAACTTAAAAGGACAAAATTTAAATACAATTTAATTGTAATTCTTACTATTCTTTAATAAAAATATGACAAATATAATTAAATATTGTTTAAAGAATTAAAATATAAATAATTTACATATGTGCAAAAAAAATTATATATTTATCATATTTTAATTGAAAGATAGTAAAAACTATACCTAAAAAAGTGTGTATAAATTTTGTCCAATCTAAGACTAATTAAAGTTAAATGTCAAAAAAGCAATTTCTTTGAAATATATTTAATCTTTCACATTTTTCAAAATTCAAATAACTATTTCTAAAAATAGTTGGACAAATTTAAGTGATGAATGTGCTGGCCATATCTGAACCCAAAATATCGTGCAAACAGTATAGGCCCACTAGTTATGGTTTATATTTTGGTCTGGAGTTATTTTGTTTGTTGCGTTAGTTGTGTGTTTTCGTCATGTTCATTAAGATGATGTACTGGATCTGAAAGTTCTTAGTGGATATCGGACAACAGTCCCAGGAAACATATGATCGTGTTTATATATATTTGTGTCTTGATATCATCATATCTTAAGTTCACGACATAAATTGCAGAATTTTGTCTTCATTTATGATGATTCATAGTCACGTTCATCGAAAATAAATAGATCAAAGATACAGATTCATTTTGGTCCATTGAATATTCTTGAAGCTCAGTTCAATATTTGATAAAAATAATATTTAAATAAGTCATTGACAATTTTATACGGAGGTAAATTAATCAAATAAATTAGCATAACTTTTATATTAAGAGTCATCAGAATTGCAAAAGAAAAAAAATATGAAATTCGATTAAGTTTGGTTGATTTTTAAAAATAAAATCAAACCAAATTAATATGATTAGATTGATTCGGTTGATTCGATTTTTTATAAAAATAATTATTAAATTATATATATATATATATATATATATATATATATATATATATATATATATATATATATATATATATATAAATAAATAAAATTTTATTTTCATTGATATACAAATTAAAATAAATATTATAAAATATATACTTCATACTCCGGTGCTTATTAGCTAAAGATACGAAGAGAGGATGAAAAAGAGAGGACGTGGGCGGCCGCCTAAAACTCTGGTGCCACCGTTTTCTACGACTCAAGAGATACCTCCGATATCGTTGCCTAAGCTGGGATCTAGCATTGTAAGCCCTGTAGTCAATGTTGAGGATGATGTGAGTTCAACCGAAGATGAAAATGAAGAAACCCCAACCCTGCCACCAAATCTTATAGCGCATACAAAAATCCCTGTCGAAAAGACTATAGCACTAAGGAAACTATGGACTGATGTTATCAGTGGGAATCGGAAACCTGAAAATGGCATGACTCTGGAATTCTTTGCTCCTAAAATTGTAAAGGGAAAACCTATTGTTGAAATTGAGCCTGAAGATGTCATTGGAGAACTTAAATTCTGGAAATCTGCTCTGATTATATATGTCATTGGACGAGATATTACGATGCATTCGGTCAAGCAATTTATGGAGAGGAATTGGAGCTTTGTCAAGCTACGGGATCTGTTCTACAACGATGAAAGATATTTCATTATGAGATTCCACTCTTTCCAGGCTAAGGATGAAGTGCTCTCGAAGGGTCCATACACAATTATGAACATGCATGTGCTGCTAACAGATTGGTCTCCTGATTTCAATCTGAAGAGAGACATGTTGAGGGCCATTCCTATTTGGATTAAACTCCCTCACTGCCTCTCTACCTCTAGGGTGCGAAGAGTATGGGGAAAATTGGAAACATACTCGGTAAACCCATTGTTACGGATGAATGCATAGCTCAAAGGTTGAGAGTCTTGTATGCCAGGATGCTTGTTGAGATTGACATTACTCAAGAGCTACCTAAGGAAATCACGATTGTAGATACTGAAGGCAATGAGATAATCTAGGCTGTGGAGTATGAATGGAAGCCAAAATTATGTGGTAAATGTAAGAAATTTGGCATATCTGTGAAAAACCCCAGGCCAAGTTGGAGAAAGTATGGCAGCTTAAACCCATCCCTACCTTGGTTGAACCTAATAAAGGTGAACCTAGCAATTCATCAGCAGCTCTGTCATCAGTAACCAATGTTGCTGCTATTATGGAACCGGAATGGACTACAGTTCAGAGACCTGGAAAGAAGATTGTGAGTGGCTCAGGAACCTCTCTACTCAAATGCACTAATGGTTTTGGTCCACTAGGAATTTCGAATGATTCCTCAGTGGAGAAGGATAAAGTGCCATGATTATATCGTGGAATATTAGGGGACTAAATAAGGTTGGCAAGACTAGAGAGATTAGTTCCCGTCTCAAGAGTCTCAACCCCTCTATTATTGTTCTACTGGAAACTCGTGTAAAGAAAAATAAAGCTGACTCTATTAGGAGAAAGCTTAACTTGAATATGCAGTACCTAAACAACTATGAAAAGCATGAAAATGGGAGAATTTTGGTGCTTTGGGATGCAAACAAAGTAATGGTTAAACATATTTGCTACTCCAGTCACTCTATCCATTTTGGTGTGTATGATTATAGTGACTCCTTCATCCATTGGTGTACTGTAATTTATGTGTTGAATCACTTGGAAGACAAAAGGCATTTATGGAATGACATTGAGAATTTGAGGGTTCAACAAGAATATATGTGGTGCTTATTGGGAGACTTTAACAATGTATTAAAAGCTCAAGATCGTGTGGGAGGTAGGGTCGTGACTGAAGCTGAATTCTCTGATTTGCAGGATATGATGAACACAATTGTCCTTTTTGAAATGGATAGTTGTGGTGAATTCTTTACCTGGTCCAACAAGCAACCAAATAACACTATCTACTCCAGGATAGACAAAGTTGTGGGAAATCTGAAATGGCTCCAGCTCCACATTGATTCCACCCTGACTGTTTTATCTCCGAATATTTCTGACCATCCCATGATTTGCCTCAAGGAAAGGGAGCACAGTTGTAGATTCAAGGGTACCTTCAAATACATAAATAGTTTAGCTAGCATTCCTGGTTTCCAAGAGGCTGTTCAAAATAGATGGACTATGAATGTCCAGGGTTTCCCTAGCCTTAGACTTTGGAAAAAGATCAATAGACTCGAATATGTGCTAAATAGATTTAGTACCCCATTAGTGAATATTCAAGGTAAGATCATTGACGCTAAGAATGACTTGCAGCAGGCTCAGGATGCTCTTTGTAGTGACAAATTCAATGTTGACAAGATTAATCTTGTTCAGGTTCTGACTTCTAGGCTGATGCATCTGCATGATATGGAAGATAGAGATTTGAGACAAAAGGCTAAAATTGATGGGATTATGCTTGGGGATGGAAAGAACATCTACTTCCATGCCACTATCAATGGCAGGGACAAAGCTAACCCAATCAGGTCTTTACTGAAGAATAATGGCCAGATTGTCACTAGTCATGATGAAATGGAGGAAGAAATCCTTACTTTCTATGGTGGTTCGATGGGATCTACTAAAAGTAACCTAGATGGCATTAACATACCTTCTATTAGGGATGGGAAGTCTCTGAATCATGACCAGCGTAACATGCTTGTTGGTCCTGTCACAAATACTGAGATTGATAGAGCCATCAAGGGTTTGAGTGTGAACAAAACCCCTGACATTGATGGTTATGGCGTGGGTTTCTTCAAGCAAGCTTGGCATGTTATTAGTGTTGATGTTAGGGCTGCCATTCAAGATTTCTTCATCCACAATAGAATTTATAAAGATTTCAATTTCTCGGTAGTGGCTCTTATTCCAAAACATAATAAAGCGAAGATGGTGAAAGACTACAGGATAACCTCTTGCTGCACTACTACATATAAGATAATTTCTAAAATTCTGACCAATAGGCTCACCGGTGTCATTCATACGATTGTAGGGAAAAATCAGGGTGCTTTTATTCCAAGATATGATCATGTCTTCTTGCGTTAAGCTCTTAAGGGGTTATGAGAGGAAGCATGGGAACCCTAAATGCCTGCTGCAAATAGACATTCCAAAATCCTATGATATGGTTCATTGGGATGCTTTGGAGCATATCCTTCGAGAATTTGGGTTTCCTCACAAATTTGTAAACTAGATTATGATAACAGTTCGGTCAGTTACCTATGTGTTTAATCTCAATGGCAAGTATACCAGGAAGATGAAGGCTAAGAGATGGATTATACAAGGATATCCTATCTCCCCTTTACTGTTCATTTTGGTAATGGATTACTTGAATAGAATCCTGAATCATCTTGATAAAATTCTAAATTTTAACTACCACTCTAAGTGTGCGAAGTTGAAAATCACTGACCTTTGTTTCACTGATGATTTATTATTGTTTTCTAGAGGAGATCTTGGGTCAGTCCAAATTATGATGGATCACTTCAATTCCTTCCTTCGCTTTGTGGGATTTCGTGCTACCCGGATAAATGCCATATTTATTTTGGCCCTATGGAGAGCACTGTAAAAGTCGATTTCCTGCTCCTCACTAGTTATAGAGAAGGTAGTATGCCTTTCCGATACCTTGGTATCCCGCTGTCTAATATGAGGCTTCAAGTGAAACACTATCAACTGCTCATTGACAAGATTGTTATCAGAATCACGCATTGGAGTGCCCAGTTTCTATTATTTGTAGGTAGGGTCCAACTTATTCAAAGTGTCGTATTTGCTACAATCAATTTCTGGATGCAATGTTTGTCGCTGCCCAAAGGTGTCATTTGTAAGATCAACTCAATCTTCCAAATCTTTCTTTGGACATGAAATGGTGTGATCTCTCAGAAATCTCCCATTGCTTGGGATAAGGTTTGCAGTCCCAAGCCCAATGACGGATTAAGCATTGTCAACGTGGTTGTTTGGAATAAAGTTTCCATTCTTAAGCTTCTTTCGAACTTGTGTCGTAAAACTGATAACTTAAGGATTAGATGGTTGCACACTTACTACATCAAAGACTCCTCCCTTTGGAGTATCCCTGCCAAAACCAACCACTCTTGGATTTTTAATAGCATCCTGGAAGCCCGCACGCTTTTTCAGCAGCACCATCTTCTGTGCAGGACCATTTCAGCATGAAATTCACCTATATGAAGTTGTTTGCTCACCATGAGAAATTCAGTTGGAGACATCTTATTTGTAGGAACATGGCCAGGCCTCGTGCGTGTTTTGTCTTATGGCAAGCTTTTCATAACAGGTTGGCTACAAAGGATAGATTAAGCAAGATTGGGCTGATAGCTGCAACTGTGTGCAATTTTTGTTCTCAATTGGAAACACATGACCATCTTTTCTTTGCTTGTCTCGAGTTGCAGCGTATTTGGTCCAATGTGCTCCTTTGGTTACAGATATCACATTCGCCAGGCTGCTGGATGGAAGAGCTGAAGTGGATTACCCAAACTTGTAAGGGAAAGGGGTGGCGAGCTGCTTTGCTTAAGTGTGTCGTCGCGGAAATTATATACCATGTTTGGACTTATAGAAAGCACAAGATTTTTGGACAGGTTATGAATAATAGAAACATAGAGGATTTGATTCTCACTAAGATAGTTTATAGAGTTTGGGATAGTATGAAGTATATGAAGCATTTAGCTATTCTTATGCTTTAGCTTTTGTTGGTTTCTTTGGGGATGGACCGGTTGTGATCGCCTTACATATATCGTTTTTGAATTAATTCAAATCATTATTGATTCAATATATATATATATATATATATATATATATATATATACACACACACACACACACATATATATATATATATATATATATATATATATATATATATATATATATATATATAGAGGATCAAATTACACCCGAAGACTTACACCATGAGTTACACTCGCTCAAAAACGTTACTTCGGATTAATATTTTTTAAAATCAACCGTTGGATTGAAACATACCATCATATAGATCATACCTATAAAGTTTGAGACTAATCTATAATGATTTACTATACGATCAAGATATCCAAAAATTAACGTCAAAATGAACTTTCATATAACGTTAATTTTGATGTATTAAGTTTGAGAATGGTCTTCGTGATGAGATCAAGCAGGGTATCAGGTATCAGCATATCCGAAGGTTTTCTGATTTGGTAGACTGTAGTAGGATTTTAGAGGAGGATCTTGCTAGTACTAAGTCGAATGCTCGAGGGTATGTTGATAGGAAGGGTAAGCAACTGATGGATCGTGGTAAGCCGTATGATAGGAGTAATCAGAGATCCGGTGGTTGGAATAAGTTTAGTGGAGGAGATTCTGGTTCTTCCATTAAGTGCTTCAAGTGTGGTGAGACAGGACATCGTATGGTGGACTGCAAGAATAATGATAAGAAGTGTTTCAAGTGCGGGAAACTCGGCCATGTGGCCAATGATTGCAGAGAGTGGTGACTGTTACAACTGTGGTGAAGAGGGTCATACTCGTCCTCAGTGTACAAAACCCAAGAAGGAACAAGCTGGTGGTAAAGTGTTCGCATTGTCTTTGATTGCAATTATTGATACTGGAGCACACATTCTTTTATTGCTTTGGATTGTGCTAAGAGATTGAATTTGGATATTACTAGTATGGATGGAAGTATGGTTATTGACACTCATGCGTCGGGTTCAGTGACTACTTCTTATGTTTGTAGGAATTGTCCTATTGTGATTTTTGGTAGGGGTTTCGGTATGGATTTAGTGTGCCTACCGTTAGAACAACTTGATATCATCCTTGGAATGAATTGGTTGGAATTCAACCAGGTTCATATCAACTGTTTTGCAAAGACGGTTATTTTTCCTGAAGAGGTTTGTGTCGAAGATGTGACTATGTCGGTTAAACAGATGAACCTAGCTGTAAAAGATGGTGTTGTGGTGTTTATGTTGTATTCTGCAATAGAAACGGAGGGAAAGGCAAAGAGTGGCGGATTACCAGTGGTGAATGAATTTCCAGAGGTATTTCCGGAAGACGTTAGTGAATTGCCATCTAAGAGAGAAGTGGAGTTTACTATAGATTTGATCCCTGGAACTAGTCCGGTGTCGATGGCGCCTTATCGTATGTCGGCATCTGAATTAGCTGAGTTGAAGAAGCAGTTGGAGGAGTTACTTGAGAAGAAGTTTATTCATCCTAGTGTTTCACCCCTGTTGTTGGTTAAGAAGAAAGAAGGCTCAATGAGATTATGTGTTGATTACAGACAGTTGAACAAGGTTACAATCAAGAATCGGTATCCTTTGCCGAGGATTGATGATTTGATGGATCAATTAGTTGGAGCTTGTGTATTTAGTAAGATTGATCTGAGGTCTGGATATCATCAGATTCGTGTGAAGACGGAGGATATTCAGAAAACTGCATTTAGAACGAGGTATGGGCATTATGAATATTCTGTTATACCGTTTGGAGTTACTAATGCACCTGGTGTTTTCATGGAGTATATGAATAGGATATTTCATCCGTATCTTGATAAGTTTGTGGTAGTATTCATTGATGATATTTTAATCTATTCGAAGAGCGATGAAGAACATGCAGAACATCTCAGAGTTGTATTAAGATTGTTGAAAGAGAAGAAACTTTATGCTCGCCCAAGTGTGAATTCTGGTTAAGCGAAGTGAGTTTTCTTGGCCATGTAATTTCCAAGAATGGAATTTTTGTTGATCCTACAAAGGTATAAGCGGTATCTCAGTGGGAAGCGCCGAAGAATGCTTCTAAAATCCGTAGTTTTTTGGGTCTTGCAGGTTATTACAGGAAGTTTATTGAAGGATTTTCCAAACTAGCGTTGCCATTGACTAAGTTGACCGAAGGGCGTGTTTGTTTGGGATGGAATGTGAGAAAGGGTTTCAAGAGCTGAAGAGGAGGTTGACTAGTGCTCCGATCTTGATTTTGCCGAATCCGGCTAAGTCCTTTGTGGTGTATTGTGATGCATCATTGATGGGATTAGGTGGTGTGTTGATGCAAGATAAGAAGGTTATGGCTTATGCTTCGAGACAATTGAAAATTCATGAAAGGAATTATCCGACTCATGATTTAGAATTGGCGGCTGTTGTATTTGTTTTGAAGTTATGGAGGCATTATTTATATGGTTCTCGATTTGAGGTATTCAGCGATCACAAGAGTTTGAAATATCTCTTTGATCAGAAGGAACTCAACATGAGGCAAAGGAGATGGTTAGAATTCCTAAAGGATTATGATTTCGATTTGAATTACCATCCTGGTAAGGCAAACGTTGTTGCGGATGCTTTGAGTAGGAAGTCCTTGCATATGTTGATGTTAATGGTTCGTGAGTTAGATTTGGTTGAGCAGTTCAGAGATTTAAGTTTGGTATGTGAAACTACTCCGAATAGTGTGAAATTGGGTATGTTGAAGCTGACTAGTGGTATTCTGGAAGAAATTCGAAATGGACAGAAATCCGATGTTGGTCTAGTTGACAAATTGACATTGATCAACCAAGGTCAAGGAGGTGAGTTCCGGATTGATGAGAATGGCGTCATGAGATTTGGTGATAGGGTGTGTGTTCCGGATGTTGCCGAGATTAGAAAGAGTATTTTGGAAGAAGGACATCGTAGCGGGTTGAGTATTCATCCCGGTGCTACTAAAATGTATCATGATTTGAAGAAGTTGTTCTGGTGGCCTGGAATGAAAAAGGAAATTTCCGAATTTGTATACGCGTGTTTGGTTTGTCAGAAATCAAAGATTGAACATCAGAAACCGTCGGGATTGATGGAACCGTTGTTTGTTCCAGAGTAGAAATGGGATGGCATCTCTATGGATTTTGTGTCTGGTTTGCCACGGACGGCGAAGAATTGTGATTCTATTTGGGTTATTGTTGACCGATTGACGAAATCTTCTCATTTTATTCCGATGAGAATGGATTATCCGATGGAGAGGTTGGCAGAATTGTATGTTGAGAAGATCGTAAGTTTGCACGGTATTCCTTCTAGTATTGTGTCGGATCGAGATCCGAGGTTTACATCTAAGTTCTGGACGGGGTTGCAGGAAGCTTTGGGTACTAATTGCGATTGAGTTCTGCTTATCATCCAAAGACAGATGGTCAGACGAAGAGAACGATTCAGTCGTCAGAGGATTTGCTGAGAGCTTGTGTGTTAGAAAAGGGTGGAGGTTGGGATAGTTATCTACCGTTGATTGAGTTTACCTACAACAATAGCTTTCATTCGAGTATTGGTATGGCTCCGTTTGAGGCATTGTATGGTTGGAGGTTTCGGACACCGTTGTGTTGGTACGAATCTGGAGAGAGTGTTGTGATTGGACCAGAAATCGTCCAGAGACTTCGGAAAAGATTAAGATCATTCAGGAGAAGATGAGAGCTTCTCAGAGTCATCAGAAGAGTTATCATGATAAGAGGAGGAAAGATATTGAGTTTAGTGAAGGAGAGCACGTGTTTATGCGGGTTACTCCGATGACTGGTATTGGTCGAGCTTTGAAGTCAAGGAAGTTGACTCCGCGCTTTATTGGTCCATTTCAAATTACCAAGAGAGTTGGGAAAGTTGCTTATCAGATTGCTTTACCGCCATGAATTTGCATGATGTTTTCCATGTATCTCTTGAGAAGGTACATCATGGATCCGTCTCATGAGATTAGGCGCATGTGCAGGATAATTTGATCGCAAGACCGCGAATTGAGGATCGGAAAGTGAAGCAATTGCGTGGTAAGATAGCACTGGTGAGAGTCGCTTGGGGAGGACCAGCTGGAGGAAACGTAACTTGGGAACTGGAGAGTCATATGAAGGACTCGTATCCCGAACTTTTCGTCTAAGGTATGTTTTCGAGGACAAAAACTCTTTTTAGTGGGGGAGAGTTTTGACACCCCAAGTAATTCGATTATTAAATAATTATAATTTTTAATTATTAATTTAATTAGGAATGTAATTATTAATATTTTGGATTAATGGAATTAATTAAATTAAATGGAAGTGGAATTATTGGTGGTGTGAAGGGTAAAGTGAGGGTGTGAGGAGTAAAAAGCTCTACTCACATTATTATTTTATTTTTATTATGATAGAATAATAAAAGGAAAAGAGGAAAAAGAATCACTTTTGGGAAAACTCACAGTACGTGCAATTGAGAAGAGGAAAAGGAAGGAAGAAAACCAATTCGTGTCGGAAGTCGAAGAACCCACAAGGTAAGGGGTGATTTCGATTAATTAATGCGTATTATCGGTTTTGAATTCAATAGTATGGATCATAGTATGTTAGGAAATCCCAGTTTAGAATTTCTAGGTTTCTGTAGGATTATCTCAATTGGGTCGGATTGTGTAGAATCCATTGATTCGTATGTTATAGGGTCAATAGGAATGAACAAATAATGTTATATTGCATGTTAATGATGTTGATTGGGTGATTTTATTGTGTTGGAACATATGGGTACGTTTTGGAAAGAATAGGAAAATGGTTTTGGAAAACTGTTGCTGCCAACTGATATTTTTGGCTCTGAGAGTCGTGGGAACCGGTTCCCCAGTGGGAGAACCCGGGTTCCAGTGTGTGAAATGGTGAAAATGGGCATTTTTGAACTCGGAACCTACTCTCGGGAGGAACCGGTTCCACGTTGTATTTTTCCAAAGAAATCGATTTTTGAACTTCCCTACCGAGGAACCGGTTCCCATACATTTTTCCAGGAGCGTGTTATTTTTAAGTTGTGGGAACCGAGTTTTCCCAGAGAGGAACCGGGTTCCACTGTAACTTTTTTGAAAAATTCCAAAACTTTGAAAATTCATAACTTTCAAACCGTAAGTCCGTTTTGAGCGCCGTTTTGGACGTTGTTTCTTAAATTTAATGCTCTATTTTATAAAATGAAAAGATTTTCTATAACTTGAAATTATTTTGAAAATGAGTCGAATTCCGAATTAAGTGAATATTGACTGACGCACATTGGTGTGTATGCAGTAGTGATTCTGTGACAATGGTTGTATTAGTATTGCGTGAATGAAAGGCATGTTTATACTGTTGTTGGTTGTGCGCATGATCGTTGAGATATCATGTTTGGTTTTAATTCAGTTATGATAATGTGGTGTATTTCATAGACTGATTTGATGTTGCATGTTGGTGTTGTGCGTGCATATGCATTTTTGGTGAAGTTAATTCCCATTGTGTGGAATTTGACTTGTATTGTCGTTAACCGTGCCCGGGTGAGGATGGGTGGTTAGGATGGATTCGTGTCCGGGTGGTTATGGACGAATCGATGGTTACTGTATCCAGTTGATGATGGATCAGTGTTGGGTGACTTGGTCACGTGTCGGTACCACATGCATTGAGTCTGCATTTGTGTTTGCATGGAATTGTAACATGTTAGGATGTCTTCCAGTGTTATAATTCTCTTATTGTTAATTGTTGTGCATAATGATATGTAACTGTGTAATGAAATCTAAAATTATGCTGAAATGGGTGAAATAATATGCTTGTGATATATGTTGATTTGAGGACTTATAATGCATCTTAATTATGAGAAATCTCACCCTTACTTTAATGATTTCAGATTAAAGATTAGCAGCTCAGGAATTGGTGAGGATGGCTCTAGAGCTATGATATTTTTAAGTCCGTGTGTCAGTGTCATGCTCTGATAGGTTGTAACACTGGGGAACGTTTAGTTGAGGAATTATTTATTATTCAATTGTTCTTTGAAATCCATTGGGAATAATTATGATTTGATTTTATCCCGTTTTGAGTTTTGGTATTTTCCGCTGTGTAAGACATGGTCTTAATTTGATTGAAATTATTTTGGTAATGACCCTCAGTGTAGCATGACTACTGTTTTATTGGAGGTTTTAATTTATTTCATAATTGTGACATCCCTTGTTCCGTGTTAACTCTGATGAAATCTGTCTTTAATTATTGACATAATTAATATATTTGGGGTATTTTAGAAGGGGTGTTACAACTTTCACTCTCTTTTCAACTTAAACTCTAAAATGAGTTCTTCTTCCACATCTAGTGCAAACAAGTTACTCCAAAACTCCTTTGTTGTCGATATTGAGGGTCCTACCTTTTTCAGAGATATCACTTATGTTCCAGAACCACCGATGAAGAAGGAAAAAACACTCATTTGGGTTTCTCAGGTGCTAATTCTATTTTCTATTTCAAGTAACACTCATGCATTTTTGGGCCCTTTCCATAAATTGCCTAAGAAACACAATAAAATGAAAGAATTTTTCCATGGTCTACCTGATTGTAAACCCGTGCATTTTAGGACAAAAGTTTTGAGTTAGGGTTCAAGAAAAAACTCCCTCATGTATTCTTCTCTTCTACTTCTACTAATTGTGAAACCTATCTAATATGGTAAAACAAAGTAGAGAAAAAGAAAGGAAAGATATGGAAATATCAAGGCATCTTTGACTTGATTCAACACTCAAGAACTAGGCCAAGGTATAATATAAGCATTCTCATAATTGCCCTATGTTTTTGGGAATCCTTAGCTAACACATTCCAGCTTCCCTGTGGAATGTTAACTCTAACACTTTTCGACGTTGGTGTTATTGCTGGTCTTCAACTAACAGGGAAAACTTTAAACCCCACTATCAAGAGCAAGGTCAAACCTAATGTTACCTTCAACCATACTAGTTTCATTTCCTACAACAAATATCACCAGGAAGAAATTGAAGAAGTCCTTTGACTATGAGCACATTGCTTTCCTCAACCTCTGATTATATCACTATGTTTTTGTTTTAGTTGTATCCAAATAGCAAAAAAATTCACATCACTAGCAACACAACTCCATGAGCAGCAAAATGTTTGTCTTAGAAAATTATTCTTGGGTTTCCTTTATGAATATTTAGGAGATTCCTTCCTTGGCCTCAAACCACAAACTAGTTCTGACAAAAAAAATTGGTGTCTGGCTCCATATGACTTCTATAGATTTGGCTTAATGCCACATTTATGAAGGCTTGGAAAAACACTTAGAAGGGGGGGGGGGGTTGAATAAGTTTTTCTTCTTTTTAATTCTTTTACCCAAACAACAATACTAAAATACTCAAGGATTTTTATCCTGGTTCGTTTGAAACTCAAACTACTCCAGTCCACCCGTCAAGGTGATTTCGCCCCTCTCAACAAGGAATTAATCCACTATAATCAACCGATTACACTACACAACCAATTTTTGTGACTAGCTTCCTCTAAGACTCACTAGTCCTAGCCCTCTCGAGAATACTGACCCAACTGGTCTCTCAAGGAACAACTCTGCACAAGCCAACTGCAAGTGACTAACACCTCTAAGACTCAACTAGTCCTAGCCCTCTCGAGAATACTGACCCAACTGGTCTCTCAAGGAACAACTATCAAATAAATGATATGTGACTGACTGTGTACAATATTGCTTCTAAAAATCTCTTCTTCACAAAGTGAAGTTCACACAAAATATGAAGCTCAAAGTTTCAGTAAACTAATTACAAGAAAGACTTTTTATTTTTTCAGCGTAAGTTTACTCAAGATGATTTATGGTGATTTGTTATAAGATGTTGTTAAATGTTGTTGTTCTACTATATTATTGTATTTCTCCTTTGAATTTGAATTCCTTAAATAGTGCTTCCAGAATTTGTCTGTTACTAGTAGCGTGTCTTGGATAATGGAGAATGTAATTATGACTTTGCTTAGCTTCACGTGATTTGCTTAGTTTTACGTGATTTGCTTGCTAAATAATCCTTGGATGTTGAACCACTCAAGTATTTTGTTTTCTTCGCTCAGTGGGTTTACGTTACTGTGGCAGGTTTTGCCTTTTAGAAGATAACGTATATATTGATAATGATCTTCTGTAAGCCTTGTTAGAATATCTTCTCATCAGAACATTCTGTTAGTGTTTCTATCAGAAGTTTACTCTTGCCTGCTTCTATCAGAATTTACTTTCTAGCTTGCGTGACTAGAATTTCTACTCTCATCGGAACTTCTAACTTCATCTTCTGTAAGCAAACATCTTCTAATCAAAACATTCTTTTGGTGCTTCTTATCAGAGGTTGCACTTTGCTTGCTTTTCTCAGAAGTTGAATTTCATTCTTTACTTCAGAAGCTTTATAGGTAGCGTGTGTGTTCCATAAGTTCTTCTCTCATTAGAACTTCTAAGGCTCGTTTGTATCAGTAGTTTCTTTGAGCGTGCTTTGATCATAAGTTTTGTCTCATTCAAACTTCTAAAGCGTGTTTCTATCAGCAATTGATTTGAGTGTGCTTTGTCCAGAAGTTCTGCTCTCATTAGAACTTCTAACTTCATCTTCTGCTCAGCATAATATATTCTCCATTTTGCGCTAGAGTCAGAACATCTTCTAAAATGAAACATGTACAAGTCAGAGTATCATATTCATTCATACAAAATTTATTATGCTTGTTATCATCAAAAATTTAATATATATTTAGAAATAAACTTTGTTCTAACAATTTAAACCTTTTATAAATTTTGTTATTCCACCTGACTTGGCAAGACAAATCAAAGGTATTAGAATCAATTTTACGAACCCAGAGGATGAAAACTTATCGATTGAAGATTACTTTAATAAATACTTCTTCATGTGTATGAATTGCACCCAATTCGTTTTCGCTATGGCACCGTTTTTCTGTCGAAGTTACAAACCAAATGGATTCAAAAAATAATTTCCAACTTCTTCACATGAGATTCAATATAGTTCTCTCAACATATGGGTAGACTTCTTTAATCCCATTGTTATGTCAACTAGAATTTCAATTGGGAAAGTTGGGCTTGGGCTTGTTGGATATCAGTCAAATTTGGTTGCTAGGCAATCCGACTTCAGTCAATTCTTGCCAATATCGCTTTTATCCAAGGAAATGGAAGTCTTCTTGTCTACTACCATATTAATAAAGTAGAAGTATAACACATGTTTATACTTTCATGCTCAAAAAGGCATTACTCGGGGCCCCTTCAAATTCGAAGCTTCTTTTTTATGCACTAAGGAATTTGAAGAGCGGATGATTGCATATTACCAAAGTGTTGTTGTAGACCATTCAACTCCGATTCAACATCTAACAAATATTTTTTCCTCTCTGCAAAAACAAACCAAGAAATCGAAAAACGTTTAGGTACACACATCAAGAAGATTCGAGCTTGTCAAAATTACTTAAAAATTGTGTATAATCTCTGTCAATTTAGATATAGTATTCTTGAGGCGGATTTTTATTTAAAACAAAAAATTAGTGAAAATATTCCAAAAATTAGCTTCCCTCTTTAGATAAAAAATAGATATAAGTTTACTTTCGAGTTTAATCTTCCCAAGTTTCCACCATTACCAAATTGATTACTAGGATTAGCTTACATGTTGCCACTTCAAAAATAATATAATTTTGGTCTTTGAAAGGTCCAATAAATGAGTAAAAAAAAACCTTTCCAAATAGTAACTTTGACTAGGGGTAATATACAAAATTATCCATGGCCTTTAAGAGTTAATCTCGAACACGTTTGAGTCACATCCACCATTATAGAATGTGAGATAAAGGGACTTGTAAAACTTACTAAGTCTTGTTTTGTGTTCATATTATTCACTAGTGTCGAAATTTTCTAGTTCGAGATCTCATTCCCCTAAAAACCTTGAAGAAGAAGAAAATTGAACAAGCTGAAGACATTGAAGAAGAATCTAGTCCAGTACTCGGCCAATCAAAAGGAACAAGACAAGTACATTCTCAAAATCTTTCTTCTCTTTAGGTTTAATTCCTTACTTCTTATTTATGCTTGTTCTTGTATTTCATAGTCGATAGTAAAGGAACTCAAGATTAACCAAAACTTTGACATGTATTAACATATTTTATCTCTTTCACTCAACTATTTATCGCACAAATAATTGTAAATGTCCAGTCTGACCAAAGAGTTAAAGAAAATAATGAGGTCAAAGAGAATGACAAAGATGATGATCACGTGAAAAATGAAGAGGTTCCTTATGAAATCAATCATTCCGAATATTGGAGTGGATGGCTAGATGAAGGTGAAAAATTAAAATTTACACAAGCTAAAAGCAAAAAAAAAAAACCCAGCTCAAAAGGCCAATAGACAAGAGAGACCAAAAAGAAAACTAGTTCTTTCTTATGACAATGATGAAGTTGAAGAAGAAGAAGAAGACACTCAATTAAATCGAAATAAAGTAGATCGAACAGGACAATCTAATCTCGATGAATGTTCAAATAGTGAATATTTAAGCCCCAACCTCATGGTGTCTAAGGCACTTTGAGTTTCAACCATATCTTCTTTTTTAATATACATCAAACAAGTTATAATATTGTTCCACTTGTACCTTCTTATAGAAGATTCTGATTCATGCTACTCCTCTTCCAACAAACATTGCCTTAGATGCTGATGAGGTCCTAAAATCTAACCATCCTCCAACCAAGCCGCATCCATTATAATCAACGGTTAAAGGTCCAATTAGGGAGCCATTTGGAAAGAAATTATAAAAGGTGGTAAAAAATAAGGTCTCAAACCATAATTAACTGGTCCAGATGACAATGCTTAACCAAATAAGAAAGAAAATATCAACCATATGAAAAAGGACCAAGATTAGGTGGAAACTCGATTTGTTACCATCAAAAAGGAACAACCATAAGTTGTTCAACATATGCAAAGCTCACCAGCAACCTCTAAGGTTCCTTTTTCGATTGAAGGCTCTATTACTCAATCTTAGGCTAGATATTTTTCATCCAAAACGTCTAATACTTCTCTTAGCCATGAAGAATTAGAATCTATTAAGAAAATATAGTATGTAGAGGCTTTAAAAAAATTATTTGCAATCGAATATTAGCTCTATTGGAAAATCTTCAAGCTCCTCAATTTTGTCAAGCAGTGGACTTTTGGCAATTCCCCCACTCTATTGGTTTAACTTTTAATGAATTGAATTTTTCCTCTAATTTATAATTTCAGAGTCAAATCTAATTCAAATCAACTTGATCATCTACAAGTTGAATTGGATAAGGTTTATGTTATATATAAAATAAAAATAATTTTTTAAATAAATTTCATTTCTAATTAACGAATTGATTCGATTTGAATCGGCAGACTCACCTATCGACCTACATCCACAAACAAATCTAACAAATATATACAATTGAAGAAATATAATTTTTCCTACATTTCTTTAGATTAAAAGACTTGTTTTTTCCATATACAATAAAACACAAATAAATGAGTTGCCAATAGACATTGGATCCTCTCCTTCAAAATTTAGTGCAATACAATACTGAAAAATTATATAACTATTTAAATTTTTATGTAGTGTTATCGAATAAAAATAGTTGAAAGTGTAAAGCAACTTTACATAACGATATATTTGTTGAAGAAATTGAACGCTAGCATAACTCGATCACATCTTCTCTCAATCACAAATATTAATTCTGCAAAATAATAAAATGTTAATCAAACATGAGGCATGTAAAAACACTCTCCTTAAGGATTTATCCGCCTCATAAGCGCAAATCCTTCAAGATTCAACAGGTTCTTTCCAAATTCTCTATAAGACTCTGAGACATCAGAACAACAAGAAATCATATTTTAGATGATCGAGAGATGTAATCAAGAACAAGCTAAATGAATAAGGAATAGAAGACTAAGAGTGTTTTTTTCCCCATGATTGTCCTCCTTATAAAAGTAGAAGAGTCGTTATATATTGGAGAGAAAAAGAGAGAAAAAAAGTCAAAGATTTGACTAAGTCAAGTCAAACAACTATAAAACAAAAATAAAATAACTAATAATAATTATTACTAATAATAATAAATATTAAAAAATTATTTAAACTTTTAAAATATAATCGCAATTTGCAACAATATCAGCATCTAATTAAAACACTTCAATTAACTACATGCAACATGTTTTGAAGGTTTTTAAATTAAAGACACTTATATAATTTTTGTTTATATTGAGAGTCTTTATCTAGTTTTAGTCTGATAAAATGGAATCAATTATCGTGGACTATTTTTCTTAGAACTGAACAATGGAGCACCCTATCATCACATAAATGAACTCAGTGACTTTTATCTCTCATAACTTTAGTAACTTTAATTGTTTTTGATGAGAGAGAAAATAAATAAATAGAAGGAAAGAAGATAAGCCAGAGTATTTGTAGTGAGATAGAGAGAAAGTTATGGTAACTTTACCTCCTTAAAATCACAAAAATTATTCTAACATTTAATTTGTTTTTAGCCTTTTTTTTTTTATATATAAAAAGTTATGTAAATATGCATATATTAACTTCACTTTCAATTATAAAAAATGTCATAGATTTAATTTTTTTAATCAAGTGTTATATCATAAAATAATAATACATTCAGAATATACGTTGAACCCATAATACTTAACAACATATATATTAAACCTGAAATATACATATACATAGTATGTATATTAGAAAATATAATAAATATTATATCATAAATCTAAAATTTGAAGTCTTTTGAAACAATTTTGTCACAAACATAATTCGTTTTTCATTTATTTCAACTAATTATTTCTCTCTTTAGTTAGGAGAACATTAATAATCAAGAAAATTTTACAAATATTAAAAGCAAAAAAATTATAATTGAATAATAATTTAAGTGTCTAAGATGATAATTAATAAAAAAAAAAATCACATGTATGCATATAGGAACTAAGAAACTTACTGCGTGAACAATTTCTCTAAATTAAATACTATTTAAAAAACATGTTCATTTCTTTCCACGCGATATTATTTTTCTTTGAAAAAAATACCAATACAACCTCTTAAATATCTGAAGAAAGTCAAATAGAAATATTAGGACTCTTCATTTTATTTCTTTCTTCGAGAGTGATTTTAGTATTCTTCAAACTACTAGAAGACATACAGGTAAGTCTTTTACGTTAATATAAGTTTTTTGATGTTGATGGGAAATGTTAAAAAATAATGCATTTAGTCATAGTGTATGTTAAACGACTGAATGTCAAAATGAAGTTAGTGCAAATTATTTGCATAGATAAGTTTAGAAAAATAGGATGTTGGTAAAGATTGTTCAATGAATAATATAGAAATATAAGCAAATTGGCATGGAAATTATTCCAAGGAAATTGTGATGGAAAATAAGTAGTACAAAAATAAATGACATGAAGACTGTGTATAAATTAAAAATAAATAGTAATAAATAATATATTTATGATAACCTAGACAATATTATGAAAAAATTCCTTGAAGACCACATTAGTTGTTTGAGATAATTTTTTTTTATAATTTTGTTATGAATTAAGATTTTCAAAGCATCCTTGCTCTTGACTCTTGACTGTTGATATTACCACATAAAATTGACCGTGATTGAATAATGGAATATATTGGTATGGGAAGTGGCATAAATATTGGCAGTCAACAATATTAAACTAAAAGTTAGACCACCTGACATGTTTCTATGGAGAGATGTTGTCACCGATTAGTCAAATATAAGAAAAAGACATGTAAGAGCAATGGACAAATAACGTGAGGATAGCTCTGAGACAAAGTATAAAAGTAATGCTTCACTGTTATCAAGCAACAATGGCAATGTTTGAAAATTGTATCAAACAATAATGTTTATAATGTTTTAATACAAAATTAGACTTGAATAAGAAAGCAGAGTAATAAAAAGAAGATGTAACAGTTGTAAATGATGTTAGGTTGGAGATGTAATTGAAAGAGAAGATAAGTTTTACAAAGGATCATTGATTATCGAAGAAAATTTAGAGGTGATGGGAGCTCGTTTGAAGTCCAAAATGTTGGGGTGTTGGCTTTTTTTTTGGAAAATAGGATAAAAGTCAAAGTAAAAACCTTAAGTATTGTGTTTAGTAATTATATTATTAAAAGTATGCATTTTACTTTCATGAAATATGTAATATTTTAAGGGATTCATCAACACAAGGTACAATTAAATTGAACTAAGAGAAGGACAGTTGAGATGGAACTATGTTTCACATGCACCCCCTCAACTTTTGGAATTTAGTTTAATTTGTCTAACCTTTATGTATTTTGCACCCGAGAGATAATAATTTTTTTTTTTTTGGATAGTGAGAGATAATAATTTTGCACCATCTATTTTCTCACGTAATTATAAAACCAACTAATTCTTCATTACATGGCATTTAATACTCTTCAATGCACTAGGGTCAAATCAAATGAAAGACTAACTTTTCAAAGTGTATATGGTAATTCTAATTTCTAATATTTAAAATAATTGAACTATTAATATTAGTTAAGTCTAACAAAAAGCGTTTGACTTTTGCAACATGATGAATAATTTTTTCATTTATGGGCATCTCAAATAGAATTACCTCAAACGAAAAAACTTATGAGAAACAAAAAATTAAATCCCCTAAGTTATATATATTTAATTTGAAATCTAAGTAAAATATATAGTACTATAACTTACTTAACAATTTTATTTAATTAATGTGAAAAATATCAAAATATGTATATAATTTATAACTATAAAATTATTAAATATTTTCATAATATTTTTTTTATATAAATTGAATATTCTCTGAACTGAAAATTAAAATAATAACATATATCTTAAATATAAATTATAAATTTACATCAATTAAAGACATTGAGAGCTAGGTGACAATGGCTATTGTGTTTGTGAACCTTGGAAGAAGTCATATAATCTAGGGGTGTTCGCGGCTTGATTTATATCAGTTTTAAGGCAAAAAAAATTCACCTAATTCAAAGATAAATTTACTTGTGTTTGGTTCAGTTTTAGATGATATATTAAAAAAAACTCAATCCTAATTTTATGCAGTTTTATTTGAATCTATTTTTGAATATCCAAATAACACATTATATTTTTATTAATATTATAAATCCACGAATAAATCATAGATTTGATATAATATATAACACATGGTATATTAAAAGTTAATATTATAAAATAAGAGTGATGGATTATAGTTGAAATAATAAAAATAAATAGACATACCAAACTAATAAATATTATTAAAAAATTATTATCATATAATAATAAATTCACGTAATATATCATACTAATAAAAAGCAAACAAGTATAAAAAAAATATATGTATGCGGTTTGGTTTGGATCGATTTTGAACAACTAATTTGAAATCCGATCCAACCGATCGATTTTCATAATATAACATCCAAACACATTCAATATATTTCGATTTTTTACGGTTTTCAATGTTTTAGATCGATTTTCAATTTCTTATCTGAATTAATTTGGATTTAAACATCCCTAATATAATCATTAGACCTACATTAAAGAATTAATGTGATATTTCATATTTTCAAAGTTTCATTTTTCATTAGTCGCACGTCGTAAGTTCCTCACTAATTATAAGTGTTAATAAATTTCTTTTATACAACAAATCTCAAATCTTCTATTATATGACCTTCTGAAAAGATGTTGAACTTTAATTCTATAATAAATTTTAATAATTAATTTATAAAAGATATTTCATAAAAAATATTAATAAAAATAATTTAAAAAAACATATTATAAATAATATTAATAAAATAATTTAAGAAAACATAAAAAAATATACTAAAAAAAATAAAAAATTTAGGAATTGAACGTTAAAAAATAAATTTTTTTGTTTAAAATAATTTTTTTTAAAGAATCTAAAACAAATCTAGTTAATATCATGTCGTAGTATATAAGTAATACTTTTTGATGTGGGTCATTGATAGAATTTCCACTTAATGGGGTTCTTCTTCTGGTGAAAAATAAAAAATATCCTCCAATTTCGTAAGTTAACTTAAGAATTTCCCAAATAAAGTAAATTGGTAAGTTAACTTACGAAATAATCCACGATTTTAAAAAAATAAGATGAATTCGCAAGTTAACTTGCGAATTCATCTTATTTGGGGAATTCGCAAGTTAACTTGCGAAGTTTGAGTATAATTTTAGAAAAAACAGAATTTTCACCCAAACTAATTCATTTCAAACTATCCTCAAAATCTTCCCTCTCTACTCTAAGCCCTAACTTCTGCAAACACATTTCAAGCCGAACCAAGTCACTCTCATCATTTCCACCAACACATTTCAACTCCTCCAAAGTTCAAAATCAACAAATTTTGTAAGTTTTATTCACTCTTCACTATTTAAATTTTTGATTTCTTATTAGATTATAAGGTTTAGGTTGTAGAAATGTAGTAGTATATGAAGTAGTAGTAAGTAAATGTAGTAGGAAAAATTGGATTTAGGTAGTTTTAGGACTGTATTTCTGGTTTTTTGAATTTCTGGAACGAAGGAGGTTTCGCAAGTTAACTCGCGAAGTGTACTGGAAGAGACTTCGCAGGTTAACTTGCGATTTTTTATCTGAATGGGAAATTCTGAAGTTAAGTTGCGAATTTTGGTCTGAATGGGAAATTCTGATGTTAACTTGCGAATTTTGGTCTGATTTGTTTTTGAATTAGTATGCTAATTGTTGTAATAGTTTATTTCAGGATAGTGGTCGATCAAGACAACCGGATGACACGTTTGAAACAGGGTAGGCAAATCCAGACAGTGTCGGCTCGTCGAGAGCTAATGGCTAGTGCACAAAGAGAACAACGGGCACAAGTTGATATAACATTACATTTTGCACCGCGATGGAGGAGTTGTCTCCATGAGTCGTCTTCCTCTCGTGCACATGAGGAGGAGGTACCAGAGGTCGAGTCGGCAGAGGAGGCCCAGGATGCCCAAGACGCCGAAAATTCTGAGGTTCCCGACAACGATGTTTAGGAGCCTGCAGAGGCGGAGGATGTTGGCTATCCAGGAAGGCCATATGACAAATCCCTCCTGATTTATTACGGGGCCATACTGCCTGCTATGTCTGGGAAGGAGAGGTATTATAATTTTCATCGTTACATTTCATATTATTTATTTTCGTTTTATTATTTATTTTCGTATTATTTTGTATTACTTCGTATTATTTATTTTCGTTCCTATCATACTATTTTCGTATACTGGTCGTTCGTATTATTTATTTATTTTCGTTTGATTCTTATGTTTCAGGAAAGAAAGGCCTTGAAACATGTGAACCACTCCCGCAAGATCTTTGAACTATAGGCTCCGAAGACTCTGTGGTTCCAGACTGTTATCCTCGCATCCAGTCTTGTCGGATTATACAATACTAGTTACGGTACCATTAGCACCGGCATGCAGGGTGCTTTTGTTGAGAGATGGCATAGGTAGACGTCGTCTTTCCACTTTCCAGTTGAGGAGTTGAATATCACCCTCGCCGATGTTGCGGTTGAGTGGATAGTTGAGCATCTAGGAGCTGATTCGTACAGTGATGCTCAGGACGGCGACTCCACAAATGGAGCGCACGTGACATTCTCCTATCTGAAGGAGTTATATCATGAGCACCTCCGTCTAGAAGCTCATGCAAGAAGAAATGCACAGGCAGTTGTGGAGCCTGTGGAGGAGGATATTTTTGTTCAGTATCATCATGGTTGTGCCATCTGGTGTTTTTTTATGTACTTGGTAAGCACACATGTCTTTGTGGACACGAGTGGCCGCTACACCGACGTGACCTACCTGAGATACTTTACGGACCTTTCTACAGTTCAGGAGTGGAACTGGGGTGCTGTTGTTCTTACCTACCTCTACCAGAAGCTGAATGAAGCTTCCAGGTGGTGGGCTAGGGCGCTTACCGGCTCGTGCACACTCCTCACGGTATGCTTTTATTTTAACGATAAATTTTAGTTAGTATTAATTAATTTTAATTAGTTTTAATTGATTTTAATTATGCTAACATTATATTTTTGATGATGCAGAGCTGGATTTTATCATACTTTCATCGTATCCATGGTTACTCCGTGGATCCCGACTATGAGGACTTCATGCCCAGGGCTACCAGGTTTATTTTCAATAGGGGCAATGATAATGTGGTTCCTTACCGGGTGTGCCTTGATCGCACTAATCACGACGACATCTTCTAGACCCTGTTTGAGGACTATAGGGAGTTTGTCCCCTTCGATACCATTTCGTTATACTCTGGGTGGCTATCCTGTGGGGCTAACATGATGGTCTAGTATCTGTCTGAGCGATGTATGCACTAGTTTGGCTATGTGCAGACCATACCCCGATCTCCTTTCTAGGCTGCTCCCAACTCCATCATACGGAGGGCTCTAGATAATGTCTTCCATGATTGGGAGAATCATGTCGTGCCAGATGAGTTTTAGTTGTTGCGGGTATCCCGTATGTGGCACTCTGTGGAGGGGTACGCGATTGTTGGTGTAAGCCATAGAGGCCAATACTTTTGGTACTTTTATTGGATTATTTAATAATAAAAGACATTTCTTTATTTTGTTTGTTTTTCCAAAATAATAAAGTCCCTAGAATAGTTAGTCTGTTTAATGAAATGTTACGTGTGACTTAATCATGAGATCCCATTAAACATAAAGACACTATTCTTAAAGTATCTGTAATCGAGCTTTATTGTGAAGTGGGATAACATTAAAGCTTTGAGATTATTATGAAGATAGACTGATGATCGCATCTCATGGATCATGGATCATGGATGAGGAGTAACCAAGTCTTGACATAGGTATGAATATTAGGGTAATATTTATACTGGATTGACCCACTATGAGAATACTACATGTAATGTTATGCAAAGTGTCATAAGTTATTCTCATGGTGATAAGTGGTGTATACCACCCTTCGACCTGAAACCACTATGGACCCTAGATATAGAGTTAAGTGCTTTATTGCTGCTCAAACATTATACATAACTGGATGACAATAAAGACAGTTGATGGGTACTTCACAAAGCATGCTGAGGAACATGAGTGACCTAGATGGAATTTTCCCATCCCGCGTAACAGGATAAATGTCTAATGACCCAATATTGAACTGGACAAGGGTGACACAGTCTATTCCTTGTGTTCAATATAGACATGAGGGCAAAAGGGTAATTATACACGCAAGTATTATCACGTAAAGGTTTTGTCATATCACATGACATTTTCGTGACTTGGGTAGCAGTGATGTGTTGCTAGATACCGCTCATTGTTTATTATGTTAAATGTGATTTAATATAATTTCCAACATCGCAAAAACCTACAGGGTCACACACATAAGGACAGATAAACGAAAGACAGAGTAAATTAGGAACACCGTAAGGTACAATGCACTTAAGTGAAATACGAAATATGGTAAGGTACCACGCGATTAAGTGATATGTGGTACGTCATAAGGAATGATGCTCGTATGCTTATTGGGCTTTTAGCTTATAACCTTTATTGGGCTTTTAGCTTGCAGCCCACACTTGTGGTCTATAAATAGGACCCTTGTTCTGAAGCATTTCACTTGATGAAAATTCGGTCTTGTAACCGAGAGCGATCTGTTCGCGTGGACTAAGTAGAGACGTTGTTCTTCATCAACGTTTGTGATCACAACATCAGAAACCGAAATTGCCACAAGAGGTATAATATTTTATCACTGACCGTGATCATTTGTAAGGATCACTAAAGGAAAATTGAATTTCCATTGCGTTGTTTTATCGCGATTTTCCTTCAGTGGTATCAAAGCCACTTACGAAACCATGGATCTGATATCTATTTAATTTTTGTACGTTCTGTTTTTATATGATTAAAACTCAGAATGAATTAAACAATAATCGATTAAATTAAAATTTGGCATCATTGTGTGTACGATTTGGATGAGTCGATGTTGACTATGCTTCGGAATCCGACACTAGTATGGTGAAGCAATGGCATGTTGGTCGATCATACTGAACTATCAATCGAGTTGTGTTTGACGGCATGCAATTATTTGCATTAGAGTTCATGACGGCACAAGGGTTGTGCTGTCGGAGAGTTATACGAGTAGGGTTGTAATAGCACAAGAGTTGTGCGAAAACGACGTCGATTTAAATGAATCACCGAAATTTAAATTTGATTTTATTAATTAACAAATTTTTAAAGTAATAATAATAAAAGGTGTTTTATTATTGTTTTCTTGTGGTGACCAGTTATGGCCTTAGAATTCTTTATTTTGTTTTTGGGAACTTTAAAAATACGACTTGTGTCGTGCCTTTCTCTAATTCTCTTGATGTAACTTCTTTTCTCATCTAACTCCCTCGTATGTAAAACGAGTATTCTTTTTGTAATGTAATGCTATGTTATGAAGAAAAAGAAGATTACAATATCAAAGGAGGAGACCCTTGGAGATCTTGCTTGGAGAAGCTTAGATCATTATTAGGGTTAGCTTAGGTTCTCTCATTGGCTTGAGAGAACAATTGCGCTAGGGGCCATAACTGTATCTTTTTATATGTATGTTGATGCATGTGAGAGACGATTTGCATGTTAAACCGGTGAGATCAAACTAATAACAAATTCGCTCAAAGTAAATATTAAGTTCATGCTTTCCAAGTTTTAGCATTTATCAAGACTAGTATCGAACAATGTAGGTTTCACCTAACGCGACGTGCATGTTCTATATTAGTAAGGTGCGATGGGATAAGTGTAATATCCAATTGCTAAAACTCTGGGTCAAACATAACTAAACAATTATAATGAGATTATATGTGTTTAGAAACATGAGTTGGGAATTATCCATATGATGGATTATAATAAAGAGTTATAAATCCAACTGAGATATTCGAGAATTGTATTGAATACAATTGGAAGGAGTTCCTACCTAAATAACTGAGTTTTGTGTAATCAGCCTAACGCTGACTTAAAACGAAGTGAAATATGCATCTCGACCCATTAGAAAATCTTCCAACAGGATTTTCCGAATCAAATGGTGAGGGTCATTTGGTTGAGTAAAATAGTGGGAGCATATTTGATTAAAGGCCTAATTGAATATGTTATTTTAATGATACTAATATGTTTCATATCTTTTTATGTAGATTACCATGACTTAACACATTATCTAACAACATTTTGCGATCAATCCTTGATAAGGAAAAATTGTTTGGGACAAATTTTTTGGATTGGCATCGAAATCTGAGGATTATCCTCAAGCATGACAAAAGATTGTATGTCTTAGAGACACCTGTTCCTGAGGAACCTCCCATTTCTGCACCTAAGACTAAAAGAGATGTTCATAAGAAGCATGTCGATGATGCCAATGAAACCTCTTGTCTCATGCTTGCCACCATGAACTCGGAGTTGCAAAAGCAACATAAGAACATGGAAGCGTTCGATATGATCGGACATCTGAAAATCCTCTATCAAGAGGAGGCAAGGAATGAGAGGTTTCAGGTTTCAAAGGCCCTTTTTAATAGAAATTTGGCTAAGGGAACCCCTGTAGGTCCCCATGTACACAAAATGATTGGGTATATGGAGAACCTTGAAAAATTAGGGTTTCCACTTGGAAAGGAACTTGCGACTGATCTGATCTTGCAATCGTTGCCTGATAGCTTCAGTCAATTTGTCTTGAAATTTAATATGAATGAATTGGACATAAGTCTTCTGTTATGGATGCATGTATAGCAGGCAAGCAAAAAGTAAAATATTATTTTTATCGGGTGATATATACCAGTTAGGTTATATCGTATCGTGTCCACAGAGATTGGTTATTGATTCTTCGTTCGAAAATTCTATCGTTAATGAGTTTGGGATTAAATGCTTGTAAAGAAAAGACAAAAAGTAAATGAACAAAAACTATAAAGGATAGACAGCTTGTCCGAAACGAATGCACACTACCCGTCACAAACTTAAATCTACCGTCCAGTTATACTCAGCCTACGATACTCGTCCGTGTCATCACATACCTCTCATAACCCAAGATATTTCTAACCCAAATTGAGAATTCAACCGCATCACCTCGATAGCCATGTCTGGCCTACCTTAACAACACAGAAGTCAACCGTGTCACTCGTAACGACTATCTCTAGCTCGAAACAACCAACACAGAGGTATTAATCACAGGTACTCAGTAAATGTCAGCTCTAAACCCATTTCTAGCATTTAGAAACTAACAAATAGTCATCCTTGGTAAGAATCTAAGCAATCTATGTCTAGCAAAGCTTAAATCCCTAACGCAAGGTAAAAATCTAAGACAATCACCAACACAGATTCGTAAAGCAGACTTTATACAACGCCAAGGGCGACAAATATACATGAGTTAAGAGTAAATATACATACAAAACCCTACAAAAAAGAGATTGAAAATAGAAGAAAAGAAGAGGAACCAAACATTTCTTGGTTTGTCAACACTAATCGACGAGGGATTCGACTCCGGATCATCCAAATGCAAGCTCCAATGTTGTTTTCTAAGCTATCTCTACCCAAAAATGAAGGTTTGATGAGTTGGGAACAAATACCCCAAAACATAACCTAAAAATGTGTTTTTTGCCCCTTTTAACGTAATTACGTTTAGGGACCGCTGGCGCCAAAATCCCACTCAATGAAAAACCGATTTTGTTTCGTCATAACTTGAGAACTGTAACTCAGATTTGCGCCTGGTTCAAAGTGTTGGAAAGCTTATTCAATTTCCTATCTAACCATGACTAAATATCATCCAAATTCATGATTTTTATCCTCCTTAGTTTGAGCCTTATTCTTTGATGAATTTCTAAAAATAGCATTCTTGAAGCTTTGTCTTTGGCCTTTATTATTCAATGCTCCAATTATGAATGAGTACCTACAAAAGAGATGATAAAATATCAAATGATACAATATTTACACAAAAACTTGATTATACACAAAATATACACATTTATACAAAAAGTGGGTGATTTATTCGAGGAATATCAACAAAAGAACCGATAAGTGCCACAAAACATATATACAAAATAACTACATTTTGGCACTTATCATCTTCCAAAACTGATAAGTATGTTGAGAACTACTGAGCAGGATATGAAGTCAAAAGGGAAGCCCATTCTTATGATCAGTAATGGAAAAAAGTTGAACAAAAGGCCCACCAAGCAGGTTGGTAAAGGGAAAGGCAAGGATGTTGCCAAATCTAAACCTACCGCTCCTACTTTAAAGCCTAGTGGAGGGATAGCAAAAGAGGGAACTTGCTTCCATTGCGGTAAGACCGGACACTGGAAAAGAAATTGCCCGAAGTTCCTGGAAGATAAAGAAAATGGAGTAGAGACTTCAAATTCAGGTATTTTTGTTATAGAATTTAATTTATCTACTTCTGCATCATGGGTATTAGATACTGGATGCGATTCTCACATTTGTACCAATGTGCAGGGGCTAAAAATAAGTAGAGAATTGACAAAAGGTGAAGTTGATCTACGAGTTGGCAATGGAGCAAAGGTTGCTGCTTTAGCTGTTGGAAATTATGTATTAAGTTTACCTAGTGATTTAATAATTCAGTTAGAGAACTGTTATTATGTACCTGCAATTAGAAGAAATATTATTTCCGTTTCTTGTTTGGACAAGTTTGGTTTTTCATTCATAATAAAGACCAATTATTGCTCTATTTATTTGAATGATATATTATATGCTACTGCACAAATGAAGAATGGATTGTATATCCTTGATCTTGAAATGCCAATTTACAGTAATACTAAAAGGATTAAACCTAATGAGTTAAACCCAAGTTACCTTTGGCATTGTTGCTTAGGTCACATAAATGATAAGTGCATTTCAAAACTCCATAAAGATGGGTTTTTGGACTCTTTTGATTATGAATCATATGAGACATGCTGGTCTTGTTTAATTAGAAAGATGAAAAAATCCTCATTCATGGGAAAAGGTGAAAGGGCTAATAATCTTTTGGCACTCATACATACTGATGTATGTGGACCATTGAACATACCTGCCAGAGGAGGTTTTCAATACTTCATCACATTTACTGACAATTTCAGTAGATATGGTTATGTGTATTTAATGAAACACAAATCTGAAACCTTTGAAAATTTCAAGGAATTTAAGAATGAAGTACAAAACCATCTAGGTAAGAATATTATAGTTCTTCGATCAGATCGAGGCGGTGAATATTTAAGCCTAAAGTTTGATGACCATCTAAAATATTGTTTGTATCCCAACTTACTCCTCCTGGAACACCACAATGGAATTGTGTATTTCAGAGAAGAAATCGAACCTTGTTGGACATGGTCCGATCCATGATGAGTCACGTCGATCTTCCAAACTCCTTTAGGGGACGCGTTATTGATAACAGCTTACACACTTAATCGTGTTCCTACCAAAAAGGTTGAAAAGACACCATATGAGATATGGAGTGGTAAGAAACCACATATGTCTTACATGAAGATTTGGGGTTGCGAAGTTTATGTGAAATGGAAGATCTCAACTAAGCTTGAGACCAAATTTGACAAATGCTTATTTGTGGGGTATCCTAAAGAAACAAGAGGATATTACTTCTATAATCCTTCTGAGGGCAAAGTGTTTGTCGCTCGAACTGGAGTTTTCTTGGAAAAGGATTTTATTTCCAAAGGAATAAATGGGAGGAAAGTAGAGCTTGATGAAATTCAAGAATCACAAAGCATTGATACACCTATGGAGGAATTGAGCAGAAATGTAAGGGTAGAAGAACAACCTCGCCCAGAGAACAAGACAACCGTAGGTCAAACAGGATACGTCGCCAACATGATAGATATGGATATATCATAAATGGTCAAGGCGATGTATTGATCGTGGATCAAGATGATATTATAACCTACCAAGAGGCCACTACTGGTCCAGAGTCTGAGAAGTGGATAGGAGCCATGAAATCTGAAATGGATTCCATGTACACTAACCAAGTTTGGAACTTGGTAGAGCCACCTGTAGGAGTCAATCCTATAGGATGCAAGTGGGTATTTAAAAAGAAGACTGACATGGATGGTAAGGTACATACCTATAAGGCAAGACTGGTTGCAAAAGGTTATAAACAAATTCATGGGGTGGACTATGATGAAACCTTTTCTCTAGTTGCAATGCTTAAATCTTTTCGGATTTTACTTGCAATTGCTGCATATCATGATTATGAAATATGGCAGATGGATTTCAAAATTGCTTTCCTAAATTAGAACCTTCAAGAGAATGTGTACATGACACAACCTAAAGGATTTGACATACCAGAAGAACCCCAAAAGATATGCAAGTTACAATGATCAATCTATGGATTGAAGCAAGCTTCTAGAAGTTGGAATCTTTATTTTGATGACGCAGTAAAACAATACGGATTCATCAAGAATGAAGAAGAACCTTATGTCTATAAGAAGGTTAATGGGAGCATGATCGTTTTCCTGGTATTATATGTAGGTGGCATATTACTCATTAGAAACAATGTCCCTACCTTGCAACAAGTAAAAACTTGGCTAGGGAAATGCTTTTCTATGAAGGACCTTGGTGAAGCAGCTTATATATTAGGAACCATGATCTAAAGATATAGATCACAAAAAATTCTTGGCCTAAGTCAGAGTACATACATAGATAAAGTGTTGAAACGCTTCAGTATGCATGACTCCAAAAAGGGATTCATTCCTATGCAACATGGTTTGTGTCTATCAAAAACACAATCCCCTTCAACAAAGGAAGAAAGGGAACGCATGAATAAGATTCCACATGCATCTACAATAGTATATATCATGTATGCCGTGTTATGTACTCGACCAGATATCTCGTATGCTTTAAGTGCAATGAGTAGGTACCAATCTGATCATGGTGAAGCTCACTAGATAGCAGTCAAGAATATCCTTAAATACTTGAGAAAGACTAAGGACTCATTCTTGATATATGGAGGTCAGGAAGAGCTTGTTGTAGTTGGATACACTGATGCTAGCTTCCAGATCGATAAGGATGACTTTAGATCGCAATCTGGCTACGTGTTTTGCTTAAATGGTGGCGCTGTGAGTTGGAAGAGTTCAAAGCAAGATACAGTTGCTGATTCTACAACCGAGGCCGAGTATATTGATGCCTCAAATGCAGCAAAGGAAGTTGTTTGGATCAAGAAGTTCATTAGTGAACTTGGCATACTCCCTAGCATTGTGGATCCCATTTATCTCAGATAACAATGGTACAATCACACAAGCTAAGGAGCCTAGATCTCACCAAAGATCCAAACATATACTTAGGAATTATAACCTCATTCGAGAGATAATCGATCGGGAGATGTGAAGATATATAGAGTACCAACACTAGACAATGTCGTTGACCCACTAACAAAGCCTCTTGCACAACAGAAGCATGATGACTATACTAGATCTATGGGTATTAGGGGTATGCCTGATTGGCTCTAGTGCTAGTGGGAGATTGTTGGTGTAAGCCCTAGACGCCAATACTTTTGGTACTTTTATTGGATTATTTATTAATAACAAAAGGCATTTCTTTATTATGTTTGTTTTTCCAAAATAATAAAGTCCCTAGAATAGTTAGTCTGTTTAATGAAATGTTAAATGTGAGTTAATCATGAGATCCCATTAAACATAAAGACACTATTTCTAAAGTATCTGTAATCGAGCTTAATGTGAAGTGGGATAACATTAAAGCATTGAGATTATTAGGAAGATAGATTGATGATCGCATCTCATGGATCATCGGTAAGGAGTTATCAAGTCTTGACATAGGTATGGATATTAGGGTAATGTTTATACTAGATTGACCCGCTATGAGAATACTACATAGAATGTTATGAAAAATGTCATAAGTTATTCTCATGGTGATAAGTGGTGTATACCACCCTTCGACCTAAAACCATTATGGATCCTAGATATAGAGTTAAGTTCTTTATTGCTGCTCAAACATTATCCGTAACTGGATGACAATAAAGATAGTTGATGGGTACTTCACAAAGTATGCTGAGGGACATGAGTGACCTAGATGGAATTTTCCCATCCCGTGTAATAGGATAAATGTCTAAGGGCCCAATATTGAACTGGACAAGGGTGACACGGTCTATGCCTTGTGTTCAATATAGACATGAGGGCAAAAGGGTAATTATACACGCAAGTATTATCATATAAAGGTTTTGTTAGATCACATGACATTTTCGTGACTTGGGTAGCATTGATGTGTTGCTAGATATCGCTCACTGTTTATTATGTTAAATGTGATTTAATATAATTACCTACGTCGCAGAAACCTACAGGGTCACACACATAAGGATAGATAAATGAGAGATATAGTAAATGAGGAACATCGTAAGGTACGGTGCACTTAAGTGGAATATGGAATATGGTAATGTACCACGCGATTAAGTGATATGTGGTACGTCATAAGGAATGATACTCGTATGCTTATTGGGCTTTTAGCTTATAACCTTTATTGGGCTTTTAGCTTGTAGCCCACACTTGTGGTTTTATAAATAGAACCCTTGTGCTGAAGCATTTTACTTGATGAAAATTCGGTCTTGTAACCCTGGTCGTATTTTCGCTCACTTTCTCACTCAAAGCTTTCGTTTGTGATCAGCTAGAACTATGACGGAGAGCGATCTGTTCGTGTGGACTAAGTAGAGACGTTGTTCTTCATCAACATTCATGATCACAACATCAGAAACTGAAATCTCCACAAGAGGTATAATATTCTATCACTGACCATGATCATTCGTAAGGATCACTAAATGAAAATTGAATTTCCGTTGCGTTGTTATATCGCGATTTTCCTTCACGTGACATGGTTCTTTACATTGTCACACCCTTACATGAAACCGAAGGCTGAAGGACGTCCGCTGAGGCCAGCACATGATGAGCTCTTGGAAAATGAGCAGGCCAAGGATGATCATGCCATTGATCTACTGCCCATCTGTCAGAGTATCCGCCAGATTGTACAGGAGGCGTTGGATGATGGGATTATCAATGGGGTGGACCCGATGTGGTTGTCGTGGTGGAGAGGATGGTCGCTGAGGTAAAACGTGCATCGCGATACCACCGACAGAGGAGGGCGCGGGGGGTCAGAATTACGCATACCCAGTAGCCTTTATGTTTTTTTTTATTTGATTTTGTACGATCGCATTTTGTTCGAAACAATTTATGTAATAATATTTTTGACATTTTTTCTTTATTATTTATAACATATTATTATTTACATGGTTTACGTATATTGATATCTCTAATATTTTCTTTAATTGAATTTCTGAAAACAGGAACATAATCCAAGTAAATGTGAAAAAAACATAGTAGATTTAAACATGGTTTTACACATTCAGCAAATGTTTCGCATGTTAACTTACGAATTCATCTTATAGGGTGAATTCATAAGTTAACTTACGAAATAATCCACGATTTTATAAAAATAAGGTGAGTTCGCAAGTTAACTTACGAATTTACCTAAAAAAATTATTTCGCAAGTTAATTTACGAAGGATATTTTTGATATTTTAAAGGTGTGGGAGAAATCCACTAAGTAAAAAAAAAATTCCCCATTAATAATGAAGGAGTAATGTTCACGTTTACTTTCTTGTCTCTTTTGGTCCATCCAACAATGGAGATTGGACTTACTTTAATGGTAGGGTCATAACTATCATTGTCAATTCAAAAAAGAGAAAGAGATATTAGGCTATGTACATTTGGGTGTTAAAAAAAAAAATTCAATACTTAAATAATTGTAATAGAGTGTTAAATCAAGTGTTAAAGTCAGATGAATTAATTAGTGTTGAAAATATTCAATATGTTGAATGAGGAGAGAGTGATGTCCATAAAATATTTTGTAAAATTTTATTGATTGTTGTAAATGTTTAAATTTTTAATGTGTCGTAAATGATAGTAAAATATGGTGTTGAGTTTTATTAAATAAATCTATTATAATGAGTAAAAGTTAAATATATATTAAATTATTAGGCGGAAGAAAGAAAATATAATATAGAATATAAAAAATGAAAAAAATGAATGTGGAATAGTGAAAGCATTGTCTTATAACCAATACAATGTTATGATTGTATAACTATTTAATTTTTTCATTTAAAGTGTTGTTAAATTGTGAATACTTGCTAGTGTAACTATATACAATATCTAATCATAACACTTTAATTTACTATAAAAAGAATCCCAATCTCATATTGTTATCTTTTGACAGCTAAGTTGGTTATTTCTATTCTTGTATTTTAGTTTATGTCCAGTTCCCACAATTTTTTTAAACTTTAATGATTGTTTCTTTCTTTTTGTTGTTTTTGCCTAGTGTAAGTATAATCATCACTTTAGAGCGTTTTTGCCTAGTGTAAGTATAATCATCACTTTAGAGAGACAGTGTTCTGTAATCACTAAACTTTGTCACGCACTTAGGTAGTACAAAATATTCAAAATGTTTAACTAATTTATATTTAGTGTACTCAAATAAAAATTGCGATTGTGACCATCCAAATATTTTTCAATTTTAGAATCCAGTCCATTGATAAAATTATTGTAAGTTCGTATGCTTTTTATAGAAAAAGTTGGTGTATTAAATATTGCTAATGAAATGGCAAGTATTCTCTTAGCCACCGACACTCAATTGTGGGATGATATGATATGACACACCCTCAATGCAAATAAGAAAAATAGGTGAAATAGTTTAGTTAGTTAGAGAAAAATTATATAATTTTTTAATTTTTTATATTTACATTAAAAATTATATATAGGACACTATTTGTGATGTGGACTTTATAACAACCAACAAATATACTTGTATATAAAAAATATTGATTTATAGCTCTCAACTATATATTTTTAGAAAAAGATTTTTTAAATTCTTCAAAGAGTTTCAAAAACTTTTTTTTTTAGTGTTTTGTGGTACTAAACTTTTTTTTAATAAGATTAACAATATATAAATGAAAAGGAAGAAAAGAAAAGAAGGACTATACCGAAACTCATTCAGGAATTAACAAACTTATAAAAGTTCATTCCCAATCTATTTTTTACAAAATTACATTTAATAGCTTTGAGGATAGAGTCAAAAAAAGTAATGGAAAGAGCATTCCGCCCTAAATTTGCAAAATAATCAGCGCATGGATTTCCTTCTAAAAAAATATGAGAGATAACAAAAGTCATATTTTCCAAGATAGATTTACATCTTAACCACCTATGCCTAAGTTGCCACGACACCAAATTCTCCTTTGAAAAATCTTGGACAACAATAGAAGAATATGTCTCAATCCACAACTTGAACCATGCTCTATCTCTAGCAATCTCAATCGCCCAAAAATTGGCAGAGAACTCTGCATGTAAGGAACTAGGCCCCGAAGTAGGCTCCGCAAAAGCTAATAAAAAGTTTCCAAGGGAGTTTCTAAATATCCCACCGCAACCAATAACGTTATCCGCAAAAGACCCATCACAATTACCTTTGATCCAATCCAAGATAGGCGGATGCCAAAGGACCTCAACAATGTTTAGAGCTTTTGGGAAATTAAGATTTATCTTGAAAGCTTTAAGAATACAGAAATCAACAATGGAAGAGGAGACACGAAGAATGGAGTTGTTACCAACTAAACGCACCTGAGCTATAATGGAAGCAATACAAGCGGATAAAGAAGGGAGCTTGTTATTGAAGCAAGCATAATTTCTACCATACCAAATAAGCGAGAAAGAGTAAACAATGGAAATTGAGATAGCAAGAATGACTTGTGGTGAGTCCCCTTTACGACATAAATCCCAAACTAAATTAACCGAAGATACCACAATAGAAGAATTGAGAGTGCCTCCGAGCCACCTCCACACACTAGCAGTGAAGGGGCAAAAGAAGAAAATGTGTTCCACCGACTCACAAGTCAAGTGACACACACTGCATCTAGAACCAAAGGACCAGCCACAAAATTGCAGCGCCTCATCACAAGGAACTTTGTTATGAATAAGTCTCCAAAGAAAAAGGGCCCTAGAGGGAGCTATATCATCATTCCAAAATTTGTTTTCCCAGGAAACTTCAGAGTGATGCAAGTCCTTGAATTTGTAATCCTCTTTGAGCGATAACGTCCCGTCCAACGCCGTAAGCCAAACAAAAGTATTCAGTCCCATGTAATCCAGAACAGGAGGGGGAAGCGGAAGCAAAAATGGAAATAATGAATGCCACTGATACGGGAAAGACCATATGCCCTCTGAAATGAAATCTGACGCCTTGGCATACAAGTCAATGCCGATGTTCGCAAGCTCCCGTGTTGATGTGTGTTCCAGCAGAGGCGTACCTGCCCAAGAGTCCACCCAAAACCGGATTTTGTTTCCATCTCCCAGAATCCAAGAAGAATGGGCAAGCATACAAGAAAATTCGGGTCGAATACCACTCCAAATAGAAGAAAAAATGTGATGTTTTATAATACAAAACCTACGGTGAGTACGAGCCCGCAGGATTATGGCCCAGTGTTCCAAACTGTTAATACTCTCCCAACATAACTTCAGATTAGAAGCATTGTTTAGCACCGTAAGAGACTTAATGCTGATACCCCCATACAATTTAGGGCGACAAACTTTTTTCCACACCACAGTAACAAGCTTCCTATTGTTAACATTACCGCTCCAAATAAAATTTCTAGAAGCTGCTTCGATATCTCTAAGAAGTGAAATAGGCCACGAATAAATCGAGATGAAATGAGTAATCATGGCGTGAATAACCAAAGAAACAAGGGTGACTCTACCCACAAATGAAAGTAACGCGCCTTTCCAAGATGCCATTATTAAGATCATTTTATCTGCAATAGCTTGGAAATGCAGCCTCTTAGCACGACCCTTGAAGTAAGGGACACCTAAATACACAAAAGGAGTAATACCTCTGCTGAAGCCGGACAAGAGGGCCAACCGGGAAGCTCTACTATCCGATATTACATTGCAGTATATGATGGATTTAGAGACATTAATCAATTGTACAGAGGCAATAGAGTAATGGCGAAACAAATCTTTTAGCACCAGAATGTTGGAGGAGTTGCCCTTACAAAATAATAGAATGTCATCGACATAAAGAAGATGTGTCGGGAAGTAAAGACTTCTAGAAACCTTCATCGGAGGAAGACTGTCCAAATCAATATGGGACGAGATTTGCCAACTCAGAACATCTTTCGCAAGACATAATAGAAGAGGAGAGAGTGGGTCTCCTTGCCGGACTCCGCGTTTGCAAGAAAAATTTCCGTGAGAGGAGCCATTTAGAACCACAAACATAGAAGAAAATTCAAGGATGGCATAGATCCAACCACATAAAATATCATTGAAGCCAAAACGCTTAAGCACCATGATAGGAAAGCTCCAATTAAGCGTATCAAACACTTTAGAGATATCAATTTTCATAGCAATATTGCCACCTATAGATTTTATATTTAATAAATTCACACCTTCAGAAGCCAAGCAGAGACAATCCTTGATTTGCCTACCTTTGATAAATCCTTTTTGTTCCTTGGACACAAGAAAATACATGATGATAGATAACTGATCTGCAAGAATCTTCGAAATGATTTTGAATTTGTAAGTTGCAAGGGAAATCAGTCTAAAATTCTCCATAGCATCCGCCTATTTAAAATTTGGAATGAGGATAATAAAATTGGTGTTAAAATTGTTTGGAATCCAACCTTCCTTAAATAATTTCCAGACAGCATTTGTATACATCCTATTTGATGATATTCCAATAGGTGCGAAAGAAGACCCCTCCGAAACCATTAGAGCCAGGCGCAGTCTCTTTTCTAAGATTGAAAATTGTCGTACGAATCACCTCCGTGGAAGGCAGAGCTGTAAGGGTACCATTCATGCTCGTAGTGACCAAGCTCGGGATAATATCATTGAGATCCAAAGAATTAGACTATCCTGCAAAATGGAAAAGGTTAGTGAAATAAGAGACCACATGATTAGCCATCACCTCCATATCCTGAATAAAATATTCACCATCTCGCAAGCAAGAGATTTTATTGGAGCTATTCCTGACTTTAGTGAGACGATGAAAGTAAGTGGAATTTCTGTCTCATGTTTATGCAATCTTAAACGGGATTTATCCAGCCAGGAACATTCCTCTTTAACAAGGGCATCCTCCAACTCAATTTGGGCTTTCTGTTCCTACAATTTTAGGTCATCTGGCATACCACAGTTTGTAATCTGCAACTGAGTTTGCTCAAGAGGAAGTGCAACACTTGACTAAATGATGAACATCACCAAAACACTCTTTGTAAAATAAAGGAAAACATAGAAATAAAAAATAGTCAAAAGATTGTTTGATTAAGTTTGTTGTTAAATAGTAAATTTGTCCGGTCCCGACTTGGGTCAACGTAAAAAATTGAAAAGCTCGATAAAATAATAAGATACTAATTTTTCGAGAGATCCCTTTATAATTTTCGGTGCCAAGAAAATCATAAATTAATAATTCATAGAAACTGAAAAAGAAATATATTACACTCTATTGAAATATGATTCAATAGCTGTCTGTTTTCTTTTAAAGTTCAAGTCTGTTTGGAGCTCATCTCTAACTTTTCTTATTGCATCCAATAGCTCAGATGTTGTATTTTTGTATTGTATCATAAAATTTTGAAGAGTGTTCGATGCCATAAGTGTTTCATTTCGCGTAACATGCTCCAAAGACACTGTATCATCTACGATGTCATCCTCTGCATTATTCTCAGTGATAGTACCTACAATATCTTCTAAACTCTGAACCTCCGAACATGCTTCATTTTCACCAGGGTAGTTCATTAGATTGTCGATATCCATCTTATTACGATAGCCACATTGATTGATCATAGTCTTGAGGTCTTGAGTTTCTTCATCAACAGTGGATTCATCCAAATATCTTGCAACGTCACTAGCTGAACGAATTTTACAGTGTCAGAAGCAATGCGCTATTGTTTCTTTTCAAACATCTATCGTTTAAGCTGGGATTGCCAAATTGATAGCATCAAGGATATTTATCTTCCTTGGATCATATTGTCCCACCTCATAACCTTCCAATACTTTGCGGTAAAACCTTCTACTATAATGCATCTTGAAAGCTCTTATTATCCCAACATCGCAAGGTTGAATCTTTGATGTCATGTTGGGTGGAAAGAAGAAGAACTCAATGTTTCTTAGCCCTTCCATATTTCTTGGATGTGTTGGACAATTATCCACCACAAGTAGAACTCTTCTACCATGCACCATTTGGTCAAATGAACAAACATATTCATCAAAAAGCATACAACTCCTTAGGTATTTGATCTGACATAGTTGATTTTACAACGCCTTTTAGATGAGAACCCATCTTGTGAGATATGGTTTGAATACTCTAACACATTCATGTAATTTATATATGCCAAACTTGCTTAAGAATACATTGAACACATTTTTTCCTCTTGTTTACATTTACTGTACTTCAAAAGTCATTATTGATTTCCAATGCATATGAACATAGTAGTTACTAATTTACGTTGAGTCCCAAGGTTCGCTGCAACGTAATTCTAAGAGGTATAAAATATTTTGACTTTTTGTTTGGTATGTACAATATAATTACTTAAAAACTCTTTAAATTAATAATTATTAATTTATCGATAAATTAATAACTCTCTAAATTAATAAATTTCTCAGGTCTTGACATTATTAATTTAAAGAGTTTCTACTGTATTCCATTTCCTTGTAACATAAAGTAAATAAAGAAAGTGAAAAAATGGCTCTTCAGCTTAACATTGTTATTCTCTTTCTCAATGTTGATTTCTAGTCGTGTAAATCTATTGAATTTGTTTTATTTGGGGGGTTAGAAATGGATGATCTAATTCTAACGTTAATTTTGATTTCAAACTTTTTGTTACGTTTCTAAAGAAACACTTTCATTTTTCATTCATGAGAACATATCTCTTTTAGCATTTTCTACTTTTTAGTTAGGATTAGTGATAATACTGTTGATTTAATGAGCAATTCTAAAGTGGGAACTCCATCTAGGTTAGCCCATGGTTCCCGTCACCCCTGAACTAGTAGTGGTTATGCAGGACTTGAAGATTCTGGGTCACTGAGGGTGTTCAAGGATTTCTTGGGGAAGATACTTCCTGTTTTGGGCCATTGGACGCCCTTATATAAAATGTTGGGAGAAGAATAAATTACATTGAGGTCCCAATGTTTCATCACATTTTTTAGAGGAGGAGACAAGAGTAAACTCTCTAAGGAGAGAACTTGCCAAAGATTTCGTTCAGGTTTGTATAAGGAATGACGTTTGTGAGCATGGAAATGCTGAGATGCTAAAACATTTGAATCTACGATGTCAGTTGGGTGTGTCAATACATGATTAGGTAGACGCAATAGTGGAAGACACTTCTTCGACTTTGGGCACTAAGACCATTCTTAGTGATACTAACATTGTTGTCGATGACCCTTTGTAGTGGTCTACCATTCCAATAATATAAGAGAAGAGAATATGCAGTTCTTTTGAAGATTGTATGGTCCCATTCCATTAGGGCTTGTTTACAAGAGTAAGGCTTCGACTGCCTTTTTCTAAGTATGTCATAGTTGTCCTTAAACATTTAAAATTTTCTCCTTCTCAACTTCATTCGGGATCTTGGGCATACATAAGGGTCTTTCAACTACTTTTCGAGTACAAGTCTTGGAGGACTTCTATTGGCTTATTCTTTGATATTTTTCATTTGAGATGTACCTCATATGACAACTTTCTAAACCAGGGCTTATTCAGCTTCAACAAGTTGCCTCTTAGATCTACCTCTTTATTCTGGATGTGGTGGCTTTTTGAGACGTTTTCTCTTGGTGAAGCACCTCATCCATATACCTCATTATGCTTTCTATTGTATCTTCGTTGATTATCCTCAATATTGTCAGATATCATATATGAAGTTCTATTCTAAGATCCATTTCAACCAAGATATTGGCTCTTATTGTACCCAGTTGGATTCTTATTCTCTGGACGAAGTGACAATGAGGGAGGAAACTCATTCTTGGTTTCAGGAACTTAGTTATCAGGAAGGATTCGACCCTTGTGATGTCCCCCCTTCCTAAGTGAGAAAAGGCGGATTTATACACATGTTATCGTGAGTTCAATTAATCTTAAGTAAATAAGGGAATTATTTGGTGAAAGCATAGTCTTCCTACTCTTTTTTTACATTCATGATTGCATTTTGTAGATAGTATGGACAAAGTAAGATGAATATGTTTTATTGCTTGAAGGATGCCTAAGGTGTATGGGATGAGGTGAATATTGGAACTTATTCTTCTTCCCTTGATCCATCTCCTTCTCATGTCAGAATGTAGAAACTTTATCCCTGCGTCTGAGGAGGGTCATCTTATGGATGTTATGACAATTTTGACATTGGAAGAACCATATTTGCCTATAGCTTCAACCAAAAGGGGTCAGGATGAGGAACAATCGTCTGTCAAGAACGAGGTTTCTCAAAAGTGTACTCATATTTATGAGGTTAACACTTATGGGGAGGGGACTACTTTTATAAAGATATCGAACATATATTCTTATCTATTTCCACACACTTCTTAGGAGGTCGCTATTGTGGTTTTGACGAGTTTTTTGGTATTTGTAGTAAATAAAATCACATGTTTTAGCTCACTTAATGGATCAAACTCGAAAAAAAATCTTAAGGACTATTTGATCAAATTAAGATAACAAGAAGTTATTCAATATGAAACTTAAATGTTTGAGTATTAAGAGGTTGGATAGAAATTTTGATCAAAACAATGGAGAAATTCTTTGAAAGAAGAAAGTGAAAAAAAAGATAATAAATGTCATTACAGTAAATGCTTGAATTAAAAAGACTTAAAAAATTCAAAGAAATGGCCCAGACTCATACATTTTCTCAAAAAGTATTTCTCTCTATGACTTGGACACTTCAGTTCTATAGAGAATACTTAATGAAATTTTACACCTCTGTTACATAAACTAAACTCGACTTATTAACTATTACAATTTTAACCTTTGATAACATTTATCTCTGTAGGAATCGACATGTATCCCCCTATGTGGGCTTCCGTTTTCTAATTTTCTTCCACACGTCTTCAACGTTTGAACTGCTGTAAATCCTCACTCACTAATAACTGCCTTTAGATCCCTGAACTGCCTCTGTCGAGAATCTCCAGTTGACTCATATAGTGTTTTTTAAGCATCCTTAGTTTTACTGAACTTTGGATTAAAAAACATACTAGGTCCCCAACATCTAATGGGCGTGTCGAATTCAACATGTCTACAACATATCTACATGTCGAAGTGTTGGTACTTTTACAATCCTTTTTGAGATTCTGAACATGTTTTGAAGAGACAGTGGTCCTATTCTTATGAATTTATTCTTGAGACTCCCCTAAACCACAATTACACCTAATAGGAGAGTCGACGCCAATTTTCCAGTCAAGGTTATCAATATGGCGAGACTATATCTTAGTAATCTCATATCTTTGTATCTTTTTTTTTGTGTCGCAGTACATACAAAACCTCGGGCTAACAAAATCCCCCTAAAATGCAACTTTCTATCATAAGTACAAGATGGAAGAAAGTTAGTGTTTTTAGTATCTTATCGACACTATTTAGAGTGATCTTCTTACGTCACAAAATTTGATTTTCAATTAAGAAACTGAAATTTTGGTATATCAGACTTCAGATGTCCTATGACATGTTGAAACATCTGATCTGACTTACACAACCAGATAACGTATAAACATACAAGAACAATACTGAAAAGTAAAGAACACACTAAAATTGTTAACCCAGTTCAGAGCAACTCTCCTACATATGAGGACATACAAAGCCAGGTTTAAAGTCCACTATAATAGTATTAATTTGAAGCTAAACTCTCCCGTTTACAAATTCTCACTTAATCACTACCCGTGATAACTTCATACCTATGACTCGCCTAGGTATGAGGCCCCAATTCCTCATCAACCACACAGACAATGATTGGACAAAACAGGAATACACACTTCCATGACAACAAAACTAGAAGACACACTTCCATGACAATACCTAGCCGAGAATCTTCACTAAGAACACAATTTAGAGTTCCTTAAAATTTTCTTCCAAGAACATTACTCACTCTTACTTCACGGCGTCGAGGAGAATAATAATAGAGACTTACAACTCAATAACAAAATAGTCCAACTCATATGTCGAGTGGATCCCAAACTCATTCCTAATAACTACATCTTTTCATTCACGACTGGTACATTATTCTAGGTTACAATGCTTCTATTTATAACCTATATACCAACTAGATTTAGGTTTTAAATCACAGCACATCAGATGCCACTAATCAGCAGATACTTCTGCTAGAAAATAGGTCTTCAAGCATATTTTTCCTAATTTATCTCCACAATTAGAAAGTCAATATTTTTCTTGATTCTTCCAAACCTACACAACAACTCACATAGGATAATATAATATCCTTAAAATATATCATGTATTTGTGACTTAACAGAATATAGAAATTCAGCTGAACAACTTAGAACATGCGCGATGTCGAATGACCCTACATAGGACATCTTATCCGACATGTTGCTCTAGATGATAAAAACTTCTCATCTCAACATGTATCAACATAAAATAGAACTTCTTGCTTAAGATGTTCTTCCTAGAAAGTAATCATATCCTATTTAACATATTGCTACTATATTTATTTTACTAAAATTAATGTCAATCCTAAAAATATAGAACTTACAGTCTCCCTCTTTGGTAAATTTTGGCTAAAACGAATAAACAAAATACAAATCAGATTATAACAATAAAATTACACACACAAAAAACAAAATCTATGGAGCATAGCAACATGTCCTCTGAATGATGTCACAACATCACATTCAACATCTTCTTCACACCAGCTCCAACAATATCAAAACTCATCACCACAAAACATCAACCTCAGGATATAAGGAGTAGAAAGTCTTGAAGTCATTTGGTGCACATGAGTAAGAAGATAGAAGACACTCCCCCTCAAACCAAGAACCTTTTCTTGACACAGAAAACCAATAGTGGCATAAGAGATCCCTTAATCACTTCTTAAACAACAGTCCCCAATCGACCTGGGAAAATCTGCCACCACCCGTAGTAACTCAGAACACATGTCACAATTGTGTTCATAGCTCAGATCACAAGTCACAAGTAAACCCATATTACATAGGATTAAACATCCTATCTTACATGTTTGTGCAACACCTAGAAATACAAACTCCAGACAAATTCTGAACCATCTGATGAAAATTCATCTGCTAAAAAAAAGTCAAACTTTGACTTTTGGTCAACTTTTTCAAGATTAATTTTTTTCAATCATAAAAACATTTCAAATAATCCATCTTGATCATAAAAAATCAAGAAATGTGAAAAAAGTCAACAAAAAGTCAAGATTTGAATTTTTTCTAACACTTAGAAAATTTTTCAAGTGTTAAGAAACATGGTTTTTCCTCACTTTCATGGCCATTTTTCACCTAGATCCATTTTGATTCAAGAAAAAATCAAAACATGAAAGTTGTAGGTCTTGTTACAAGCTTTCTAAAAAGTCCAAGAACTTGCAAAAACACTTTGTCTAGCTAGGATTTTGATTTTGAAACATAGAGCTCCAAAACCATGGATTTCCAAAATCATGCATCAAAGTTATAAGTTATTTTGCAACTTTCTCCCTTCTAGAAGCCTTGTCACCAAAAGAGATAGGATTTTAGAGGAAAAAATATGATGGAAATGACTAGGAAAGGATAGAAACACTTGAGTTTTCTAAGTAATGATTACAAGATTCCATTTGCATTTAATGAAGGAATATTCCTTTCTTAAGCTTTAAGCTCCAAGTTGCAAGCTCTAAGCTTATTTTTGCCTTGCATTTCAGAATTCCTTGCCTATAAATAGAGGTTCTCACTTCATTCAAAAACACACCAAAGCATTCCTAAACAAGCTTTCCTTCTTTCTTTCTTAAATTCCAAGTTTCAAAGTTCTAAACTGGAGAATTGTGCAAGTTCCAAGTTTTGCAATTTCTGAGCAAACTTAGGCTTATAATACTTTCTAAACATCATTAGAGAGTTGTTAGAATCCTCAAGCTAGACCAAGAACTAGTCAAACTCAGAATTGTCTCAAAACTCCATAAATTGCAATTTTGAGCCTTAACTTCTAAATTTCCATTTCACTCGTGTATATCTCAATTTTCCAGTTCAAACGCATTCCATACACTTCATATGAGTGATCCAAGCTCTCATCATTGATCTGTAACAACACCAACTTCAAATTCAAAACTCACTTCAAATAATTGCAGTTGGACTTGGGTAGGAAGTTCCAGACCATTTCAAACCAAGGTAAGCATACCAACACGCTCCATAAACATCACTGAAGCTGTAGCTATCATAAAAAAACCCTCTGGAACACCTTCATCAAGAAACACGAATTCAGTTTAAAGAGGTATAAACTTGAACTTTGAACTCTATGATTTCTAACTTTAAGTCCAAAAAAGGCTTGGCCATTTTGTTTATGCACTTATGAGGATCAAAAACCCTCAATCAATTGCTTGAATTGGTGCACATACACAATTTCACAATCAAAATTCAGAATTAGGGTTCTTAATGTTCTTACAAAATTAATCACCCTACACTTAAAATAAATGAAATTAAATGTCATAATCATGTTCCTGGTGAAAATCCGAGCAAGATTGATGTTTGGATCGTGCAATTTCATGGAGAAACCAGAGAGATACGAATTGGAATCTAGAGGTTGAAGATGAAGTTGTTACGCGTGTTCTTTGATTTCTGGAAAATTCAAATTCTAAGTTTATTTTAAATTTATTAGTTGTTGTATTATGACCGGATGTAACAGCCACCCCAGTGGCAAGTCAGCACACATTTAACCTTTCCTTCGTCTCAAGGTCCAGGGTTCGAATCCCCCTAGAACCCTTTTTTAATAAAAGGCACAGCAAGCTTCTGAGGCTTGCTTCCCCAGAAACACTTCTGAGGTTCAACCCTCCAAAAGTACTTTTGAAGCTTCTACCTTCAGAAGCTTCCCATTTCAACACTCTTCAAAAGCACTTCTAGTGCTTCCATTTCCAGAAGCAATCAGCTTCTAACCATCTCAAGAAGCAACATGCTTCTCATCATTCTTAGAAGCAACCAGCTTCTACATGATCCAGAAGCAACCAAGCTTCGACGTGCTCCTTCTCACACCCCAGAAGTTGCAAGGCAAAAGCGCTCCAGAAGCAAGCCTTCTCACACGCTCCAGAAGCCAAGCCTTCTAACTCTTCCAGAAGTAGACAACTTTTGAACCCTTCAGAAGTCCAACTTCTGGATTTTTTCCAAACTTCTTTTTTTCAAAATTCCTTCTAAGCAAGGTAATTAAATGACAAGTCAAGCAAATGGCTCAATGGAAATTCTTCATTTCTAAGCCAAATGTCCAAGGTTCAAACCTCCTTAGGACCAAAAAAACTCTTTTTTTCTCAAAGTTTCTAGCAAACTTAAAACATTTTCAAAAACTAATCAAAACTTCTCATTTTGAGATGATTTTTTGAACACTTGTCATTTAATATACCTATTTTATGATTATGTCAAAAAAATCCAAAAATATTTTCTTTTTGATTATATTTTAATTAAGTTAAAAATGAGACATTTTAAGTATTTCTTAATACTTTTCAAAAAAAATGTTTTCTTTTCAACTTTCAAACTTAAATCTTTTTTTCAAAACTTATTGTGAATATTCTTCACTTTTCAAAATTATTTTCAAAACCTCCTAAAAACACTTTCATAATTAAATTTCTAAACCTTGATCCAACGTCGAGATTCTTTTCAAAATATTTTCATAAATAAATATTCTACTTATCTCTCCTCCCAAACATATGGTAGTCAGTCCTGTATCGACCCTCGACTGTATGTTTGGCTTCTTAAATGAATCTAATTAACGTGAACCTTGTTTCACCTCACCTTTTCTCAACAAACTTTTTGGGTAGAAAAAGATGATTAGGATGTTTCTGTCCACTCATCCAAGTATTTCGGGCATTAGCCGTTGAACGCTTATGGCCCAATACTCGTCTCCCACATAAAAATAACTCAACTCACTCAAACTCTTTTATCGCTCATATGCGATCATCAAACTCTTTTCTTACAAAGAGTGTGCAATAGCCATTTCAAACACGAACGAAGACTTAAGCTTTTCAAACAAACAAAACAAGTCCAAGTTCAAGCATTTGAAATGTCTAAAGCACGATTTTTCTTATAAAATAAATACAACAAATTCAAACCTTTTGAAGAGGAACTACGGAGTTTTGACTTTCCCATTGCACAAGGGAATGCGTAGGCACACGGTTCCGAAATCGTGCCAAACTCCAAAATAATAATAAATAAACCCCGTTTCTTTTATTTCTCGAATTTAACTTATCAACTTAGAAATTTAACACACACACAAACACTTAGAACTAAATGGGTCGCATCGAGTACGATGAATGTAAGGGGTGTTAATACCTTCCCCTTGCATAACCGACTCCCGAATTCACTTCTTTTGGTCACGTAGACCGCCTTATCCAAATTCTGTGGGTTTTATCTATATTTCCCCGTTCTTTTTTAGAACAAATAAAATTAGGTGGCGACTTCATTGTTCATTGTTTTTAAAACAACCGATGAAAAAACCAGTCATCACACATGTTCAAAAATTTATTTGAATCAAATCAAACAGAGCCAAGTAGAAAATGCATAAAAAGTGTGTTATTCGAATAATGTATAAAGTTTGATTAGAATCAAACTGAGTAGAAGGTGGCCATAAGAGTGGGATTCGAATCATGTGTAAAAAATGTTTCGAATCAAAAAGTTGAAAAATTCCTATATGTTTCTGTCCAGTTTGATTTAAATCATAAAATGTGTTTGATTCTCAGGATTCGAATCAAACATGTAAAATCTCAATTTCTCATGTTTTCAAAATAACTTTGAGATTTTACATTTAACTTACTTAAAATAAAAAACATGTAATATTCTTATTACACCAACTGATGCAAAAGACTAAAAACCTTATGATCAAGTTCGAATATAACCAATGATTTAGGCATGCTAAAAAGATTTTCAAATCAATTTCATACTTGAATCAAGGTGTGTAATTTATGATGGAGACTCAATACATGAAAGTAAACAAAAGCGATAAGACAAGCAACAAAATAATTATGCTAAGGTGCTCCTCTTGAGTTTGTTAGGGGCATGCAACAATCTCTCCTAAGGATACACAGCTACATATTTAACTAAGGGAGTTGAGTTTCACATATTTATAATTGTGTTGATATATTTGTGAATATCTATTTTATGACCCTATTGATCGGCTGACATGAGTAATAATGAGTTTTACTCTATTGATGAGTATTATTGAGCTAGAATATTAGTAAATATTACCCTACTGATGAGTATGAGTAAATATTAACATGTTTTATGAGTTTATGAGTGTTTTTGAGTTCATGAGTATTTTATGAGTATTATATGATTATGTGATTGAGCTATAATTGCATAAGATGTTGAATTGAGTTGTTCAAATAGAAATGTCGTGTTAGCCTTACATTGGAAAATTGTGATGTTCAGAGAGAACCTTGTTAAGTATGAGATATGAATGTTATTTGTTTTTTAGTATGAGATGTTGAATATTATTGTTATTTTTCATGCATTCATGTATATCAAAGATAGATAGACGAGGTCACGGTTCAGAGAGAACCAATGACACTCTCATGTTCAGAGAGAAAATTATTCTATAGAGGAACCGAAGACCTGGATAACTCAGTAATATAACTCTGACATCCAAAAACTTGGTACCACATGCATATTGGAGGGAGAGTACATTGCATTGTACATTTCCATTGTTATTGTTTTTGTTATTGTAAATTATTGTGCGATAATGATACGTGGGACTATTGTTATTTGAAAACTATCCTTGTTATCTAGTTGCACCATTAACATTTGTAAAGTTATTCTCACCCTTATTTGTTTATCGATGTTGTTCTCTACTCTTCTGGAGTACAAATAATCAGGTATAAGAGTTGTAGTAGTTTTTGTTGAGCTGGAGGATGGTGTTGAGGCCTCTTTGTGTACTTTGTTGTTTTCTATGTTCTGAACTATAACACTGGGTTTGGGACGTTTTAATCGATATTTTTTAGTTAAATTTCACTGTTATGCTATGTTTTATTTCGAAGAGTATTATTTGTTGTGTAACACATGTTTTGAGCATAAAATTGTTTATCTTTTATAAATAAAGAATCAAGATTTTTAGGATGTCACAAGGGACGTTGGTACTATAGTCATGAGGTTTTATACTTGTTAGGTTTTGTTAGTGTTTTAAGTTGGCATCAATTTTGGTAAAACTAGGCTTTAGAAATGTCTTGATAGATGTCATGACATTCAGAGATTGAAGATAAATCCTACTGGACAAGGATGGTAAAAGTACAGCTCAGAACTGGGAAGCTAAAGCTGTGCTGGAAATTCTGCAGAAAACAGTCTGATGTCATAACAGATGTTATGACATTCAGTGTGACATTCTGTTCTGCAGAATCAGTTTTTCCTGAGATTTTTCAGGAAGTTTGTTGAGCATTTTATTTATGTTTTTCTGTTATTAGAAAGCATGCTCACGTGGCTGCTAGGTTAATCTTAATTAAACCTAAATTGGTTGTTGAACAAACCATGTTTTTAGGAGAGAATTAAGTAAACCCTAGCTATCTTTATGGAAGCCCAAAACTGAAGATTCAGGACTGCTTCTATATAAAGAATTCAACCCTTACTCTACAGCCACGCCTCTGGATTCCATTGAAGACATTGAAGGCTTTTGTTTGTGTACTGTTAAGGTTAGTAACAGTTGGTATTGTGTAATTCTAGTTTCTCTTGTGAGCCAAGCAACTATCAATTGAATAGTGCATTGGACTAGGATTTGCTGTAAGGGTAGTTTATCACTCAAAGCTTTAAAGCACGAGTGTTTGTCTCTTGATTAAAGCTTTGAAGCAAGATCAAGATATTTTATTGAAGTGTGTCTTCACAATTCAATTAAACAATAGGTTGATATCACTGCGGTGATTGAGGGGGAGTGAGTAGGAACTCATATCTAAGTAGGACTTAGGTAAAAGTGTCATTGGGTAGTGATTAAGTGAGAAGGCTGTCAACTGTGAGTTGGCTGTAGGGTCTTTGAATTGATACTACTAATAGTGAACTTTATCCCTGGCTTGGTAGCCTCCAGACGTAGGTTTGTTAGAACCGAACTGGGTGAACAACTTATTGTGTTATTTACTGCTTTCTATATTTACTGTGTGAATTGTCAAAGCAGTGTCAGATACTGTGTCATAACATTCTCTGTGACATTAAGTATCTGCTGCCAGGAATTTCAGGTTTCTAAGGGTCAGACTCAAAATACTGATTTTATATGCCTTTACCTATTCTTGATAATATTTGGCGAGATTAAGCCATGTATTTTGTGTTGGGCTTGCCTCGTACCCAACGAGGTGTTAATTCTTTATTCATCATAGTAGACATGTTATCTAAGATGACCCATTTCGTTGCTTGTAAGAAGAATGTTGACGCGTCCAACATAGAAAAATTGTTTTTCAGGTAGGTTAGGCATCTTCACGGGGTTCCTAAGTCAATTACTTTAGACATGGGCACCAAATTTCTCAGTCATTTATAGATTACTATTTTTATATTTTTTGAACCGTGTTGAACATTAATTATACAACTCATTCTAAAACAGATGGACAAACTGATGTAATCAATAAAACTTTGGGAAATATGATTCAGAATGTTTGTGGTGACAAGCCGAAATATTGGGATTTAGTTTTTCCTAAGGCCAAACTTGCTTACATCAATGTTGTTCATTCAGCTACAACAAAATCACAATTCTCTCTAGTCTATACTTATGTTCATAAGCATGTGGTTGATTTGGTTAAGTTGCATGAGGCACCGAAAGTTCGTGCGGCTGCTGAGAATATGGCCGAGGAAATGGTGGATGTTAAAGAAGTTGTCTAGGCTAAGTTAGAGGATATTGGACAACCGTATGAGAGTCAAAGTTTTCAACAAACTACAGCCACATAAATATGGCATGTTCAAAGTAACCTTAAATATAAATGATAATGCTTATGTGGTAGCTCTCCTAAATGCCATGAATATTTTCAACACCTTTAATGTTGCTGACATTCATCATTATCAAGAAGGTGAGACTCTTCATCATGAAGAGAACATGAGGTCGAGTAGAATGGAAGGGACTAATGTTGGAAGGCTGATTATGAATATCGTAGAAGAAATCGTGCATCAAAAATTAGTTTTAATATATAAGCAATTTTTATCTTTACTTATGTTTTTGATTAAAATCCCATTATGGTCTCTTTAATCCATTAATTTTTTTTTTTTGTATTTAGACACTCTTTGAGTGGCTGTCAGGATTATCTTTCATTATAACAAATTCAAAGTTTTCTTTATCTTTTGGATTCTATAACTTATCTGACAGGTTTTGCGCTTGCAATCATGTGATTTAATCATAGGATTAACACTTGTTATTCCCTAAGGTTTCTGATTGCGTCAATATTTTTTCCACTGGCCTCGTCATACACACACGAATATATCAACAATGTATATATATATATATATATATATATATATATATATATATATATATATATATATATATGAAACGTTAAAATTGAAATCCTCATAGAGATATAGGAAATGGGAGAGTTGTTAATTTTATTGCTCCAGTTTATATCAAATGATAGAATACCTCTCAAACTATAGGAAAATTACAAAAAATTATTGAAATACTTCATTTTACCCACACGTCTTAAGAGAGAACCATTAACTCTTTTCTCATATAAGTCCTTATTTGTCAATACATAGTTGAGTTCTCTTTGCTTTAACTTGAATTTGGCTAGAACAAATTGATCTTTAAATTATACAAATAAATATTTAAACCTAAAATCAACCACTTGTAGGAATCATTTCCATGGGACGTTCCTCATGTTTAAGGCTAGAAGATTTTGCCTTGTAGACAAAGGCCTTTTAGTCTAATTCATTAGCCTATTCATTTTACCCACGGAGTGCATGTAAAATAAATGCATAAAAATATATATATATGTAATGACTCAACGACTAACTGTCTTTCAGGAAATTATTCAAAATACTATTAAGGAGACTGGGTTCAAGTTAGTCAATATTGGGATTGTTGAGTTGGCTATTGATACAAATCCTTTTTCATCCATGAACATAATTATGATATCATTTTATAATTCGACAATTGGAATTTAAAGTTATGATTATTGGGGGAGTTCACTAGGAATCATTGATATAAAGTTGAGGAATAGACACCTTTATGGGAGACACACCACTTACCATTTGTTGGGGGAGTTACTAGGAGTATTGATACAAAGTTGAAGATTATGCACCACTGTAAGAGACGCACCACTTGCCCACCTAAAACCTTAAGGTGATAGGTGAATGAGTGCTCCTACTTAACATTCATATCTAATGTGGGACTATTTCTCCACTTATTCACACTTGCATTATAATTCTAACACTCCCCCTCAAGTGTGAGCCCACAATGCTCCACCTCACACTTGTACTTGTACCAACATTGACACCTTGCAACGAAACGACACCTCTTCTTGGGTGCTCTTCGATACAAGCAAGTCGGTCCCTTTCTCGAACCAAAGGTTCATGATACCATTTGTTATGGGAGCTTACACTAGGAGCATTGATATATAGTGTATGAATATACACCTTTGTAAGAAACACACCACTTTTCCCCCTAAAATCTTAAGATGATAGGTGAGTGGATTCTCCCACATTCCTATCCAATGTGGGACCATTTCCCCACTTACTCACACTTGCTATATTATTCCAACACCCCCTCAAGTGTGTGCCCATTTATCCACGTAAAACCTTAAGATGATAGGTGAGTGGGTTCTCCTACTTAACATTCCTATCCAATGTGAGACTATTTCTTCACTTACTCACACTTGCAATATTATTCTAACAATGATAACTAAATCAGATTAAGGATCCAATTATCATAACTTTTGAATGGTTTTTCGAAAGAGTATACAATTAGTCATTAAGCCATTATACAAGTTTTTTCATTTGCAAAATCTCTCCTCTTTGATCTTCTTGAATAGTTGTATTTTATGAGCATCTAATAATTAAATATATTTATCTTTAAGAAGATAATCAAATTTCTAGTCATCCTTAATGGTTTCTAGGGGACTCATCATTACACCCTAGTCCATAGGTCTGCTAGTGTTTAATACACACGGTTCGAGATCACCTTTCAAAATTCCTCAATCTTTAAGCTCCCTGTTTCCCGTTCCTCTTCTCAATATAACGATCTTTGTATAATCCCTCAAATTCAAGTCATCGCCTCTATGACCAGATTTAACAACTTGGAGGGCTACTGTTCTGGACTTCCCGAATGAATATCGGGTCGGCCATGCCTTTAGGCCTTATAACGGGCCAGCCATACCAAATGGCCTCCAAAGGGTATCTTATGCCCATTTAGCACCCTGCTAGAACCCCTCAGCTCGATGCTCGTTGAGAAGATCAATTTGATCCTCCTCATCAAGGACTATGCCCGTTTAAGGCCCTCGAAGTCGACATAACGGTTAGTTTCAAGGGCCAAAGCCCGATTAGACCAGGTCAGCTCGGATAGCGATATCCATGGATCCGCATATCTAGGCCCAAAGGTAACAATCAATGGGAGCATTCCTAAGATCATTATATAAACCCTCATATCTTTGAGGGCAAGGTATAACATTTTTACTCTAACAATCCTAATATTCTTCTATTCTCACCTTGATCACTTGCTTACTTTAGCATCAGAGTGCCTTGTAGGTACACCACCCTCTCCTCATCAAACACAACTCAACGAACCTTCAGTGCTCTAGTCATCTCAAATTCTGATCAACACTCCAGATTAGTGGCGCCTTCTGTGGGATACTATCTTCCCCATCTTCATTTCTCATCAAGATCCCAGAAGACCAAAGATAATTCAATACCTCCAACAAGATGGATGAAAACAACGACCATTTTCCTTATGGAAAGACCATCCTCTCACTTGTCTACAAGACAGACGAGAATAATATTCTCCCTCATCTAGAAGATTTCATCGATAACTTGGACGGTAGGACCGCCCCGATTCGATGACTGGCACTCAAGACTCTCTCTTGGATTATCAAAAATCCAATATTCCAACGGGAGACGTCGTCACCATCCTCCCCCGATGGAAATACTGACCAACACTGATCCGACCATGGAAGCAATCCTAGCTGCCCTCAATCACACCAACAATCTTATTCTACAGCAGGGTCAACAGATAGAGGCCCTTGAGAAGAATCGCTCCCAGTCTCCACCTCAGAGACCAAGAGTGCTTGATTCTCGCACCTCTGCACCAAGGAGGCCCCGTCGGAATCCACCCTAAGATCATCTCGACCGATCTTTTCTGAAAAAGAGAGGGCATACACCTCCTCGAAAGATTCGGGGATCCCCATCTCACAAGATAACCAAGAACGAGCTACATTGCCTATGCAATCGCTCGCCATCACCATAACTGAGGAAGCACCAGGATCTTTCCCCTACCCAGCGCACGAAGAACAACCATTTTTTCAAACTCTCTCCAGGACAAAGCGATGAAGACGAGCGTCGTGGTATCCTATGTCGCGCGATCATGGACATTCTCATTCCTTATGGGCTGGAGAAACCCCTGAAGCTGGGACAGTATGATGGCATGATAGATCCTGATGAGCACGTCGAAAACATAGACGCTCTGTTCGACTATCGGGGCATCAGAGGCGCCATCAAATGTCGTCTCTTTTCGACCACGCTCCTCAATGGGGTGATGACTTGATATAAGAGTCTCCTGGATGAATTAGTCACATACTAGAAACATCTGGGGAGACTGTTCTCCTGCCACTTTACTACATCTCGATGTCACCCAAAGTCGAAAGCCTCCCTAGAAGCCATAATCCAGGGCAAGGAAGAATCCCTGCAAGACTACATCGAAAGGTTCAACAATGAGGCCGTCCAAGTTTCTACAATAGACAATATAAAGAAGTACCTCCTGGAAAGAAAACTACGCCCTCGAGCAATTTCGCGAAGGCCGTAGGTATCGAGACCCCCTTGACACTGGATGTTTTCCTCCTGAAAGCTCAAGCTTATATCCATTGCGAGGAAAAAGTAGCTGCAAACTACGCCCGAGACACCGGGCATCGAGAGAATGCAAAGAGCTCGAAGGGCGATGATACCTTGACATCCCGTCGGGGAGGAGAGAAAATGAGGGATGAAAGACCCGACGATTCCAGGGAGCACAAGGGACCGATTGGTCATTTCAACGACTACACCCCCTTACCATATCTCGCGAGTGGATCCTAACAGACTGCGCAAATACAAAGTTCAAGCAGAGAGGGGTGCACTTTCCTCGGCAGGCGCCAGCTAAGCCAGGGACTCACAAGAGCAAATATTGCAGGTTCCACCGGAGTCATGGTCACATGACCGGAGATTGCATCCACCTGAAGGATGCGATCAAAATCCTCATCCAAGACAAAGATTTTAAACAATATTAAAAGAAGGAGACCGCGAGGGAAGGAGCTCCCTCTTCCAGCAAGGTCGAAGAAGAGAAGCCCAATGATGAGTCTTTCATGCCCGTAGCCATGAGAATCACTAGGCCGGAAGACTTCTTCATTGCCGACCTCGACACCACTCTAGCGTATTTCTCCACTTATAGCCCGTGGGAATCCTTTTCCACGACCTTGGTCATTTCTGGCAGCGGTTTCAACAAAGCCACCATAGGATCGGTCAAGAGGAGTTTCAAGCACCTCATAAAAACAAGCTCGAATATGGGCGCCACACTGGACAAAGCTCAAGGCAAGTCTCATCCGTTTGCCTTCTACAAAGAAGAGTTGCCTGGGGGCGCCCCAAACACAAACATCCCCTTGCTCGTGTAGGCCATAATGGTAAACTTCGATGTGAGGAGCATTTTAGTCAACCAGGGAAGCTCGATCGATATCATGTAAACCCAACTCTTTCATACCCTACAGTTGAACGAAACCCATCTCACCCCGTACGTCAGTTCAGACTTGCAAGGGTTTAATGGCTCGGTCCCAAAGCCTTGGGGTTATGTGGAGTTGATCGTGACCTTTGGAGCCGGTGAAAATGGAAGATCAATTAAGACCCAATTTATTGTTGTTGACTGCCCGTCTCTTTACAAGTGTATTTTTGGATGACCCACTCTAGCTGAGTTGACAGCGATGCCCTTCACCGTTCATCTAAAGATGAATTATTACATAGCTGGCAGTCAGGTAGCAACCTTGCACGGGGATATTCAGGCTGCCCTGAGATGCTTCGAAGCTTCTGCCAAAGGCATGAGCTCCATTAACCTCCAACCGAAGGAAGCAGAGTAGACCTTCCCGAAAGTTCAGAGAGACCAAGACCACTTCCCCGAGTCAATGCTATCGACCTCGACAGCCGCTTTAAACCTTAAGTTCCTGCAGAGCGACAGAGAAAGGGCAAGGAGTCAATGGTCAAAGAAGAATCTCCTTCCCCTAGAAGATAGAAGAGCCCACAAAGCAGCATATGCGGCCGATTCCTGATGGTGAGTTCGAGCTCGTTTCGCTCGGTAGCGACCCCAATAAAGGAGTCCACATTGGTGCAGATCTCCTAGAAATGGCTCGAAGATAGCTGAAGGCATGTCTAAAGGACAACGTAGACCTCTTCACTTGGAGTGTAACAGAAATGCTAGATTTAGACCCGGAGGTAGCTTGCCATCACCTAACAATCGATCCCGCCCTTAAGGCCGTAGCACAGCGAAGGCGAAAGTAGTCCCCGAAAAATACCGATGCTGCTGAAAAAGCTGTTAGGGGCCTGTTAGACGCCAAATTCATCTCGGAAGCCTAGTACACAACCTGACTATCCAACATTTTACTTGTTAAAAAGAATAATGGAAAACGGAGTATGTGTGTTGATTATTCTGATCTTAATAAGGCATGTCCTAAGGACACCTACCCCTTTCTAACATAGATAAACTAGTCGATAATTCTGCAGGTTTTAAATTACATCCGTTCATGGACGCATATTCTGGATACAACAAATCCCCATGGCCAAAACGGTTAAAAAATACACGACTTTTATGACTGAATCAAGCAAGTACTACTATAACGTCATGCCCTTTGGTCTAAAGAATGTCGGCGCAACTTACCAGCGAATGATGAACAAAGTTTTTCAAGGCAAAATCACAGATATGCTCGAAGGCTACATTAACGACATGATCGTCAAATACCAAGAGGAAGTTGATCATGACCTGCACCTCAGAAAAGTGTTCAACCAAGCAAGAAGAGCCAAAATGAGGTTTAACCCTGTTAAGTGTACCTTCGAGTGCGGGCAAGAAAGTTCCTCGGATTTTATCTCACCGAGCGTGGAATTGAGGCCAATCCTGATAAATGTCAGACATTCTCAGAACTGACCACTCCCAACTCCAAGAAGTTCATCCAGACCTTGAACGGAATGCTCACCTCGCTATCACATTTTGTCGCAGGTCTGCACTGCCTGCACTATCGTTCTTCAAGCTCCTAAGGAAAAATGTCGCGTTTGATTGGACATAGGAATACGAGTAAGGCCTCCTCCATCTTAAACGGACGCTATCCCAGCCTCCTGTGTTATCTCGACCAGATAAAGAAGAGATACTATACCGCTACCTAGCCGTAACACCCGAATCCGTCAGCACGACACTTATCCGAGAAATCCTAGAGGGGAAAAAGCCAATCTACTTCACGAGCAAAGCCTTGCAAGGCCCCAAAATAAGGTATCAATAAATCGGAAAAAATGGCCCTCGTGCTGATTAATGCAGCAAGACGACTCTAACATTGTTTCCTAGCACACACCATAGTCGTTCGAACAAATTAACCCATTAAGAAATTGTTAGGTCGACCAGATATGGTCGGGCGGATGCTCAAATGGTCCCTGGAGCTGTCTGAGTTCGACATCAGATATGAAAGCAGGAAAACCCTCAAAGCCCAAGTGCTAGCATATTTCATAGAAAAGATGACCTTCCCTGCATATCATGCTGGGACAGACAAGTGGACAATATTTTTCGATGATGCCTCTAGCTCGACTTGGAGCGGGGCAGGTATAATCATGGAAAATGGATAAGGGATCATCATTGAGGTATCCTTCACCATCTAGTTCCCTACTTCCAACAATCAAGCAGAGTACGAAGCCTTCCTCGCAGGCCTTCTCCTGGCCGAAGACATGGGAGCAAAAGAGGTTAAAATCTTCACAAACTCACAGCTCGTGGCCTCCCCGGTCTGAGGCGAATACCAAGTAAAAAATGACCAACTGACAAAATATTGGGCCCTCGTTCAAGATAACTTAAAGAAGTTCATCTTCGTTGACGTGCATCATGTCCCTCGCAAGCATAATTCCCGAGCAGACGTTTTATCCAAATTGGCCAGCACAAAGACTAAAAGAGGAAACAAATCAGTGATCTAGGAAATACTCCCACGATCGAGCATCGAGAAAATATGTCCCCGCATCGACATACTCACCATTGAAGAATTCAATTCCTAGATGACTCTCGTACACAAATACCTCACGAGCGGATTCCTACTGACTGGTCCCAAGGAAGCGAGCATTATCAGAAGAAGATCTTGCTCGTACGTCATTATCGAAGACAAACTCTACAGGAGGGGATTTTCTATCCCACTTCTCAAATGCATTGTGTACCGGAAAAAACTACGAGTATAAGCCATTGAATTGACTTAACTCAAAAAAAAAAGAGTCTCCACCGTGCTTTTATTTTATCCAAAGGACTATGTAACACGGTGGAAGAACTGACTTATTTGTTTTGCGTTTGATCGTAAATGTTGCAGATAGCAAGAGTCACCACCGACTTTTCTTTTATCCAATTAAGGAAAGGCGAAAAGAACAGGAAAAGACCTTTGTTAGATTCTGAGTACGGGAGGCAGTTATGAAAAGGGAAGGTATTAGCACCCTTTCCATCCGTAGTTATCTACTGGCTCTTAATTGCTTAGCACACTTTAATTGTTTTTGTATGCGTGTGTTTGAAAATATTTTTGAAAAGACATTTCACTTTGACTTCGTAATGATTCACGCTGGAATATATACGAAGTGTTTGAAAATGTTATGTTTTGGAAAAGACTTTGTAATGATTCACGCTAGAATGTATACAAAGTGCTTTGAAAAGGTTTGAAAAAAAGTGTGAGGTGTGAAAAGTATTTTGAGCAAGCAAAAAAGACTTATTACCTACTCAGAACAGTCGTTTCCGTGTTATTTTTCTTTCCTTTAGAATAAGGCTATCCATACCATTAGTTGGTAGGTAATCTTATTCGTTGGATGTAGAAGGGACATTCGAGGGGACATCGGATGGTCAAAGAAGGCAACTTGTAGGGATATCCTAGCATATTCGTAGGGACGGTCATCACTTTTCGTAGGCAACAATCGCGGGACGAGATTATATATTCATAGGCAACATCAAGGGACTATGACCTTTTAAGTCGAAGGGAGTGTGATGATGTATTATAGGCAAACGTGCTAAGATACCCCCACATTAAAGGGACTTGACCATTGTTCATAAGGCAACGAGAGAGGATACGCTAAGGTGGGTGCAAGTGTGAGACATGTGCGTTGTATTCAGATATTTTATCTTATGATATAAGGTGATATATATTGTTTTTAATCTTGCCATACACGCCTAGTTACTAGCAGTTAATAGGTGCAGAAAGTAAATTGCGAAAATGTAAAGGAGAAAATGTAAATCTACGCTATTACATGAAAATAAACTTGCAACCTATACATCCTTTCTAGAATTTAAATGCAAAAATAAATAGCAGAAGAGAAACTACATCCTAATATTTTTGGTGTTTTTGAAAATATGAGTTTATATGAGAAAAACCTAATTCTAATTGATTTTAATTGATTAATAAAAATTAATGAATATTAACCAAAATTAAACTAATTAAGTTAATTAAAAAAAAGCATGGAAAAATTATTTGTGAAATTATCTAATTAACCTAATTATTTAACCTAATTACTAATTAAATTAATTAATTAATTAATTAATTAAAAGGGAAAGCAGAAAATAAATAAAAAAAGGAAAGCAAAAAAGAGCTCGCGTGCGCCTCAAGCTAAGTCTTTGTGAGTGGCGGTCAGGCATCCGGAAACTGGAGTTTCTGGTGGCAATCCTGCTAAGCGTGTCCAGAAGTTGTGGCTTCTACATCTGAAAGGGTCCAGTCGGGCCGGAGATTCTTCTTGGGACGCTAGAAGCCGGAGCTCAGGTTCTGTGATCGGAAGCCTTGGGTCGGAGCCCGGGAGTCCGGGATTCTGACGGTCCGAGGTTTGGGCTCGGGGCTCTATTGTTGATCCGTGTCGAGTTTCGGATGTGATGTCTCCTCTGGGGATCCATAAACTGGAGCTTCTGGGAACGTTGCTTCTAAGGGGGGTCCAAAAGTTGGAACTTTTGGAGTTGGAACTTTTGGAGTTGGAACCAAAATGCGCCAAGGTTCGTCTTCTTCATTTGAATTTCCAGACCTATGCCAACGGATTTTCTACATCCTTTGCCTACAGATTTTGGTTCGAAGCTATAGTACCTGCAAATTAAAACTTGACAAATACCAAAGATAAATTATATATGAGACCATGGATCGATTGGAATTGATCCTCTGAACATGAATATGCCCTTAGTTTGGTCTAATTTTTGCTAAAATAGAGAACCCCAATTTGAAGGTCCAAACCCTAGCAATGGCAGATCTTGGTTCCGGTACCTAAACTTAAATCGAACCATCCCAGCATCTTCGAAACATTGTTCTAAACACAAACAAGAATTCAAATCATGTTAAATATGCATGTATGATCAAAATAAAATTTGAAATATATGAGTGCAAATCGTGGTGATGATTTTACGATTCTGGATGCTTGGATGGTTGGTAATGATTGGAAAAGCTTCAGCGAGTATCAAGGAATGTGTTGGAACACTTTGTTTGGCTTCAATCAATTCAAAAACAAGGCTGCAAGTGACTTGTAATGCACGGTTTTTTGAAGCTTTTTTAGGGTTCTTAGAGGCAAAAAAATTCGTCCCCTGGCATCTGGAATCAATGTGAATATATACTAGGATGGATTATGTCTTGAATCATGAAAGAATTATATGCCAATCAATGAGAAAATATTTGATTTGCGATGAAACCAAATATTGCCTTTTTTGAATCAATTTCAATCAATTCCATAGCCAATCTTGATAATTTCGAAAATGACAGCTTGTGTGGCTTGCTTGGACCTCAAGAATGAGAGAAAATCAATCTTTCATTTAAAATTTGATTTTATATCTTTTATTTTAATTAAATTGGTTTTAAATGAATAAAAATTCAAAATAAATAAAAATAAAAGATAAAAAACGTGGCCTTGGGCTTGGAGGTTCTATTTCAGATAAGGAACAAGTTTAAATCAAAAAAAGTTAGGCCCATTTGGAATTTTTTTGACTTTCTCAAGTATTTCTCTTTATGCACCTCCTCAAAAATGCTCAATTTGCACAACTTGTATCTTGCTCATATTTTAACTTTTTTGGTGTTCTTTGACTTTTTAGAAAGCTGAAGACGCCCTCTAAACAGCCTTTTTGGTTTCATATTCATTGAAGTTTTCATGCTCATGAACACTTCTTTGCAAAAAGATGACTTTTTGTTGACTTTTTAAAAGGACCTGTAATGTTTTGATCTATAAATTCCAAATGAAGCATTTCCAACCCAAGCTTGTGAGACATGAAGTTGTATAGAATTGAATTTCCTTTAAAATGAGCTTTGGTGGAAAAATTTCTGATAAAGTATGTGAATGTTATGTTTGGTCAATGTTCTGTTGACTTTTGTCTAAAAAGCCCTAATTTAGAAACTTTGTCTTTTGATCAGATCTTGGCTTTTCTTGATGAATCATGATTAACCCTTCATCAAATGATGAATATTACTTCAAAATATTGATGTTGACCTAAGATTATGAAGTTTGACTGCATGTTGACCACAGTTGACTTTTTGTCCAATATAGATGATTTTTAACCATCTGAGCAATTGGATGAGCAATTTTGACTTATAAGGCTTGAAACTTGACATGATGATCCCTTGAGATGTATGGTGAGGTATGATGACCACTTAAAGCACTGGACATCCATCTTGACTTGAGATATGTAAAATCCTAGTTTGGATTGATTGCTTACGAGAGGGTTTGTCTAATCAACCCTTATGAAATCCTTGAGATTGTCCTGAGAAGTAGGAGGGAAAATTTTGGGGTATAATAGTTTCCCCTGTTCAATCTTCTTGTACCGGAAGGGTTATATTGGTATGCTTGCCTTTCGTGACCTGAAGGTAGAAGATGATTGAACACTCGAGTACACTTGAAAATTGCACTCGTTATTGTGTGGAATGGGATCGTCAGTTGACGATGCGCTGGAATGGGCTTATAGATGCTATTTGGAGAAGCTAATGCTGGAGAGTGAGTCGTATGCTAGACTCTACGTTTGTCTTTTGGATGAAAGAGAAAACGGAGATGGGCTTAAAGATTCCATCCGGAGAGATGAAGATGTGCAGTTGGAGATGGGCTTAAAGATGCCATCCGGGGTGGTTGATAATAAGAGAGTCAAAATAAACCTTCGTCTTGGCTACGTTGAGATGAATACTTGGCAGAATGCAGATAGTTTTCCCGTCTTGTTTCGGGTGTTAATCCATGATCCGTCGTCTGGGAATAATTTGCATGGTCGTTCAGATAGTTATCCCATCTTGTTTCAGGTATTAATATTTGACCTTTTGCTTGGAAAATGGCTATTACCTGTTAGGGAAGTTTAGCTTGGAAGGATATGATTAGTCCTATGCAGATTATGATGCATGCAAGTACATGACAAAGTTATAAACAATGTTGTTATGATACATGCACATGTTATGAGTAATGTATGAATGTAGATGTTGTGGTATTTCAAAATATATCCATCTTGAAGAAGGTAGGAGCGTTCTGCTGGAGATTTCTGATGTTCGCTTGGAGACGGGGTTGTTGGAAACCCTGGCTGGGGAGAAAAAGGAGATGCTTTAGATTCCTCTGATGCACTATCTGACCAAGTTTCGAGTCTGGATACTAATGCTGCTGAAAGAATAATAATGATTGAGAGATACTCGGTTGGGGATCTTGCCGCAGATGATTACTTTGCCCATAGACCTTGCTGGGGGGAAGAGCGTGATATGGCATAATCTGTCACTGCTTGGAGACTGACGTGACGTGGTGAAGCTGATAGGGTCATTAAAGCTGACGAGGCTTATAGGATCATTAAAGCTGATGAGGCTGATAGGGATCACTTGAGATGATGAATCTGATAGGATCACTTGAGGTGATGAGTCTGATAGGATCATTAAAGCTGATGAAGCTGATAAAATCACTGCTCGGGGATTAACATGATGAAGTTTGATAGGATCACTGCTCGGGGACTAACGTGATGAAGTTTGATAGGATCACTGCTCGGGGACTAATGTGATGAAGTTTGAAGCCTTATGAGGCTGATAGGATCATTGCTCGGGGACCAACATGATGAAGTTTGAAGCCTGATGAGGCTGATAGGATCACTGCTCGGGGACCAATGTGATGAAGTTTGAAGCCTAATGAGGCTAATAGGATAACTGCTTTGGGACCAATGTGATGAAGTTTGAAGCCTGATGAGGCTGAGAGGATCACTGCTCGGGGACCAATGTGATGAAGTTTGAAGTGTTGGAACACTGTCGGGAGGAGATTAGTACTTCGTTAGAGAAGATTTATCTTTATAGAGAGAGCAATGTCTCTATGGGGATTGATGATCCTGTGAATGTGTCTCTTGTGAAAGTGACTCTGTGGGGATGCATTGGTGACTTTAGTCGTCATCTCAATTCCTAGAGCCTGTAGCAATTACTGTTTTGGTTCGCTTTTCATAGGTTTGTGAACAGATGTTTATTGTCAGATGCATATAATCATTCAAAGCAATCATTGGACTTTATGCAAACAACAATAAAATTAGAACCGGAAAGGAAAAATTTGCATTAATTTTTAAAAGTCGCCCATAGTTAGGCAATTTGTATACAAGAGACGAACATCCTAGTAAGAGGAAATTGTCGGAATAGTAAAAAGCTATGCATAAACAATCTCGTCGAGTTTCAACTATGCTATTGCTCATATATTTTCGACTATCTCATCTCCTCGTTGTTAGAAGAAGATGATTGAACTGATTTGCGTCATTCGAATCTTGAAGCTGATGGTATTGTAGTTTGTAAGCAGGTGATATGGACGAGACATAGTCGTACACTTAAATCCCTAACTTTTGCCTAGACCGCCCTTTCGGGTTTTCAGTCTACCGGGATACCCTTTTTTGCCCAAGCCGCCTTTGCAGGTTTTCGACTTGCCGAGTGTACATTTTTTTGTATATCCTTAACTTTTTCCCGAACCTTTTGGCTTGCCAGGATTCCCTTATTTTTGCCTAGGCCAGTCGACCTAGCGGGTCTTGTTAATGCATAGTATTTTTTGACTATGTTTGCATTCACAGGGTGTGGGAAGTCTTCCCCATCCATAGTGCTTAGTATCATAGCTCCGCCGGAAAATACTGTCTTGACTAGAAATGGTCCCTCATAGGTGGGAGTCCATTTTCCCCTGGGATCACTTTGTGGAAGGATGATGCGCTTGACTACTAGATCATCGACTTGGTAGACTCGGTGCTTGACTTTCTTGTTGAATGCTCTGATCATTCGCTTCTGATATATCTGTCCATGACAAATGGCTGCGAGTCGTTTTTCATTGATCAAGTTGATCTGGTCAAGGCGAGTCTGGACCCATTCGTCTTCGCCCAATTCTGCGTCCTGGAGGACTCTGGTTGAGGGTATCTGGACCTCGATGGGTAGGACTACTTCCATACCATATACAAGAGAGAAGGGGGTTTCCCCTGTAGATGTTCGTACTATAGTGCGATAACCGTGGAGAGAAAACGGTAGCATTTCGTGCCAATCCTTATAAGTCACTGTCATCTTTTGTATGATCTTCTTGAGATTCTTGTTGGCGGGTTCCACTGCACTGTTCATTTTAGGCCGATATGGAGAAGAGTTGTGATGCTTAATCTTGAACCGTGTGCAGAGTTCGGTGATCATTTTGTTATTGAGATTGGTACCATTGTCTGTGATAGTCCTTTCGAGGACGCCGTACCGGCAGATGAGATTATGCTTGATGAATCGAGCCACAACGTTCTTGGTAACAGATGCGAACGAGGCTGCTTCTACCCACTTGGTAAAGTAATCAATTGCAACAAGGATGAAATGGTGTCCATTGGAAGCGGTGGGTTTGATCTCTCCAATCATGTCAATGCCCCACATTACGAAAGGCCATGGAGCGGTCAAAACATTCAATGGAACTGGAGGTACATGCACTTTGTCTGCGTATATCTGGCATTTGTGACAAGATCGAACATAGCGGTAACAATCAGCTTCTATGGTGGACCAATAGTATCCTTCTCTTAGAATCTTCTTAGCCATTAAATATCCAATGGAGTGGGTACCAAATGCGTCTTCATGTAACTCTTCCATAATTTGTTCCACTGTTTTCTGGTCTACACAGCGGAGTAAGCATAAGTCGTGATTGCGCTTGTATAAGATGTCGTTGTTGAGGAAGAATTTGGATGCGAATCTTCTTAAGAACTTCTTGTCATTGACAGATGTCCCTGCGGGAAATTCTTGGGTCTTGAGATACCTCTTCACTTCGTAGAACCAAGGTTTCTCTTCTGTATCAAGTTCACAACAGTATGTTGGTTCGTCAAACCTTTCGATGATGATTTGGGGAGCTTCGTTGTCCCATCTGACCTTGAACATAGATAACGTGGTAGCTAACTCGTCTGCCAACTGATTCTCTTCTCGTGGAATATGATCGAAAGTGGTTTCTTCGAAGTAGGGGATCAGACTCAAAATATGCTCTCGATATGGAATGAGATTCGGATGCTTCGTATCCCACTCGCCTTTAACCTAACTGATCACTAAAGTTGCGTCTCCATATACCTGCAAGAATCTGATTCTTAGGTCAATAGCAGCTTTGATGTCTATGATGCACGCTTCGTATTCGGCCATGTTGTTAGTGCAGTCGAAACATAGTCTGGCGGTGAAAGGCGTGTGTCCGCCGGTGGAAGATGTAACAATGGCGCCAATACCATTGCCAAGTGCATTTGAAGCTCCATCAAAGACCATGGTCCATCGGGATCCTGGTTTGGGTCCTTCGTCTGGTCCTGGTTCTTCGCAATCTGTGACTAACATAACATCCTCGTTTGGAAACTCGAAGTGCATAGATTCATAGTCATCTACGGCTTGATGAGCCAAATGATCGGCTACTATACTTCCTTTCATCGCCTTCTGAGTAGTATACCGAATGTCGTATTCGGTCAAGATCATTTGCCATCTTGCTATTCTTCCGGAGTGAGCAGGTTTCTCGAATATGTATTTCAACGTATCCATCTTAGAGATCAACAAGGTAGTGTGAGTCAACATATACTGTCTTAGTCGGCGAGCAGCCCAAGCCAAAGCGCTTGCAAGTTTTCTCAAGCTGTGAGTATCTTGTTTCACAGTCGGTAAACTTTTTGCTAAGGTAGTATATTGTATACTCTTTTCGACCAGACTCGTCATGTTGCCCCAAGACACACCTCATGAGTTTTTCTAATACTGTCAAGTACATGATAAGAGGTATTCCTTTGGCAGGTGGCATCAGGATAGGAGGATTTTGTAGGTAGTCCTTGATTTTGTCAAAAGCTATCTGGAAATCGTCGTTCCATTCCACTACTTGATCTTTCTTCAGCAACTTGAAGATTGGCTCATAAGTAGCAGTTAGATGTGCAATGAATCTGGAAATGTAGTTCAATCGTCCCAGAAAACCTCTGACTTCTTTCTCGGTGCGGGGAGCTGGCATTTCTTAAATAGCTTTAACCTTGGCAGGGTTAACTTCAATACCTTTACCACTGACAACAAATCCCAGGAGCTTACCGGATCTGACTCCAAAGGTGCACTTGTTAGGATTAAGTCTTAGTCTGTATTTCTTCAGCCTATCAAACAGTTTTTGCAAATGATCAAGATATTCTTCTTCAGTTTGTGATCGAGCTATCATGTCGTCGAAGTAGACCTCTATCTCGTGATGGATCATGTCATGAAACAAAGCTACCATGGCACGTTGATATGTGGCGCCAACGTTCTTCAGACCGAACGGCATGACCTTGTAGCAGAATATGCCCCACTGTGTAACGAAAGTAGTCTTTTCCATGTCTTCATGAGCCATTTTGATCTAATTGTAACTGGAGAAACCATCCATGAATGAGAAAACCTTGTGTTGAGCGGTGTTATCAACCAGGACATCAATATGTGGAAGCGGAAAATCGTCTTTCGGACTTGCTCTGTTCAGATCTCTATAGTCCACACACATTCGCACTTTACCATCCTTCTTAGGTACGGGCACCACGTTCGCAACCCATAGTGGATAAGAAGTAACGGCTAGGAAATCGAAGACATCTCAGGACGCATACGACGAACCTTCTGCTTTATAGGGAGAAAACCTTCTTTCGTTGGTAGTCGGTGTACCACATTGTCAATATCTAAACCGGACATGTCTTCATAGGACCAAGAAAAAATATCGATGTAGTCTCGCAGCATCTGGACCAATCTCTCTTTGACACTGTTTTCAAGACCTACTCCTATCTTGATTTCCTTTCTGTCTGCGTCAGTACCTAGATTCACAACCTCGACTGGCTCTTCGTGCGGCTGTATAACCTGTTCTTCCTATTGTAGCAGTCTGACAAGTTCTCCTGGCACTTCACAATCTTCCTCACCTTCGTCTTCGGCTTGGTAAATCAGATTATCGAAGTCATATTTAGCAATAGCAGAGCTGTTATCGACGAGATTCAGAGTGAATCTGCAGTGTATCATGTGGGTGTGTGTAAGAACACATAGCTTTTTGAAGGGTGATAAAGTAAAAGAAAGGAATGAGCAAAGTATTTGAATGTAAAAGTCCAATGATTTTATTGAATGAAAATATGCAAATGACAAATAATAACCCTCACAAACGAGCCTTGGTGCCTCGAGCAAGGCACTAGGCTTAAATTTTATTGTTCAAAGCGTAAAAAACAAAAAGCATAATAGAAAAAGAAATTACTCATGTCTAAAGGAGATTGGTATAACATCTTCAGTCTTCCAATTGTTGAGTTCGTCGCCTGGAGTTGGGAAGATCCAATTGTTGCTGTCTAAGTCGTCGTCGTCTCCTATAGCATGGATTCCGCTTTTGCCGATGTGGAAAGAAAGTTTGTCGGCACGTTCGCGGCGTATCATCATCTGACCTTTGATAGTGAAGCCTAAACCAGTCTTGTCAGATTTGAACGGGAGATCGGGAAGCTGACCCCAAACAGTATAACCTCCTTCTTCAACTGCAGCTTTGGCGTCTTTTAGTGATGCCATTTTCGGTGGAATTCTAGTAATTTTAGGAGTGACAGGAGAGTCGACAGGCATGACTCGTGGGATTGCTTGTAAAGCTTGACAGGGGGTTTCGATGAATTCACCTTCCATTTTGATGTATCAGAATGACTGCAGATGGCTTACCAGATTTTCTTCTTCACCGCATACTATCACAATCTTCCCCTTCACTGGGTACTTCAGCTTCTGATGCAGGGTAGAAGTGGCAGCGCAAGGGCGTCCAAGTAGGCAAGAATAAGCCTGGACGGATGTCCATGACAAAGAAAGTAGAGTCAAAAGTCTGGGAACCGACTTTAATTGGCAGGGTGAGCTCTCCAAGTACTGTTCGTTTAGAACCATCAAAAGTTCTTACAATCATGTCGCTGGGATTCATGACCACTTCTTCAGCATTCAGTTGGTCGAAAGCGTTCTTCGGCATTACATTCAAAGCAGAACCAGTATCCACCAACACGTGAGACAATGTAGTGCCTTTGCATTCAATGGAGATGTGCAAGGCTTTGTTGTGCTTCTTTCCGACAGGAGTTAAATCAACATCAGAGAAACCTAAACCATTGTTGACGGTCAGGCTAGCAATACAACCTTCAAAGTGATCAGCAGTAGTGTCTTGCGGTATGTGAGCATTCTTCAGAAACTTTACTAAGGCTTTAGCATGAGCCTTAGAGCACAATAGCAGAGCTAGCATGGATATCTTGGACGGAGTTTGTCTCAACTGTTCTACAACATTGTAGTCACTCTTCTTGATGATCTTCAGAATTTCCTCCATTTCTTGCTAGGAGGTGTCTTCAGCAACTTCCTTTGGTACTTCTGTCTGACCAGGATGATTCACTGCTGGTTCGATAGCAGGAATGCAAATTGGTGTAGCAGTGTCTTTCGAAGGAGAGATCTCTGGAGAGAATACTCTTTCGGTTCTGGTCACCTTGCTTGATCCGGTAATGTTGTCGATGTCATGATTAGTAGCTTCAACTGCAATGTCTTCAATGGTCAAAGGTTCTTGCTTGACGCCATGATAGTAAACTTTGGCTCCATAATTCTAAGGTATAGCTTTGTCAGAGGAATATGGAACTTGTCATACCCCAATTTTTGACCTAATATACCACCTCACATATGCATCACTGCATTACTAACAGTTCAGATCAGAATAGATCGTGCGTGGCTTCTAGAAGTCAAAATCAGGGTTTCTTCAAAATTTCATCTGTTCAAGATCTAGTCAATTAGGGTTTTGAGCTTCCACTCACCTCAATTGATCTATCTTAATCAATCATCAACATTTGATCTTCAGATTCCCAACTTTTTCTCATGATCTACCATGAATCGACCAATTAGGGTTTTTATCGAGGATAGTGAATCATTGACTTTCTGCTCAATGAATGACCTATTTACTTGGAGATTGATCTTAACATCTTCAATGCAACCTCTTGACCTAATTTCTTGATTCAAAACATCACAAAACTCCATGTTTCTTCATCAGACAAATTTTGAATCATCTGATGAAAATTCATCTGCTCAGAAAAGTCAAACTTTGACTTTTGGTCAACTTTTTCAAGACCAAACTTTTTTCAATCATAAAAATATTTCAAATAATCCATCATGATCATAAAAAATCAAGAAATGTGAAAAAGTCAACAAAAAGTCAAGATTTGAAAAATTTCTAACACTTAGAAAATTGTTTAAGTGTTAAGAAACATGATTTTTTCCTACTTTCATGGACATTTTTCACCTAGATCCATTTGGATTTAGAAAAAACTCAAAACATGAAAGTTGTAGCCCTTGTTAAAAGCTTTCCAAAATATCCAAGAACTTGCAAAAACACTTTGTCTAGCTATACTTTTGATTTTGAAACATAGAGCTCCAAAACCATGGAATTTCAAGTACATGCTTCAAAGTTACAAGTCATTTTTTGCAATTTCTCCTTCTAGAAGCCTTGTCATCACTTAGAGGTGTGTTATAACTGATAAATATCAGTTGTGAATGATTGAGAAGGGATTGGATCAAGGAGAAAAACTCAACCATGGTTAAGAAAGTTACTTTTGCATTAAATGCAAAATATTCCATTTTACCTCTTAACCAAGTTGCAAGTTTCCTTCAATGATATCTTTGCCAAATCATTCAGAATTATTGGCCTATAAATAGAGGTCATTTTCTCATTTCTAAACTACACCAAAGCTATCATAATCAAGCTTTCACTCTTTCTTTCTTGAAATTCAAGTTTCTAAGTCATAAGAGGGAATTTTGCAAATCTCCAAATCTTGCAAAATTTAAGTGAACTTAAGTTTCTAACATGTTCTAAATACCATTTAGAAGTAGTTTAAAACTTAAAAACAACACAAGAAGTGATCAAACTCAGAAACATAATCAAAAAACTAAAAGCTTGCAATCTGTGCCTTAACATCCAAACTGCTAATTTGCTCGAGCTAGCTAAGGTTTAACACTTCAAAAACCTTCCATATACTTCATAGAAGTAATCCAGATCATCATCACTGACCTGTAACAACTCTAAACCCGAAATGAAAACTCACTTCAAGTGGCTGCAAGTTGACTTGGTCAGAGAGTTCTAGCCATCCTCAGGACAAACTAAGGGTAGGAACACATTCAGGGAGGTTCAAGGAAGCTAAAGCAATCCTTACTTTGCACCTGGAAGTTGTAGAACTCGAACTGGTTTTTCATACCAAGAGGTAAGTTTTTCAAACTTTGAATCCTCAATTCATGCACTTTTAGCTTTAAAATTGAAAAGCAAAATGTAGACATTCAATCACTAAAGCTATCTGGGTTGTTAATTGGAACTAAAAACAACTGAGTTTCAAGAATTAACCATTTTTTTAGTTAGGGTTCAAATTGGGATTGTTAAAATTCGTGATAACCTTTGATTAATAATTCCAACAAAACACATATTCATAATCGTGGCAAAAATCTAGATTAAATAGCATTTTAAACTTTTAAAATTGATCAAGATTTGAAGAAATTCGAAATTGCCATGGCTATGGTGTCACGTTCGCGCTTCATGAAGAAGATGAAGTTGATTTTCAAATTTAAAAGATAAACTTAAAATATATATTTGTGGTTTAAGTTAAACCAACGGATGTATTACCGCCCCAGCGGTTGCCAGCACGCTTTTCATGTTTCCTTGCCTTGCCTATGGTCCAGGGTTCGAATCCCCCTGAGACTATTTTGTCAATTTTTTCACTTTCCTTCATTTTTAAACATTTCCAAAAACTTGTTTTTAAATATAATTAATTGGAAGCGTGTAAATAACAAGACAAGCACTTGGCTCAGTGGTAAAGCTTTTCAATTCAAAGCCAAAGGTCATGGGTTCAAGCCTCCTTAAGACCAAAAACAAAGTTCTATCACTTGTTTTCTTCACCTTTTCTATCAAACTTCAACATTTTCAAAAACCAATCAAAACTTCTCATTTTGAGATGATTTTTTGCACACTTGTCATTTAATATACCTATTTTATGATTATGTCAAAAAAATCCAAAAATATTTTCTTTTGATTATATTTTTATTAAGTTAAAAACGAAACATTTTAAGTATTCTTAATACTTTTCAAAGATGTTTTCTTTCAAACTTTCAAAACTCAAATCTTTTCAAAACTTCTTGTGAATATATTTCATTTTTCAAAATCATTTTCAAAACCTTTTCAAAACTTTTCATCAAACTTACACACCTTTTTCCATGATCGATCCAATTTGAAGATAAAACCGAATCAGTTTTTCCTCGAATTTCTTAATTGATCATGGGCCTCCCTCACGGTGTAAGTCCCAATCCTTTTATGTACATATTAAATTTCCTTGTACATATAAAATCATCTTTGTAAATATTCAAGCATAAATAAACTTCTTTCGTTTGTTTTTATTCGCTTGTTTATACACCAATTCCATTGGTATTAAGAGAAGAATTATTCCCGGTGAAACTTCTCTTAAATCAATGGGCCTCCCTTACGGTGTAAGTCTCAACCTTCCTATGTACATATTCATTTCCTTGTACATAAATACCCCTTCGTGTACATATTCATTCCCTTGTACACATTCAAACTCGTAAAAAATCAAGTTACACTTGCTTAAAATGCATGTTTTATACACTTGTTTATATTTCCTTCATAAACTCCTGTGAATACATATCACACTTGTTCATATTACTACTTAGTTATAACATAACAATTAGCCTAACAACTAGGTTCCCCCTTTAGCCTCCTCTTAGGCTTCATATAAGAAAACTCATTTACTGAGTTTAGCCTCCGCTTAGGCTTCATATAAGACAACACTCCCCTGCTGAGTCAGCCTCCTCTTGGGCTTCGTTCAAAAGAACTCCTCATTGAGTTTAGCCTTCTCTTGGGCATCAAACAAGAAAGAGACCAGGAAATCTCTTAATAGCCTCCTATTGGGCTTCCAATACAAAGAATCACCCGCGCTAGGATAGAACCCTGAGAGGATGATTTCTCGGTGAAATCACTCTTAAAATCCTAAGATGATGGTTTCCCGGTGAAACCACTCTTAAAGCCAAAGCCAGCCATACCCTATAGCTTCCTCTTGAGCTTCATACAAGGACCCTCGATGACCCTCGGAATGCCTTCTCTTGGGCTTACAATACAAGGACCCTCGATGACCCTCGGAATGCCTCCTCTTGGGCTTACAATACAAGGACCCCTGGGCTTCTTAAAAGCATTCCCCTAATCTAATCAATTTCTCCTAGAGATTTAGACGTTTATCATCTCTATGGAAGAAGTATCTCATCTATCACATCACATACGATCAAATACCTTTCAAACACTCTTTTTCAAACAAAAACATCTCTTAATCGTAAGTGGTAACGCTTGTACACTCAAGCAAAACACCCAATGCTTACAATTAAAAGATTCAATCATTTTTCAAACATCTTTCTTAACTCGTAAGTGGTAACGCTTGTACACTCAAGCAAAACACCTATAACTTACGATGAAAGATTCAATCAATCAATCCCTTCAAAAGTTATGTGATAAAATAGATTAGATACATTTTTTCATTAAGATGACATTCGTCTTTGTCTCTTAATAACATCCTGTTGCTTCCACTAGCATAAGTGGGAACTACGATTGCTCTGACTTTCTCAACATCCTTTTGAGAATACGTAGGCAAAAGGTCTCATCCTTAGCGAGCAAATTTCTTTCTCCCTCAAACCAAACCAACCATAGATCCGTTTAGATCCGAGCTACAAATGCTCTGATTCCCATTAAGGGATATGTATGCAGAAGATCTCGATGATCTTTGCAAGCACAATAATAACAAAACCTAGGATCCCACATAATCTTCCCTTCTTAAAATCCAAAGGAGAAACTTTCCCAACAATAGAAATAGCAATTAAAACACACAAACATATCAAACATATTCATATATAAAGCTATAGATAACTATATATATTTAGGATGCCACATCTATTCCCTTTATATAACAAACCCCCTTTCCCGGAATCTCCCCAATACGTTGCATCTAGTTCGCACTAGTCGTAATGCATATCATATCAATTGAGGGTATTGCAGCTTTCCCCTTTTTTATAATAATCATTTTTGTTGTGTTGGAAAAAATAAAGCTTGATGCTCGCAGCATCTTTATAAACAAATCAAAAGAGTAAATCGTTTCGAGCTAGAGAGAATCCGAATTCAGATACGATTCCCTCGCGCGTCACTTTTTAACGCGAACAGAACTGGTATGGGAGAGGTAATAATGAGGGGTGCCACCCTAGGCGCAGAATCGACAGAGGTGATCCTTATTGTGTTCACATCAGCATAGTCTTCTGGGAAGTCGTCTCCCCATCCGGTTGCCTTGACGTCTTCGATAGGAATCTTGTAGCTTTCAGGAGCGGTGTACTTCACCATGAAATCAAACTTTCCACTTGGCTGCCCCAAGGTATCCCAGACTTCTGGTAAGGCTTCACTTACATCTTCGATCTTCAGATTCTTAGAAATGTCTTCGCACAGATTCTCCACAGAGGGAGATTTCAGAAATAGCACTTCTCGGTTGTCCATCATGCGTTGAATACGTCTCTTCTACCAAGCACATCCATCAGGTTTAGATGCACACCAACGACAGTCATCAGGGCATCTTGGAAATACACCGGCTTACAGCAAATCTTTCTTAACAGTCATAGGAGGAATGGTCAGCTTGTTCACATCATAAACATAGGAGTCATCGTTAATAGCGTTAGAACTTTTACCATGGTCAAGCATTGGTGCGTTGATCACATTCGGAGTTTCGACAGGAGGGTCGAATTCAATTTCCCTTGCTTCAATCATGTCTTGAATTTTGCTCTTCAGAGCCCAACAGTTGTTGGTGTCGTGCCCTGGGCTGTAGGAGTGGTATGCACACCTTGCATTAGGATTGTACTTTGGAGAAGAAGTATTGACGTGCTGAGGAGGATCTCTCAAATTAATCAGCTCTACTTTCAACATGTGTTGCAATGCTTGCGACAACGGCATGTTGATCTTCGTAAACTGTCTTCGTGGCGCGTTCTGGCTACGCACGTTGTCTCATTGAGGTTGTGCTGGTGTAGGGTTGGAGATCACAATTGCCCCCACAGATTGAGTACGATCAGCTTTGTCACGGCTCTTCTGGCTATACACAACATTGGCTTCTTTCATGCCACCAAAAGATCTCTTCGCAGCATTTGAAGCTGACTCTACTTGTATTTTTCCGCTCTTGATTCCCGCTTCGATATGTTCGCCTGTCAATATCAACTCAATGAATCCGGATGAATAGTTTCCAATCAGGTGATTGAAGAATTGGCTTGTTAGTGTTCCCATGAACATATCAACCAACTCCCTATTGGAAAAGGGTGGTTGAACTCTGCCTGCTAAATCTTTCCATTTCTGAGCATATTCCTTGAACTTCTCATCACAACCCATAGAGATGTTCTGTAGTTGCATGCGGGTAAGTGCCAATTCAGCATTGTACTGGTACTTCTTGTAGAAAGTATCTGCTAAGTCATTCCAGGTATGAATATAGGTATTATCTAGCTGATAATACCACTCCAACTGAGTTCCAGATAAACTCTCTTGAAAGAAATGGATCCATAATTTCTTGTCTTCAATGTGAGGATAGATCTTCTGAACATAGGACTTCAAATGTAGCTTCGGACAAGAGGTTCCGTCATACTTGGCAAAGGTAGGAACCTTGAACTTGCAGGGAATTACCACGCCAGGAACAAGACTCGGATCATCAAAGTTCAGCCCAGACAATTTCAAATTTTCCATAGCATTTAGACGGTCTTCAAGTTGCTTGTACTTGTTGTTGTCAGGAGGATACTGCTCGATCACATAGTTTTCATCTTCGTTTTCAGACCCATGATGGCTTCCTTCACTGTTCTTGACACTTCCCTCAGTTTCACCACTCTTGTCTAAGATTTCGAACTGGCTGACCACCCTAGCTGCACCCTTGTGATTTCTTCCCATGTTAAGGATACTGATGGTCTTCTTCTTTTTGGTGATGAGCTTCTTCAGGTGCTTCTGGCCTTGGACCAAGCTGGTGAACATCTCCTGGAATTGAGCATTCTGAGCGTGGAGATCTTTGACAGTCTGTTCAAGAGCCATTTCTGCTGAAATAAACAGCGAGAGAATAAGGAAACCGGTCTTCGATGTACCTGTTCTGAGATGTTATGCTATGATATGGGATGGTATGCAGTGCAATGTTTTCAAGGACCTTAGGTATTTAAATTTGTTAAACAAATAAGAACAAACTTTTATTAGTTTCTCTTTATTAAGTACAAGGGAAAGTTTTTAAATAAAAAGAAACTCCTAAAGCTTTCAGGTCTCCCATGGGTGCTTCCTCTTTGTGTTGAAGTAGGTGTTGATGTTTCTCTCCTCGTGAAGTATCTTTGTCAACTCTAATACCTTCTTCTCATTTGCATAGCACTGAGTTTCGAACGTATCCCTTTCTTCTTTAAGCTGAATCCAGGATCTCTTCATGTCTTCAAAATCAGTAGGCATGTCTGGATGGAGAATGGTATAGGGTTCGTCACTGTAATACAGTGAACTGACTTTGAGATTTTTTTTTTGCTTTTGATCGCAAAATGTTGCGGATAGCAAGAGTCGCCACCGACTTTTTTTTATCCAATTAAGGGAAGGTGAAAAGAACAGAAAAAGACCTTCATTAGATTCTGAGTAAGGGAGAAGGTTATAAAAAGTGAAGGTATTAGCACCCCTTTCCATCCGTAGTTATCTACGGGCTCTTAGTTGCTTTTTAGCTCACTTTAAAATTGCTTTCTGTGTGTTTGACAAAAATGTTTTGAAAAGGTATTTCGCTTTGACTTTGTAACGATTCATGTAGGAATGTATACAAAGTGTTCGGAAATGTTTCATTTTTTAAAAGAGTTTGAACTTTGACAAAAGTGTGAGGTGTGAAAAATATTTTGATAGAGCAAGCAACTAAAAGTCTTATTACCTACTCAAAATGGTCGTTTTCGTGTTGTTTTACGTTCCTTTAGAATAGCGCTATCCATACCATTAGTTGGTAGGTAACCCTATTCGTTGGATTTAGAGGGACATTCGAAGGGACATCAGATGGTCATAGAAGGCAACTTGTAGGAAGTATCCTAGCACATTCGAAGGGACTATCATCCCTTTTCGTAGGCAACAATCGAGGGACGAGATCATGTTTTCGTAGGCCACGTCGAGGACTCATGATCTTTAATTCGAAGGACTATAATGATATGTTTGTAGCAGCGATGCTAGGACACCTCTACGTTCGAGGGACTTGACCATTTATTGAAAACGAGAGAATTACCCTAAGGGGTAGATGTGTGAAAAGAGTGTGTTGAATTCAGATATGTTATCTTGCAATTAGAGGTGATCTCGTTCGTTTTTATCTTGCCATACAGCCTAATTACTAGCATTTATAGGGTGCAGAGTAAATTTCGAAAAGTAAAGTGCGGAAAGTAAATCCTAGGCTATTACATGGCTTTGGGGCAATTACATAATAGGAGTGCGGAAAGTAAAATCCTAATTAAACTATTACATCACATGAGCAGTTACATAATATTGGAAAAGATTGCGAGAAAATAAATCCTAACTATTACAACCTGTAAGCAGATACATAATAATCAGAAAATATAAGAAATTCGCATAAGAGAAAAATACGTTAGTAAAAGAAAATTTTGAATGAAGAAAAATATTTTTGGGTTAGTAATGATAATTAGATGATAGAGTAATTTTTTAGGAATTTTTTGGATAGTTTTTGATAAGGAAAAGCAATTAAAAGTCAATTTAATGGTTAATTAACAATTATTTAAAATATGCATGCAAAAATATAAATTTTAATGTCAAAAATTAAATAAACATTTTTCTGATTAAAATGCAAAAGGAAATTATTTTTGGTGTTTTTAAATGCATGAGAAAATTGTTTGAAAAGAAATTAAATTAAATAGAAAAAATAAGAAAATATGAAAAGGAAAAGTTAGTTTGAAAAGTGGTAAAAAAGAATTGCTGGAAGTCAGGATCGAACCCAGGACCTCATGGATAAACAAACAAGCACGTTACCATCTGAGCTAGGCTGCCTTGGTGTTATTGGATTGCAAGCATTTGGTTATAAACGTTGTAAATGGTATAAATTGGATCAAACAAACATGTGCGCGTCTGTGGGCCCCTGGGTTTTTGAATGGACCAATTACATGATGCCACGGCTAGGTCACCGTCTTCGCCGGTCAAAGCAAACACAGAGACGCCGGAGCAAAGCTCCGGTCGTCTTCTCCGGCCGATCCAAACTTCAAACCTGCAAAACAGCCAAATTAAAAAGCAAAGAGATACCCTACCCCCCCTAATTCGACCCTTGCAAACACGATGGTGGTGTTCTCTTGTCCTGAAACGGCCTGGAAGGTGAGTTTCGAAACCAACAGTTCCAGAAGCCCTAACAATGGCAGTTCGTGATTTACGCGTAAAAGCTCACATATAATGCATCAATCATGATCTAATGGATATCCTGAGTTCATACAAGCAATCCAAAATATTTAATAATGCATGAAACAAAGAAAACGAATTTCAAAACTTTACCCAACCAGTGAGACTTGAATGGCACGATTTGGAGTGCTTTGGATTCGTTTAAGGGCTGGGATCAACTCCTGGAACGCTCGGGAAGGCAATGGAATGCTTGAATCTCCTTGAAACCTGCTGAAAAATAGAATACAAATTTTGCAACTTTGAGAGAAATTTTGAGAAATTAGGGTTGCTTCAAGAGGCTAGGGTTTCGTCCTTTTGTCTTGTGGATGTGTTGTGTATTTATAATGCAAGAGATTGCAGCAAAAAGAATGAAAAAAGATATAGCTTTGAATGCAAAAATATTTTCCTTTCAATTTCCATCAAATCTTTCCAAAATTTGATTTTCTCTTCCTTGTATGAGTTTGCACGAAATTGGCATGTCTTGTGGGCTTCCTTAGTCCTCAAGTTTGATAGAAATCCAACCCAACTTATTTTACACCTTGTTTTCATATTTTATTTAATTTAAAATTGAATTAAATGCTTTTAAATTCAAACATAAATCAGAAAAATAGGAAAAGGTCGTGGCAACGCATCAAGAGGTCATAAACAATATTATGATCAAGTTTAGATCATAAAATTATAAGCCCATTTGGAAAAAATTGGATTTTGTCAAGTACTTTTCTTTGTGCACTTCTTCAAAAATGTCCAACTTGTGCAAAGTGTATCTTGCTCAATTTTTAACATTTTTTAGTGTTCTTGGACTTTTTAGAAAGCTCTAGATTTCCTCTAAACAATCTCTTTGGTTTCATTTCAATTGAAGTTACCATGCTCAATAACACTTCTTTACAAAAAGTTGACTTTTTGTTGACTTTGAAAAGGACCTCTAATGTTTTTATCCATATCTTCCAAATGAAGCATTTTCTAACCAAGCTTGTGAGAAATGAAGTTGTAGAGAATTGGATTTCCTTCAAAATGAGCTTTGGTGGGAAAATTTTTGATAAAGTATGAGAAAGTTATGCCTGGTCAAAGTTATGTTGACTTTTTCCTTCAAAAACCCTAATTTGGAAAGTTGAGTTTTCTTGATGAATCATGATCAACCCTTGATCAAATGATGAATATCACTTCAAAACATGGATGGTGACCAAAAATCATGTAGTTTGACTGTATGTTGACCACAGTTGACTTTTTGTCCAATACAACTGATTTTCAATCATCTGAGCAATTGTCTGAGGAAACTTGACTTGGATATTCTTTGAAGCATATGATGAGGCATGATGACCACTGGAGATGTTGGGAACCATCTTGATCTGAGAATTGCCAACCCCTAGTTTGGGTTGATTGCCTAGGAGAGGGTTTGTCTGGTCAACCCTTGTGAAATCCTTGTGTATGGATATGAGAAATGTCTTGAGAAATAGGAGGGAAAATTTTGAGTATGACAGTCACCTATAGCAACAGGTTCCATAATCACCGGTAGAACAGCTGTAAACGGCATCATGAGGTTTTGAGCTCGAGCTTGCACCCATTTGACGTAAGGTTCCCAAGGGATGGAATTTTTGTGTCCCAAAGTCTTGGTATCAGTCTTCTTTACCATGCCCCAAGCGTGTACAAATCTTCGACGGTAGTTCTGGAGATCACTGTTGTAGTCAAACACAATGTCTTGAAGAAGCATATCATGAGGACCATCTCTTCGAGCATAACCAAACTGAAGTAGATCTAGAGAAGGGTTGTAAGTGATACCTCCCCCCTTATGCCAAGGAGTGGTACATTAGGGAATTCTCCACAACGCTCAGTGAAAGTGAAGTCCTTTTGAGGAAAAAGACACCAACGGATATCTGAATGAGAGAGTGACATTAGCCTTTGAGACCACTTCAATCTTTGCTCTTTCTTCATCACTGATTAAGGAAGGTGCGAAATAAACCACCTGGAAAGTAACGGTATGCAACACATGAGATTTCCTTGTCTTTTGATAGTACGAGTGTGGAGAGAATTCAGAATATATCCTCAAGTAAGGTAGGCACCAGATTACGAGTGAGGAATATCTTGATGGTGTTCACGTCTATGAACTGATCTGGATTAGGAAATAAAACCAAGACGTAGATTAGCAAAGCTAGAATGTCTTCAAATGCATGGAAACTCATAGCCTTTAGGAATTCCCGAGCTTTCTTTATCAGAAACTTAGCAAGCAAACCCTTAACTCCGCTTCTTGTTTCCCAATTAGCTTCAATGTCTGATCACTTTAGATGTAACGTTGATGCAATGTCTTTGTATTTTGGAGCTTTTTCTGAACCGGTGAATGGTATTTGATCAAGGATAGGTATCCCAAGTAGCTTAGAGAACTCTTCCAATGTAGGTACCAACTGATAATCTGGGAATGTAAAGAAATGATGTTTCGGATCGAAGAACTGGAATACGACGTGCATCATATCTTCTTCAAAACCGGAGATAACCAAGTCAAGCAGATAACCATATATTTTGATGAACTGAGCATGATCAGGAATTTCTGAAACCAATTTTTTGAGTTGAGAAGGTATACCCATAAAGTTGATTCAGATGGTCTTTCTAGAAGCCATAATTCCTACAAAACAGAGCAAAGATAAATCCCTAGGTCCGTGAAATAGTTAGAAATGAAATGATGTTATGATGTTATGATGTCATGATGTCATGTTTAAAACAAGTAGCAAGCACAAGCAATTCTCACAATAGCCCTAGGTTTAAGTCTTGCATGAGGTATAGGTGACTACCCTACCAGAGTTGGAGTTGGCTCAACCTGTCCTATAATAGTAACTGGGTTCTAGGAATCTCATATCATTGATCTTTCTCGTAGGCTATATTTCAATACGACTACCAAGTGGTCGACCGAAACATCCCGAAAGTTGAATCTTAATGAGCGTAGCATCGAGTATCAACCAACCTCAGTCTACACCAAAGCCGGCCATCTCACTACCTTCTAATGGCCAAGATGGGTCAATTAGGGTTCTAAGAGTTGAGTTAGTGTTGATGACACCATGCAGACGCCAAATACTTTCCTCAACTGAACATGAGGAGCATCGGAACATCCAAAGTGTCGCACTAACGTAGCCATCATTTTGACCGTTTCGGTATACGCCTAACGGTCGCGACGATTTATTTCCACTTACCTAAGGAAGCCTGGATCCGGGTGTAGGATCCCCCACAAGTATAATACCCAAGCAGCCCTTAAAAGTAAAGCATACAAGTCAAACAATTAGAGTGATCTAAAGACCCTAAGGTAGCCTCTCTTTGAGGTAGTCCCCAGCAGAGTCTCCAGTTCTGTAACACGGTGGGAGAACTGACTTGTTTGTTTTGCGTTTGATCGCAAATGTTGCGGATAGCAAGAGTCGCCATCAAATTTTCTTTTATCCAATTAAGGGAAGGCGAAAAGAACAGGATAAGACCTTCGTTAGATTCTGAGTACGGGAGGCAGTTATGAAAAGGGAAGATATTAACACCCTTTCCATCCGTAGTTATCTATGGGCTCTTAATTGCTTAACTCACTTTAATTGTTTTTGTGTGTGTGTTTGAAAAGATTTTTGAAAAGACATTTCACTTTGACTTCGTAATGATTCACGCTGGAATGTATATGAAGTGTTTGGAAAAGACTTTGTAATGATTCACGCTGGAATGTATACAAAGTGCTTTGAAAAGGTTTGAAAAAAAGTGTGAGGTGTGAAAAGTATTTTGAGCAAGCAAAAGAGACTTATTACCTACTCAGAACGGTCGTTTCCGTGTTATTTTGCTTTCCTTTAGAATAAGGCTACCCATACCATTAGTTGGTAGGTAATCTTATTCGTTGGATGTAGAAGGGACATTCGAAGGGACATCGGATGGTCATAGAAGGAAACTTGTAGGGATATCCTAGCATATTCGTAGGGACGATCATCACTTTTTGTAGGCAACAATCGCGGGACGAGATCATATATTCGTAGGCAAAATCGAGGGACTATGACCTTTTAAGTCAAACGGACTGTGATGATGTATTATAGGCAACCGTGCTAAGATACCCCCACATTCGAGGGACTTGACCATTGTTCATAAGACAACGAGAGAGGATACCCTAAGGTGGGTGCAAGTGTGAGAAATGTGCGTTGTATTTAGATATTTTATCTTATGAATTGAGGTGATCTATATTGTTTTTAATCTTACCATACACGCCTAGTTACTAGCAGTTAATAGGTGCGGAAAGTAAATTGCAGAAATGTAAAGGTCCTACGCTATTACATGGCTTTGGGACAGATACATAATAGGAGGTGCGGAAAGTAAAGGCGGAAATGTAAATCTACGCTATTACATGAAAATAAACTTGCAACCTATACATCCTTTCTATAATTTAAATGCAACAATAAATAGCAGAAGAGAAACTGCATCTTAATATTTTTGGTGTTTTTGAAAATATGAGTTTATGTGAGAAAAACCTAATTCTAATTGATTTTAATTGATTAAGAAAAATTAATGAATATTAACCTAAATTAAACTAATTAAGTTAATTAAAAAAAAGCATGGAAAAATTATTTGTGAAATTATCTAATTAACCTAATTATTTAACCTAATTACTAATTAATTAATTAATTAATTAAAAGGGAAAGCAGAAAATAAATTAAAAAAAGGAAACCAAAAAAGCTCGGTGGCGCCTCGGCTAAGTCTTCTGTGAGTGGCGCGCCGTGGGCATCCAGAAGCGTGTCCAGAAGTTGTGGCTTATGCATCTGAAAGGGTCCAGAAGCTTGGGCTTCTAGAGATTCTGCTGCTGGGGACGTCTAGAAGCTGGAGCTTCTGGGGTGTCTGGTGCCGGAAAGGGTCTAGAAGCTGGAGCTTCTGGAGATTCAAGACCTGGGACGCCCAGAAGCTGGAGCTTCTAAGGGCTCTATTGCTGAAGGGGATTCAGAAGTTGGAGCTTCTGGACGTGATGTCTCCTCTTGGGATCCAGAAGCTGGAGCTTCTGGGCACGTTGCTTCTGACGGGGGTCCAGGAGTTGGAACTTTTGGAGTTGGAACAAAAACGCGCCAAGGGTCGTCTTCTTCATTTGCATTTCCAGAGCTATGCCAACGGATTTTCTACATCCTTTGCCAACAGATTTTGGTTCGTAGCTATAGTACCTGCAAATTAAAACTTGAAAAATACCAAAGATAAATTATATATGAGACCATGGATCGATTGGAATTGATCCACTGAACATGACCATGCCCTTAGTTTGGTCTAATTTTGGCTAAAACAGAGAACCCCAATTTGAAGGTCCAAACCCTAACAATGAAAGATCTTGGTTGCGGTACCTAAACTTAAATCGAACCATCCCAGCAGCTTCGAAACATTGTTCTAAACACAAACAAGCAATCAAATCATGTTAAATATGCATGTATGATCAAAATCAAATTTGAAATATATGAGTGCAAACCGTGGTGATGATTTTACGATTCTGGAGTCTTTGATGGCTGGTAGTGATTGGAAAAGCTTCAGAGAGTATCAAGGAATGTCTTGGAACACTTTGTTTGGCTTCAATCGATCCAAAAACTTGGCTGCAAGAGACTTGTAATGCACGGTTTTTGAAGCTTTTTTAGGGTTCTTAGAGGCAAAAAAATTCGTCCCGTGGCATCTGGAATCAGTGTGAATATATACTAGGATGGATTAGGTATTGAATCATGAAAGAATTATATGCCAATCAATGAGAAAATATTTGATTTGTAAGGAACAAGTTTAAATCAAAAAAAGTTAGGCCCATTTTGAAATTTTTTGACTTTCTCAAGTATTTCTCTTTATGCACCTCCTCAAAAATGCTCAATTTGCACAACTTGTATCTTGCTCAAATTTTAACATTTTTTGGTGTTCTTGGACTTTTTAGAAATCTCAATATGTCCTCTAAACATCCCATTTGGTTTCATCTTCATTGAAGTTTTCATGCTCATGAACACTTCTTTGCAAAAAGATGACTTTTTGTTGACTTTTTAAAAGGACCTGCAATGTTTTGATCTATAACTTCCAAATGAAGCATTTCCAGCCCAAGCTTGTGAGACATGAAGTTGTAGAGAATTGAATTAATTTCCTTTAAAATGAGCTTTGCTGGAAAATTTTCTGATAAAGTATGTGAAAGTTATGCTTGGTCAAAGTTCTGTTGACTTTTGTCTAAAAAGCCCTAATTTAGAAACTTTGACTTTTGATCAGATCTTGGCTTTTCTTGATGAATCATGATCAACCATTGATCAAATGATGAATATTACTTCAAAATATTGATGTTGACCAAAAATTATGAAGTTTGACTGCATGTTGACCACATTTGACGTTTTGTCCAATATAGGTGATTTTTAACCATCTAAGCAATTGGATGAGCAATTTTGACTTATAAGGCTTGAAACTTGACATGATGATCCCTTGAGATGTATGGTGAGGTATGATGACCACTTAGAGCACTGGACATCCATCTTGACTTGAGATATGCAAAATCCTAGTTTGGATTGATTGCTTAGGAAAGGGTTTGTCTGATCAACCCTTGTGAAATCCTTGAGATTGTCTTGAGAAGTAGGAGGGCAAATTTTGGAGTATAACAGACTAGGAAAAAAGAGCAAATAAAATCCTTAAAAAAATATCAGAGATCTATGTCATTCAATGAGAAAATATTTGATTTGGAATTACACCAAATGTTGCCCTTTTTAGATCAAATCTCATTCAATTCCTTTGCCAATCATGATTTTCAAAATTGACAATTTGTATGGCTTGCTTGGACCTCAAGAATGATAAAAAAAAATCAACCTTGCACTTAATGATTTGATTTTTTGCATTTTATTTTAATTAAAATTGAATTAAATTGGATTAATTCAAAAATAAATAAAAGAAAAGAAAATATGGCGTGCTATTGGGCTTGAGATGCTCTTCACAATGTTAGAAGCAAGTGTGAATCAAAGAAATTTAGGCCCATTTAGAAAAAAATTGAATTTTCTAAGTATTTCTCTTCATGCACTTCTTCAAAAATGCCAAACTTGCACAACTTGTATCTTGCTCACTTTTCAACATTTTTAAGTGTTCTTGGACTTTTTAGAAATCTCAAGATGTCCTCTAAACACTAATTTTGGTTTCATCTTCATTGAATTTTACATGTTCACGTACACTTCTTTGAAAAAAGATGACTGTTTGTTGACTTTTAGAAGGACCTATAATGTCTTGATCCATAACTCTCAAATGAAGCATTTTTGGCCAAAGATTGTGAGACATGAAGTTGTAGAGAATTGAATTCCCTTAAAAATGAGCTTTGGTGGAAAACTTTCTGATAAATTATGTGAAAGTTATGTCTGGTCAAAGTTCTGTTTTTGTCCAAAAACCCTAATTTGGAAACTTTGACTTTTGATCAAATCTTGACTTTTCTTGATGAATCATGATCAAACATTGATCATATGATGAATGTGACTTCAAAATATTGATGTTGACCAAAAATGATGAAGTTTGACTGTATGTTGACCATAGTTGACTTTTTGTCCAATAGAATTGATTTTCAACCATCTAAGCAATTGACTGAGCAAACTTGAGTTGTAAGGCTTAAAATTTAACATAGTGATCTCTTGAGACATATGAGGAGGTATGATGACCACTTGAAGCACTAGAACTTGATTTTGTCTAGAGAGAAGCAAAACCCTAGTTGAGTGTTGATTTCTTAAGAGAGGGTTCATCTGGTCAACCTGCCCCTGTTCAATCTTCTTGTACTGGAAGGTTAGATTGACATGCTTGTCTTCGTGACACAGGTAGAAGATGATTGAACACTCAGTACACGAAATTTGCACTCGCTATTGGTGGCGATGCGGGGAATGGGCTTCTGGATGCCATTTAGAAGTTGGAACTTATTTGGGGCAGTCGTGCATGCTAGACTCGGGGTTGTCAATAGGAGGCGGCGGAGATGGGCTTAAGATGCCATCTAGAAAGGTCGATCTTTGGGGAGTGAGTCGTGTGTTAACTTAGTGTTCACTTTGAATGAAGTTATTGAGTGTATGATTTTTAACCATATATGCGGCATTCGAAAGTGAAGAAATGTTGATAAGTAGTCGGGAGATGGGCTTAAGATGCCATCCAAAACAGGCGAGTCGTCGCTAGACTACTGTAGTTCTTTGATAATCGAGAATAAATATTCGTCTGATTACTCAGGGAGATTGTAGTTGGCAAAAATGGATAGCTTCCTGTTGTGCATCGGTGTTGATCCATTGCACATTATCGGAGGATAACGAAGGTGGTCTTCGGATAGTTTTCCGTCGGTTGGGGCTTAATCTGGACCATCGTCGGAGGACAACCAGTGATCTTCGGATAGTTTTCCGTCGGTTCGGGGCTTAATCCTGGACATTTGCGTCAGGGTATTACATTTGGAGAAACAAGAAGAACTTTGATAGAATATTCGTTAGTTTTATGCAAAGTATGATGCATGACGGTGTATATGAATGACATATGCATGAATTATGACTTTTATGAGAAATGTATGGATGATAGATGTTGTTTCAAAACATATCCATCTTGAAGAAGATCGGATGCTGTTTGAGGATTCGACTCTGTTTGGGGGATTGAATAGGTGAGATCCACGCTTTTGAAAGAGAAGAAAGATATAAAGGTTCCTCCGATGCACTATCGACCAAGTCTTGGGCCTAAATATTGTTGAGGGGTAGAGGAGAAGCTCGTTGTTGGAGATCTCATAGACCTGTTGAGGAGAATCGGAGGCGATCTGTTGGGGACCTTGTATGTAGATCTGTGAGGAAATTTAAGCGCTCTGGGATTACAGTGTGAATCTCATTGGAGGCATTTGATGGTTCTTGAGAGACCGGGCTAGAAGAGTCAGTCCGTTGTAACCTCTGGTGGGAATAAAGGTGTATGTTTCCTCCGATGCACTATCGACCAAGTCTTGTGTCGGATACTCTTGCCGGGAGAAGGGGAGGTTGAGACACGGTGGATGAATACCTTATTTGGGGATGAGGTGTTATTCTTTGATGTAACATTGCTCGGTTGAGTGGAATCCTTTGCTTGTGGATTAACATATACTCCATTGGGAGGTTTGTGGTGAGTGACACCTTTGTGGGGATCATGCTCGTGGGGAATGCTTTGGTGACTTTGTAAATGGTCCACTAGTAAGTACTTTTGAAAGTTCACTTTTCATATGTTTGTGATTAGATTCTTATTGTCAAATGTGTATAGTCATTCAAAACAAGCGTTGGACTTATTGCAGCGACAACAACAAAAATTGTAAAGAGAAAGAAGCTTGCGTTTATTTGAAAGGTGGCGTATGGCCAAGTAGTTTTGTACAAAGGTAAAAGCTATCACGAAACAATCTCGTTAAGTTCAACTATGCTAGTACTCATATATTTCAACTATCTCATTGTTGAAAGTGAGTAGGCGATCTTAGCCATTTGAATCTTGAATCTTGATAGTAGTGCAGGCGGGTGATCTGGAAGAGACATGAGTAAATGCCTCTAACTTTTGCCTAGACCGCCCTTTCGGGTTTTGGTCTCTGGGATACCCTTTTACGGGTTTTCGACTTCGGGGTGTACATGTTTTGTATATATCCTTAATTTTTGCCCGAACCTTTTGGTTCGCCGGATCTATTTTTGCCTAGGTTAGGTCGACCTAGCGGGTCTCTTTATCGTAGTATTTTTTGACTATGTCTGCGTTCACGGTGTGGGGAAGTCTTAGCCATCCATGGTGCTAAGTATCATAGCTCCGCCGGAAAACCTTTTTTGACTACAAGCGGTCCCTCATAGTGGGAGTCCATTTGCCCTGGGATCACCTTGTGGAAGAATGATGCGCTTGACTACTAGATCAGACTTGGTAGACTCGGTGTTGACCTTCTTGTTAAATGCTCGATCATTCGTTTACGATAAATACATCCATAGCGGATGGGCCTTGGTCGTTCTCATCAATCAAGTTAATCGGTCAAAAGTGCGGACAATCGTCTTCGCCTTTCTCGCTTCAGAGAACTACGGTTGAGGTATCCCAGAACCTCGATGGGTAAGGCGGCTTCCATACCGTATACGAGAGAGAAGGGTTGCCCCTGTGGATGTTCGTCTTTGTAGTCACGATAACCATGAAGAGCAAATGGTAACATCTCATGCCAATCTTTGTAAGTCAACATCATCTTACATATAATCTTCTTAATGTTCTTGTTGGCGGCTTCCCTGCGCCATTCATCTTAGGCCGATAAGGAGAAGAGTTGTGATGCTTGATCTTGAGCTGCGTGCGAGTTCGGTGATCATCTTATTGTAGAGATTGGAACCGTTATACGTGATAATCCTTTCGGGATGCCATATCGATGATGAGGTTATGTTTGATGAATCGAGCCTGACATTCTTGGTAACGAGATGCATACGAGGTGCATACCCACTTGGTAAAGTAATCAATTGCCACGGATGAAGCGATGTCCATTGGAAGCGTGGGCTTAATCTCTCCAATCATGTCAATGCCCACATGCGGCCAAGGAGAAGTTAAAACATTAGTCTTTGGAGTGCGTGCACTTTATGCATAAATCGCTTGTGACAAGATCGAGCGTAGCGGTGACAATCAGCTTCCATGGTGGACCAATAGTAACCCGTTCTCAAAATCTTCTTAGCCATGGTGTGTCCACTGGAGTGGGTACCAAATGCGCCTTCGTGTAACTCTTCCATGATACGCATTCTTTGTTTCACGGTCTACAGTAGATGGCACAAGTCGTGGTTGCGCTTGTATAAGATGTCGTTACTGAGGAAGAATTTAGATGCAAATCTTCTCATGAACTTCTTATCATTGACAGATGCCCCTACGGGATATTCCTGAGTCTCAAGATACCTCTTCACGTCATAGTACCAAGGTCTCTCTTCTGCGTCGAGCTCATAACAATACGCTGGTTCGTCAAACTTCTCAATGATGATTTAGGGAGCCTCGTTGTCCCATCTGACCTTGAACATAGATGACATAGTAGCTAATGTGTCTGCCAATTGATTCTCTTCTCGTGGAATATGATCAAAAGTAATCTCTTGAGTAGGGATCAAACTCGAACATGCTCTCGATCTGGAATGATTTGGATGCTTAGTATCCCACTCGCCTTAATCGGTGATCACCAAGTGAGTCTCCATACACTTGCAAGAACTTGATTCTTAGGTCAATAGTGGCTTTAAGACCCATGATGCAACCGTGCTCGGCCATGTTGTTAGTGCAACGAAACATAATCTGGCGGTGAAGGAGTATGTCCTTTGTAGGGATGTAATGATGGCGCCAATGCCATTGCCAAGTGCGTTTGAGGCTCCATCAAAGACCATAGTCCATCGGGATCCTTGTTCGGGTCCTTAAATGCGGGCACGGTTCTTCACATCTGTAACTAGTAGAACATCTTCATCGGAAATTGACTGCATGGGTGATAGTCATCTACGACGATATGAGCAAATGATCGCTACTACACTTCCTTTGATCGCTTTACGAGAAGTGTCTTTGGATGTCATATTCGGTCAAGATCATTTGCCATCTTGCTATTCTTCGGAGAGGCTGGTTTCTCAAAGATGTATTTTATCGGATCCATCTTGAAATCAACAAGGTAGTGTGAGTCAACATATCTTGTCTTAGTCGTGACAGCCAGTAAGCGTTGCAAGTTTTCTCAAGTGTGAGTATCTTGTTTCACGATCGGTAAACTTTTGCTAAGGTAGTATATTGCATGCTCTTTTCGACCGGACTCGTCATGTTGCCCCAACACACACCCCATTGAGTTCTCTAGCATCAGTACATGATAAGAGGTCTTCCTTGATAGGCATCAGGAATAGGAGGATTGTAGGGTACTCCTTGATTTTGTCAAAGCGATCGGCAATCGTCGTTCCATTCCACTACTTGATCTTTCTTAAGTAACTTGAAGATTGGCTCACGGTGGCGATTAAGTGTGCAATGAATGCAGCAATGTAGTTCAATCGGCCGAAACCTCGACCTCTTTCTCGGTGCGGGCGGGCATCTCTTGGATGGCTTTAACCTTGGCGGGGTCAACCTCAATACCTCTTCCACTGACTACAAACCCTAGGAGTTTTCCGGATCTGACTCCAAAGGTGCACTTGTTAGGATTAAGTCTCAGTCTATACTTCTTCAATCTGTCAAATAGCTTCTGCAAATGATCAAGATGTTCTTCTTCAGTCTGTGATCGAGCTATCATGTCGTCGACGTAGACCTCTATCTCGTGATGAATCATGTCATGAAATAATGTTACCATAACGATAAGTGGCGCTGCATTCTTGATCCGAACGGCATAACCTTGTGAGAAAGTGCCCCATGTAACAGTAGTCTTCTCCATGTCTTGAGCCATTTTGATCGTTATGCGGAAGAAACCATCCATGAAGGAAAACCTTATCTTGGGTGTTGTCAACGAACATCAATATGAGGAAGTGGAAAATCGCTTTCGGACTTGCTTTGTTCGGATCTACGTAATCCACACACATTCGTACCTTACCATCCTTCTTAGGCACGGGTACCACATTAGCAACCCAGGAGGATAGGAAGTACAGCTAGGAAACCGGTTGAACCGCTTCATAACCCGCTTTGATTTTCTCGACATCTCGGGATGCATCTGACGAACCTTTTGTTTCACTGGGAGAAAACCTTCTTTTGTCGGCAATCGGTGTACCACAATATCAATGTCTAAACCAGGCATGTCTTCGTATGACCAAGCAAAAACCTCAATGTAGTCTCGTAGCATCTGAACCAACCTTTCTTTAACACTTGTTCAAGACCCGCTCCTATCTTGATCTCTTTTCTCTCTTCGTGGTACCCAATTCACAACCTCAACTTGCTCTTCGTGTGGTTTATAACTCGATCTTCTTCTGTGAGTCATCAGCAAGTTCTCCGGCACTTCACAATCTTCCTCACTTTCGTCTTCGGCTTGGTAGATCGGATTATCGAAGTCATATTTAGCACTAGCATAGCTGTTATTAACGAGATTCGGAGTGATTCTGCAGTGTACCACGTGGGTGTGTGTAAGAACACATAGCTTTTTGAAGGGGTGATAAAGTAAAAGAAAGAAACAAACAATTGAATGCAAAAGCCCGAATTTATTGAATAAAAATACGCAAACAACGAGATAATAACCCTATAAGCGACCCATGATGCCGGCAGGCACTAGGCTTTCAAAGTTTATTGTTCAAAACATAAAGAAATACGAAAAGCAAAACAAAACAAAAGCAATTACTCGACTAAAGGAGATTGGTATGCGTCTTGATCTTCCAATTCTTGAGCTCATTATGCGGAGTTAGGAAGATCCACTTGCCGATGTCGAAGTCGTTGTCGTCGTCTTATAGCATGGATTCCACTCTGACGATGCGGAAAGGAAGTTGGCGGCACGCGTTCGCGGCATATCATCTTGACCCTTGATGGTGAAGCCTAAACCGGTCTTGTCAAATTTGAAAGGAAGATCGGGGCTGACCCCAAATAGTACTCTTCCTTCTTCAGCGGCTTGAGCATCTTTCAGCGAGGCCATCCTAGGCGGAACTTTAGCATCTTGAGGAGTAGTTGGAGAGTCAGCGGGCATGACTCGGGGAATTGTTTCAAAAGCTTGCGGAGTCTCGAAGAATTCACCTCCATCTCAAGGTATCGGAATGGCCAGATGGTGACCATATACTCTTCTTCACCACCTTTGTAACAACTTTCCTTTCACCGGTGCTTGATTTCGATGCAAAGTAGAGGTATGACGCCTCCCCATGTATCCAAGGGCGTCCAAGTAGGCAAGAGTAGGTCTGGATGTCCATGACAAAGAAAGTAGAGTCAAAGTCAAGGAACCGACTTTAACAGAGCGTGAGCTCTCAAACCTTGTTCGCTTAGAACCATCAAAAGCTCACAATAATGTCCTGGGTCTCGAACCAACCCTTCGACATCAAGCCGATCAAGCGATCTTGGTGGAATATTGAGGAGCCGGTATCAACAAAACATGAGGCAGGGTAATACCCTTGCATTCAGCAGATGTGCAAGGCTTTGTTGTGTTTCTTTCGGAAGAGTCAAGTCGACATCGAGTTTAGGCGTTGTTGGCAGCCGGGCTAGCAATACAAACTTCGAATCGTTGGTAGTGTCTTGCGGCACATGAGCATTCTTGAAACTTCACCAAGGCATTAGCATGAGCCTCGAGCACAAGAGCGAGCAAGCATGGAGATCTTGACCAGATGTCCCAATGTTCCACAACATTGTAATCACTCTTCTTGATGATCTAATTTCCTCCATTTCTTGTTTGGAGGTGTCTTGATAACTTCCTTTGGTACTTCGGTTGAGGATGAGTCAACTGGTTCTTTCCTCTAGCTGGGGATATGGGTGGAGTAGGCAGGCGACCTGGTCATGATGTCTTTTGGAGGAGATTTGAGAGAATACCCTTCCGTTGGTCACCTTACTTGATCCGGTGATGTTGTCGATGTCGGGAATAGAAACTTCATGATAAGATCTTCCATGGTCGAGGGATCTTGTTTGACACCATGATAGTAAACATCGACTCCATAATTCCAAGGATAGCCTTGTCGAGGAATATGGAACTGGTCTTGGAGAAGTGATGATGAGAGGTGCCACCCAGGCACGGAATCAGCAGAGGAAATTCTTATTGTGTTAACATCGTTAATCTTAAGGAAATCGTCACCCCATCCGTTCGCCTTAACATCTTCAATAGGAATCTTGTAACTATCGAGTGTACTTCACCATGTAATCATATTTTCCACTTGGCTTAAGGTATCCCACGGATGGTGTTGTTTTCATCGCATTGTCGATCTTCAACTAGACATTTCTTCACGCCACGCGGTGGTTTCGAAATAATCTCCGGTTGTCCATCATGCCTTGAACACGTCTTCTCAACCAAGCACAACCATCGTGTGGATGGGCACCAATTCTACAGGCATCCCAGGATTGACACCGGCTTGCAGCAAATTCTTCTTAACAGTCATCAAAGGAATGGTCAAGTCATCTATGTTGAAAACATAAGTATCGTCGCCAACAGCATTGGAACTCTTGTCATGATTAGGCATAGGCGCGTTGATCACATTCGGGGTCTCAACAGGAGGATCAAATTCAATCTGCTTAGCTTCAATCATATCTTGAATCTTGTTCTTCAGAGCCCAACAATTGTCAGTGTCGTGCCCTGGGCTATTGGAATGGTAAGCACACTTAGCATTAGGATTGTATTTTGGAGAGGAAGTGTTGACATTCTGAGGAGGATCCCTCAAGGTAATCAGCTCTGCTTTCAACATGTGTTGCAAGGCTTGCGACAATGGCATGTTGATCTTAAATGCTTGTCTTCGTGGCGCGTTACGCTTCGTGCGTTGTCTTCTTGAGGTTGTGCGATGTAGGATTGAGATCACAACTGCCCCCACAGATTGAGCCTGTCGGACTTGGCTCGGCTTTTCGACCATACATTAGCTTCTTTCTTAGCACCAAAAGATCTCTTGCAGCATTTGAAGATGACTCATGGATCTTCCACTCTTGATACCAGCTTCAATCGCGCTCCATCAATATCAACTCGGTGAATCGGATGAGGAATTTCAATCAGATGATTAAAGAACGGGCTGTCGGTGTTCCATAAACATATCAACCAACTCCCTATTGGACAAGGGTGGTTGAACTCGCACTAAATCTCTCATTGAGCATACTCTTTGAACTTCGTCACGACCCATAGACATGCTTTGTAGTTGCATGTAGGTGGGTGTCAATTCAACATTGTACTCATCTGTCTGTGAAAGCATCACCAAATCACTCCAAGTGCGGATACGGTCATTCTCTGGTGATAGTACCATTCCAAGGGTTCGGACAAACTCTCTTGAAAATAGTGCATCCACACTACATCATCAGTGTGAGATTGATCTTCGGACATAGGACTTCAAATGCAGCTTAGGGAAAGACATGCCATCATACTTGGCAAAATTGGAACTTTGAACTTGGGAGGAATCACAACAGAACAAGACTCAGATCATCAAAGTTCAACGGACATCTTCAAGGTTTTCCACGACATTCAGGCGGTCTTCGAGTTGTTTGTACTTGAAATTCCTGGTATGTCAGGACTCAGGATGTCTAATGGAATGTTAAGACATCGATCGACATTAAGTCTTTGAAACGAGTAGAATGGGCTGTACTTTTAAATTACATTCTACAAGACAATGAACTATCATACGGAACACATAACACCATTGATAAGTGCGGGTTACGATTTAATGAAGTTCGAGCAGTTAAGTTAATTATACAAGCGATGTCATGATGAATGCTATGACATCAAACAAATAACCAATGCGATAAATAACACACGAATTGTTCACGGTTCAGTTCAACCAACCTACATCTGGAGGCTTCAAACCCGAGGATAAAGTTCACTATTAGCGATATCAATTCAAAGACCCTCATGCACCCGATTGACAGCCTTCTCACTTAATCACTACCCAATGACACTTTTACCTAAGTCCTACTTAGATATGAGAACCCTCTCACTCCCCTTCAATCACACCCCGTGTGATTACTTTCTGATTCATAAAGCTGAGGAAGATACACTTCCATTACACAACTTGATCATGCTTAAAAGCTTTAATCAAGTACAATTCATACATCCTCTTGCCTACGGGCTTCAAGGAGTATGGTGACCATCCCACAGCCCGGGAGGTTCACAACAAACTAGCCCTAATGATTACATCTTTACAATACACGGCTTACTTACAATTAGGTTACAATACTTTTATTTATAACCCTTTTTACCCAACTGGATTTGGGCCTTCATGTGACAGCAAAGCAGCTTCAACAACCTGCATAAAATAAGCAGAAAACTTCTGCTACAAGTTAGGTCTTCAATCGAGCTTTTCTCCTTATCCTTAGCTTCTGATTGAATCTTCTAGGGCTCCACATATGCCTTCAATTTTCGCTACTTGTTATGCATTCTATTTGGCAGAATATTCTGCATAACTTTAGGAACAGAACTGCACCAGACTTGACAGTTCAGTAGCTTGATGTCTGATATGATGTTATGACATCTCGTGTGACATGTTGTTCCAGATGTTGATTTAATTCAACACAACATGTTTAGGCATTTACAATAGGATTTTCAGGCTGTTCCTATTGTATTGTACATTACATTATTGTTGTTATTATTTGTTTTACACGAATTGAGCCAATCCTAAACAAAGGCACTTACAATCTCCCCCTTTGGCAAATTTTGGCTAAAACAAATAACCTCACTATTTAGTGATTACAACAATAAACAAAGCGATAAAGTGTTCAGATACCATTGTAGGATGTCTTGACATTGATCTTGACATCTTTATATGTAACCAACACTAACTATCCAGGACCTCACCTTTTCAGGAGTTGATGCACATGAGGAAGAAGATGCATCACATTCCTTTTAGTCCACGAACCATTCCTTGTCACTGGAGGTGTAGAATGAGATCCATGGGAGATAAACTATCCTTTCAGGAGCATCCGAGAACCCTTAAGGAGTGTCCAGAATATCTCCCTTGTAACTCAGAACACAGGTCACAACTGTGCTCATAACTCAGATCACAAGTCACAAAAACAATCACAGAATTTTGAATTTCTGTTGAATTTGAGACAGACCATGGTGATCATAATTTTGAGTAGCTGCGATAAGGACAACAGCAGCAACACTCCTTTCTCCCCCTTTTTGGCCAAAAATTGACAAAGAAAGCCCTCACAAAACCAGATCCAAGAACAGTTTTCCCAGATCCATACAAACCCCATGATGGTTGTGAGAGAGAAGAATGTGTGACGGGAGTTTATATAGGGAGATAGCAGGTTCAAGAAGATGGCATTAATAAATCTTGGTCAAGAATAGCTGTTACAGCTGTTGAATGCCTTTAATATCTCCAGGTTGTTTCAGTCACATGAACCAATCCCAAAACATGCACAAATTTTCGGTTAAGGCAATTACTGAACAAATTTAGCCTTTGACCGGCTTTGAAGGCTGAAGATTTATTCCTTATGGGAAACAGAATGCCAAATATAGCTCCTGTATATCCACAGCCACGTGGTTAAGTCATTTTCCACGTATTCTTCTTGATTCTCTCAAGGGTGCAATGTCTTCAGTAATGTCATGACATTCAGATAGACATTACCTTACAGTCTTCAACAGCAGTCTTCATTTTCTTCTCACATCCAGACAAAGAGAAGGACAGCTAGTAGCAAGAGACTAGTATCAATAAGCATGGTCATCAATCATGCTTTCTTGAGTGTTGCTGAGAACCAACACAATTACTTTCTTCCTTTTTCCAGACAGCAAAATAAGGAAGGAAGGAATAAACCAGAAGACTCCAAACTGCTTCACAAGACAACACAGATTAGCTCAAATACACAAGATTTAGATGCCACTTCTATTTCTTGTAGTAAAAGAAACCCCTTGAACATATGCTGAATATATCAGATTCCTTAATCTGATTTACTTCTTCTGATCTTCCATTCACTAGTAGTTGCTAGTACTAGTGAAGTCTTTACCATAATAGCATTTCTGATTTGCCAGACCAAGTTGCTATTAATAAGATCTGAATCTACAAAATTGCTCCAAAAGAATCAAAGCTGCCACTGATGATTCTTTCAAAGATCTCTGAGATTTTCTTCTTAAACTCAGACAGATAGCAAGAGCAATTCCTGATGTTGAGACATTCTCCAAGACTTCACTTAGAAGTTCACAATGTCATATTATCAGAACACATAAACATCAGCATATCCATGTCCTCTTCTGACTTCTGATCTTCAGATTAAGTCCAACAATTTTCTTCTGACATATACAAAGTCTCCCTTCAGTGTATATTGTCATTATGGAAAGTACAACACATATTGACCTCCTTTGTTATGGACAATCAAAAACCATTGTGGAAAACAATTAACCACTATCTCTGAGGTGATAACTCAATCACCTTGAGCGTAAGATAACAAAGACATCTAAGAAAATATGTCTTTGTATTTCCACAAATTTTGACATGACTCCACGGATGGTTGTAAGTCATGTAACCATAGTGAAACCAACCTCCAACCTTCTTAGTGTGCTTACAACCTTTACTAAGATTCAGACTCTAACAGATCCGAAGGATTATCCTTAATCAAGCGTTGATCATATCATCCTTACGCATTACATTTACTAGTAGTTCTTGATACTAGTAAATACTTCAAACCAAAAGGTAGTTATGCATTGTTGAGCATACTACTTTTAAAACACAAGTAGAATCTTCTTATTCTAAACCAAAGATAGAACGCCACTTACGAATGAGGCGTTTGAATATTAAGATTCATAGTCCCAGTCTCGCCACGGACTTCTAACAATAATGATGTTATAACATCATACGGGACATCGAACCTATCGCTTGGGTTACGAAGTTGACAACCAGGGATTTATTTTCATCCATGCTCTTTATATTCCTCATATGAAAGACATGATCTTCATCTTGACAATAAACTCACGAATACCCTAGAGAAATAAACTCTCTACTATGCTCGAAAAGCAGGTCCAATTTGCATGCATATCATACAAACACTTAGTCTCCCATCAAAGTGTTTGTGTATATCTTTATGCAAGATCCTAATAAATACTTAGTCTCTCGTCAAAGTATTCATTAATGGTTAGATTATGCCACCTTCTCAAGGTAGGATAATTGATCTAACAATTTTCTGCTCCATACTTGAAGAATCAGCTGATCCTTACAAACTTCCTTTGCTGAAGAAATAACTTATTTGAGATGATGTTGCAACATCAGACCTGACATTGATCTCAAACACATGACCCTGGCTTGTACTATGGTTTTGGATGAATATCCATAGTAATTCAAGCACACTTTCTTGTAGGGAATACAAGAGTACACCAAAAGCTGATCACCCTTCATGATCAGATCCACAACACCCATAAATACATGCAGCAACTAGCATGTAACATTTTCACCTTGTCTGCTTCTGCTACCCTTGATAAGATGGCTAGGGTTATTCTTGACATACTCCTGTAGACAAGTGCATACCCAACTGTTCTATTATGTGAGGACACCACATAATTGAACTCAAGTAGGAAGAGGAACTTCTCATGAAAGAGTCAGGGAACCATGATCTTTTGATAATAACTCCTCCTTGCTTCACACAGCTAACAAGATCATCCTAGGTGAAATGGATGACTTTTCAAGGTGCAGACACCAACTATTGGACATTGGTTGACACAATTCCAATGCAAAAAAAAAAATTCCATGGATGATTTTTCATCAGAAGCAGGAGTTCTATGCTCATATAGACTTGACAAGAGATACCAAGCCTATATGAGAGTCATCACTAGACATATTGAGATACCAAATTCTCAATACCAGGATGTCAAGACATTTTGTGTGACATGTCTTCAAAGATCTTCAGGTTAAGGACTCCCCCTGAATATCAGCTCAGATCCTTTTAGAGAATCATGAGAATTCTCCAATAAATGCTGCAGTTTATGAGATTGGCAGTCAACATCTGGCGTAATCCTATCCTCTTGAAACCACAAAGATCATGAGAAATAAACTCAAGCATCTTATGGGACAGATCGATTGATCACACTACAGCCTCTGAACAGAATGTTATCCATTAACTCTCTTTATGGACACATTGTTGAGCTCTTCACTTCAGACACATAGTAAGCACTCTTTATTTGGAATTTGCCACAGGTTCCAAATTTAGAATCCTTAGTTTGCTTGCTACACAAGTTTCAGATTGCCACACTCTGTCACTTGTACTAGAAGAAACTTTATTATCAATCATGAGAATGTCCAATTTAACAAGATCTCATCTGTCTCTTCTCAAGATCTGGTGTCTTCAAAAGTTGTGATGTTGTACATCCCTTTTCATCACATACTTTAAAACTCTTGATTCTGATTTCCACATATTTATCACATAAATATTCAGCTCCCATCAGTTAGTCAGTTAGAATTATCTACTCACACTAGATAATGTTGACTGATCACTTCTTCACACTTACCAAGCATATTTACTTGGCTGAAGTCACAAAGATGATGTTCCAACATCAGATAAGACATCATCCATCACTTGAGGGGAACCATGGAAATCACAACTAACAACAGTTGTTCAAGTATCTAAACAAATCATAATGATTTGCTTCAAAGGAAATATGTTCTATAGACATGAACAGAGTTCCTCAATTCTGGTTCCTTTGATCAGAAGGATCTTCCAGACAAGAGCTTATCTTGCTTTCACATACAGGGATTGCTGAAGATACCTTTATAAGTCCCTTTAAGTACATTGAGCTCAGCTACTATACTCCCATAAGCTTTGGTCAAAAATAAACTGACACTGGAGTAGATAAACTGTTGATCGTGTCCTGACCAACTAATACAAAACAGATGTCTCCTCTTCCAGATCAGGAGTAGGTTCTAAACATATGTACTCACACTACATGTGTTTACCACCCAGAATCATCATTCTTCAATTGGAAACCGTATAATGTTCTAACATCCTTAAGAACATCAGTTCCATCTCCTTGAAACACATCATCCTTGATGATCTTCAAGGTCTTCAAAACAACTTGCAGATGAGTATGAGAATCATTGATCAATTGATACTCATCAACACATCAATAAATGCCTTTATGAGTGGACTTGAGGAGGACTCAAGTATCTTTGACAATATTGATAGGTAGTAAATCGCTAAAGAATCATTGAGACAAACCAACAACCTTAGAGATCTACTTTCACTTTGGGGTTGTATCGGAAGCTATCGTGGAATAGCCATACTTCAACGAACTTGCACAATGCTTACTCCATATTGTAAGCATGACACATAAGGATTGAAAATAAATCAATCCTACAATTTGTTTGCTTCTTCACCAAGCAACATCCTAGACCAAACCCTAAAGCCCTGTTCTGTAGAAGCTTTTTAAACACAAAGGACACCTTATCAATATCTTCACTCCCGCATGAAGGTTACGATAATTTTCTTCTCTGTCTTTGAAAAAGTTGAACAATGCAATCCAAAATCTTCACCCGCATGAAGTCTTTGAATTGATCAAACACTTTCATCTTCTTTTAGCATAGCCGATCAGATTGGTCTAGTTTTTCCCAATTGGTCCATCCTCCACTTCTAGGACCAATCAATATGAACACTACTTTGTTCAAACAATCTTCTACCACACAACCGAGAAAGTATCCCCATGGATCTCATCCAGAAGCAGACAGGATGCCTGCTTTGATACCAATTGAAATTCCTGGTATGTCACAGACTCAGGATGTCTAATGGAATGTTAAGACATCGATCGACATTAAGTCTTGAGCGGTAGAATGGGCTGTACTTTTAAATTTTGTTCTACAACAGACAATGAACTATCATACGGAACACTGTAACACCATTGATAAGTGCAGTTACGTTTAATGAGTTCAGAACAGTTAAGGTTAATTATACAAACTGATGTCATGATGAATGCTATGACATCAAACAAATAACCAATGTAATAAATAACACAAATTGTTCACCGTTCGGTTCAACCAACCTACATCCGAGGCTTCAAGCCGGGATAAAGTTCACTATTAGCGATATCAATTCAAAGACCCTACAGCCAACACCCCGTTGATGCCTTCTCACTTAATCACTACCCAATGACAATTTTACCTAAGTCCTACTTAGATATGAGAACCCTCTCACTCCTTCAATCACACCCGTGTGATTACTTTCTGATTCATAAACTGGAAGATACACTTCCATTACACAACTTGATCATGCTTAAAAGCTTTAATCAAGTACAATTCATACATCCTCTTGCCTACAGGCTTCAGGAGTATGGTGACCATCCCACAGCCGGAGGTTCACAACAAACTAGCCCTAATGATTACATCTTTACAATACACGGCTTACAATTAGGTTACAATACTTTTATTTATAACCCTTTTACCCAACTGGATTTGGGCCTTCATGTGACAAAAAGCGCTTCAACAACCTGCATAAATAAGCGAAAAACTTCACACTACAGTTAGGTCTTCAATCGAGCTTTTCTCCTTATCCTTAGCTTCGATTGAATCTTCTAGGGCTCCACATATGCCTTCAATTTCGCTACTTGTTATGCATTCTATTTGGCGAATATTCGCATAACTTTAGGAAAGAACTTCCGAGACTTGGCATTCGGTAGCTTGATGTCGATATGATGTTATGACATCTCGTGTGACATGTTGTTCGGATGTTGATTTAATTCAACACAACATGTTTAGGCATTTACAATAGGATTTTAATTTCTATTGTATTGTACATTACATTATTTTGTTATTATTTGTTTTACACGAATTGAGCCAATCCTAAACAAAGGCACTTACAGTATTTGTCATCTTCATCAGAGTGTTGGCTATAATCAGAGTGGTCCTCTCCTCCTTTCTTTGGTTCACGCCTCACCTTCATCACCCTTGGTACTCCCTCGGTATGGACACTTCCTTCGAGAGCTCGATCCGACGACCACTTTAGGACCTCCTTTGAACGTCTACCCATGTTGAGGACCAACAACCTTCTTCTTCTTGTTGATGAGCTTCTTCGATCTTCTTGGCCTTGGACCAAGTGGTGAACATCTCTTAAGCATTCGAGCACGAGATCTTTGATATCTGTTCAAGAGCCATTTCTGCTAAAATAAATAGCGAGCAAATGAGAAAACCAATCTCCAATGTACCTGTGATGCAATGTTATGCTATGATATGCAATGTTTATGCGAATGCAATGCAATGTTTTCAAGGACCTTAGAGATTTAAATTTGTTAAACAAGCAATGAACAAACATTTATTAGTACTTTTTTCATTATTCTTTTTTTTTCTTTTTAAGTACAAGGGATAGCTCGAAATAATAAAAGAAAACAAAACATCCTAAAGCTCTAAGTCTCCCATGGGCGCTTCCTCTTGGTGCCGATGTAGGCATTGATGCTTCGCTCCTCATGAAGTAGCTTGGTCAACTCTAGCACTTTCTTCTCACTTGCATAACACTGAGCTTCAAAGGTATCCCTCTCTTCTTTAAGCTGAATCCAGGATCTCTTCAAGTCTTTAAAATCAGTAGGCATGTTAGGATGGAGAATGAGATAGTACGCCACCTATAGCAACGGGTTCCATAATTACTTGGTAAAGCAGTGAATGGCATCATGAGGTTTTGAGCTCGAGCTCGCACCCATTTGAGGTAAGGTTCCCAAGGAATGGAGTTCGGTGCCCCAAAGTCTTGGTATCGATCTTCTTTACCATGCCCCAAGCATGTATAAACCTTCGCTTAATTCGGAGATCGTGATTGTAGTCGAACACAACATCTTGGAGAAGCATATCATGTGGACCATCTCTTGGCAAAACCAAATGACGTAAAGCTAGAGAAGGGTTGTAAGTAATACCTCCCTTATACCAAGTAGCGGTACATTAGGGAATTCTCCCACGCTCAATGAATGTGAAGTCCTTTTGAGAGAAAAGACTCCAACGGATATCTGAATGAGAGAGCGACATCAATCTTTGAGACCATCTCAACCTTTGTTCATTCTTCAAAACTGATGGAGGAAGGTGCGAAATAAACCACCTTGAAAGTAACGGTACACAACACATGAGAGTTCCTTGTCGCTTAGTAGTACGAGTGTGAGAGAATGAGAATATCTCCAAGTAAAGTAGGCGGATTACGGGTAAGAAACAACTTGATGGCATTGACATCTATGAATTGATCCGAGTTAGGAATAGAACCAAACCATAAATTAGCAAGGCCACAATGTTTTCAAATGCATGGAAACTCATAACTTTGAGGAATTCTCGGCTTTCTTGATTAAGAACTTGAAAGTAAACCCTTAACTCCACTTCTAGTTTCCCAATTGGCTTCAATATCGGCGCTTAAGGTGTAAGGCGATGCGATGTCTTGAACTTAGGAACCTTTTCCAAACCGGTGAATGGCATTTGGTCAAGAATAGGTATCCCAAGTAGCTTAGAGAACTCTTCTAAGGTAGGAACCAACCGATAATCTGGAATGTAAAGCAATGGTGTTTGGATCGAAGAAGCTGAATAGACATGCATCATATCTTCTTCAAAACCGAGATAACCAAATCAAGTAGATAACCATGTCTTTTGATGAATTGAGCATGGTCGGAATTTCGAAACCAATTCTTTGAGTTGAGAAGGTATACCCATGAAGTTGATTCGGATAGTCTTTCTAGAAGCCATAATCCCTACAAAACAAAGCAAAGATAAATCCTAGGTCCTTGAAATAGTTAGAAATGATATGCAATGCAAATGATGTCATGATGTCATGTTTAGCACACACAAACAATTCACACAATGAGCCTAGGGTTAAGGCTTGCATGAGGTATAGGTGATTACCCTACCAAAAGTTTGAGTTGGTTCATCCCGTCCTATAATAGTAACCGGGTTCTAGGAATCTCACATCACGATCTTTCTGTAGGCTTATTTCAATACGACGCCAAGTGGTCGATCGAAAATGTCCCAAAAGTCTAATCTCAATGAGCGTAGCATCGAGTATCAACCAACCTCGGTCTACACAAAGTCGCCATCTCACTACCTTCTAATGGCCAAGATGGGTCAATTAAGGTTCTAAAAGTTTAGTTAGCGCTTGACACCACGCAAGCCAAATACTATCTTCAACTTGGGAATGAAGAGTATCGGGACAACCAAAGTGTCACGCTAACGTAGCCATCATGTTGACCGCGTAGTTATACGTCTAGCGGTCGCGATGATCTAATGCTACTTACCTAAAAGGAAACCCGGATCCGGGTGTAGGATCCCCCAACAATATAATACCCAAGCAACCCTTAAAGATAAAGCATACAAGTCAAACAAAAAGCAATAAAAGTTATCTAGAAATCCCTAAGGCAATTCTCTCTTTAGGGTGTTTCCCCAGCAGAGTCGCCAGTTCTGTGATACGGTGAACTGACTTTGTAGGATTTTTGTATCCAAATGTGCGGATAGCAAGAGTCGCCACCGACTTTTATTTTTATCCAATTAAGGGAAGGTAAAAGTAATAAAAAAAGACCTTCGTTAGATTCTGAGTTTGGGAGAATGGTTATGAAAAGGGAAGGTATTAGCACCCCTTTCCATCCGTAGTTATCTACGGGCTCTTAGTTGCTCTAGATCACTTTTTAAAATTGCTTTCTGTGTGTTTGACAAAGAATGTTTTGAAAGAGGCATTTCGCTTTGACTTTGTAATGACTCATGTAGGAGTGTATACAAAGTGTTCGGAAATGTTTTTGTTTTGAAAAGAATTTGAACTTTGAGAAAAGTGTGTGGTGTGAAAAGCATTTGGTTTAGAGCAAGCAACTAAAAGACTTATTTACCCACTTAAATTGGTCGTTTCGTACTTCTCGTTCCTTTAGAATAGCGCTAGCCATACCATTAGTTAGTAGGTAGCTCCATTCGTTGGATGTAAGCGGACATTCGAAGGACATCGGATGGTCATAGAAGGCAACTTGTAGGAAGTATCCTAGCACATTCGAAGGACTATCATCATTTTCGAGGCGACAATCGAGGGTCAAGATCATGTATTCGGAGGCGACATCGTGGGTCTTATGATCTTTGTATCGAAGGACTATGATGATTTGTTTTGAAGGCAACGGTGCTAGAATACCTCTACGTTCGAGGGACATGACCATTTGAAATCGAAAGGCATCGAGAGAGAATTACCCTAAGGGGTGCGTGTGTGAAAGAAGTGTATCAAATTCAGAATATATTATCTTGAAGATTAGTGTGAGCTATGTCCAATTATTATCTTACCATACACGCCTAATTACTAGCAATTGATAAGGGTGCGGAAAGTAAAATGCGGAATGTAAAATGCGGAAAGGTAAATCCTACGCTATTACATGGCTTTGGGGCAGATACATAATTTAAACTTGCGGAAAATAAAACCCTAATTAAAACTATTACAACCCATGAGCAATTACATTATTGGAAAAAAATAAAATGATAAAAAGAAAACGTCCGAATCGGAGCAACCTGTGAAAGAATAAGAAAATCGGGAAATATGATGAAATCGAATAAGAGGAAAAATGTTTAAAAAAATGCAATTTTTAATATGCGAAAATTAATATATGCTGGAAATAAGATAAATATATTAAAATAATTTTTTGGGACTTTTTTGGAAAAGATTTAATAATTAAAATGCAATTAAAAGTGAATTAAATGCAAAAATATAAATAAAATAAATATGCATGCAAAAATTATATTTTTAAATTTATTAAATTAAATAAACATTTTTATGAAAATAATGTAAAAAGAAAAATAGTTTTTGGTAATTTTTTAGTGCAGAATAAAAATCATGAAAACAATTAAAATGAATGGAAAATATTGAAAATAAGAAAATATGAAAAATAATGAAGTTTGTGAAAAAAGAAGCAAAACATGCCCTGGCCGGATTCGAACCCATGACCCTTGAGGGCATCTGGAAACAGTGAGCGCCTTTACCACTACGCCATGTGTGCAAGCCTGTTTGGAATCCGGATCGAATGAAACAAAGACAGATGTCGTCTCCTGGCTTCCTCAACTGCGCGCGAAGCTTCATCGTCCCAGATTTGAATATTTGAAGCTAGCGTCGGCTTTTCTTCGACGCTAAAGGCCCTGGCAAAATGGAAAACGCAACATATATAATATAAATGAGTTCTAAAGACATGGTTTAATTCCAGACATCATTCCGAACACGACGAGCAAGGTCTCGTGGTCCAATTTTATGTATTTCGTAAAACCCTAAAACGAACTCAGGAACCCTAACAATGGCAATACGAGTTCTAAGCCATGAAAACTCAATCAAATCACCCAGATCGCTTGCAATCTTCCTACTAATCACAAAAGCAACAACCAAATGTGTTAAAAATGCATGAAAAACAGAAACCGATTTTGGAAAAAGTATGAGCAAACCGGATTCGAATCTCTTGTTTCTGGATGGTTTTGGATGAAGTAAGTATCTGGATCGACTCTGGAGATGCCAAGGAATGCAAGGGAAGGCTTGGAATTGGCTGAATCGAAGCAAAACTAGGGTTGCCAATTGCTTCAAGTGCACGGTCTTTTGAACTTTGGAATAGGGTTTGTAGAGCAATTTTTTCGTCTCTTGCAATTGAGATGCATCAAGTATATATGCTGGATGGATTTGGGATTGAATTTGGAAAGAATTAATCAATATTCAATGGAAATCAAATTTGATATTCTCATGAAGTCAAATTTTCAAATTTTGTCCAATTTCAATCCAATCTTGCCAAATTTGATCTAATTTCGAAATTGCTGGCATTTATGGGTTGATTGGATCACAAGAAAGCAATAAAAATCAATCTTCCAATTAATTTTAATTTTATAATTTATTTTAAGATTTAATTTGCATTTAAATGAATAAATTACAAATTAAATAGAAAAATAAATCAAAAATTCGTGGCATTGGGCTTGGACATTCCTAATTGTATGAGGAACAAGTTAGGATGAAGAAAAGTAGGCCCATTTGCAAAAGATTTGATTTTTTGAAGTATCTCTCTTTGTGCATTCTTCCAAAATTGCCCAACTTGTGAATGGTGTAACTTGCTCAATTTTCCATATTTTTGAGTGTTCTTGGACTTTTAGGAAAGCTCTAAGAGTCCTCTAACCAATGTCTTTGGTTTCATCTCAATTGGAGTTACCATGCTCAATATATCTTCAAAACAAAAGTTGACTTTGAAAATGACCAGAATGTTTTGAGCTATACCTCTCAAATGAAGCATTTTTGGACATTCTTATGAGACATGAAGTTGTAGAGAATTGAATTTCCTTCAAAATGAGCTTTGGTGGAAAATTTCTGAGAAAGTATGAGAAAGTTATGATCACCAAAGTTCATTGACTTTTCATCTAGAAACCCTAATTTAGAAAGTTTGACTTTTGAGCAAGTCTTGAGTTTTCTTGATGAATCATGATCAACCCTTGATCAAATGATGAATGTTACTTCAAAATGAGGATGTTGACCAAAATCGAAGTTTTGGTATGTTGACCAGTTGACTTTTGTCCAATACAGATTTTCAACCATCTGAGCAATTGTCTGAGGAAACTTGACTTGTGAGGCTTGAAACTTGACATGGAGAATTTTTGAAGCATAGGAGGAGGCATGAAGACCATTGGAGATGTTGCAAATCCATCTTGACTTGAGAAATACCAAACCCTAGTTTGGGTTGATTGTCTAGGAGAGAGTTTGTCTGATCAACTCTTGAGGAATCCTTGAGTATGGATGTATGAAATCTCTTGAGTAGATGGAGGGCAAATTTTGGGGTATGACACAACCCTAGAGAAATTCTTGAGTATGAAGATGTGGATTGTCTTGATAAATAGGAGGAAAATTTTTGGGTTATAACAGGTCCTTATCGTGTTTATGCCATAATGGGAATGGGAGCCTACTATCTAGAAAATCTCCAAGGGGAACAACTTGCCCGATCATGGACGCTGAAAAACTTAAACAATATTACAGTTAAGGCATGAATAGTCGACACATCTTGGAGAGCCATCCAAGCGTTAAGAGCTCGACACCACGTGCACATTCCGGTACCAGCGATGGGAGACAAACCCGACACCAAAGGGATCCTCGTTCTATTTGATAAACTAGCGAGATCCTTGCCTTAGCACGGGGGACTCGATTGAGCCTCGTCGCCTAAGTACCTCGTCGGCAAAACACCCAGCTCGCGATGGGACGTTCATGCCACCGATCTCATATCCCCAATCAGGACTTGAGTTCTGGATCAATCCCAGTAATCAAATTGGCCCCCTTCGACTAGTCGTCCCACACTAGTGAAGACGTGCATCAAACGAGCATACCCCACATACATAGAACAATACAACATACATTATATCATAATGAAAAACCCAAAGGTATACTAACGGACATGAAGGGCGAATCTATCTTGGAGTTACAAAGTGGACTCCACCCTTAAAAAAAGAAATAATAAAGTGACCGTGAAGGCCGAAATTGTCATTACATAAAACGGGTCACGCCCAAACAAACAAATTACATCTAAAATAATTGGCACGCAGGCCAGGAAAGATCACTCGGCAGGATGGTTTGGGGCTTCTCTGAAGGTTACCTTCGGGGGAGTATGATCCACCATCATGCCGAAAGGAATGAAGGCATCTTTATCTCACCCTCCTCGACATAATAGTAGACTCTCATTCCAACGGTCACCGGTTCCACAATTCAGGACACGTATGTGGGACCCGACATTGTTGAAGATCCCAGTTGAAACGATCAGAACATCATCATAGGCCAGCTGCACCCGACCGATCAATTCCCCCTGAGTCTTCACGTCTGCAAACTCTTCAGGTTACCCCTAAGCTGAAGCCAACTCAATGTTCAGACGAACAATCTCCCCGGCAAGTGCCCGCTTATCCTCTAGGGCAGCATCGCGCTCCTCGACAACCTTCTTGAGATCCTTGGACAACATATTTCGAGCCTCTTCCTCATTTTTTTCAACCACTTTCAGCTTAGTCTTGAGTTTGTGCAATTCGACCTCTAGAGACTGGCCCAAATCGGTCTAAGCAGCGGCCATCTCGAAGATCCGCACCCATGCCCCAACATCCTTGGCCAGTGCCGCCTTTTTGGTCGGAAGATCAAGCTCCTCGATCATGAGCAACTCAACATGAGGGAGAACCACACTCGAACTCTCGAAGTACTTTCTATCATGCCAACACGAAGGGAGATTAAACTTCCCCTTCTCTTTTTCACTCGTCAGGTCTGCAGCCCTATCAGCCTGCAACCTCTTCAACCTCGAGCACACCGGTTGAGGTAAAAGTGCCCCGACCACAAGACCCGTTGACGACTTCCCCGAACCTGTGGGTGGAGCAGCCTCCACCTCGGTCGGGGAAGATCCAACCTCTTTCCCTTTTCTTCCTCAGTGCTTGTCGAGCAATACGTTCAAACGCCGAATTCATTCTAACTGCAATAAAGAAAGAAAACATGAGTTAGAACAGGAAAAATGCAAAGATATTCAACAAGGAAACATAATAAAACATCTACTCAAATAGGCCTTAGCGTCCCCGCACGTTAGGAGACGTTTATTAAACCTGGCTTGAAGACATGCTCCCCATCCTTGTTCACGAGAAACTTCCTCCCTTTTCCCATATGTTGGACCTGGGGAAAACCGTAGACGAAGGTCGAAACACTTTGAAGTTGGCCACGTCTTCCTTGCACAACCCCTTCTTGGCCCACACATACTGGTCAGTAATGTGCTCGAAGTTCTTTTCCTTCCAATGAAAATTTAACTTTGACACAAGCTGATATACCCGTTCCCCCATCTCGTTCAGCTTGGCAGAACCATCTTCCTCGAAGGCTAGAGTCCTCGAAACACATTGAAGAGGCCCTCTCAGATATCTGCCAATTAAGCATATACCTGCCCTTGAAAAAGAGAACGGACTCTTGGTAAGGCATGAAGAGCTTCTCTTTCTACTACCTAAAGGATACCCAGCTCAACCGAACTTTACCGTTTACCTTGGACGGATTTCTATGAAGGTAGAAAATATAGAAAAACAGGGGAAGAGTAGCACCAACCTTCAAGTGCTCACACACGATCTCGTACACCCGAATGAATGCAATGGCATTGGGGGTGAAGTTGGGACGAAGCCAAACGTAGGTGATCAAACACGGCCACCTGGAGGTCGGTGAAAGGAACCCGGACCCTAATTCTCTAAACCAGATGTCAAACACGTGGATATGGTCGGCCTCATATATATAGAGCATATCCTGTTCACGGACGCAAGAACATAAACAATCCAGTCCTTTTGATTTCCCTTTGCGCCCGCATTATCTCTGCTCGTGGCGTATGAATCCACATCTGCTAAAATCTCATCCTGGTGTGCAGTAAAATATGACGATTGTAACCGCGTCTCAGGAGTCACCAAGGTTGTAGGTTCTTCCTCGTCGGCCCCCACCATAGTTGTTCTAACATCCCCAGGGGGCGGGGATTCCTCTCAGAGTACCTCCACCAAGGAGCTCCCCTCGACAGACGAGAATTCCAATGAATCATGTTCAGAGCTTTTAGAATCTCCTTGGTGATCCTCATTGACGTCCTCTATAGTACCCGAAAATTAGAGGAAAAAGGTGAGCTCGACACAAATGTCAAATTTATCCTCGATCAAAAGGCCTCACTCCACGGATGACGCCTAGGCCTAGACTCTATAGGTCCTACCACCCGACATCAAAGCGAATACAAGGTGTTCACAACTATACACAACCTTGAAGAGAGACGGAGCAATCTACCGTTACCAACAGAGTTCCTAAAAACCTAAATTCCTAACCACATGCATTTCTTAAAAGCAATCGAAAAGACTCAGGAGGAACATGCAGATTTGGATGAAATGACTAAAAACTCACCAGCTAAGAGTGATGAGAGCTTGAGGATGGTTGATCGAAGCTACTGGCAAAGATGGAAACCAATTGAACAATTCTGAATAGTGCAAATTGACTCCTCGGATTAATGGATTATGAGTTCGGGCACAAGTGATGGTACCTAGCGGATAAGGAGCGAAAGAAAGTTACAAATGAGGTGCCCTTTCCCTTTTATATAGGTCATCGCCATATGTGGGGCCTTCACGCGCCTAGGAAGTCTAGGGGACTCATCATTACACCCTAGTTCCTAGGCCTGCCAGCATTTAATGCACATGTCTCGAGACCACCCTTCAAAATTCCTCAATCTTTTAGCTCCCCGTTGCCAGTTCCTGTTCTCGGTATAACGATCTTTGTAGAATCCTCAAATTCAAGTCATCGCCTCTACGACTAGACGCAATAACTTGGGGGCTACTGTTCTGGACTTCCTGAATAAATGTCGGGCCAGCCAGGCCAAATGGCCTCCGAAGGGCATCGTATGCTCGTTCTGTACCCTGCCAGAACCCCTCCGCTCGACGCTCATCTAGCAGATCAATCTGATTCTCCTCATCAAGGACTATACCCGTTTGAGGCCCCCCTGGTCGATATAACGACTAGTTTCGAGGGCCAATGCCCGGTTATACCAAGTCAGCTCGGATAGTTATATCCATGAATCCGCATATTTAGGCCCAAAAGTAACAACCAATGGGAGCATTCCTAAGATCCTTATATAAGACCTCATATCTTTGAGGGCAAGGTATCACATTCTTACTCTAACAACCCTAATATTTTTTTATTCTCACCTTGATCACTTTCTTACTTTAGTATCGGAGTGCCTTGCAGGTACATCATCCTTTCCTCATCAAACACAGCTCGACGAACCTTCATTACTCCAGTCATCTCAGATTTTGATCAACACTCCAGATTAATATATATATATATATATATATATATATATATATATATATGCATCGAAGACTCCCGCGAGGTGAAGCTCGTGGAAAATTGGAAAGGCCCCTATCGTGTTTATGCCAAAACGGGGATGAAAGCCTACTATCTAGAAAATATCCAAGGGGAACAACTTGCTCGATCATGGAACTCCGAAAAACTTAAACAATATTACAATTAAGGCACGAATAGTCGACAAGTCTCAGAGAGCCATCCGAGCATTACAAGCTCGACGCCATGTGCATATCTCGGTACCAGCGATGCGAGACAAACCCGACACCAAAGGGATCCTCGTTCTATTTGATAAACGAGCGAGATCCCTTCCTTGGAACGGGGGACTCGATTGAGCCTCGTCACCTAAGTACCTCGTATGCAAAACACCCAGCTCACGATGGGACGTTCATTCCACCGATCTCATATCCCCAATTAGGACTTGAGTTCCGGATCAAGCCCAGTAATCGAACTGGCCCCCTTGACTAGTCACCCCACACTAGTGAAGACCTGCATCAAACGAGCATACCCCACATACATAGAACGATACAACGTACATTATATCATAATGTAAAACTCAAAGTTATACTAATGGCCATGAAGGTCAAATCTGTCTTGGAGTTACAAAGGGGACTCCACCCCCAATAAAAGAAATAATAAAGCGACTGTGAAGGCCGAAATTGTAATTACATAAAACGGGTCACGCCCGAACAAACAAATTACATCTAAAAGAATTGGCACGCAGGCCAGGAAAGATCACTCTACAGGATGATCAGGGGTTTCTCTAAGGGTTACCTCCGGGGGAGTATGATCCACCACCATGCCCGAAAGGAATGAAGGCATATTTATCTCACCCTCCTCGACATAATAGTAGACTCTCATTCCAGCGGTCACCAGTTCCACATCCGAATTCAGGACACGTATCTGGGACACAACATTGTTTAAGCTCCCAGTTAAAGCGATCACAACATCATCATAGGCCAGCTGCACCCGACCAATCAATTTCGCCCGAGTCTTCACATCTGCAAACTCTTCAGGTTCCCCCTAAGCCAGAGTCAACTCAGCCTTCAGACGAACAATCCCCTTGGCAAGCGCCCTCTTATCCTCCAGGGAAGAATTGGGCTCCTCGACAGCCTTCTTGAGATCCTCGGACAACTTATGTCGAGCCTCTTCCCCATTCTTTTCAACCTCTTTCAGCTTAGTCTTGAGTATGCATAATTCGACCACTAGAGACTGGCCCAAATCGGTCTAAGCAGCGACCATCTCGAAGATCTGCATCCATGCCCCAACATCCTTGGCCAACACCGCCTTTTTGGTCGGATGATCAAGCTCCTCGAGCATGATCAACTCAGCATGAGGGAGAACCACACTCGAACTCTCGAAGTACTTCATATCATGCCAACACAGAGGAAGATTAAACTTTCCCTTCTCTTTTTCGCTCGTCAGATCTGTAGCCTCATCAGCCCACAACCTCTTCAACCTCAAGGACACCGGTTGAGGTGATAGTGCCCCGGTCGCAGGACCCGTTGACGACTTCCCCGAACCTGTGGGTGGAGCAGACTCTGTCTTGGTCGGGGAGGATTTCGCCTCTTTCCTCCCTTTCTTCCTCAGCGTTTGTTGAGCAATACGTTCAAACGCCGAATTTATTCTAACTGTAATACAAAAATAAAACACGAGTTAGAACAGGAAAAATGCAAAGATATTCAATAAGGAAACATAATAAAACATCTACCCAAACAGTCCTTAGCATCCCCGCGCGTTAAAAGACGTTTATCAAACGTGGCTTGAAGACATACTACCCATCCTCCTTCACGAGCGACTTCCTCCCTTTACCCATACATTGGACTTGGGGAAAACCCTAGGCGAAGGTCGACAACACCTTGAAGTTGGTCACATCTTCCTTGAACAACCCCTTCTTGTCCCACACATACTGGTGAGCAATGTGCTCGAAGTGCTCTTCCTTCCAATGAAAATTTAAATTTGACACAAGCTAATATACATGTTCCCCCATCTCGTTTATCTTGGGAGAACCATCTTCCTCGAAGGCTGTAGTCCTCGAAACACATTGAAGAGGGCCCGCTCGGATATCTGCCAATTAAGCATATACCTACCCTTGAAAAAGCGAACAGACTCTTGGTAAGGCTTGAAGAGCTTCCTGTTCTGCTGCCTAAAGGATACCCAGCTCCACCGAACTTTACGGTCCACCTTGGACGAATTTCTATGAAGGAAGAAAATGTAGAAAAACAGGGGAAGAGTAGCACCAACCTTCAAGTGCTCTTAACCGATCTCGAACGCCCGAATGAATGCAATGGCGTTGGGGGTGAAGCTGGGACGGAGCCAAACGCAAGTGATTAAACACGACCACTTGGAGGTCGGTGAAAGGAACCCAGAACCACAATTCTCTGAACCAGATGTCAAACATGGGGATATGATTGGCCTCATATATCGATCATATCTTGTTCACGGACGCAAGAACATAAACAATCCAGTCCTTTTGATTTCCCTTTGCGCCCGCAACATCTTTGTCCATGGCGTACGAATCCACATCTGCAAAAATCTCATCCTGGTGTGTTGTAAAATATGACGACTATAACCGTGTGTCAGGAGTCACTCAGGTGGTAGGTTCTTCCTCGTCGGCCCCCACCGTAGATGTTCTAACATCCCCATGGGGCTGGGAGTCCTCTCCGAGTACCTCCACTGAGGCGCTCCCCTCGACATACGAGAATTCCAATGAATCATGTTCAGAGCATTCAGAATCTCCTTGGTGATCCTCGTTGACGTCTGTTATAGTACCTAAAAAGTAAAGGGAAAGGGTGAGCTCGACACAAATGTCAGATCCATCCTCGATCAAAAGCCCTCACTCGAGGGTTGACGCCTAGGCCTAGATTCTCCAGGTCCGACCACCCGACATCAAAGCGAATGGAAGGTGTTCGCAGCTATACGCAACCTCTAAGAGAGACAAAGCAATCTACCGTTACCAACAGAGTTCCTAAAAACCTAAATTCCTAACCACATGCATTTCTAAAAAGCTATCGAAAAGACTCAGGAGGAACATGCAGATTTGGATGAAAGGACTAAAAACTCACCAGCTAAGAGTGATGAGAGCTTGAGGATGGTTGATCGAAGATACTGGCAAAGATGGAAACCAACTGAACGATTCTGAACTTTGAAAATTGACTCCTCAGATTAATGGATGATAAGTTCGGGCACAAGTGATGGTACCGAGTGGACAAGGAGTGAAAGAAAGTTACAAATAAGGGGCCCTTTCCCTTTTATATAGGTCATCGCCATACGCGTGGGCCTTCACACGCCTAGGAAGTCTATGGGACTCATCATTACACCCTAGTCCCTAGGCCTACCAACACTTAATGCACATGTTTCGAGATCACCCTTCAAAATTCCTCAATCTTTATGCTCCCTGTTGCCAGTTCATGTTCTCGGTATAACGATCTTTGTAGAATCCTTTGAATTCAATTCAAGTCATCGCCTCTACGACCAGACGCAACAACTTAGGGGGCTACTGTTTTAGACTTCCCGAATGAATGTCGGGTCGGCCACGCCTTTAGGCCTTATAACGGGCCAGCCAGGCGAAATGGCCTCTGAAGGGAATCGTATGCCCGTTCTGCACCCTGCCAGAGCAAATCAATCTAATTCTCCTCATCAAGGACTATACCCGTTTGAGGCCCCCCTGGTCAATATAACGGCTAGTTTCGAGGGCCAATGCCCGGTTATACCAAGTCAGCTCGGATAGTTATATCCATGAATCCGCATATTTAGGCCCAAAAGTAACAACCAATGGGAGCATTCCTAAGATCCTTATATAAGACCTCATATCTTTGAGGGCAAGGTATCACATTCTTATTCTAACAACCCTAATATTTTTTTATTCTCACCTTAATCACTTTCTTACTTTAGTATCGGAGTGCCTTGCAGGTACATCATCCCTTCCTCATCAAACACAGCTCGACGAACCTTCATTACTCCAGATCAATATATAATTATAATAATTTTTATTAATATATATAATAATAATATTCATGAATCAAAATATTAAATAAGTAGAAGAAAAATGATGAAAAGAAAAAAATACCTATTTTATTTGATATATCTATGCGTCAGACAAAAGTAATATAATTTTATTATAATATTCTTTATTGATAAATAATATATTTATATTATATTTATAAATTAAAATATAAAATAGAATGAGATTAAAAATGATATTGATAATTTGTGTTTAAGACAAAAAGTTATCTCGTGATTTACTGAGGAACAAGCATTCTATCAAATTTAGATTTAATTTTGGAAGACGCAAAATCAATTTTACAGGTGTGGAATTGATTCTGAATGATTTTGAAATGTTTGTTTTATAAAAAATATAATTGATTTTACTTGAAGTTAGAATTTATAATTTGTATCTACAGAATTGATTCCAAAAAAATTTTACATTAGAATTTACTATTTAAATCAATTTTACATAAATATATCAAAACTTAAATCAATTCTATTAATCTTAATTCATATATTAAAACTTAAATCAATTCTATTAAAATTAATCCTACAATAATGTCAAAATAAGTTATATTCGAAACCAATACAAACACATATCACTTACTTTATATTTTGTCCAACCAAAATAAATAATAAAAAATTATTGTCCAGTCCCCCGTTTTTATTATAAATTACTTATTTCAAATCTATTTCTTTAAAAGTGAATATAATTTTAACCAACAAAGTAGATAAGACGAGTGTTTTGTAAGTTCTTTATTTGTGTCAAAATAATACCTATTACATTAAAATATTAATTAATGTTTTTTGGCTAAAAATTAATATTTTTTTTTCAATAATTACTACTTATTACTCTTTTTGATCGTTAATATAAGAGCATCTGCAATATTTTTAAAATATATTTTTATTACCCCTTTATAATTTTTGGGTAGTTCTAAACGTGTAAAAATTTATGAATAAATTAAAAAAAACATTTACAAGAGTAATTTTTTCATTTACGGGTCAAAAGATTTAGAATTTTAACATTTCAAACGGTAATATTTTTTTAAAAGGATAAATCAAAACTTATATTATAGGGGTAAATAAGTATTAACCCTAAAAATATCTAAGTGAGTACCATAAATTTGTTAAAACCATTTTCTTTTACGAGTGATGTTATTTGAACACTCAATATTTGATATCGTAATACCGTATATCAATCGTATACAAATATTTTTATCTCTCTCATACTTTTTTATTTTATACATTTTCATAAATTTCAATAATACATTACAACATCTAAAATTTACATTAGACATCTTTTTAATTTTTAAATTTTGTTATTTTTACCACAATCCTAAAGCATTTGTTTTCTGAAGATTGTATGATTAAAGAGAAAGACAATTCAATGGGACATCTCTTCTCGGAATTCAAGATCCCTACTAACAAGTCGCAGGTAAGTCATTGTTACGTGAAGAATATCAGTTGCTAATAGCCCCGACCCCCTTCATATTTAATCACATTCAAAAACTTCTTTTATTATACGAATGGACCTAACATTCATATCTTAACCTCAAAACCTCAAAATATATGCTTTATCAATCAGTCTAAATTAACCGTATTATTTAATAGTACAATTTATTGTGTTATTTATATAAAAAAATGTAATTTTAGATATATTAAATAAATAATATATTTAGATAATATATTGTCTAGATATATTACTTACTCAATATATTTAAAAGTGCGGTTCGATCTCTCACAAAAACTCTTACTCACGATTATGTAGAGATATTTTCAAAAAATATATTTATATTTTATTGTGTTTTTTCATTTGAACAATACATCTTAATAAGAAATATAAGAGTTATCCACTTAAAATATTAAGATTAGTAGATCTATCTACATATAAATGTTTAAATCATCTCATTCCTATTCAATAATAAAATTAAATTAAATCCGGTTTAACCACAACTTTGTAAACTACGTCAATTATTATGGAATGTAATCTCTAACCTTTAAAAATAATAAAAGTCAATTAAACAAAATTGCAGGAAACATTTCGACCAAAAAATATATTATTAAAAGAAAAAGAAAGAAAAACAAAACAGGTCAAGGGTAGGGATTCTCTAGCGTTTCTGATGCGTCTACAAAAAACATAGAAAGTTGGAATTCTATTTCCGAACTTCAATGAAAAAGATAAAAATAAATAAAAAATCAAAAGAAGAAAATTAACCATAGATTTCTCAAAAAGGGGAAGCACACTGTACAGAAACAAATGAAGAAATAGAAATACCTGAATCAATTCCCTCATTCATAATCAACATAGTATATGTACAATACAACTCTTGGAAACTAACCAAGAACTTGAATAAAAACAAACCCTAAAAAACATGGGTATTATTAATTCTCCTTTTCACAGTTTAGCATCAAATTGAACACTATGAACACCAAAAGGGAAAATTATCTACTGATCTAAACTATATATACAGAGCTTTTAACGAAGGTAACCATAAAAAGGAAGAGGAGTATTATTGACACGGTTGAGTGGAGCAACATGCCCAGTGTTAGTTTCTTGAACAATAACAACAGTTTCAGCAACTGACATAACAAACTCTATGGCCATTCTAACCATAGTTATGCACAACTCAATTCTATGAATCACCATCACTTTTCTCTTTTCTCTGACCTGAATCTCAAACTACTTTCTTTTTCTCTCTTGATTGGGTTTTAGAAGAGGAGAGGAGATAGTACTAGGAAAAGGGTGGTTGTTGAGATTTATAGAAGACCCACTTGGAATTGAAATGATGGAAGAAAACAAGAAAACTATTATTTTATGGGGTGAGAGAAATGGTTGAGAAGGTGTCGGTAATTGATTGGTTAGTTCTACTTTTACTTTTCCTATAAATGGATAAAAAAGAAGAGATGGATAATCCAACATTCTTTCTTGTTTAGAGGACAAACATGATGGTCTAATCTTCAAAAACTGTTTAAGTATAATAATTAAAAAAGAAAAAAAAAGATTTTTTATTATAATTAGCAATAATTTTGTTGTTGCTGTATTTTAATTATTTATGTACTTTTAGAAAAAACTATATTTGAATATTACCATTTTTAAAATTATATTTAATATTAAAATAGTTATTACTTGAACTACTATACCAATTCATTAATAATTGTGGACATATCATTTTATGTGTAAGTTTATTCATAAAAGATTAAATTGAGTGAGTCAATTCACATATAAAAGTACAAGTGGAATTGATGTATTTATATTTTGTTTAAAAAATATGAGTGAATTTTAAATAAAAAAATCGGCCTAAACAAATTTGTACAATGATTCAATCAAAATATTTATAAGTTATATTAAATTAAAAGACTGAGAAATCTAAAATCCAACACACCTTAAATTTTTAATCCAAATTTTTTTTGTGATAATCAGAAAAGAAAATTTGTTTTAACCATTTATTTTTAAATTTGAAAATTGAAAATTAAAAATTAAAAATGTTTGTATATGCGATTGATTGATCTTGACAAAAAGATATTCTTAAGTTACTTTGTTTTTTTTTTTTCAAACTTCTTTTTTTTTTTTTGTTTAACTCACTTCCTTTTTTTTCTTTGTAATTTTTGAAAGTATGCCTGTTCATAGGTCTCAAATTCATATTTTTGAATTGAAATCTATGAGTGATAGACTCGAGAATTAATTGTTAGAATTAATAGATCCGCAAACAGTTAAATCATGATCGATTTAGTAGAGTTCAAACAAAATGAATTTGACCTAATTAATGTCACTCCATCCGTTCTTCTTTAAGATTATGTATAATAGATGTGTTGAATAATTTATTTAATAGTTGAATCTTTATAATTGTGTGTTGAGTATGATGTGAATTAATTGATGTTGAAAAAATTCAACATGTTGAATGAGGAGGGAGTGGGGGCACATGCAATGCTTTGTAAAATTTTATTATTTGTTGTGATTATTTAGATTTTATTTTATTTTAATTATTTAAAATTTATTATTTTATAGTAAATAAATAAATTATTTATTTATTTTTATTTTCACCAAAATTCATTATTTTTTTCTCTATAAATAAAGTCTTGGTTCATTAGATTTGGACTCATAAAAAAAATTACATTTTTCTCTCTAATTTTTTTATTTTGTTTCCCATAGACTTTTGTTTGTAGATCTGATAATCTTAGTGAAATGGGTCCCAACAATAACCCTTTTAACACCAAAAAATTTATTAATTACTCTTTCAACTACCAAAATCCCAATAACTATATATTTCAAAATCAATCTTCCAACCAACGAGGTCCCCAAAATATACCAAACTATGGATTTTTTCCAAATTTCATAATGTCGTCGTCTAATCCAAATTATCGGGCATATTATAGATCAATGATGTCACATTCATCTCAATCATCCCCTGATTATTCTTCTACTCAAATGGAAAATGAAAATGTTTTGAATGTTGTACTTAATGAATTTTTGGAATTTTCTACACAAATAGCTCTTGGTGCCATGAGCGGTGGTCAAGGAGTCACTCCAAATGCAGAGGATTCAACTCCTACACGCCAGAAAAGCCCTAAATGGACCAATGAGAAAATTTTGGTTTTAATTAGTGGGTGGATTAAATATGGAACATATAGTGTTGTTGAGAGAAACCAAAAAAGCGATTCATATTTAGCAAAAGTTGCTTAATATTGTAATGAGCATTGCTCATTTGATCCTCCCCGTGATGGAGCTGCATGTCAGAATGGCTCGCTGTCCGTAATCAACCACATTATGGTATCTAGGTAAGAGGAAATACTGGATCTAGAAGTAGTGGATCTAAGAGAGCCCACGAGAGTGATGCAAGTGATTCTAAATCCGTAGGATCAAGTGCTCGCCCAATAGGGAGGGATGTAGCTAAAAAAAGGGTAAAAAAAGAGCAAGGACACAGTCTTGTAATCGGTCAATGAAGAGCGAAATGAATTCAACCAATTTAAGGAGAAAGAGTTGGAACGATTGGACAAGATAACCATGAAGCAAGAGTAGGCAAACAAATTGTTGAAACAAAGTACTAAGGCTAAGAAGATGAAGTTGTTTATGAAGTTAAATTCAAAGGAGCGTCTCGATGATCGGAGCAAAGAGTTGTTGGCGCGGCCCTGTTTGAAAATTAAGCGTTGTCAAGTTGTTGGTTGTAGTTTGTCACATTATTTGTTTCTAATTTGTCACATTATTTTGTTTCTAGTTTGTGTTTTGTCACATTATTTTGTTTGTAGTTTGTCACATTATTTTGTTTGTAGTTTGTATTTTGTCACAATATTTGTTTCTAGTTTGTCACATTATTTTGTTTGTAGTTTGTATTTTGTCACATTATTTTGTTTCTATTTTGTCACATTACGTTGTTTGTATTTTGTCACATTCTTCCATTTCAACAACTCAATTTTTTATAAATAGAGGTTCCTTATCTGATGATATCTACCCTTCTTATTCGATTTAAAATCATTCGTGAACCATCCCGTTTGTGGGACATAGCCGATATAGCTCTCATCATGATTCGCGAGGTCATGTATCATATTTCATAATATGATTGCTGAGGAAGAACTGGATACATATGCTCAACATTGGACAAAATATGATCAAGCTGAGGCAAGTGAGTCTAGTACACCGGAGCCATTCTCGGCCGAGGTGCTACCTGCATTTGTGAATCATGTGTGTGCTAGATCTGTGATGCATGATTCAAATGTACATCACGAATTGCAAGCAAATCTAGTCAAAAACATATGGACAAAGTTTGGAATGTTTCATGATTAAATAGATTGTTTGTGAGTTGAGCCTATTGTACCAATTAAATTATGTTGTGTGTTTAGTGTATTATATTGTATTTTTTGGTGTTTTGTTATTTTATCTCATCTCTATTAATTTCAAGAAAAAAATTAATTAAGAATATAAAATGAAAAAAAATCAAATAAGTTATTAAATTAAAAAAATAAAACAAATTAATTAATTCTTAACTATTTTAATTTAATTTCAATTGATAGTTGATATTAATATATAATCATAAAAACAAAAATATAAAAGAAAATAAGATTATAAAATAAAAAAAGTGGGGTAGTGTGTTGAATTTTATTAAACAAAATTATTGTAGTGAGTAAAAATTGAATGGGTGTTGAATTTTATTAAACAAAATCATTGTAGTGAGTAAAAATTGAATGAGTGTTGAATTATTAGGTGGAAAAAAGAGAAGATGATGTGGAAGATAAAAAGTAAAAAAGTAGGGTGTTGAATAATAAAACCATTGTACATAGTCTAACTGTCGTTTTAGAAGATTTTTTTGTTTCTATTTAAGTGTCGTTTTTATAGTGTAACGTTATAATTTATCAATTATACTCTTACTTTCTCAATAACTCCACTTCACATTTTCTATAAAATTAATTATTTTCTCAATTAGTTATAAGAAAAAGAGAGAAAATGTATGTTTGAATTTATTTGGAAAGAAAAAATAAATGAGGATATAATTGAAAAAATAACTCTAATAATCCACTATCTTAATTAAAGAGTTTTATGTTAAAATGACACTTAAAAATAGAGGGAGTAATATTTATTAAAGAAAGAATAAACAATTCTTGAGTTAAAATATTAATAAAATTAGGAGAATAATATGAGTGGGTTGAACTATGGAATATAATATAGGAATATTTTCTATGTGGTTTCTATCCATTTGGAAGACTTATTAAAAAAACATACAATGAACACTCATATCGTGAATTCCATCACACATGTCTCAGCTTGAGAAACCACCTTCTCAACTTCAACCTCCATATCATCAACCGAATCATCATCAACATCCTCGGTCTCTGATCTTGAATCTGTCATTGATAAAACTATTAATCACAACCAGGTAAGTCGATCTAATCCCATTTTTCACCTCTTTAAACCATCTTAGTGGAGATTTTAAGAAACCTAAATACTCCCTCCGTCCCACAATGAGTGGTCCAAAAAGAATAAAATAATGTCCCAAAATGAATGATCCATTTCAATTTTCAATACACTTTTTCCAATTATACCCTCTCATCAATTAAACTTTCACAATTTCCAATACATAATTAGGGGCACTATAGTAAAAATACTATTTTCTCTCTTACTTTTCTACATTTTTCTTAGGGGCACTGTAGTAAAAATATTATTTCCTCTCTTACTTTTCTACATTTTTCTTAATATGTGTGAAATAGTGTGTCGGGTCACTCATTGTGGGACGGAGGGAAAATTTGTAATTTGGATGTGTGTTCTTCCTTTTTGGTTTCTTGAGACATTCTTTGGGATAAGGATTGGTCTTTTATCATTGCGGTAATTGGGAGTGACAGAAGTTCTCATATCTAGGAGGTGCCTAGATAGAAGTTGTACTAGGTAGAGATTAAGTGAGAAGTTGTAAAATGAGGAATTTAGCTTCGAATAATACTTCTAATAGTATATTTCCTTCCCGGCTTGATAGCCCTCAGAGTAGATGAGTTTGCACCGAATTGGATTAACTATTCTTCGTCTTCTTCTACGTTCTGCAAGTTATAATTTTCATTGTTGTTATCTTGTTGTTCTGTCAGCAGATGTCATAACATCTATTATGACATTGTGTGTTGTTGAGACATTTGTCTTGACTTCTGTTATTGTGTGTGCTAGGATTTCAAATATAATCATATTTTTCTATAAAAGCACTCATTAATATTCTATGTAAACAATATAATATTTTTAAAAAAATAAGATATTATTCACCTCAATTTTATTCTAAAACCGATGGGCTTTCTTATTTTATTTTATTTTTCTATTTAAAATAGAAAATACGTTGAAAAAACTGAGAAAACATATTACACAACTATAACAATGAATCTCTACTCTACATTCTTACAACAAAGATGTGTTGTTCTCCAAGAACAATAACTACTAAGATAATACCGCATTTGTTGTATTAATGTAATTTAATATTCTGTGTAAACAATGTAATATTTTATAAAAACAACTTATACACCCTTTACCTCAGTTTTTGAGAGAAATCAAGGGAATAATCGTCCATTTCATGAGTATCAATGCTCAAGACACTTTCATTAGTGATCCACGTAAAACCTAACAAACATTCAATTTAAAAGCATTATGAATATCAATAGTTGTTAATGAACCAAAACATGAAAACATTGAAGCTTAAAAAATTCGATAAACTTATCTACGATGAATTGCAAGGGCATAAAATAAATTGGGTTTAAGGTTTGTATTCTTCGATAATCAATTTTTTTACGGTGATCTTCTATAATCATATATTCATTCATTTAACTAACCTTTTTTCTTATTTTACATAAAAAAAACAAATAAGTGCAATACGGATCTGGAATATATTGCACCCAATATTTTTTCTTGTCCAACATTTCAAAGAAATGAGGATCCAAATTTGTTTATATATATATATATATATATATATATATATATATATATATATATATATATATATATATATATATATATATATATATATATATATATATATATATATATAATGTAGTGAACTACTGATTACATGTATTAGTATCTAGGTACGTTTTTGTCTTGTTATTGTGTATCTGCCTAATCTTGGTCTATGCTCCAATAATTGTTTTCATGCTATTACTCCCTTCTTCAAATATAGTGCATTTTCTACCTCACTAAATGTAGTCTAGGAATATTAATACCCTTTGAACGGTTTGTTTATCTTGGACCCTTAGAGTGTCCCAAAGCCACCATTTATGTCTTGTTCTTTGAGATTATTAAACTTTAGGTTTAGAGAACATACTACTCCCCTTGTTCTAAATTAAAAATAATTTTTTTCATAATATTAGTTCTATAAGTGATTTTATTGTTGAAATATTAAATTAGATTTATTAAAATATTAGATTTAATATTTAAATATAATTCAAATTGTGTAGACACAAGTCAAATTAGAGTTGTGTATAAATAGTCCTAATGTGTATCATTATTTGTACAATTCAATAATACAAATCCTTATTTCCTTTATTATGCTTGAATCACATGATTGATCGAAAGGAGTGGTTGGCAGACTACGACCAGTCGAAGAATAGCAAAGTAAAACTTGTTGATAATAGTTCGTTGCAAGCATAAGGTACCGACAATATAATTTTTCAAATGAGTAATGGAGGGAAAGCCATGATTAAATATGTGCTTTATGTACCTGTGATGAAGTGCAACTTGCTAAGTGTTGGATAATTGGTCGAAAAAGGTTTCTCAGTCGATATGAATGATGGATCTTGAAATTGTTCGACACCAAGAACAATTTGGTCTTAAAATCTCTGTTTAAGACTTTTAAGACTTGCTAAGTGTATTGAAGAATGAGACATTTAAGACTTTGATCACTTCAATAGAAGTTCAATGTTTGAAAATTGTTGTTGACCACAAGGATAGTTGGTTGTAGCATTTGAGGTTTGGACATTTGAATATTTGATCACTCAATCAACTAATTACTCAAGATACGGTTTCTAGAATTCCAAGTCTTGAGATGCCTGACAAACTTTGTGAAGGTTGTTTAGTTGAAAAGCAGTCCAGAAATTCTTTCATTTTGATTATGCTAATGAGATCATGTTATATTCTCGAAGTGGTATATTCAGATGTATGTGGTCCATTCGAAGAACATACCATTCTTGGAAAATATTGTATTTCGTTTTTTGATGAGTTCAGTTTAAAGTTGCGGATATATATGATCAAATGAAAAGACAAAGTATTTGAAATCTTTAAGAGATTCAAGATACTTGTCGGAAACCAAAGTGAGAAGAAGACCAAAGTTTTGCGAACAAATGAAGGTGGTGAATACACATTCAATATGTTTGATGATTTATATGCAGAACATGGGGTTGATCATAAGGTAACAACTCTTTATACACCTCAACATAATGGAATTCTGAAAGAAGAAACAGAACCATATTAGATATGGAAAGATGCAAGCTAAAGCAGAATAATATGCCAAAGTCTTTGTAGGGAGGAGTTGTTTCGATTGCAGTTTATATTTTAAATAGGTGTCCTACTAAGATTTTGAAGAACAAGGTTCCTAGAGAAGTGTGCAGTGGAAAACGACCATCAGTAATTCATTTGAATGTGGTTGGCTCTATGTTTTACAAGCATATTCTTGACGCGAGAATAAGGAAGGTTGATGATAAGATTGAGCCTATGATTCTGGTAGGATATAATAAAATTGGTGCATACAAGCTATTCAATCCGATTAATGAGAAGATTGTGTTGAGTAAAGATATTGTGATTAATGAAAATTCTGCTTGGAATTGGAATTCTAATGGTGCAATTAATAAGCCATTGATGAGCTATGGTCTTGACAAAGAAAATGATGAAGTCGAAGTCGAAGAAATTGTTAATATTCCAATCGAAGTCGAAGTAATTGATGATATTCTAAACAATGTCGATGTTAAAGAGTGTATGGCTAGCACAAGTCATAAACCTCAATGAACTAGAGTTCTTCCAACAAGACTTCATGATTATGAAGTGACTGGTGATGATGAAGGAACGCTAGATGGATAATTAGTTCATTTTTCTTTAATTGCAGGTGCTGAACCAATAAACTATAACGAAGCTTTGAAGACTAAACCATGGAAGTTAGCTATGGTCAAAGAGTTACGGGCAATTGCATGAAACAACACACATGAGTTACTCCAATTTCCAGCACATACAAAAGTTATCAAAGTAAAGTGGGTGTTCAAGTTGAAACCCAATGTAGATGGGTCGACAGCAAGACATAAAGCAAGATTAGTAGCTCGAGGTTTCCTTGAAAGAGCAAGACTCGACTACTCTGAAGTATTTTCTCTAGTAGCAAGATTGGAGACTATTTGACTAATGGTAGCATTGGCATGCAACCAAGGTTGGTTGATATTTCATCTAGAAGTGAAAGCAACATTTATGAATGATCTTTAGACAAACAAGTTTATGTCACATAACCTTTTGGGTTTGTGATTAAGAAGGAAGTGAGTAAATTATATAAGTTGCACAAAGCACTTTATGTCCTTAAGTAGACGCCTAGGGCATGGAACAAGAAGATCGACTCACACTTTGTTGATTTGAGATTTTCCAAATGCAAATTGGAGTATGGTGTCTGATTGATCACCATTACTACTGCTTTTTTTGTTACTTATTTAGTATAAGTTTGTCAATTCTATAACATTTTGGTTTGTTTTTGTTGTCGTTTTGTTTAAGTTTCGTTCTCACTCGCAAATTTATCTTTGTGTTGTTTTTATTTGAATTTCATGTTTATTTATAATCTTTTGATGATTTGGTTTGGTAGTGTTTGTAATCCCATGTGCAGGTTAAAAAGTTAGAAGATCGATGCCATGCAAAAACAAGATAAATAGGTCTCAGGGCTCCAGACACAGACGCCCGTGTCACTAGACGCGGCCCATGTCAATTCAGATGGAAAGGAAGCGCAAAAAGAGAGAAGAGCAGAAGATGAAACGCCCGTCGTGTCACACAACACGGCCCGTGTCAGCGTGGGTGAAGAATATTTTAAGATTTGGGAGCTTTGAGTATTTTTGGGGCAAAAGGGCGTTCTAGACATTTTGCACTACTGAGGGATGACCTAACATTACTAAAACCTATTTTGAACCAGAAGAAATGGACTTTCTTAATCATTGAAGATTTTACACGATAGAAGACTGGAGATTAGAAGCTTTGGGAACAGAGAACTTCATGCGCGATAGCAATTGAAGATTGAAGATTCCAAATTTCTCGTAATGTCTATTTCTAATATTTGTATGTTTGTACTTTTGAATTCTATGAGAGGCTAAACCCTCCCCCCCCCCCAATGTTATGGGGTGTCCCTGATTTGCTATGTTAAGAATACTGATCTTTTTGTTTTAATCAACATCTCAGTTTTTATGCATCAATTTTATTATCTAGGAAATTGATAGTTGTACCTTATGGGACCATAGGGTTTCACTGTTTTTAGCACATTAGAACTGGACGGTCATGTTAAAATTTTCTAAATAATGATATTATAGATTATTTCACCTAGGATTAGGGAAATCCTATAATAACTGAGTTATTCTTGATAATTGAATCTTAACCTCTAAACTAATTAAATTGGACATTGAAATTAGGATAGAAGGTTAAAGGTTTTTCTCTAAGGACTTAGAGAAATATAATCTTTGGAATCAGTATTTGAGGCAGATGAACATGTTTAAAAGATTAAAGAGTGAAGGTTATTTCATGCAAATCATACACTCACCCTAGCATATTCAAATCACAGTAAAAAGTCAAATTTTACTTTCTGTATTTTGCACTATTCAAGGATTTTATCCTAAACAACTCCAAACAATAGTTTTTGTTCAATTGTATTAATAATCAAATTCGGTATTTCCTACGTGGTCCTCGAGATCGATACTTTAGGGAAACCTCTATTATTACTACATCAGTGGAAATAGTACACTTGCTATTTTTTCGATCAAGTTTTTGACGCCGTTGTCGGGGACTGCCAAAATACAAGGTTGATTATAGTTCAATTGAAATTTTATTGCTCTACAATTAAAATTTTATTTTTCTTATTAATTTTATCCTTACTAATATATTATCAAATATTTTATGCGAGGTCAGACCTCATTTGAACTTCTTTTTGACGCAGAGATTGAAAGAACCTGTCACGCTCGATGAAGGAAAGCAAAACAAGCGAGATTAGAATCAGAAGAAGACAAAGATTCAACACATTCGGGTTCAGAATTAGATTCTGAAGCCATGGATCCACCACAAGAGAGACTTTTGGGTGTCTACGGTGGCACAAATGCATGGGTGGTAGATTAACAATTGTCAACCAACTAGTGAATGTTCCTAATTTTCAGCTCCATTCGAGCACCATTACTCATCTTGAGATGAGATCCTTTTCGGAAAGGGTTAATGAAGACGCCAACAAGAATTTACAAAGATTTATGAAAATGAGAACCACCTTAAAAATAGATGGGCATAGTGAAGAACAGAAAAATTTACGAATGTTCCTGTTCACTCTGGTCGATAAAGCTGAAGAATGGTTTTATTCTCTTCTGGCAGACAACATCATGTGACACCCCAAATAATTCAATTATTAAATAATTATAATTTTTAATTATTAATTTAATTAGAAGTTTAATTATTAGTATTTTTGAATTATTGGAATTAATTAATTAACATGAAATTGGAAGTGTTGGTGGTGTGAAGTGTTAAGTGGGGGTGTGAGGAGTAAAAGACTCTACTCATACTAATTATTTTATTATTATTATTTTAGAATAATAAAAGGAATAATAAAAGGAAAAGGGAAAAATAGAAGTGTTGAAAGGTTTTTCATCATACGTACAATTGAGAAGAGGAGAAAGAAAGAGGAAAAGCCAAAAGTGTCAGAATCGACGAATTCTCACGAGGTAAGGGGTGATTTTGTCTGATTATTATGCCTTATAAGTTTTGATAACTAATAGAGTTGATTAACATGTTAGAAATCCCAATTTAGGATTCTCTAGGTTTGTAAGATTTGATCCAAATTTACCCAATTGCATGAAATTAGAATGCATGGATGTTATAGGATTGTTGGATGTGGTTAAATGGTGTTAAACCTTACTATTATACTGTTGTTGGGATGATTTTTGTGATATTGGATGAGTTGATTCATAGAGGAATGATGGGATTTGATTGGGGAAGAAGAATGCTATCAAATTGAGTACTTTCTGCTACAGAATGCGCAGGAACCGATTCCCAGTATGGAGGAACCGGGTTCCCTTTGTTAAACTCACTAAAATTGTCATTTTTGAATGCAGGAACCGGGTTCTCCTGGGGAGAAACCGGGTTCCCAGTGCAAATTTTACACATGAAAATGACATTTTTTTCCAGTAACCGGTTTCCCATATGGAAGAACCCGTTCCCACTGTTACTTTTTGAAAAATACTAAACTTTAAAAATTCATAACTTTCAAACCGTAAGTCCGTTTTAGTCGCCGTTTTGGACGTTGTTTCTTAAATTAAATACTCTATTTTATAAAATGAAGAAAATTATAATTAATGGATTTTATTTTGAAAAGAGACATTTTTTCGATTTGTGAACTATGGTAGTTCTAGGAATGGTGGATGAACTGGTTTAGATTTGTTCTGACAGGTTGAATGAAGATTGATGCTTATGTGTTGTTTTCCTTGTTGTTTATTCATGATTGTATTGATATCATGTGTTGTTGTCGATGTTGTATATTCATGATGGTTGTTGATATCATGTGTTGTTGTTGATGTTGTATATACTTGGTAGTTGTTGATCTCAGTTGTTGTTGTTGTTGTATATACTGGTGATAGTCTTACTAATTGAAGGGTAAGCGTTTAGCATATCTATGCTTTGTGATGATTTATTTCATGATAAGTGATGATATCATGTTGTGGTTGATGATGGTTTATGATGTCTGATGTGGTCATAACCTGTGTTGAATGTCGCATGCTTTATGATGTGCATGCATATGCATTCTGGTGGAGTTAATTCCCATTGTGTGGAATTTGACTCGTATTGCCAATAACCGCTCCCGGGTGATTATGGGTGGTGAGGCTGGATTCATGTCCGGGTGATTATGGACGAATCGATGTTGGTGACTTAGTTCACGTTTTGGTACCACGTGTAACACCCCTTCTAAAATACCCCGCGAATATATTCATTAAATCAGAGTAACACGTAACACAAGGGATGTCACAATTCGGAAATAAAATAAAACCTCAATAAACAGTAGCCATGCTTCACTGAAGGACTTATCAAAATAACCAATCAAGTTGATATCATGTTTTACACAGCGGAAAATACCACAAAACCAAAACGGAATAAAACCAATTCATAAGTATTCCCATAGTAACTCAAATAACAATTGAATACTAAATAATTTCTCAGCTAAACGTTCCCCAGTGTTACAACCTATCAGAGAATGACACTGACACGCGGACTCAAAATAACATAGCTCTAAAGCCATCCTCACCAACTCATGAGCTGCTAACTTTAATCTGAAATCATTAAAGTAAGGGTGAGATTTCTTCATAATTAATATGCATTATAAGTTCCTCAGACAACATAATATCAAAAGTATATTAATCCACCCATTCTAGCATAATTCAGATTTCAACACACAATTACAACCACACATTTTATTATGCACAACAACAACAACAACAGAATTGTAACACTGGAAACCATCCTAACATGTTACAATCCCATGCAAATACAAATGTAGACTCAATGCATGTGGTACCAAAACGTGACCAAGTCACACACACTGATCCATCATCACCCGGATACAATAATCATCTATTCGTCCATAATCACCCGGACACGAATCCAGCCTCACCACCCATCAGCACCCGGGTATGGTTATTGGCAATACAAGTCAAATTCCACACAATGGGAATTAACTTCACCAGAATTCATATGCATGCACAACACCAGCATGCAACATTCAACACAGGTTATGACCATATCAGACATCATAAACCATCATCAACCACAACATGATATCATCACCTATCATGAAATAAATCATCACAAAGCATAAATATGCCAAACGCTTACCCTTAAATTGGTAAGACTATCACCAGTATACACCATAACAACAACTAAGATCAACAACTACCAGGTATATACAACACCAACAAAAATACATGATATCAATACAATCATGAATACACCAATTATCATAAATCGAATCAAAACCAAAACATGATGTCCTCAATGATCATGCACACACCAAACAGCATAAACATGCATTCCATTCACCAAAATCCTGATACAATCAATTGCCACAGGTATACTACCGCATATACACCAAGTATGCATTGAATAACAAACCGCTTAATTCGGAATTCGACACATTTTCAAAATAATTTCAAGTTACAGGAATTCCCTTCATTTTCATAAAATAGAGCATTAAATTTAAGAAACAACGTCCAAAACGGCGCTCAAAACGGACTTACGGTTTGAAAGTTATGAATTTTTAAAGTTTGAAATTTTTCAAAAAGTAACACTGAAACCCGATTCCTCCCAGGGAGAACCCGGTTCCCACAAAGTTCAAAAACACGCCCCCTGGAAAAATTTATGGGGAACCCGGATCACCCAGACCGGAACCCGGTTTCCAGCAGAAAAATCAGTTTTCTTTGAAAAAAATAAATTGGGAACCCGGTTCCTCCCACATGGGAACCAGTTCCCGCGACCTACAGAACCAAAATTATGCAGTTTTGACAGCATTATGCATACCCACTCACCTCCTATCAATCCCACACGAATCCAACATTCAAACACCATATAATTGCACAATCCAACAGCAGTAACATGCAATATAACATACTTTGATCATTCCTAATGACCCTATAACACACAAATTACTCAATTCTACACAATCCGACACAAATTAGGATAATTCTATGAAAACCTAGAACTATTAAATTGAGAGTTCTTAACATACTACGATCAATTCTATTGCAATCAAAACCGATAAGGCATGTTAATCAATCGAAATCACCCCTTACCTTGTGGGTTCTTCGAATTCCAGCAACTTTCACTCTTTTCCTCTTTCTCTTCTCTTCTCCAATGTTACGAATGATGAAAACCTTCTATTCCTCTTTTTCCTTCTTTTCCCTTTTATTATTCCTTTTATTATTCCAATAAATAAAATACAATAATAATTAGGATAGGTAGAGTATTTTACTTGTCACACCCCCATTACTCCTCACACTCTCAACTCCTCCTTTCATTTATTTAATCAATTAATTCCAATAATTCCAAATATTAATAATTAAACTCTTAATTAAATTAATAATTAAAAATTCTAATTATTTTAATAATCGAATTATTTCGGGTGTCACACCACATGCATAGAGTCGTGCATTTGCATTTGTGTAAATTATAACATGTTAGGATGGATTCCAGTGTTATAGTTTGTTGTTTGTGTATGATGTATCTTTATGAATTGTGTATGAAGCAGGTCGAGTTATGCTGAATAGGGTGGACTGATGTCTTATGATATTTTATTGCTTTTGATGAACTTATAATGCATTTTAATTATGATGAAATCTCATCCTTACTTTGATGATTTCAGATTGAAGTCTTAGTTGCTTAGGAGTTGGTGAGGATGGCTCTTGAGCTATGCATTTAGTTTATCCGTGTGTCAGTGTCATGCTCTGGTAGTTGTAACAATGAGGAACGTTTGGTTGCGAGTTATATTAAAACTCTGTTTTCTTTTGGTTTATGTTGGAATAATTATTGATTGAATTTATTACGGTTTTGATGATAATTTTCGTTGTGTAGAACATGTCTTTTGGGTTAATTATTTTAATGAAGCTCTTCAGTGAAGCATGACAATTGTATGAGATTTTCTTTTAATTGAATTGTGACATCCCTTATTACATGTTAACTCTGAAATATAATATGATAATTCGCGGGGTATTTTAGAAGGGTGTTACACATCACATCTTGGGAAGAGATGGAGAAGGCTTTCTTGAGTGAGTATTTTCCTGTATCAATGTTCATGAGGAAAAGATATGAGATCCTTAATTTCATGCAGAAAGAGGGTGAGGGCCTCGGGGAGTCCTTTAAAAGATTCAAAAGACTCCTGGTGGCCTGTCCTACTCACAATTTGGATCAAATATAATAGATGCAAACATTTGTGAATGGATTGAGGATTAAAACCAAGCATCTAATCGACACAGCAGCCAGTGGCTCATCTAATTTCTCAACACCCACTAGTATCAAAAAGATAATTGAGGCAATTGCTGCAAACGAACATTTGGAAGTTTATGACAGAGTTACAAGCAAGCCCAAAGATGTGATTGATTTGAAGTTGGATGCCAATAAGAAGCTTAAAATGGAAGAAACAATAGTTGCCGAAATAGAAAAGAAGCTGAAAGTTATGAATATTAGTCCTTAGCAAGAGGCTTAGATTCAACAAGGTCAAAATGTTATTTGTGAGATTTGTGGCGGACCTCATTTGACGGTGCATTGTCTTGCAAACGCTCAACAAATTGAAGACATAAAGTTTCTAAAGCAGAACAATCCTTATTCTAACACCTACAATCCAGGGTGGAAGTATCATCCAAATTTTGGGTGGAGGGATAAAAAATTAAACACTCAACAACAAGGCCAAAGTCAATATCAGAGTCAGTATCAGCAGCAACAACAACTTCCGAAGAAATCAGATTGGGAATTAGCCATTGAAAAGATGGAAACTCACAATATTCAATTTCAAGATGAGACAAGAAATAATCATAAGAACAATTTCGCGTCTATCGATGATTTTGAGGTTCATATGGGTCAAATAGCACAACAATTGGCAAATTCTCAAGCACCAAGCTCTCTACCTAGTGCAACAATAAAAAAATCCAAGAGATAACCATAATGTGAAGGCTATTGTGACAAGAAGTGGTAAATTTGTGGGAAATGTTGAAAAGGAGATAGTTGAAGATGAAGGGTTACTTGAAGATGACTTGGAAATCAGAGATGATCAAGAAAAGATTGAGGAAGTTGTGATACCTCCTGTGGTTGAGAGAGAAAAATCTAAGGAAACAAAGCCTAAGATTGTTCTTCTTTATCCTGCAAGAACGAGGAAGAAAGATCTTAATGAGAAGAAATTCGATAAATTTTTGGAATTATTCAAGAAGCTTGAGATCAACATTTAGTTTGTTGAGGCGTTAGAACAAATTCCAATTTATGCCAAGTTCATGAAAGATATCATCTCAAAGAAGCGCTCCATGGAAACTGATTGGTTATGCTAACTGAAAGATGTAGTGCTATTTTGCAGGGTCTGAAAGTTCCTCTGAAGAATAAAGACAAAGGTGCAGTTAATATTCCCTGCACATAGGGGATATATCATTCAAAAAGGCGTTCATTGATCTTGGTGCCGGTGTAAGCCTCACGCCGTTATCGATCTATAACAAGTTAGGGGTTGTTGAAGTAAAAGACACAAAAATGACATTGTAGTTTTCTGATAACTCAATGAAAAGACCTCATGGAATTGCAACATATGTTCTTGTGAATATTGACAAATTTGTGTTCCAGTTGACTTTGTGGTACTGGATATGCCTGAGGATGATGAAATCCCAATAATCTTGGGACAACCTTTTCTTGAGACGGGGAAGGTGATGATAGACATGGAATAAGGTACTATGACCCTCAAACTCTATGATGAGGTACTCAAAATCAATGTTAGAGAGTTAATGAAGTTCAAAGAAGAAATAAGCATAAGCAAGAATATTGAAGTGTTGGACACGATGTTCATCAAATCAGTGAATTGCCATATACCTGAATTTCCTCTTGAAATAATTTTGAGTTTGTCTATCTTTGAGAAGGATGAAGATACATATGAGATATAATTAGAAGTGCTAGACATGATAGAAGCTCAACCTCAAAGGCAAAAATCTAAACCACACCGGTGGGATGATTGAAGACCACCACAATCTCTTGAAGAAAATAAGGAAACAAAGAAGGGGACAAAGTTAAAACAACTGTTTGAAAATCTGAAGTACATTTTTCTTGATCCTGAAGAGAATTGTGCAGCTATTATCAATTCTGGCTTAATTTTTTTCAAGAAGAGGAACTCGTAAAGGTACTCAAGAGATACAAGGGTGCTATTGGATGAGCTATTGAAGACTTAAAAGTTATCATCCCTACAGTTTGTATGCACAAGATCTTAATGGAATATGATCAGAAGCCATTAGTTCAACCTCATAGGATACTTAATCCAGCCATGAAGGAAGTTATGCGCAAGGAAGTGGTTAAGTTGTTGGATCCAGGTCTTATTTACCCGATATCAAATAGCTTGTGGGTAAGTCATGTTCATGTGGTACCGAAGAAGGGAAGAACAAATGTTGTTATGAATGAGAAAAATGAGTTGATTCCGACCAGAACAGTTATAGGGTGGAGAGTTTGCATTTATTATATAAGATTAAATACTGCTACAAGGAAGGATCATTTTCCCTTATCTTTCATTGATAAAATGTTAGAGAGGTTGGCCGGTCAATATTAATACTACTTTTTGGATGGGTATTCAGGATACAATCAAATTGCAGTAGCCCCTGAAGATCAAGAGAATATGGCTTTCACATGTCCATACAGTATCTTTGCCTATAGAAGGATGCCATTTGGCTTGTGCAATGTGCCAACAACTTTTCAAAGATGTATGACATCCATATTTGTCGACATGCTTGAAAAGCATATGGAGGTGTTTATGGATGAGTTTTCTGTGTCCGGTCCGTCGTTTGATGATTGTTTGACTAACTTGTCTCTTGTGCGAGAAAGATGTCAGTAAACCAATCTGATTCTCAACTTGGAGAAGTGCCACTTTATGGTATGAGAGGGAATTGTGTTGGGTCACAAGATTTCACATAGAGGAATTGAAGTTGACAAAGCCAAAGTGGAGGTGATAGAAAATTTACCCCCATCAGTGAATGAGAAGGGTATAAAAAGCTTCTTAGGACATGCGAGATTCTACCGCAGGTTCATAAGAGACTTCTCCAAAATTATGAAGTTGCTGACTTGTTTGCTTGTGAAGGACACACCTTTTTTGTTTAATAAAAAGTGTGATAAAGCCGTTGAAACTTTGAAGAATATGCTTGTATCTGCCCCTGTAGTAATTTCTCCTGATTGGTCTTTACCCTTTGAGATCATGTGTGATGCAAGTGATATAACATTAGGGGCATTGCTCGGTCAGAGAAGAGAAAATATCTTGCATTTGATATATTATGCGAGTCATGTGTTGAATCCAGCTTAGATGAACTATGCAACCACTGAAAAATAATTGTTAGCAGTGGTGTATGCCTTTGACAAATTCAGGTCATACATGTTAGGATCGAAGATAATTGTTTATACTGACCATGCTGCTTTGAAATGTCTCTTTTCTAAACAGGAATCGAAGTCAAGGCTGTTGAGGTGGATTTTACTATTGCAAGAGTTTAATCTAGAAATCCAGGACAAGAAGGGATGTGAAAATACTATTCCTGATCATTTATCTCAGATGTCTCCAATAGAAGAAACTCAAGAGAAACACCCAATCAAGGATGAGTTTGTTGACGAACGAATCCTATCTATGATTGGTGTTATGTGGTTTGCAAATTATGCAAATTACTTGGTAGGTGGTATTATACTTGATGATTTTGATTATAACAGGAAGAATTTTTTTTTGCATGATTACAGGTTTTATCTATGGGACTAACCATTCTTGTACCAAAAAGGAATATATGGGTTGATTCGAAGGTGTGTCCCAGAGAAGGAACAAAGAGATGTCCTCAAAGCTTGCCAGGACGCTGAATATGTAGGACATGGCAGCTGCAAAAGTCCTCCAATCGGGGTTGTACTGGTCTAATTTGTTCAAAGACACTCAAGGTATAGTGAAGGAATATGACAGATGTCAGAGGACATGTAACATCTCTAAGAAAAACTAGATGCCTCAAAAAGGTATGTTGGATGTAGAGTTGTTTGATGTATGGGGGATCGACTTCATGGGTCCATTTCCACCATCATTTGGAAAAAAACTACATCTTGGCAGTTGTTGACTATGTATCAAAATGGGTGAATGCAGTGGCACTACCAACAAATGATGCTAGGGTAGTAGTGAACTTCCTCAAAAATGACTTTTTTTCAAGGTTTTGGGTACTTGGGGCACTTATCAGTGATGAAGAAACACATTTCTTGAACAGGATGATGGAAAACTTGTTGAATAAGTATAATGTGAAACACAAGATTTCCACTCCGTATCATCCTCAGACGAGTGGGCAAGTTGAAGTGTCGAATAGGCAGATAAAGCAAATCTTGGAGAAAATAGGAAGTTTATCTATGAATGATTGGTAAGTAAACCTGAATGATGTGTTGAGGGCATATAGGACGGCATTCAAAACACCCATAGGTATGTCTCCTTATCAATTGATTTATGGTAAGGCCTGTCATCTGCCGCTCGAATTTGAGCACAAGGATTTTTGGGCTACCAAATTCCTCAATTGTGATCATGCTAAAGCCTGTGAATCCCGAATTATTCAACTCCATGAGCTAGAAGAATTTAGGAATCAAGCTTATTAAAACTGCCAAAGTTTATAAAGAACAAACACAAAAATGGCATGATCAACGGATACAGAAAAAGGAATTTTGGGAACGCTAGTTGGTTCTGCTATTTAATTCCAGATTGAAGTTGTTCCCTAGAAAGCTTAAATCCAGATGGTCCGGACCATTTGTAGTACATAAAGTAATTCCCCATGGAGCGATCGAAGTAAAAAAATCAAACCAATGTGGATATATTTAAAGTGAATGGGCAAAGGTTGAAGCCCTACTATGCAGGACAAGAGTCAGGAGTTGTTGATCATGTTCGTCTTACTGGGTAAAATGGACAATAGTCGAGCCATGCGATGTTAAACAAAGTGCTTCATGGGAGACAACCCACGCGTTTTATTCTAACTGTTTTCTTTGTTTTTATGTCATTAGGATGTTTGATTTTTAGGTAGAAAAACACAGTGTGCCAAAGAGGAGAAAGAACACACTGAGGAATGAAAAATGCAAAAAGACAGAAGTTGACATGGCTACTCGTGTCACAGGACACGACCCGTGTCAGCATGCTTTAAGTAGGAGCGAAAAACCAGGTTTTCCAAAATCTGACACGGCCGTCCGTGTCAGCGAACACGACCCGTTTCAAAAACTTGTAGCTTGAGAATCAAAATAAAATGAGAACATGAACGACACGGACAGTCGTGTCATCGGACTCGGCCCGTGTTAGGCTGCAGAAGCTATTTTCAAAATTGTGTTTTCTTTTAATTTGGCTGGGCTCACCCTCTTAAAACCCAATTACACACCAGTCCAACACCACCCACCTCATAACTTCTCTTCTTTCTTTCTTCTTCCTTCTTCTCTCTTCCAAAAACCTAAAACATTCATAGCCTTCATCCACAAAACCTTCCAAGTTCTACCACCTCCTTACCCGTATCACTATACCGTCTTCACAAAAAGTGTTCACTTTTTCGTCCTCCACCTTCCCACGATCTCTATTTTTTCCTAACCTTTCGTTTTAGTTTTTATGATTTTTCAGGTACTCAACATGCTCCAAAGCGTACTACACGAGGAAAGCAACCCGCAGGTGAATCTCAAGGTCCAGATCAAGAAGAAATACCTTTGTTGCTTCCCCTCTAAATACCCACAACATTATTTTTGAGAAATTGGAGCATGAGGTGCGTTACTCGCACCATATTCGGTGTAAGATGACGCCAACAAGGTACATGTGTTCTCAAACTCTTTCTCGGTTGGGTTTATCTAAGGAAGTTAATAGAATGTTGCATGTATTAGGAGTGTTAGAATTTATGCAGTACGAAGCACCCACTTTTGAGCGCATAACACTCGAGTTTCTGAGCTCTATAAATTTTAAGTTCACCACCCAAATGCATATAGGTACCTTGACCTTAAGACTATTTAATGTTGATCATCAGTTGACTCTGGAGGAATTGGGTGGGATCCTCCAATTACCCGTGTATGGATCGGGAGGTATTCCAGAGACATTTAGTGCAAGCAGATTCTGGGGAGATATCACTGGCACAGGATTTTATGTTTCTAAGGGTGCTAAGGCGTCTCATATTCAAAACCCTTGCTTATTGTATGCACAAAATGTTTGGCTTCTTCTTTGTTTGGCAGGGGTGATAGTACGGGAGTCGCAACGCAGCCAGAACTCTTTTCATTGTATGAAATGGCCACTACAACCCCGGTTAATATAGATGATTTCGATGTAAACCATTTGAAAAAATTAGGAAGAGCAACATCTGGTGATATTTCTGTTGGAGGAATGATTACACGGATAACCATCCATTTTTGTTATGATCCTGTGGCACTGAATGATGCACCCATGGCAGATATAACTAAGATAAATATGAATGCCCTTATTAACTAATTTATGATTCATGTATAGGGTATTCATTTCGGGTACATAGTTTCAAAGCAGGTTATTCTGATGCTCTTTGGCCCTAAAAAGGTCTAGATATTAAATCATTAGAATTGGGACGATGGCATTTTTGGTGCTGGTTATCGGTTCGAAGATGAAGAGGAGAACCAAGCTGAGGAGGACCAAGCTGAGGAGACCCACATCAAGGATGATACTAGATAGCACGATCCAGTGGGTAATCCCCCAGAGATGCCTAGTCAAATGGGTGAGAGCTCTTCATCTTTCACCTAAGAGGAGTGGGTTTGGATGCAAATAGAGTTGGGTGACTTCCGTGCTGAGCAGGCACGCCAAGGAGTCAAACTATTCTGTCAAGGAAATGAATAGACTCAACAATGGGAAATGATGAATGACATGCACCGGATGATGCAACACTTGATGTTGCAATTTCCACATCCACCTCCTCCTCAGTAATGTTTTGTAAGTGCTCTTCTCTCTTTGAACGAAAATATTGGGGATAATGTTTAGTTTAAGTGAGGGAAGGTTTTTCTTTGTTTGTTCAATTTTTGTTTTTGTTTTTGTTTTTTAGTATGTTGAATTTCATTCCGGTATTTTCAATTTTTGTTATTTGTAGTTGTTTGTTTTGTCACTAATGTGTTGCAGATTGATAGTACTTTCCCAAAGAAGGAACGAACGAGTAGTTAAGTGGATGGAAGACGCAACCCAGACTTGCTCCTCAAATACCTCAGGAAGTTGATACAACTAAAGAAAAGAGTAAGTGTTGGACGCAATTGGATGACACTGGATTGTGGGGGTATTGTGGTATACCCGAACTGGAGAATAAGTTGCATGACACGAGGAGTTCTTTGGAACCTGTAAGGTTATCCAAAAATGGTGAGGATACATAAAGCCAAACACAAGAATATCATCATGATATTTCATTCAGGTATTGACTTTATCACTCCGATTTTGCATGTATTCTACTTGAACAACACAACATGATAACAAACACTGAGGCACGTTTGTTTTTCACCCTGAGCCTTTCTAGCCATCCCGTATCATATGTTTATCATTTGTTAACCACATTTGGGCCTTGTCCCCTTGTTTTCTTTAACCTCATATGTTAACCCATGGCCATACATTTCCTACCCTTTGCTCGGCATGAATGTTGTAGATGTTGAAATAGTGCAAAAATCTAAGTTTAGGGTTATAATTCTTAAAGAAGCTGTCAAGTGCAAAGAAAGAAAAAGTGAAAAGAAAAAAATAGAAAAAATGGGAAGCATATGAATTCCCCGAGAAAAAAAAGAAAAGAAGCACTATCCTGATCAAGTTAAATAAAACCCCAGTGTAATGAATTGTGCACCGAGACAAGAGAAGCAACACAAATGACGAGCCAAAAACTCTTTGTTTATCCATTTTCCTTGTTTATCCCACTGTGCCCAAGCCTCGTTACAACCCAAAAACCTCAAACGTGTGTGAAATATATTTGTGAAGTGATGGTAGAGTTCATTCAAAGTTATGAGTAGATATTGCATACTTGAATTCTGAGTGCTTAAACACTTTAACCCCGGGAGATTTAGTGAGATATGTGAAAAAGCTTACAGGTGAAAGAGTAATTTGATGTGGAAATGCAACGGATAGTTCGGACCGGTGAGCCAAAATCTCGATCAAGAAGGTGAAAGGCTAGTTGCGAAGAACACCAACTGTGTTGTGGTGACAGAAATTCGGGGGTTACCTTGTTGTTGTAGTCTACATTACTGAAGGACAAGCAATGAGATAAGTTTGGGGTTGTGATCGGTCACCATTTCTACTATTTTTCTGTTAATTATTATGTATAAGTTCGTCAATTCTGTAACATTTTGCTTTGTTTTTGTTGTCGTTTTGTTTAAGTTTCGTTCTCATTTGCGAATTTATCTTTGTGTTGTTTTTATTTGAATTTCATGTTTATTTAGATGCTTTTAATGGTTTGTTAGTGTTTGTAATCCCCAGGTGAAGGTTAAAAAGTCAGAGGATTGGTACCACGCAAAAACAAGATACAAAGGTCCCAAGGCTCAGGACATGAGAGCTCGTGTCACTAAACACGGACCGTGTCAAGTCAGATGGAAAGGAAGCGCAAAAGGAGAGAAAAGCAGAAGGTGACAAGGGCCGTGTCAACGTGGGCGAAGAATATTTCAAGATTTGGGAGTTTTTAGTATTTTTGGGGAACAAGGACATTTTGGACATTTTGCACTACTGAGGGATGACCTAACATTACTAAAATCTGTTTTGAACCAAAAGAAAGGGACTCTTTGAATCATTGAGTATTTTACACGATAGAAGACCGGAGATTGGAAGCTTTGGGAACATAGAACTTCATGCGCGATAGCAATTGAAGATTGAAGATTCCAAATTTCTCGTAATGTCTATTTCTAATAGTTGTATGTTTGTACTTTTGAATTCTATGAGAGGCTAAACCCCCTAATGCCAGGGGGTGTCCCTGATTTTCTATGTTAAGAATATTGATCTTTTTGTTTTAATCAACATCTCAGTTTTATGCATCAATTTTATTATCTAGTAAATTGATAGTTGTACCTTATGGGACCATAGGGTTTCACTGTTTTTAGCATATTAGAACCGGACGATCGTGTTAAAGTTTTCTAAATAATGGTATTATAGATGATTTCACCTAGAACTAGGGAAATCCTATAATAACCGAGTTATTCTTAATAATGGAATCTTAACCTCTAAACTAATTAAAATGGACATTGAAATTAGGATAGAAGGTTAAAGGTTTTTCTCTAAGGACTTAGAGAAAGATAATCTTAAGAATCAGTAATTGAGGCAGATGAACTTGTTGAAAAGATCAAAGAGTGAAGGTTATTCCATGTAAATCATACACTCACCCTAGAATATTCAAATCATAATAAATAGTCAAATTTTACTTTCCTCTATTTTGCACTATTGGAGGATTTTATCCTAAAGAACTCCAAACAATAGTTTTTGTTCAATTGTATTAATAATCAAACTCGGTATTTCCTACGTAGTCTTCGAGATCGATACTCTTGGGGAAATCCCATTATTACTACATCAGTGAAAATAGTACACTTGCGATTTTTCGATCAATATCTATGTTCAGGTTGTAGCACAAGATATAATAATCATCTGCTTATATGTCGATGAATTTCTAGTAACTGGAAATATCTTGGAGAACTTGTCGAAGTTCAAAGAGCTGATGATGAAGGAATTTGAAATGTTGTATTTGGGAAATTCTCTTATTTCCTACGCATGGAATTTCAAATGTCGAAGCAAGGTATGGTGCTACATCAAAAGAAGTAGGGTTAATAGCCAATTACCCCCTGTCATATAGGCGAGTTTTGATTTACCCCCCTTTAAAAAAAAAAGTTTTGGATTACCCCCCTAAAATGTTAAAATGCTAAGTTTTTTCCCCCTATGTATAAAAATTATCCCCCTGTAAAATTTTTTTTTTTTATTTACCTCCTTGATTTTTACACATTTAGGGGGGTGACCAAAAATTACAAGGGGGTAATCCAATTTTTTTTTTAAAGGGGGGTAAATCAAAACTCGCCTATATGGCAGGGGTGTAATTGACTATTAACCCAAAGAAGTATGTCAAAGAGATAATCAAGAGATTCATAATGAATGATTTTAATACTGCATCCTCTCCTGTCGAACCAATTGTGAAGTTGGAGAGGAATACAAAGTCGATGTAACTTTGTTTAAGAAAATTGTGGGATCTCTGAGGTATGTGTGCAATTGACGACCTGATATAGGTTTCGAAGTCAGATTAGTAAATAAATATATGAGTGAGCCAAAAGCGTCACATATGAAGGCTGCAAGAAAAATTCTAATATATTTGAAGGGTTTAATAAATTATGGAATACTATTTCAACGAGATTCTGAAGGCAAAGATGCAACAGTTAATTGTTTTTCAAAATATATAGCAGGATTCAATGCTGCTTGTCAAGCAATTTGGATCAGATTAGTACTTGAAGAAATGGTATTCGAAGTGAAGAAACATCTAGTGTTGCAAATTGATAACAAGTCAACCACAAATTTGGCAAAGAATTCAATTATGCATGGAAGGAATAAGCATATCGAAGCTAGATTTCATTTCCTAAGTGAAAAGGTAAATCGAGATGAATTTGAAGTTAGGAATTGCTCAAGTGAAGCACAAATGACCGACATCTTCATCAAAGGATTGAAGATCGACAAATTCCTGAATTTGTGAAAGAAATTAGGAATAATTCAGATTGACTATTTTTAGAGTATGTTTGACAACTTGGATTATGATGGTGTATTGAAATATTAAATTATATTTGCTAAAATATTATATTAGATTAGATTTGATTAGATTTAATATTTAAATATAATCCAAGTTGTGTAGTCCTAAGACTAGGGGTGGCAAAGCGGGCAGCCCGTCCCGTTTAGGCCCACCTCGTTTAAGCCAGTCCTAAAGCGGGGCGGGGCGGGGCAGACAAACAAAGGTGCCCGAGCTCAAAAGTCAAGTCTGTCCTGTTTACTAACGAGTTTGAGGGTTGGCGGACCGGCCCGCCAAATTTATATTTTTTTTTTTATTTTAAAATTTAACTTAGTACATAATTTATAAGTTTTTTAATTATTACCAAAGAATCGATAAAATATTTTTTTTCAACACATAATAGAACTTCAACACAACCAATTAATTCGAAAAATAAAATAAATAAATACCAATTACAACAAAAAAATAACAAAATAAACTCAATCACAATAAATAAAAAATATCAAAATAAAATTAAACGTTACATATCATCCTAATACTATTTAAAAACTAACTACTAAAAAATCATATTAAGATTTTACACAAGACAAACAATGATAACAATTGCATTACATAAAACATCGTATGACATAAAATAGTAGTGCATAAAATATCAACACTCAACTCTCTCAATGTTTACATCATGTAGACTCTTATATTGACTGTTTCCTTATAAGTTAAATCATAAATTTGACATAAAACATTGTTATTTTATTTCAAAATTTTCTAATCAACACATGTATTAGAAAGTTATAAAAGGAACGTTGAACTTATATTCAATTTGTCTATATAATAATTTAAAATACAATGTAATCAACATAATCCTAAGAGAAAAGTGTTATTTTTATAGTTAAAGTTGTTTTAATTCGAAGTAAAAATTAAAAAGTTAAAACAAAAAGTCCACGGGAAAATCTCACCCCACTTTTTTAGGTGGGGCGGGCCAACTTAAGATACTAAGTCAAAAACTTCAGTCCAGTCCGTCAAAAATAGCGGGTCAAATGGGTCGACCTGGCGGGCCCAACCCATTTTGTCACTCCTACTTAAGACCAATTAGGATTGTATATAAATAGTCATAGTCTACTATGTATCATTATTTGTACAACTCAATAATACGAATTTTTATTTCTTTTATTATTCTCTCTTCATTAAAAGTATTAAATTTACATTCTCTTTGTTGATTCAATTCTTTTAATTTTCGTTTTTCAATATAATTATTGAAAGTTATTTTTATGAAGTCATAAATCATTTCACATTCCTATAAAATAATAATTGTATTTTTAATTAGTATGAAATGACTAAAACATCTTACTAGTTTAGAATGGGGAGAATATTATACAACAAAAATCCTCTATCCGTTCCTTTTTAATTGTCACATTTGTCAAAACCTCTATAACCAAGACACTAAAAAAAAAACAAATATATTCATTTTTTTCCCTAATTTAGCCTTACTTTTATCTTTATTCAACCTATTATTTCTCTTTTCTAAACACTCTTCGTTTAATGTATCAATTAAAAGCAAGAGTATAATGGACCTTATACTTATAAAGTGACAATTAAAAATGAACAAATTTTTTGACAAGTGTAATAATTAAAAAGGAACAGAGGGAGTATAACTTTAGAATATTAATTAATGATTTTTTCGACAGAACAAATCTTACTCATTTTGGTCACTATTATAAGGGCTTTCATGACAAAATTATTTCAACGAGCTATTATAATATCGTATTGATATTTTTTAGGTTTAAACAATTTTTTTGTTTCTGTAAATTAGCGTGTTTTTTATTTATTTTTCTTGTAAATGATCTTTGAATGTAACTTTTTTTTAAAATTTTAATCTCTAAAATTCACATTCAAGAATCATTTTAAAAAAGAAATAAATTACAAAAACAAAAATAAAAAATACGTTAATTTATAGAAATCAAAAAGACTATTTAAATTTAATTTTTATATTGAAAAAATATTTTAAGATTTATTTAAAACGAAAAAAATGCATAAGAAAGAAATAAATGTGAGAGAAGTAATGAAGAGATTGGCCACTTCTCTTGTTTGTAACAGAAGAGAAATAAAAAAGAGATCTAAATTCTCTTGCAACCCACACACCTTTTACACTTCTCTCCAAATTTCGAAGAAAGGAGACGGAGGAAGAATGATTCCACTTTTGCTCCCCTCTTATTAATTGTCAATCTATATAGAAAAATCTAGAAATTTGTCTATGGGAGATCATATAGCCTTGTTGTTTCTCAAGCATGCAAAAATCAGAAAGTGTTGCTGAAAGAAATCAATCATCAATTTTTTTTAGTGAAGTTTAAAAAATAATTTGATATTTACTGAAAAAGCAATAGTTTTGTTTTGGATATGGTGAACAGTGAATCGGTGGGTGTGGGTGATGTTTGTGTGAGAATGAATACACATGAAAGGGAAGAGAGTATGGTAGTTTTTTGACGTCGTTTAATAATAAACTAATTAAAATGAAATAAAAAATATAAACATGTTAAATTAATTAATAGATAAAATTATTTTTAAAATTATTTGACTTAGTTAAAATTGATATTTTATTTTAATGGATAAGTGAAATAAATTTGTTAATTAAATCAATAACAAGTAATTATTTTTAATTTAGCTAAAAGACTCAATTATATTTAAAGAAAAATACAGACCTAGGAAAGTCTTTGGGCATCTCACCTAGGAAAGCTACTGACAAGTCGCAGGTAAGGGGTGATGGATCTCATTCTCAGTTGCAAATAGCCCTTTCATATTTAATGAGATTCATAAATATCTCTTGTTGGATCTCATTCTCAGTTGCTAAACGAGCCTATATCATACAAATGGACAACATCAACATTTATATCAGAACATTTTGACCTTTAACTCGCTTGTACGTGATGATAACAATCTCTGTTATGTTTTGAAATGACACATGATAATGATCTCTTTATGTTTTGAAATTTTGGTATTCCAGCAGCCGACAAATTTAAAGAGTAATTTTATTGTTAATTTTTTAAATTTAACCTAATATAGAAATAGAAAATAGATGATCTACTGACCATATAAATATTAATAAATTAAATATTTTTTTATATTATTCTGTTATTTAAAAAAAAAATTAATGACATATTAGAATATTGATTTTCTATTACAAGACACTTTAAAATATTATAAACATCACATCAATTATTTTGTAATGGTATCTCTAATTTAAAAATGAAAGATAATTAAACGGAAACACTTGAACCAAAAAATATATTAAAAAAAGAAAAGAAAAGAAAAGCAAGACATAGATTAGAAACAAAGCATTTCTGATGCGTGTACAAAAAAACAAAGATAATTGGAATTTTATTTCCGGATTTCAATGAAATAATATAGATTTCTCAAAGAGTGCCAGCACAGTACAAGAACAAATGAAGAACTAGAAATACCAGAACCAATTCTTTCATTCATGACTTATTATATAATACAACTTTTGCATCATCTTGGAAATTAACCAAGAACTTGAATAAAAACAAACCCTAAAAAACATGGGTACTATCAATTTTCCTTCACATAGTTTTGCATCAAACTGAACATGATGCACACCAAAAGGGAAAATTATCTACTCATCTAAACTATATATACAGAGCTTTTAGAGAAATTCAAAAACACCACAAGAAGGTGGATTGAAATCATTAACGAAGGTAACCATAAAAAGGAAGAGGAGTATTATTGGGACGGTTGAGTGGAGCAAAAGGCCCGGTGTTAGTTTCTTGAACAATAACAACAGTTTCAGCAACTGACATAACAAACTCTATGGCCATTCTAACCATAGTTATGCACAACTCAATTCTATGAATCACCATCACTTTTCTCTTTTCTCTTATCTGAATCTCAAACTACTTTCTTTTTCTCTCTTGATTGGGTTTTAGAAGAGGAGAGGAGATAGTACTAGGAAAAGGGTGGTTGTTGAGATTTATAGAAGACCCACTTGAAATTGAAACAATTGAAGAAAACAAGAAAACTGTTATTTTATTAGGAGAGAGAAAATGTTGAGAAGGTGTTGGTAATTGGTTGGTCAGTTTCAACTTTTACTTTTGCTTTAAGCGGATAAGAAAGAAGAGTGGATAATTAAATGCAGTTATGGGATCATGCACTCACACTCACTATGTTGGAGACCTTTAAATTGAAAATTTGAATGGTCCAGATTTAAAGATCAATATAGATGGCTGAGATGCACAAGGAATCTATTTCCCATTCTTTCTTGTTCAATGTTTAGAGAAAAAAGTTTTTTTTAGTTAAATATACGGGTTAAAAGATAAGTTAGCTCATAGTTTATGGATTAGTTGATAATTGATGGATAATAAATTATAGTTTGTAGTTGATTGTTGAGACAATTGACTGATAAATTTGCAGATAGATTATAATTTATAGTTGATGGTCTATAACAGATAATTTATAGTTTATCGTTGATGGTTGATGACAAATAATTTATAGCCTAAACGGTTCAATTAATTTATAAATGTAAAATGCTATAAAAAATATTTAATAAGGATAAAAAAAAAATAATAATAATAATTATAAGTTAATAAAATAAACTTTAAACTCGTAATTAAAAGATTGTTATCAAACAAGTCTAAAATATTATATCAACTTATAAAATATAAGTTATAAGTCATAAACTTAAAAATTTATCTTATCAAACAATCCCAAAGAGTATAGAAAATTAACTCGATAATCTAGTATTTAAAAATTTGTTTGGGTGTTTTTTTTTTCTTAAAAATTAAAATTGTATTTTAAGAAATCTTACATTGAAAAAATAACAAGGTTCGTATATGTTTTTAAAAATTAATTTTAGATATTTTTTATTTTAAAGAATATTTTTACACATGAATTTTATTTAAATTATTTCCGTGTTCAAAAGGTGAAAATATAATATTTTTGAGAAAATAAATTTTAACTAACTATATTTTTTCACTTTTACTCATATTTATTTTAATTTTATTTTTTACAATTTTAAATTAATATTTTTAAATATATTTGAAATTTAAGTTTTTATCTAATACTTACATAGAAATTTTAAAAATAGGATTTGAAGGAGTGATATTTTACAATTTGAAACAAAGACACTTACTATGTATAATAAATTAAAAAAAGAATTTTTCGTAACTCTAATTAGTATTTTTCTTCTTCTTATAATTAAATAATTTAAATAACTATAATTATAAAAAACATGTTTATATATTAGAATTTTTAAATTTTTAATTTTTAAAAATTAAATTTAATAATACGGATCAGACTTAAACTTTACAACTCATTAATAATTTTGGACATGTCAGTACAAATTATTTTATTTTAGGGGTCGTTTGTTTCAAGGTGTCAAAAATTATTCTCAGGAATTACTATCCCAAAAAAATAGACGTGGAAAATTTATTCCAAGAAATTATTTTGAAAATTTGTTTGGCAAATATTTTATTATTCCTAGGAAATTTTATAATTTTAATTTATTTATTTTAAAAATTATATAAAATTTCATGGAAATCCATTTTCCCATCCTTCAACATGGGAATAATTTCATAGGAATAATAGAAGTTATAGGAAGTTATTTTGTTTCTTAAAATCTTTATATCTAAGAATAATTTTTTTCAATCTTGTAACAAATATGAGTATTCCCACTTTTATCCATGTATTCTCAAAAATGTAATTCTTAAACTTGAAACAAACACCTGTGTAAGCTTATTTAGAGTGAGTTAAATTGAGTGAGGGTCGATTCACATTAATATTTTTATACTCATTTTAGTATAGTAAGATATTTAACTTATATTTTATATTTTATAAATTTATATTACAAATTTAAATTTGTATGGTAATGGTATTTTTTCACGAATTTATAGTTTTTTTCTAGTTTATAGTTTATTAATAATTTTTAAATTTTTTTTCTCGTTTTAACAAATAATTTATAATTTTATTTATTTTTTATTTTATTTATTTTTTATTTTAACAAAAATCCATTTCTCGTCTGAAAACATGTCGGGGCACCGACCACATGTCTCCCCCATCATTTCGGTTGACTGTTTCCCGAAACTAACACACCGCTATCTCATACCAGTACCACATCTAATTTCCTACTTCTCCATAATCAAGATTTGAGTTTTGAATCTCTCTCTCTCTCTCTCTCTCTCTCTCTCTCTCTCTCTCTCTCTCTCTCTCTCTCTCTCTCTCTCTCTCTCTCTCTCTCTCTCTCTCTCTCTCTCTCTGTGTGTGTGTCTATTTTAATATTAGGTTTTGAGATTTTATTTATTTATTTTATTTTTCCTTTGTTTATTTTATTTATTATTTATCATTCACATATATTATGCTGCAACTGCATAATTTTTTGAAAATAAAATTTAAATATAATTTGAAAGTAGAATTATAAAAAACAAACATTAAAATAAAAAGAACTGAGTTATTTTAAAATAATCTGGCATTGACACTCAGCAAATTGAAAGACATATCATTAAAAATAAGTCTCAAATTACACAGGGGAATAAAATTCAACACAAAGCTTCAAAAAAGAGACTCAAATCATGTTTTTTGAAATAGGGGCCAAAATCTAAAAAATACATAAATAGAGATATCAAAATTACAATTGAAGATGCTCTTTTTGAGATACATCCTTTGCAATCTTTGGGACTGAATGATTCGCAAGCTTTGTTTTATCAAAAAATTTGGTCTACGGTAGGGAGTGATGTCAAGAACTGTGAGGAGGAACCGAGGGAGATAAACCACACTTACATTACGTTAATTACAAAATGTAAGAATCCTAAGACTCCATGTGACTTTCGCCCTGTTAGCCTTTGCAATATGGTGATGAAACTTGTAACAAAAGACACTGTAAACCGTATCAAGGGGGTGCTTTTAGATATCATAGAAATTGAGCATATTGCTTTCATCTATGTAAGACTCATTTATGATAATGTGTTGCTTGCAAAGGAGTGTTTCCATTAGTTGAAAAATAAGAAAGTTGGGAAGAATGGAGTTATGGATCTGAAACTTGATATGTCAAAAGCCTACGATAGGATGATGTGAAGGTTTGTGGGGGAGGTTTTAAAGTCTATGGGTTTTCATATTCTTATGGTGAAGTTATTCATGTGGTTCATCTCTTATGTTTCCTATCAATTTCTCCTCAATGACCAACCTGGAAAAAAAATCTTGGTGAGAGGACTTCGTCAAAGATATCATTTTTCCCTTACTTGTTTTTGATTTGTGCATATGCTATTTCTAGGATGCTAAAGGTAGAGTCTAATTCTAATAATATCTATGGAATTTAGGTGGCTAGGAAAGCTCCAAATATCTCTCATATTTTCTCCGTGGATGACTGTTTATTTTACTCAAGACCAAATTTTCAAGAAGCTAATGCAATGATGAATATCCTTGCCAGATACCAAGAAGCTTCATGTTGGATGGTTAATCTTGGAAAGAGGGAAGCCTCCTTTAGTCGAAATATGCCAGAATCTGTTGTAGATACGATTCGTAACATGATGGGAGTAAAGATTGTTCAATCTCATACGAAGTACTTGGGCTTACATGTACTTCTCAGTAGATCCAAAATGAGGTTCTTTCGATCGCGGTTAACAGCGTTTGGAAAAAGGTGAATGATTGTAAGGAAATTTTTCTTTTTAGGGCTGGTAAAGAGGTTTGGATTAAGGTTTTGGATGAAGCGATTCTATCATATATCATGAGTTGTTTCAAACTTCCTGAAGGTGCGTTCAAGGAGTTTGAGAGCTTGATGGCTAAATTCTTGTGGGGGTCTAGAGAGTGAGAAATGAAGATTCATTGGGCAAGTTGGGAAAATCTCTCTAGTGCTAAAAGGGATGGTGTCATAGGCTTTAAGGGGATTTTAGATTTCAATGCGAGCTTGCTTGGGAAAAATTTCTGGAGAATTCAATATGGTCAAAGCTCTCTTCTTTCAGAGGTGCTCAAGTGTAAATACATCTTGTTGAGTACAATCCAAGATGCAAAATAAGGGTATGCTCCTAGCTATGTGTGAAGAAGTATTCTTTGTGCAAGAGATGTGGTTAAGGAGGGGTCTAAGTGGTGTATTGGATATGGTACAAAAGTGAATGTGTGGGTGGATAATTGGATTCCTAACAATGAAAGTTCAAAGTTACCAGTACTAGAAGTGGGTAGGACCAAGAGGCCTTGGTCTGTGATTTAATTAACCATGACTTCGGAAGTTGAAAGAGAAATTTGGTTATTTCTTGGTTTGTGTCGTTAGAAGCTTAATAGATTTTTAGCATTTCTATCTCAAGGAGTGGGCTTGAGGATAAACTTGTGTGGCATTGGGAAAAATATGGAGAGTGTTATGTGCATTCGACCTACCATTTTCGTAGAGAAGGCATGCGGCTCTGAAGGAGGGTCTTTCTTGTCCTATGTATTCTTCTCTGTTGAAAAAACTTTGGAAGGCTTTGGTGAATTTGTGTATCTGAAGTTTTCTCTGGAGGTTCAACAAAAATCTCTAGCCTACTAAGTTAAATCTTGCGAAAAAAGGTATGCATCTTGACATTTGCTGCTCTCTGTGTCATGATAAGGTTGAAACTTCTCAACATGTTTTCTTGGTTTTCCATTTGCGCAAACTGCCTGGTTTTCTTCCCTCATGGGTTTTCATATTCCTCATAATCCAGATCCATGCATTTAGATGGAAGAGGGTCTTGAGACAAAGGATGCTCTTGTTTCCCATTTGGTTCTTTGGAAAATTTGGAAGATGCGAAACGACTGGGTTTTCTCTAATGTGTAGTGGAGGCCTTTTGATATTTTTCAACAAACATGAGAACATGTCATGGAGTTTAACTATGCTAATCCTTTTCTGCATGCTAAGAAGAAAATTGTAGCGGGGAACGAACTTTTGAAATGCTTGGTTTGTTGTTATATGTGTAGGTGGACGCAGGGTGTTTCGTTTCAATGATGGGATCATGGCTATGGGAGCCGTCATTCTGGACAACATGAAGAATTGGCAAATTGGCTTGTCTATTATCAATCACAGGTAACCATATTTATAATACCAGTACAACAAAAATCATATCTTTTCCTAGCAATTAGGAAGAGACCTAAAAAATAGGAAACAACTAAACAAATATGCAAAGATATATCCTAGCAATTATTTTCCTAAATATATCTTTTCCTAAAATATCTCAATACCCCCCCTCAAGTTGGAGCATGGGATTCAAAAATGCCCAACTTGGAAAGAAGAAAATCAAACTGAGCCTTTCCGAGAGCTTTTGTGAAAATATCCGCCTATTGAGACGATGTGGAGACATGAGATGGTGAAATCAAACCCTCATTTATTGCATCCCGAACAAAATGGCAATCTATTTCAATATGTTTTGTTCTCTCGTGAAAAATTGGATTTTTCGCAATATGCAACGCAGACTGACTATCAGAAAATAATTTAATTGCCTTAGAATGATGGACACCCAAACTCAACAACAGTCCTTTTATCCACTTTAATTCACCAAAGGACTGACCATAGACTGCTCACTTCGGTAGAGGATCGGGAAACCGTATTTTGTTTCTTCGTCTTCCAAGAAATTGGAGATTGGCCTAAAAATACTATCCATCCTGTCAGAGAACGGCGAGTAAGGGGACAAGCTGCCCAGTCCGAATCACACCAACCTTCCAATGTCAACTCACTATCTGCACGAAGCAAAATGCCCTGACCGGGAGTCCCTTTCAAATAACGAACGACTCGTAGAGCCGCCTCCCAATGCTCCATGCGAGGTTCTTGCATAAATTGAGACAAAATATGGACCGAATAAGCCAAGTCTGGTCGAGTGACCGCAAGATAAATCAGACGACCCATAAGTCGTCGATATGATTCGAGATCTGACACAAATTCACCAGTAGCAAGGCCAAGCTTATGGTTCTGCTCAATGGGATACGCACTTGGCTTTGCTCCTAGTAATCCTGTTTCAGAAATAATGTCCAAAGTGTACTTTCGTTGACACAGAAAAAATCCTAATGAGCTACAGGCCACTTCAATTCCTAAAAAATATTTGAGACTTCCCAGGTCTTTCATTTTGAAACAATCACTGAGATAAGCTTTGAAAACGGTAAGTGCAGCGGAATCATTCCCAGAAATAATAAGATTATCCACATAAACCAATACATTAATGCGAACAGTGCCTTTACTATATGTGAAGAGAGAATAGTCTGAGTAGGATTGAATAAAGCCATAACCTTTCAAAGCCGACACCAATTTTGCAAACCAACACCTAGGGGCTTGTTTCAACCCATACAACGACTTGCGCAACTGACACACCAAAGACGGTTCCGACCTCTCAAATCCGGGAGGTAATTTCATGTACACCTCTTCATCTAGATCACCGTGCAAGAAGGCATTATGGACATCCATCTGGTGCAATGCCCAATTTTTTGAAGCTTCTATTGCTAAGAAGACACGCACCATAGTCATTTTGACCACCGGAGCGAATGTTTCATTGTAATCAATACCCTCCTATTGGTGATTGCTCAATACTACCAATCTTGATTTGAGGCGCTCAATATCCCCATTTGATAAATATTTGGTCTTGTACACCCATCGACTACCAAGAGCACGTTTTCCCGGCGGGAGATGTTCCAAAGTCCAAGTTCCATTATCCTCAAGAGCCTGGATTTCCTCCTTCATTGATTGTCTCCACCCGTCGTACTTCATAGCCTCTTTAAAGGATTTAGGATCATTACCTTTGATAACAACTGCAAGAAATCTCCGATAATTTACAGAATAATTGTCATAATTTATATAATGTGTTAAAGGATAAAGAGTACCTTGGGAGAGATCGGAGGAGGAAGAAGATGAGGATGTACTATTAGCAAAAACCGTATGTGTCACAAAGTCCCGATACAAGGTGTTCAGGAATTTTTCTCGAAACCCGCGACCCATTTCCTGCTCACGGACTGTTGGAGCTGCTGATGTAGACGAAGGCCCAACATCCTGATCAGATGCTGGTACAGGTTGTTCTTGATTCGGCCCAAACGGCGCTGGTGAGGTCTCAGGAGATGGTGAGTCTGATGTTTGAACGTTGGGTTGGGTTTGCTGCTGACCCAAGAATTCGTCATCCTCATGAATTTCATTGTCCAAAATTAATTCAGCAAAATCCTCATGAATTTCTTGATCAACATGTTCATTATTCGGGGTGTTTACATCCTCCGGACACCCAAACGGGAACACCTCCTCAAAGAATTTTACATCTCGTGAAACAAAAAATTCTTTTGTATCCAAATCAAACAATCTCCAACCCTTTTTACTGAACAGATATCCAACAAAGACACATTTTCGACTTCGACTAGCGAATTTATCTCCCTTAGTTTTTTGATTATGTGCATAACACAAGCACCCAAAGGTTCGAACAACATCAAAACAGGGGGGTTTATCAAAAAGTATTTTAAAAGGTGTTTTATTCAGTAAAAGAGGAGTAGGGGTACGGTTGATTAAGTGAGCAGCAGCAAGAACACATTCCCCCCAAAAATAGATAGGCAATTTTGCTTGAAAACGCAATGCCCGACCAACATTCAAGATATGTTTATGCTTCCTCTCAACTCTCCCATTTTGTTGCGGAGTACCCACACAAGAAGTTTGAAACAAAATTCCAGGTTGCATCAAAATATTCAAGCAAACAATTAAACTCAGACCCGTTATCACTTTGAACAACTTTAATTGTTTGAGAGAATTGTCTATCAACCATAGTAACAAAAGCCATAAACATTCGAAACACTTCCAATTTATCGACTAACAAATAAATCCAAACCGCTCTCGAAAAATCATCAACTATTGTCAAAAAATAACGAGCTCCACACGAGGAAACATGCCTATACGGTCCCCACAAATCACAATGTATTTTCTCAAAAATTCGAGAAGCTTTATTATTACTTAAATGAAATTTATCTCTAGGATGCTTAGCACGCATACACACTTCACATCCCTTATCCAAATGATCTTTATTACTACTGACATGAGGAATCATCTTAACTACTTTTTCCGAAGGATGCCCGAGCCGACGATGCCACAACTCCAAGTTTGATGTAGCTTTAGCATTAGACACGAATTTCAGTTTGCTAAAGTAGTACAGTCCGTCTCTCTTAATTCCCGTTCCAATCAGCTCCTTCGTTTAGTCCTGTATAGCACAAATATGAGAATCAAATTGGACAATAGTTTGTAACTCATCATTAAGTTGAGAGACAGACAATAAATTGCAACTCAAATTTGGAACATAAAGAACTCCGATGAGAGTAATCTTGTCCGATAAACGAACAGATCCCACCAAAGTGGCAACCACTTTTTCACCATTCAGAAAACCAATCGGGCATTCAAAATTTTGTGTGTCAAATAACCAAGAACTTTCTCCTGTAACATGGTGAGTTGCTCCGGTATCAATAATCCAAGACGATGCATCAAACTTACCATTCAATCTATTGTCGGGGATTTGAGCATTACCAATAAGACCCGATATAGCCTTCCATTGCTCGGGTGTGAACAATTGACCCAAGTTCGAAGGAGACGAACTTGCAGCAGCATTAGCACGCACTTGGCCACGTTCCTGCCCCATTGTGGGAGTCTTCCTGCTCTCGGGCCAGCCATCCGGATAGCCCACAAGCTCAAAACAACGGCTCTCCGGATGTCCCTTCTTCTTGCAATGACCACAGACCGAGTTCGCCCAGCAACCCGAGGCTTCATGACCTATTTTCTTGCATAGAGAACACACTGGCCTGGCAGAACCTCGTCCCCAACTACGGTCAGCCCCTGCCCCTGCTCTTACAGCGAACCCAATTGCCTCAGATGGTTTGGACTCGACTTCTTGCTTCGATGTACGCACACGTTCCTCTTGTGTAACCAACTGGTATGCTCTATCAAGACTCGGAAGAGGGTCTTGTGATAATATGTTTGTGCGTAAGGAAGAATAAAATTCAGGAAACAATCCCATTAAAAAATCATGTAGGCGTGCTTGTGCTCGACGCTCCTCGTGCAATTTCCCCGCCGAACACGAAGCACAACAAGAACACGAGATCAAGGGCTCGTGTCGATCAAGTTCCTGCCACAAAGTATGCAACTTGCCGTAGTACACAGAAATAAGCATTAATTTGGTCTGTTCGCACTTTGCGATTGAAGAACGCAATTGTTGAATGCGAGGGCCATTAGTTTGTGCGAAACACTGCTTGAGGTGATCCCAAAAGGGTTTAGCCTCTCTGAATTTGGACAAGGATGTCTTCAAATCTGGGTCTATCGTATTCGTGATCCATGATATGAGCATCGCATTAATCGCCGTCCAATCAGACTTCGTGCAAGGGGGTGACGGTTAATTGATCGAGCCATCCAGAAATTCGAATTTCCTTCGGGCTTCTAATGCCCTTTGTATGTCGGCTGCCCAAGATTCATAATTATCTGCTGTTAGGCGGGTGGGTGTGATGAAATCTCCCGGTCGGTCTTGCGATCCGAGGTAATATGGTGAATTAGGTTCAATCTTAGGTGTTGGTGGTGGTGGTGGTGGGGTTTCACCGCCAGCCATATCAAATTATTCTTGAGAAAGACGTTCTCAAGCTCTTGATACCATGAAGAATTGGCAAATTGGCTTGTCTATTATCAATCACAGGTAACCATATTTATAATACCAGTACAACAAAAATCATATCTTTTCCTAGCAATTAGGAAGAGACCTAAAAAATAGGAAACAACTAAACAAATATGCAAAGATATATCCTAGCAATTATTTTCCTAAATATATCTTTTCCTAAAATATCTCAATACCCCCCCCCCCCTCAAGTTGGAGCATGGGATTCAAAAATGCCCAACTTGGAAAGAAGAAAATCAAACTGAGCCTTTCCGAGAGCTTTTGTGAAAATATCCGCCAATTGAGACGATGTGGAGACATGAGATGGTGAATTTGTTTACTCCTATTATTGAAGTGTTCGAAGATTTGAAAAGTGATAGTCATTCTAAGGGTGAACCAAAAAGTTTGTTACTTGTTATGCAAACTTTTGGTTTTGTGTTTATGTTGCACTTAATGGTTGAGATTTTATCATTGACAAATAATTTGTCACAATCATTGCAAAAGGGGGATCAAGATATTGTTCATGCCATGGAACTTGTCCAAATATGCAAGAAAAAGTTGCAAGAATTTAGAGATGGTGGATGGGAAACACTTTATGACCAAGTTGTGGCTTCTTGTGATAATGTTGAAATTGATGTTCCTGACATGGAGTCTCGGTATGTGAAAGATAAGAAATCCAAACGGCTTGCTCCTTTCGTTACAAATTTTCATTATTTCAAGAATGATTGCTTCTTACATGTCATAGATGTGGTATTGAAAGAGTTGAATGATCGGTTTACACCTGAAAATACTGAGTTGATCAATTGTGTTGCTTGCTTGAGTCCTTGTTATTCATTTGAAGCATTTGACATTAAATCACTTGTGAGATTGGCAAGATTGTACAAAATGACTTTGAGGATCTTCTGAGATAAGGAATTGTCTAGTGAGTTGGAGACTTATATTGAGAGTGTCAAGATGGACGATCGCTTTTCTAATTTGAATGGAATCTCGGAACTTTGTAGGACTCTTGTTCGAACAAAGAAGCATAAGACATTTAGGTTTGTGTACACACTTATCAAACTAGCTTTGTCCTTACCGGTGGCCACTGCAAGTGTTGAGCGAGTATTCTCAGGGATGAAATATGTTAAGAATGAGTTGAGAAGTAGAATGGCTAATCCATGGCTAAATGATTGCTTAGTGACATTTGTGGAGAAAGAGGTGTTTAATACAATCGATGATATGGATATCATCAAGCGTTTTCAAGGAATGAACAAGAGAAGAATGCATTTACGATTAAACTAGATTATTTTCTATTTTTGAGTTGTAATTGAAATACTAGCACATTTTTATTAAGTAATATTATCATATTTTTGTCACTAATTTTTCCATACATTTTTTTTGTATATTTTACTCATTATGGGAATCCCTTTGAGTTTAATCCTGGCTCCGCCCCTGGTTGTGGGTCTTGAAAATGCGGAAACAATTGTTGTTGAGTGTGGTCTTAGGCTGACTTGTCACTTAAACCTCAAACATGTACTCCCTGTCTCAAAATAAGTGACTTTCTAGCTATAAAAACTTGTCTCAAAATAATAGTCTATTTACTTTTTCAATGCAATTTTTACCAACTTTACCTCTTATCTATATTTTTTTCCATGATATAATAATATATAACCGTCAATAATAATTAAGGGTGATTTTGTAAAAACATTATATTTATTGACTCAATCATTACATTTCTTAACTGTGTGTAACAACCTAAACAATATTTATTTTGAGATGGATGAAACAGTGCTTTAATATAATGCTAAGGTGGTGGTTGATTGCATAAATCACTTGGATGTGCGTGGGGACCTTGATCCTTTGGTGATTGATTGCAACAGCTTAATGAACAAGTTTGATCGTGTTTATGTTAGTTTTAATAGGAGCTCTCCTAATGTGTGTGCTCACAGTTTAATAAGTTTAGGTACAAGAATTTGGTTGAGTGCTATCTCACTAATACCTGTTGTTTATGTTCGGTCTTCGTTTTCTGTTTAATGAAGATTGCTTGATTATAAAAAAAAATGTTTAATTGCATCAAAATAATTCTTACTTTAGATATCAGTTAATAATTTTTTTAATAGTTCATATTATAATAGCATATATGCAATAAAGATATTTACACGAGATAGCATTAAAATCCACTTGCATGTTTTATATGGAAAAAATATTTAATTAATAATTTAGAACTACCTTCAATATAAAATATAAAATGTCTTGAAAACAACATATAATTATGCTATTGAATAATTAATTTATTATGTTAAAATTAAATAAAATTTTGTGGTTATATGAATGTATACTATCTAAGAGAATTTTTTTCTATTTTTCAATGATATAGAAGCCACACTGATGACAAATTTAATATAAATTTTAAATAAAAATTATCTTTGAATTTATATGAGGCTAAAATTAAAAAAAAAAATTAAATAAAAAAGAAATCTAAATTTTAAAATAAGAAAGGCCAAAATAGTAAGGAACCAAAATTATTATTAAACCTAATTTTTTATATCATATCATAAATTGAATACTGTTCAGCAACCAATCAAGGTAAACAACAACCAAAAGCATGAGAGAGATTCGAACAAATATGGTGTCAAATCTCTAGAACTTTGTCGGAAAAGAAAAACAATGACGCAGTTCATGTTTGTTTTTGCTTTTGCAAGGACAAAAGTAATTATTTTTTTAAGCATAAGCAAGTATTGAATAAAAAACACAAATAATCACGTTTTAAAAAAAATTACTTAAATAATTATATTTCGGATTTCATTTAAGTGAAGGCGTCATTTTTAGAGATGGTAACGGGGCGGATCGGATACGGTTTTTATCTCTTCAAACTCAAATCTGAGTCTCCAAACGATTCTCATTTCCCGTCCTAAATCCAATCGAAATGAATAATTAAAATTCAAATCTATCTCAAACGGGTTCGGGTATCCCTGTCTCACCATCGTCTATTTCATAAAATTATTTTTTTAATAAAAATATTTAATTTTTTCAAAATCAAATTACATTATAAATAATAAAATAAAACAACATAAAAAAAATGCATGTATACATTTCAAATATTTTAAATAATAAATACAAATCAAATTATCAAAACATTGGCCACATATTTAATATTCTAAATTATCAAAAATAAATAATAATGTACATAATCAAATAAATGGAGCGGGTTCGGGGATGGGTTCGGGGGTACTAGTGTCCACATTACCCGACCCGTCCCCGTATTTTGTAATCGGAGAAAACCCAAACCCAATCAAAACGGGTTTTCCCCATCAACTTCGGGGTGGGTTCGGGTGGGTACCCGTGGGTATGAGTTTTGTTGTCAGGCCTAGCCATCCCAGATGGCACATACACTCTATTTTTACAAGCAGGCGCCATTCCAAATGGCACATAGGTGCATCCACTATGCACTTAGACATCTCAGATGGCGCCTACAGTGCAATCTAATTTTTTTATTTACTTAAAATTAGCGAATTAGGAAACGGTTATGAATAAATTCGATTTGCATTAATAATAAAAGGATTACATAATAAAAGAAACAATTTTATATTATAAAGTACGAGTCTAGGTTCCTCAATCGCGTCCCCGCCTATTTCTTGCTAGATATCGACAAATTTCCTGTTGTGGCGGGGTCGAGGGTCCAGTGTCGTAGTGAATGCGTTCAGGATCTATAAAATCCGTCAAATCAATACAATCGGAAAATCCTCTTTGAAATAATCGGTTACCCATGCCCTCAAAGTTTGGTCGTGTCGGTGGTGGGTGGGGTTCCATGGGTGGTCGATAGCAGTGTTCGTCGGAATAAGGGGGTACAACTGAAATTGGTCTTGGGGAGTTCGGTATTGTGATTAATGGGAACTACTGGGTTAAGGGTAAGTTGGGTTGGTTGGGTCGTATTCTTCAGCCATGCCTGGATCTGGGCTAAGTTAAGAAAAGTTAGATGATAAGGGGTCCACATGAGGATATTGGATAAATGGTCTTGGTTCAGAATACTGGAATTGTGTGCGAGGCATTTAAGTGTATGGGAATTGAGGTTTGTATTGAGGTTGGAAGTTGGGCATATGGGTGGATTGGTGTGGTTGTTGAAATTGGGGTTGGGTGTTTGTGGATCGGTATCGGCGTGGTGTTTGGTGGTAAGTGGATATGTGTTAGGGTTGCGGTTGTTGTTGTTGTCAAGGTTGTTGTTGGGGTTGTTGTTGGGGCTGTTGTTGGGGAATTGAGTATTGTCCCCATCGTGTGCATGGGTCTATAAGATATCTTGGGTTACACACAAATATTTCCGGGTTAGCAACCGATTTGTACCAATCATAATATTCTTCGGTGTGTCGTATGTTAGACTCAGTGAGGAAAACAGGGAATTGTAAGACATGTTGGTCACGCTTTTTCCACATCTTACACTAATCCTTAGCGTACTGTTTCCAATTAGCAGCACCCCATTGAGCATCAACCCGTCTGAGATGGTACAGATCCAAACAAGTTGGTTCGCCAGGTATATCTTGATGCATTCCGAATTGCATCTTTACATATTCGCTTTGGTGCATCTCCACTATGTTGAACCGAATGATTGAAGTTTTCGCTGTCCAAACAATTGCATCATTGTGGTTGGGATCATGCTCCAAACCGAAATACGGTCTCCATATAAACTGCAGATAAAATTATATTAGGACGACGATAAACTTAAAGATTATTAAGTTAAAAGATAAAGATTGTAGAGGTACTAACATCATCCGGTCCAATGTGTTCTAAGAGATTACGATATATAGCGGCGTTGTTTCTTGGATTTTTGTTGTAATTCACGCCCTTCACACAAAACCTAGATGAATGATAAAAAAATATTTTAATATATTGGCGACGATATAAATAATAAAGTATTTGCGATATCAAATTACTTTGTTGCGTATGGAAACGTGAAAGCATTGTTGTTGGTAGGGTTTAGCGACTCCATTTTCCACCAAACCCATGCTTGGAGCAAGAAAGCACATCCATAAAAGGTACATGTGTCTTTATTTGCGTTTTTACATAAAGAACTATATAGATGGGATAAAACAGCAAAACCCAACTATACCTTCTTGTTTGATCAAAGTCGGCAAGCAATTGTAAATACATAAAATTAACAGCATTCCCCGTACTTTCGGGGAATAACAAGCTTCCAAATAATATCATTATGTAATTTATTTCCTTCATTATTCTTTGTTGATCGGTTAAATTTTCATCCAACCTAAGACTTCCGTAATGATTTTTAAGAGTGGTTAGATATATACCTTGGCCTCTAGCGGGAGTATTCTCCACCATATCCCTGTCCAACAATTCCTCACAGAGAGAGTTGGGTTGTTGCACTGGACCGTTCACATCCTTACCATCGATACGGAGACCAAACAACATGTACATGTCCTCTAGTGTGACGTTACATTCACCTATGGGTAGGTGAAATGTGTGTGTCTCTGGTCTCCATCTCTCTAACATTGCAAGAATAAACTTTGGATCAATAGTGCAGTTTGAAATCTTTATTTCATCTCCAAAACCGTCCCATTTAAGATACGGGACGATAAACAGATCGGGAGCAATGTAGTCGTGTCCACGGAATCTAAATCTTTTAGGATCCTTAAATATAAATGAATTAGTGTAGGTATTCATAAAGTTACTAAAAACATAATTTGCTATAACACATATACATAACATATAATTTATAAAACTTACAAACTCGACAATGTTTGCCCTTGTTCCTCTTTGTAGGTCACCCAAAGTAAGGAAAATCATATTTGAAATTAACTAAAACTGTGTTTTTTTCAGAGAAGATGAGAAGTGTGAGGATTGTTGTTGTAAAAAAATGTGTCTGAGGCGCCATATTTATAGGCGTATGAGTGAAAACATAAATTTATGAGGTGGTTGGGTGTTGCATGCATGAAATCAACTTGTCACGAAGGAGCCACATGGGATGACGCCTTAATAAAAATATGAATACATGCTCCCTATTGAATGGCGTGGGACAGGCTAGGGTATAGCTTGAGTGGCAGAGTAGGTGGCCGACTAGGGTGGCAGGATTCCTTAAGTGATAGGGCGAGGTGGCAGTCTATCATAATTCGCTATCCCATATGGCACCTATGTACAAATTTTAATGTATGCGCCATATGGAATGGCGCCTAAGTGGTTTATTCTCACTTTGTCACATTCTATGCAAAGCCTCTTATTTAACCAGACACAAACACAAGTTTGTAAACACTCATCTACCCAAAAAACGTTTAGAGGAAAAACAGTCACGAGGTCCCGTTTCACACATCTTCCAAAATCCAGTATTTTTTGGTGAGAACCAAATTATATTTTATAAGATGGAGGTTCAAGATGATGGGGATCTTCAAAATATGTTTTCAAGGCATGAGTATTTTGGGTACGACACTATTGAGTTATACGTTGTGCTACAGGAGGCTCCATTATCATAACCCATTCAATCACGAGTGATCGACCCCATGGTCAATGTGACATCCCAAATTTACCCATAGAATATTAATAAAAATCAAAGTGCAAACATTTTATCATACATGAGATGCCACATTTACTTCACATAAAAACAACATATATTAATCACTTTCATTCATATACATAACACTCAAAACCTGGATGAACCTGTACTAAATTAATTCAACTTTTTAATCAACTACAGTTCACTTAATATTGTTATTCGACTAAAACAACTTCCACAACAACATGATACTTCTTAAATTTGATTTAAAGCTCAACAACTTATAGTAGCAACAACATTTAATAAATAACAACTATCGTTCACCCCCCCGAGTGCTACGTATCAGAGAAATTGACACCAACTTGAACTAACAATTGTAACAGCTACTAAGCTTCAGCTAATCTTCTCGATTACCTGCATGTTACCCACGTAGAGGCAACATCACAACAGAAGGGGTGAGATATCAAATAATATAAACAAAAGTTTGATAATCAATATATTAGATTAGAATTATACAAATTTCACCGCTTCGTACGACAATCATACAACAAATACTAATAAACAACTTAATAGCAATAACAAGGCAATTTCAATCGGTCAACCTGACACTTCAATTAACACAACGTAATAACAACAACAACTTGTATCAAACAACAACAATAACTTATATCAAATAGCAAAGCGACGATCAACAAATAACGTAATAATAACAACAACTTCAATATACAAATCGAATGCGACTCAACTATGCAAATGCATGTGGTACCATTTGGAGCAAAACTCCCAACTTAAACATATGTCAGTTTATCGAGGTATTTCAACAAGGCATAAGCCTTCAACTTTCAACGTGGTTCCATCAAGGCCAACTTAATCATGCAATGTATGCTATGAGTGACATGGAACACAACATCAACCACAACGATAACAACATCATCAACCACAACCACAACCACAACAACAAAAACAACAACCAGAACAACAACAACAACAACAACAACAACAACTTAAACATGCATCAATTGCATCAACTTAAACCAACACTGGTCATTCGACCTACAACGCAAACATGCCCAGGAATTCGGGGCAATTCAACTTATTTGGATATACCTACAAATCAACATATTCATCATCGTTTTGACGAAACAAATCAACCAAGAATACCTGCTAATAACTACATACTACTCTGACAAATTTCAATCAATTCTGGGCAACTAATTTTTCCACTTAATTTATTAATTCAGCATTATTTCGTTCACTGCTATTGCTATCAATTATTATCTATCTTCAACTAATTTTATTATACTGATACAATTAATTTCCTGCATCCAAAAATCATATTGTCATCAAGAATACCAGCTCTATTGCTAAAACCTGCTAAAAACCTGTTATCAACCAGTATCTTGTTTCTGCTACAAAACTGTCTATAATCAATCTCCCACTAGCATACCTATTACTAATATTATATTATTGTCATTGTGTTATTTATCTAATCTTATTAATATGTCTCTAATTCTGTTATTGTTCCATTACCTGATAATGCTACTTGCAAAAAAAAAAACCAAACAAGACTTCAAAAATTACCTACACACTCGTAGCAGGAAGCACAAAAGTGAAAAGTGGCACAAGGGACATGGTGGGGAGCCCACCCTCTCTAATGGGGCGTCCACCCTTCATCTTATACACATGTATGTATGTGTGTGTGTGTGTATATATATATATATATACCTTTCTTTCTCATACAGGGATGTACTTGCCTAAAAAACAGAAAAGAACAATACTTAGGCCAAAACATACGTACATGTAACCTAAAACAACAAGGTGGGGCGCCCACCTCTCATCATAGGGCGTCCGCTGTAACGCCTAGGAATTAATTTAATTATTTAAATGAATTATTAAGGATTTATTTGTTGGAATTTGGTCGAAGAAGGAATTACCAGAATTATTATAAGAGGCATTATTGGATTAATAAGTTAGTTGAGCAGTTAAGCAGATAATCAGATAATTAGTCGATTTAATCGTTAAGAGAATTTATATTAGAAAATAATATTAGTTTTCATTAGAATATTAAACAATATAGTTGGGTTAAAATTGTGTGGAAATTAGCAAAATTGTGGTGTTGGTTTAGGCCCATTAGGAGATTGAACGGGACTGATTGAATTAAAAACAAACAGGTAGTATATATGAAGTAGCTTTACTAAGTGGCTAGGGTTTTGAAAGTAGAAGTTCTAACTGCCTGCTACGTGAGAGAAGAAACAAAGCTGCTAGCGGAGAGGAAAATAGGAAGAACCAATCCCAATTATACCAGGTAGAGTTAAATTAATGTCGATGAATTGAATTAAAAACCATAAAATTCATATTAGTTTATCAACTGCAAAATTAGGCTCCGGTTAGATTCGCAAAATTCGACCGAGTAATTTGAGCTACCTTCAATCCAAGATAAGGGTGAAGTTCAAATTTTATAATCGGGAGTATGACGATTAATATGTGGGATTAGAACTATAGTTTTACTACTGGTTGCATTAAAATTTTGATTATTTGGTGTTTGATAAACTGGAATTTGGATCGATTGTGTTGAATTTCTTGGTGTGTTGATGTTGCTATTGTAATGGTTTAATACATATGCGTTGAATTATTTTGTGTTGTGTTTGTGGTAATCAAACCTGAGAATTAAATAAGTCGAAACAGGGTAAGAACTGTGTGTATTAAATATGAAGAGGAAGCATTGGGACGGGGGCCCCACAAGTGAGGGCGGGCACCCCACGTTGTTGAACAAAGAAGAAAAGAAAATATATATGTACATAAGGAAAGGGGCGGATGCCCCAGGGGGTATGATGGGCGCCCCCAATCTTTTGTGCCTTGTTTGGATCTATTTAGTTAGCCGTTGGTTTTGTTTGGAAAATTGACAAAGAACCATACATGTTATACCTGTTAGAATAAGGAAAAGAAGAAAAAAAAATGAAAGATGATACACACATATAAGCAAGGGGAGGTCACCCCATGAAGAGAATGGGCGCCCCACTCTCTTTTCTCTTTCCTCCTCATTTTGTTTTTTTGGTCGCGTATGTATAGGCTTAGTACATGTTTTTCTTTCTGGCACATTAATCTCTTTAGTAAACTTAGTGAATATGTGCATATACATACATGTAGGTGTTTAGATAAAGTAAGAGTTAATATTGAACTGATTAGTTGGAAACATAATAAATTTACAGAGAATAAGAATTAGTAAATGGTTTTCTGTAGATCAGTGGTAGTGGCAAAATTATCAGTTAGCAGATAAATTGGTTACAGGAGAACAATGACAATCTGTAGCAGAAATTAGTTTAGCATAGCAGAATAATTTTAGTGAGTAGAAATAAATTATGTCAGTAGAATAATTTAACAGGAGGCTTAGATACATAGTAGAAATAGCAAAATAGTGTTAATAACAGTCCCGATTTAGCCGAATAGTCGAATTAGGCAGTATAATTAGTTGTCCGGAATTTAATAACATTTGACGGGGTAACTAAGATAGATTAATAGGTAATTGTGGTTGATTTATTTTGTTGAAATAAAGTTGGATGAGTTAATTTGCAGGTACAGTTGAATAAGTCGAATTGTCCCGATTCGTGGGCATGTTTAAGTTGTAGGTCGAATGACCATTATTGATTAAGTTGATGCAATTGATGCATGTCTAAGTTGTTGTCGAAGTTGATGTCATTGTGATTTAAGTTGTTGTTGTTGTTGATATTGTTGATTGCATGTCATTCATAATGTCGCATACATTGCATCGATTAAGTTTGCCTTGATGGCACCACGTTGAAGTTGAAGGCTTATGCCTTGTTGAAATGCCTCGATAACCTGGAATATGTTTAAGTTGGGAGTTATGCTTCAAATGGTACCACATGCATTTGCATAAGTTGAGTCGCATTTGAGTTGTATTTTTGGAATTGTCGTTGTGTTGTGTATTGACTGATTGTTATTTGGTTGTTGTTGCAAAACCGTGAATTATTATACGATTCTATCTAATATATTAATCATCATATTTTTGCTTATATTATTCGATATCTCACCCATTCTGCTGTGATGTTGCCTTTACGTGGGTAACATGCAGGTAATCAATGAGGGTAGTTGTTTCCGTCAATAGTTCGAGTTTGGTGTTATTTGCTCTGATACGTAACACTCGGGGGAAAATGAACGCTTGTTTTGTTTTGTTGTTTTAAGTTGAATTATTTAAGTTGTTTTTGAAGAAGTTTAATTTTGATTATTTCAAGTTAGACAAAGGTGCTATAAGTTAAAATATTAATTTGTGAATTCCGCTGCTTGGTTTATTAAAGTTGATTTGTTTTGAAGACTAAGTACTGGTCATGAGTTCTCTCTGTTTACATGTGTTATGTATCTGTTATAGTAAGTTTTGCGGTTAGTTTAAAGTTGAAAGTATAATATCCCATGTTCGGTTGAAATTTTTATACTATGATTTTATGTACAATTACCGGGTAGAAATGGGGTGTACATCCGCCCCCACCTAATACATATATATTTTTTATCTTCTCCTCTTAAACATAGGGTGCCCGTCCCACTCTTTTGGGCCCCCGTCCCAGTATTCCTTTACATACCTTTTACACGATCTTATTCTTTCAGAATTACCTTCGATTCCGTATTGTAGCTTACATCCTAATAATTTCTACCACGATACAATACCAACACAGCAAGAACAACAAATATAATTTATATTCAACACGAGTTCATCAACAACACTACGTATCAGAATCAAACACCACAATTTCAACCAATCGCAACTACCAGTTTATCAAAATCGAATACCACAAATTCAACACAAACAGTGCAAACTCATATAACCCAAATCCCACATATTAATCATCATATTCCCGGTTATAAAATTCGAATCCCACCCTTATCTTAGATTGACGGCGGCTCGAGTTTCCTGATCAAGTTTTCGGAACTTGGCTAACAGCAACAATCGTCTCGTATTCTCTCTTCTCCAATCCCTGTGCTTCCAATTTTTCCTCTTCTCTCCAACTTCTCCTCGTACAGCAACTTGTTTTATTTTCCTCTCAAAACCCTAACTTCCTTCTTTTCTCTATGTACAACAACTTCTATAGTCCTTTTGTCTCTTCTTTTTCCACTTAATCCATATAATAATAATAATATCAATCCATTACTCCATTGGGCCTAATATTCACACCTCCAACTTACTATTTATCTCACACAAACTAAATTAATTAATATTCTACTAAAAAAAATATTATTTATAATATTAATTACTCCTGGTTAAATCGACTATTTTCCCGATTATCAACTTATCAGCCCAGACAACATAATAATCCAATTACGCCGATAATATCCAAATTCGACTAATTCCAACAAATAATTCATTTAATAATTTAATTAAATTCGGGGAGTTACAGTCAATGATGACTCAGAAGACGAGCAACAACCTCAAATCCCTCTAGACCAAATTTACACACCCCGACGCATTTGAGCAACTTCAACATGGGTGGAGACTAAATAACAACAAATTACTTCTTCAACCCGTTTGTGCAGTTTGATGAAAATTTAAAGGTGGGAGACAAATTTTGTACAAAGGAAGATTGTGTTATATTTGTAAAAAAGTTCCACATGATTAACTCTGTTGACTATAAGGTCGATCGAGTAAATCCAGGAAGGTACAAGATAATTTGTATCCATCATCCAAATTGTATGTTCGGTTTATCCGCATCATACAGGTTGAGAAGTGATTGTTGGATTATAGGTTTTGTAACCACACACACTTGTGTTAGTTCTACTTAATTACAAGATCACCACAAATTAAGTTATCAGCTAATTTATCAAGAGATCTTACCTCTCGTCAACGGTGATCCTTCGTTGAAGGTGAAAATAATAATCACTCACATCACCACAAAAATCAACTACACTTGATGTATAGAAAGGCATGGTTAGCAAAGACCAAAGTGATTGAAATAATTTATGGAAATTGGGAGGATTCATACAAAGAGCTATTGCAGTATTTGCACGCACTTTAGACTTATGCTCCTGGAACTGTTTATACTATAGAAACATTGCCAACGTATACCCCAGACGGTAGTTTGTCAACGGGAATGGAATTTTTAGATGGTGCTTTTGGGATTTTTAACCTTGCATAAAAGGATTTGCATCGTGCAAACCAATTGTTCAGATAGATGGAATATGGTTGTATGGGAAATACAATGGCACACTTCTGATGGCAGTTGCACATGATGGAAACAATAACATTTTCTCAATTGCATTTGCTCTAGTCGAGGGAGATATTGGTGGTGCTTGGAGTTTCTTTCTCAAGAATCTCCAAACACATGTGACTCCGCAGCCTTGTTTATGTTTGATTTCAGACAGGCATGCATCTATTGAGAGTGCATACAACAATCCTGCAAATGGTTGGCATGAACCCCCTTCAACACATGTCTACTATGTTAGACATATTGTCCAATATTTCTCTCGGGAGATCAAAGACAAGAAACTTCAGACATCAGTAATGAACGCGGGTTATTCATTAACACAACCTACATTCCAGTACTAGCGCAACAAGATTAGAGTGTCAAATTTGGATGCAGGTACGTGGATTGATAATATTCCGGTGGAGAAATGGACGAGGTCATACGACAATGGGGTCAGATGGGGTCACATGACAACAAATCTTATTGAATCAATGAACGGTGTTTTCAAAGGCATACGAAACCTCTCAGTTACCGCTTTGGTGAAAGCCACCTATTTTAGGATGGCTTCGTTGTTTGCACGGAGAGGTGAAATATGGAACGCAGTGTTACAATTGGGACAACTGTTGAGTGAGATCTGCATGAAATATGTTAAGGAAGAGAGTGCCAAAGCCAACACCCATCTTGTTACAAGGTTCGATCGACATAACCACACTTTTGTTGTTAAAGAGACAATCGACTACAAAGAGGGGGGCAAGACAAGAGTATAGGGTTATTTTACCAACTCGTTGGTGCGATTATGGAAACTTTCAAACCTATCGTATGCCTTGCTCTCATGTCATTGCAGCGTGTGAGCATACTCATCAAGATGCGTTAAAACTTCTATTTCCCCTTTACAAGTCAAAGACGTTGCTCAACGTCTACAACGATGGATTTCCGACGGTGGCAAAACCGGATTACTGGCCTGAGTACGTATGCGAGATAGTTTGTCACAACCATCAGATGCGAAGGAATAAAAAAGGTCATCCAAAAAGCAAGCGTATCACCACTGAAATGGACGAGCTTGACAAACTAGAAAGAAAGTTTGGTTTATGTCGTCAGGTCGGACACAATCGAAAAAATTGTCCCAATCGTGCTACAAGCTCGACAACATGATAAATGTGATAAATGTATGCAATGTATCTGTACTTTTTTATTATTTAACTGCACTTTTTTTCATTAAGAGCATTTCTTACAACAACCAATACGCAAACAATAACTAAAAACATAACACGATTAAAACAACACGAAAATATAACATCAACAACACAGTCAAATATCTAAGCTACTACGATCGTCAAAAAAATTTCATCAGAACCACACATCGTCGTGATAACGTCAACGTCTATTCTAACTTCCTCCAACCAAAATTCAAGGTTGTCCAGTTGTGAAGTTCATGGTCGTTATTTTTCTCTGGATCCTTCTAATTTCTTCCCCGACTTTGATTTCTCCCTCTAACTAGCGCATCAACTCTTTCTTCAGTTTGGTCATGGTAAAAATGTGCCAAAATTTCATTTTCATCGGAGGTTTGGTGACCGAGAAAACAACGTATTCATCTTTAGTATGTATGGTGATGTCATGACAAAAAAAAGAGAGAAAATGAGAAAATAAGGTGAAAAAGTGTGAAAAATGAAGGAGAATGAGTGTTTTATTTATAGAAAACGCAAATACACCTAGGAGCCATTTCATATGGCGCCTACACCTAAAAATACAGTGCATGCGCCATCTCACATGGCTTGCAGCAAGTGCATGCGCCATGTGGGATGACGCCTAAGTGCAATTGATCAGTGTATGCGCCATCTAGGATGACTTCTTCACTTGAATGAGGTCCGAAACATGATAATTTGCGTAATTTTTTCTAAAACGTAGTTATTTGTATTTTTTTAATACATGGTTATGTATAAAAAAATTCACAAAAGTAATGTATTGGAATATAATTTATATCATTTTGTATTTATCAACTAGTACAGCAATTAATTATCAAACACTTAAATTAGTCTATCAGCTAGCTATCAGTAATCAGTTATAAGTTATAATTCATTAACTAACAATTATTAGATATCAACTATCTGTTAGTTTTCCAAAACAAAACTTTATTTGGAGCTATTTTTTTCTAAAATAAAATTAATTTTACTAGAAATTATAGGTTTGAAATTTTTAAATTTTAACGTGATTTTTTTATTAAAGTGATTTTTATATTAACTAGTAACAAACCCGTGCTATCGCACGGGTCTCGTCTGGATTCACATTACATTTATAGATTATTAAATTATTAAGTATGTTACCATGTTTTCAGTTGAGTATATGTCTCATGTAAACCATGTTGGCATTTAACTCCATATTTGTAGCAAGCGTCGGTCCTATCAACAAATCACGTCTGCATGAACAAATAGGAAAAATTATATACTTCTTGAAATACATGGAAAATGTACATAACCCGTGCTGTCGCACGGGGCCGGTCGAGATTTCATATAACATGGAACTAACTTTGTCATGTAATAGAATATTCCTATATTTTTTAAGTATGACAGCGTATTTTCAATTATATAAGACAACAATTAAAAAAATCGAATGTACTTTCAATATATGTAGTTTATTCTCATTTATACATGTCTACTAAATCATTATTTGTAAAGTTTGAATTCATTTTTCAATCGGTTAACATTCTTATAGTTTTTAATATAAACTAATAATATACACAAACTAATAAGTATTGATGTGTATTTATAATAAATCGTACATTCGATTCTCTAACTTCAACTATATAAAACAACAGTAATACAAATTTAAAAGATTAACACTAAAATGAACACTCTACAGTTGATATCTCATAAATACGCGTGAATCCAGATGATTAACTCTTTAATAGAGTTACTATACATATAATTGAGTAAATGATTAGTTAAATAAATATTTCTTTAAAATACATGAATTTTATTCACCTTTGTAAAATATATTTCTTTAAATAAATATTTCTTTAAAATACATGATTTTTATTCACCTTTATAAAATCAATTATAAATTATTCAATTTATTAAAATGATTATATCAATAATTTTTTTATTTTATCATAATTTTTTATGATTAACATTTATCATTAAATTTTCATGATTACTATTCAATATTTTTTATCATGATTACAATTATAAAGTTAATTTGAAAAGATTATGATATATTTTAGTTATTTCATAAAGTTAAAAAAATTATCAAATCTCAATTGATTTTGTTTTGTTTTATTAACCTTTTTATAAAAATTGAAATAATTTATTTTAGGTCAAATAAGGATCTAAATAATTACAAAATAATATTTATTCTTACATTTTTAGAATGATAAATTAAATATTTAAGATAAATATTAGAGTTCTTATTTACGTTACCTTTTATATATTTATAATATACTTTTTTGTTAATTTTATTAACAATATATTTATAGTTAACAATACATCGTTTAAACTACGTTGATTTTTTCAAGAATATAAATGTAACCTTTCAAAAAATATACACAAATATATTTAGAAGTCAGTAGAAAATTTTATTGGTTAAATTATAATTCCATTCAAAATTTATTGATCATAAATTTTTTGAAATCAAATCATGCATAAAAATAAAATGTATTAATGTGACCATTCAAAATAATTTCTATATATATTAAAATTAAATAATATTAATACCTTCATTCAAAAGATATATTTGTAAAGTTTTGATTTAATTTTTTTCATATCTTTATATATTCTAATGTATATAATATTGCTACAATATGAAACAATATCAAACCTATAATATTAAAAGAGAATTCAAATTTTATTGATCATAATATTTTATAGAATCAAATCATACATAAAATTAAACATATTTATGTCACCATTCAAAATAATTTTCATATAAGTATAATAAAAATAAATGAAAATAATGTCTCCATTCAAAAAATATATTGTTAAAGTATCGAATTAAAATTAAATATAAAGTTAATTTGAAAAGATTATGATATATTTTAGTTATTTCATAAAGTTAAAAAAATTATCAAATCTCAATTGATTTTGTTTTGTTTTATTACCCTTTTTATAAAAATTGAAATAATTTATTTTAGGTCAAATAAGGATCTAAATAATTACAAAATAATATTTATTCTTACATTTTTAGAATGATAAATTAAATATTTAAGATAAACATTACAGTTCTTATTTACTTTACCTTTTATATATTTATAATATACTTTTTTGTTAGCAATATATTTATAGTTAACAATACATCGTTTAAACTACGTTAATTTTTTCAATAATATAAATGTAACCTTTCAAAAAATATACACAAATATATTTAGAAGTCGGTAGAAAATTATATTGGTTAAATTATAATTCCATTCAAAATTTATTGATCATAAATTTTTTGAAATCAAATCATGCATAAAAATAAAACGTATTAATGTGACCATTCAAAATAATTTCTATATATATTAAAAATAAATAATATTAATACCTTCATTCAAAAGATATATTTTTAAAGTTTTGATTTAATTTTTTTCATATCTTTATATATTCATATAACATGGAACTAATTTTGTCATATAATAGAACATTCCTATATTTTTTAAGTATGACAACGTATTTTCAATTATATAAGACAATAATTAAAAAAATAGTTAACATATAGATATTAAAATGACCAGTCAATAGTTGGTTGTCATACGTTCACATTTTACCCGTGAATTTCGATGAGATTGAATCCAAATAGTTAATTGTAAAAATGTATTAAACCAATTTTAGATATTAGCATTTTTTCCAAATATAAAATGTATGACAACTTCCTGTCGTGATTCACACTACATGTCTACCAAATTATCTTTTGTAAAGTTTGAATTCATTAACTTCATGTCTACCAAATTATCTTTTGTAAAGTTTAAATATAAGTTAATAATATACATAAATTTTAAGCATTGATATGTACTTATAATAAATCGTATATTCGATTCTCTAACTTCAATTATATAAAACAATAGCAATATAAATTTTTAAAATATGAATATTAAAATGAACAGTCTACAGTTGCTATCTCATAGAGACAACTTCTCGTTACATTTCAATTATTAGATGATAAAAAGGATTGTATCAATTTTTATTCAATTTATAAAAAGGATTGTATGAATAAATTTATACATTTTATTATTAATTTTTATGATTATCATTTTTCATTAAAATTTCATGACTACAATTTAACATTTTTTTATCATGATTACAATTTTAAAGTTATTTTAAAAAGATTGTGATATGCTTTAAATATTAGAGTTCTTATTTACTTTACCTTTTATATATTTACAATATACTTTTTTGTTAATTTTACTAACAATATATTTATAGTTAGCAATACATCGTTTAAACTACGTTAATTTTTTCAAGAATATAAATGTAACCTTTCAATAAATATACACAAATATATTTAGAAGTCAGTAGAAAATTTTATTGGTTAAATTATAATTCCATTCAAAATTTATTGATCATAAATTTTTGAAATCAAATCATACATAAAAATAAAATGTATTAATATTACCATTCAAAATAATTTCTATATATATAATAAAATTAAATAATATTAATACCTCCATTCAAAAGATATATTTGTAAAGTTTTGATTTAATTTTTTTTTCATATTTTCATATTAATACCTCCATACAAAATTTCAATTGATTTTGTTTTCTTTTGTTAACTTTTTTTATAAAAATCTAAATAATTTCAAAATATATTTGATTTCATATAAGGATCTAAATAATTATAAAATAATTTGTATTCATATATTTTTATAACGATAAACTAAATATTTAACCTGTGTTATCGCAGGGAGCTTCTTTGGATTTACATATGCTAAACACTCATTTATAAGTTTGAATTCATACTTTAATTTGTTAATATTCACATAATATATAATTTATAAAATCCGTTTATAAAAATAATTGTAATTTATCCCAATTTATAAAATCGTTTATCAAATTTTAATTTTCTGCTTATAAAAATAATTGTAATTTATCCCAATTTATAAAATAATATTATCATTTATAAAATAATTGTAATTTATCCCAATTTATAAAATAATATTATCATTTATCATTTATCAAATTTATAAAATAATATTATCATTTATCAAATTTTAATTTTCCATTTATGAAAATAATTGTAATTTATCCCAATTTATAAAATCATTTATCAAATTTTAAATTTTCATTTATGAAAATAATATTATCATTTATCAAATTTTAATTTTCCATTTATGAAAATAATTGTAACTTATCCCCGTTTATAAAAAAAAAATTATTCTTTCTTGTTTTTAAGTGACTCAAGTAAAATGATGTTGAATCATTAAGTTTTTAAGTGCCTCAAGTAAAATGATGTTGAATCATTAAGTTTTTAAGTGCCTCAAGTAAAATGATGTTGAATCATTCTTTTGGTTTTTTCTGAGCAAATATCTATCATTTATGTTGTTCAATCTCTATTATAAATGATTAGATTAAATGAAAAACTAACCAAAGCATTTTAAAAAAAATATAATCTAAACACGCACACCATTTAAAACTTCCTAAATTAAACATCCATTAAATCCTCCACTTTCATCTAAACACGCACACCATTTAAAACTTCCTAAATTAAACATCCATTAAATCCTCCACTTTCACTTTCATCTAAACACGCACACCATTTAAAACTTCCTAAATTAAACATCCATTAAATCCTCCACTTTCACTTTCATCTAAACACGCACACCATTTAAAACTTCCTAAATTAAACATCCATTAAATCCTCCACTTTCACTTTCTTGTTGATTTGAAACTTCAAATAGAAATTTTGTTTGAAATTCCTTATAAGTTGTTCTATAATAGTCATGCTATTCTCTATCTAAGAAATTCCTTCTAAGTGAAACCTGTAGAAAAACTCTAAGAAATTCTAGAAAAACAGAACAATTATACACATGGGAAACAACGTAGCATTGTAGGTGGAAATGCAAAAAATAATAAAGAAAATGTCAGCTGAAGAATGAAAAAACACACAACAAAATAAATCTTGGTTACCCTGCATCATCAAATATAAATAAATTAACCGTGAATGAAACATTGGAATTGGAATTCAAATATAAATAAAATTCAAATATAAATAAAATAAATTAATAAATCAAATAAATAAAAAATAGTGTAAAATTATGATAGATTGACATGTCAGCAAAATTAAATGTTTGAGTCGTTGATATCTTTCACAGCTTCAATCGGTTTCACAGCTTCAATCGGTCGCGCCATTGATGTTATCAAAATATGAGAATGAAGAAGAATTGGAAAATAATACGTAACCTTTTGAAAATAATGGAGAATGAAGAAGATTGGGGAGTGAAAGAGTAAGGGTTTAGAATGGCTATATATAGGTTAACTGAAAACATGGGAAGTTGTGATATCTTGGAATATCAAAATAATCCATTCTAATTCCAATAATATACATTTAATCTTGTAGTGTAATGATAAATAGTGGGTATTTTTAAATCATGCAATGAATAATATTCCATTTAATTATAATAGATCTAATTTGGTCATTCCAATTCCTTCCTCATTAACCGTGAGTCAAACATTAGAATTCAAATTAATAAATCAAATAAATAAAAAATAGTGTAAAATTATGATAGATTGACATGTCAGCAAAATTAAATGTCAAATGAATATGGTAACAGCATAGTGTTGATTAGTCTATTATACCCTTGGAATAAGAAAAATTATAACATTTAATCAAAAGGTTAGACTTGAAATTTCCAGGTAGTTTACTTTTAATAGATTGATAATAGAAGTTATTTTTATATTAACGTGATTCAATCAAAATCTATTATGTTAAAGGCAATCCAAACAAAGGTAAAAACACTGGTTTATGTCCGTTTTTGTTGCGTGTCCAAAATCCAAAGAAAACTGAAAAACTAACTTTCACTAATTTTAATGAAAGAATAAAGAAGAAGAAAATTAACCATTGATTTCTCAAAAAGGGGCGGCACATACTACAATAATAAATGAAGAAATGAAATAGAAATAACTGAATCGATTCCTTCTTAGATCAAATATATTTTTGGTCTTTATAAATATTACAGATATATTTTTAATCTTTTTTAGATTTTGTAAATAGGTTTAATTGACTCTGATAATAAATTTTTTTATAAAAACTATTATTTAAAGATAGGAAGAGATTAAAAATGAAAACTACATTAAAAACTCATTTAATCCTTAGTTAATTCATAATCTACATACATAAAATACAACTTCTTCATCATCTTGGAAACTAACCAAGAACTTGAATAAAAACAAACCCTATAAAACATGGGTATTATCCATTTTCCTTCACATAGTTTTGCATCAAATTGAACATGATGAAACCAAAAGGGAAAATTATCTACTCATCTAAACTATATATACAGAGCTTTAGAGGAATTCAAAAACAGAAAGTAAGAAAAAACATGAGAAGAAGGTGGATTGAAATCATTAACGAAGGTAACCATAAAAAGGAAGAGGAGTATTATTGACACGGTTGAGTGGAGCAACATGCCCAGTGTTAGTTTCTTGAACAATAACAACAGTTTCAGCAACTGACATAACAAACTCTATGGCCATTCTAACCATAGTTATGCACAACTCAATTCTATGAATCACCATCACTTTTCTCTTTTCTCTGACCTGAATCTCAAACTACTTTCTTTTTCTCTCTTGATTGGGTTTTAGAAGAAGAGATATAGTACTAGGAAGGGTGGTTTTTTTGGAATTTATAGAAGACCCACTTGGAATTGAAATAATTGAAGAAACAAGAAAACTATTATTATTATTATTTTTATTATGTGAGAGAAAATATTGAGAAGGTGTTTGGTAATTGATCCGTAAGTTTAACTTTTTTATACGTTTCCTTAATATGGATAAGAAAGAAGAGCTGGATAATGACACATTCTTTCATTGTTTTGGACACGGTAACAAACGGAAAAAACTAACAAACACAAACCGGTTTAGAGAAAAATAATAATATAATAATACTATATATATAGAAGATCTACATGACGGTCTAATTCAAAAAGTATAATAAATAAAAAAATAAAAATAAAAAGAGATATTTATTATAACTAATAACTGTTTTTTTAGTTCTTATAATTAATACTTTAATAACAATTTTGATCTTCTATTTATTTAATTTATAAAAATTTGATTTATATTTTAAATTTAACCAATTATGATCTCCCCTATATTTTTCACTTAAAATTAGTAATGTTTTGTTTTTTTAAATAATAAATTATTGTATATAAATTTATTATGAAATTGTATAGATAAAAATATAAATTAAAAAAATAAATATCTCATTAATTTTTTAAGAAAAAAAAATAAAAAAATAAAAATTATTTGAATTTATAATAAGAAAATTATTTTTTAATTTAAATAAAATTAGAGGTCAAAACTGTAATTTAATTTATAATTAAATGATTTTTATACTTATAATTAAAAGAATTATATTCATATATTATCATTTTCAAAATTCTTATTTACATAAAAATAATTTATCTATTTATTTTATAAGGCTTTTGCGGACAAGTAACTACAAACGACTTTAAAAATGTGAGTCTATGTAGAGAAGATTAACTTGGACCTGCCTATTTTAAATATATTGTAGCCAAATAAATTTTGAAAAAAAAATAAAGAATTTGTCGTACCCTTCTGTTTTAAATTTTGAAAATTGAAAAAAGAACATGTTTGCGTGTCAAACTATAAATGATTGCGCACCAATTTTAAGTTTTAGTAATGTCAACTATATGTTGCCAGCAGTTCGGTTGGTTTGGCACCGGAGACTTGGTACGGTATTTTTCCGTTTTTAGAGACAAGATTAAAAGGTTGGATTTTATCTGAAAGCTTTGGTGAGGATCAATTATGCTGGTTCAACTCCACCAATGGGTATCTTTCTCTTAAAGAGACCTATTTGTTTCTGCGCAAACGTATGCATACGGTGCTTTACGCTTCTTCTTTTTGGCAAAAGTACACTCCATCTTCTTGCTTCTGGTATGCAGATTGCAGTATAACAAAATTTCGGCAGATGATCAACTCATGAGGCGTGGTATACCGGTAGTTTCCATGTGTTCTCTTTGCCTTTCTTGTGTGGAAGTTTCAGATCATCTTTTTTTTTTTTTTACTATTCTTATGCTCAAAAAATCTGGCATTGACTTGGTAACATTCTAAATTTACCGGTAAGAATATCGAAAGGTAATTTCTGGAACCTGTCCAATTGGGCCTCTTCGGCTCAAGGTGAGGCGGTTATGAATGTTGCTCCCATTTTGGTGATTAATGCGATTGGAAGGCGAGGAATGAGGTGCGTTTTCACAACATTCAACCCAATCTTTTGATTTCTACCTTCTTCATATATGATCAGATGCACAAGTGTAACAAGAGAGCGAAGTTGCCAGGTAATAATTGTATTTTTGACTTCTCTGTTCTGAAAGCTTTTAACATGGACAATAATCCCTCTCGAGCTCATCTCATAAAAGAGATTTTGTGGATCCCTCCTCCGGAGGGTTGGATGAAATGCAACGTGGATGGCTCGTTTTTAAGTTCCTGTGGTTCTTCTAGCTGCGGGGGTATTTTTTGAGATTCAAGGGGTAATTTTGCTATAGCCTTCGCTGAAGCGGTTAAGGGGCTAAGTTCTCTAACATTCGAATTTTGTGGAGTCTTCCGGGGAATCGAGATGGCAAAGGAGCGTAATTGGAACCACCTTTGGATGGAATCAGATTCCATTATTGTTGTTATGGCTTTATCTACTAATAATGTTAACTTGGTTCCTTGGCAAGTAAGAAATAGATGGTTTTTTTGTATGAATCTTACTCTAGAGATAAATTTTAGGATTACTCATATATGCAGGGAAGGAAATAGCTATGCTGATTTTTTTTGCTAATATAGGTCGCACAACTATTTCTTTAACTTTTTTTGACTCTCAACCTTTAGATATTAGAGAGGATTATGAAAAAAAAAAAAGGTTAGATTTGCCTTTTTTTAGATCTAGATACTTTTGAGTGGGTTTTGACTTTAATTCCCCATTTTTTTGTGTATCAATATTCTTTTAATATATTTTATCTTTAATTAAAAAAAAACTATAATTGATTTAGTACAAATTTTAAGTGTTAGTAATGTCAAACTAAAAATGAATTTGAGACGATTACTACTAATATTTATTTAAAAGAGAAAAAAAAATTCTTGAATTAAATACTGATAAAATTGGGAGAATATTATGACTGGGTTGAAGCTAATTTTCAAGCATGGAATAAAATATAATAGTATTTGCTATGTGGTTGGACGACTCATTAAAAAAAACATACAATGAACACTCATATTTTCTATTTCATATTTTTGAATCTAAATCAACTAGTAACCACACATGTTTTTTTTGTTTGAATAAATCATTAAAAAATCGATGTTCGATGTCAGAAATCATTAAATTTATGTCATCCGTCATAATTAAAAGCTTTTGTTTTATGTAGTTTTTTTATTAGACAATAATTTTATTATTCAATATTTTTTCTTCATTTTTTATATTACATATATCTTTTTTTATTTAATAATTCAACACACATTTAATTACTCACTACAATAATTATATTTCATAAAATTCAACACTCTATCATACTACCATTTACAGTACATTAAAAATTTAAACATTCAAAATAATCAACAAAATTTTATAAAGCATTTTATGGATCTCACTCTCTCATCACTTTCAACGCCAATTAATCCACACCACTTTCAACACTCTATTCAACATCCATATTACAAATATTCAATTATTAATTTTTTTCCAACACCCCATTATACATGGCTTTAGATATTTATATTTTCAAGAATATTTTATAAGAAAACATCTTCAATATAATATAAGTTATTTAAAACTTATTTTTAACATGAGATCAAGACAAATATCTAAAATAAATGAAACATGTTATAGGAAATTAGGTGGTGTGTTGAAAGTTTAATTCATTATGTCAAAGCAGATTGTTATTCGATATAAGACGTGTCAGAGTAAATTATTGCTTGACATAAGGTGTGTTGAAAGTTTAATCTATCGAGTTGTATGTAATTATCGAAGTGTTGATACATGTTGTTTCACACAGAATTTCGACTTAAGTTTAAAATATGTATTTTAGATTTTTTTTAGTTTTGGACTTCTTGACTTAGAAGAAATGTAAGTTCATTATAAATAAAATGAGTATCTCATATTTTTGTAATCAACTCATCGAGTATTTATAGAATTTGCAATTGGAAATGAATAAAGATTTTTCACAATTTATGAACAGAGATAAACTCTGCAGAAATTATAATATCTTTTTTCTTTAATTATTTTCTCATCATTATTGTGTAGTGATAACAATTTTATTCTTTAAAATTGATGTAAATTCATTGATTTTAGTGAATTTTCAAACAGTTCGAGGATGTGTTTGTCTAATCAACAATTAATCTATATTTCTAGATTTTATTTGAGAGTTTAAAAGAAAGAGAAAGAAAAGACTTCAAAAAATAATTTTAATTTTTTGATAGATTGAATAGATATTTGAAAACTTTAGATGAATTATTTAAATAATAAAAAAATATTAAAAAAACTGAATAAATTTTATTTAAAGAACTAAAATGAAAATAATAGATGCGAATGCTCTTATAAATTTAAACTAACAAAATAGAGAATGTCTTATATAAGCACAAATATTTGAGCACACACCCAATAAAAATTTATTTATTTATTTTAAAAAAATTTAAATAATATATAATTTTACGTTTGAGATTGTGAAATTTTACTCCAAAATAGATATGAGTCATATTCAAAGTAATAAATATCTTTTGATCTTTAGATGAATTGGTAAGCACAACTAAAATTCAGACATACAACTACAATGTTTTAGATACGAATTCTAGGTTGAACTAAATCATACTTACACTTGATTTTAACTTATTATCATAAAAGAGACTACACATATTTATTTAAAAAAATAATTGAAATATATTAACGGTATAATTTTTTTTACACTTTAAAAGTACTATAATTGTTAAAATGTCAAAATTATTTTTTTACTGGAATACTAAAATCTTTTTATTTTTATTTTTATTTTTATGGATAGAGTCATAGAGAAGTTGTCCCTATGATAACTAGTTGAGTAATTAAGAGAAAGACAATTCTTAGGTGCAAAGCAAATCGAGATTCCCACTGACAAGTAGCAGGTGAAGAATGACCGTTGCTAAATTGCGATACCCCTACCATACAAATTACCCCAGATCTCAAGGACATTTCAACCAAAAAATATATTAAAAAATAAAAGAAAACTGAAAAACTAACCTACAAACAGAGCAGCGTTTCTGATGCATGTACAAAAAAAAACAAAGAAAATTGGAATTTTATTTCCGAATTTCAATGAAAATGTAAAAAAAAATAAAATAAAAAAAGTACAAGAACAGTACAGTACAAGAACAAATGAAGAAATAGAAATACCTGAATCAATTCATTCATTTGTAACATATTAAAACAATACAACTTTCTTCATCGTCTTGGAAACTAACCAAGAATTTGAATAAAAACAAACCCTAAAAACATGGGTATTATCAATTTTCCTTTACATAGTTTCGCATCAAATTGAACATGATGCACACCAAAAGGGAATATTATCTACTCATCTAAACTATATATACATAGAATTATGAAATTCAAAAACAGAAATTAAGAAAAAACATCAGAAGAAGCTGGATTGAAACGATTAACGGAGGTAACTGTAAAAAGGAAGAGGACTGTTCACGCGGTTGAGTGGAGAAAGATTCTCAACGTTTCTTTCTTGAATAATTACCACAGTTTCTGCAACTTCCATAACAAACTCTATGGCCATTCTAACCATAGTTATGCACAACTCAATTCTACGAATCACCATCACTTTTCTCTTTCCTCTGATCTGAATCTCAAACTACTTTCTCTTTCTCTCTTGATTGGGTTATACAAGAGGAGCTAGTAGTACTAGGAAGTGTGTGGTTGTTTGAAATTTATAGAAGACCCACTTGTAATTGGAATAATTGAAGAAACAAGAAAACTATTACTATTATTATTATGTGAGAGAAAATGTTGAGAAGGTGTTTGGTCATTGATCGGTTAGTTTCAACTTTTACGTTTCCTTTAAATGGATAACAAACATTATTTCATTGTTTTAGACAATGTAACAAACGGGATAAACTAACAAACATAGATGATAGTGATAGATCTCCATAGAGAAAAAAATAGTATATAGAAAATAAATTTGATGGTCTAATCTTTAAAAACCGTTTAAGTATAGTTATTACAAAAAGATATATTCTTTTGTTATACTCCTAATTAATAATAATAATTTTTTAAACACTTATATTCTACCACGAAAATTATATTTGTATATTACATATTATTGAAAGTATAATTATTTGTGTTGAAGCATATTATTCGACATAAAAGAAGATTGTGTCGAAATAGTTTAGTCAACTAGAGTGGATTTTGGTCAAAATAGTTTTTTTTTTTTTTTTTTGTATAAGTGCACTTTGTCTTATGAAGCAAGCATGCACATTATAGATAGAAGAAGGCACCCTTATTTTTTTCAGATAACACAATTTGTATTAATAGACTTTGCAGTCGCAGGTGAATAAGATTTTACACAATTTCTGTGCAAAGAGAAACTATGCAGAAATCACCATCTTCTTCCATATTTCATAAATCCTAATTCTTTTTCATTATTATTGTGTATTGATAGCAATCTTGTTCATCAAGATTGATAGAAATTCTCCATACATTTTGGTATCTAGAGCTCCGGTTGAGCAATTCAAGGTAAGAAAATTATGATGACAATGAATCATCTAAATGGGTATTTTTCAACAAGTCTTCCAATTCTGAAAGTTGATAACTATGAGAATTGCTGCAAGCATATGAATGTTGTGTTTTGTTGTCAAGATCTTTAGGATCTTGTGAAAGAAGGATTATAATAGCTTGCAGAAGAAGTAACATATGAAGACGAGGCAACACACAAAGAATTGAAGAAGAAGAATTATAAAGCTCTTTAATAATTCATCAATGTCCGAGTTTAGACAATTTCGAAAAAGTGAGTGATGTGGAATCTGCAAAAGAAACTTGGGAAATTCTTGAAAAGTCTTTTAGAGGTGCAGAAAAGGTGAAAGAGGTAAGGTTACAAACTCATAAAAGAATATATGAATTGCTGCAGATGGAAGAAAATGAAAGCATAACTGATTTCTTCAATAGGTTTATGGAACTGGTGAAACAAATTAAGGTATGCAGAGAAGTATTGACAATAGGATCAGTTGTTGCAAATATCTTGAGGTCATTGGCTCCAAAGTTCGATCATGTGGTGGTAGCCATAGAAGAGTAGAAGAAATTTTCAACATTGACAGAAGAAGAGCTTCAAGGGATGCTTGAATATCATGAACAAAGAACGGCTGAAAGAGCTCCAGGCAAGTGGAAGAGTGATGTGACTTTGCAGGCGCAATCATCAAGATAAAAGAAAGGCAAAGGAAAGTAGTTTGACAACAAAGGTAGAGGAGACTACAATAATTCGACTGGTAGAGGAGACCAGCAAGAAAGAATTGTGTCGAATCAGTTGGAGGTATTGGAGACATTCTGATTATGATGAAATATGGCAAAAGGTTAGTAATTTCCAATGTGTTGTATATACCAGGCATGAAAAGCAACTTCCTTATCATAGAGAAGTTGGTCGAAAATGATTATAAAGTTTCGATCTAAGAAAAGATGATGAAAGTCGTCGACGCAAAAGGAATACTAATCTTGAAGGCTAATATATCTCAAAATAAAACCTTAAATATCAAACTAAATATGATGAAGCACAAGTGCCTTGCGACTGCAGCTAGAAGGGATGAATGGATATGGCACGTGTTATACCCCAAAATTTTCCCTCCTATTTCTCTAGTCAATCCACATCTCCATACTCAAGAATTCTTCAAGGGTTGACCAGATGAACCCTCTCATAAGCAATCAACTCACAACTAGGGTTACGATTCTCTCAAGTCAAGGATGAGTTCCATTTCCTCAAGTGATCATCATACCTCGTCATATGTCTCAAGGGATCACCATATCAAGTTTCAAGCCTCACAACTCAAGTTTGCTCAGTCAATTGCTCAGATGGTTGAAAATTATTTGTATTGGACAAAAAGTCAACTATGGTCAACATACAGTCAAACTTCATCATTTTTGGTCAACATCAAGATTTCGAAGTCAAACTCATCATTTTATCAAGGGTTGATTATGATTCATCAAGAAAACTCAAGATTTGATCAAAAGTCAAAGTTTCTAAATTAGAGTTTTTTTGATAAAAAGTCAACAGAACTTTGACCAAGCATAACTTTCACATACTTTATCAGAAATTTTTCCACTCAAGCTCATTTTGAAGAGAATTCAATTCTCTACAAATTTGTGTGTCACAAGCTTTGGCCAAAAATGCTTCATTTGAGAGTTATGGATCAAGACATTATAGGTCTTTCTAAAAGTGAACAAAAGTCATCTTTTTCAAAAGAAGTGTACATGAGCATGGAAACTTCAATGAATATGAAACCAAAAGAAGTGTTTAGAGGACATCTCGAGCTTTCTAAAAAGTCCAAGAACACTTTAAAATGTTGAAAATTGAGCAAGATGCAACTTGTGCAAGTTTGGGAAAATTTGAAGAAGTGCATGAAGAGAAATACTAAGCAAATTCAAATTTGTTCCAAATGGGCCCAAGTTTTTATAATCCAAACTTGTTCCCAAGATGGTCCATGACCTCTAAGTCTATCTACACGCCCTTGCATCATTTATTGTTGAATTATTTCATTAAAATTCAATTTTAAATAAAATAAAATACAAAAACAAAAGCATGGCATGTTGGGCTTATTATTTGTATGACTTGAGGTCCAAGATAGCTCACATAAGCTGGCAAAAACGCATGGAAAGCATTTGAGGAAGATTGAGCAAGAAAAAGAAAGATTTGATTCAAAAACTTCAGTCAAATATCTTTCATTGAATGTAATATACTTTTCACTTAATTCTTGACTTAATCTCTTGCCCTATATATACACATGATATTCATACCAAAAGAACATGAGATTTTGCAGCCAAGAGACTAGGGTTTGTGTTCAAAAATATTCAAGAAAACTTGCACTTTTGAAACCCTAGTTGCAGCCTCTTTCAAAGGCTTCTAAGCATTCCATCGTGCTCCTGAGATATAGTAGGGTAAGAATGGATCATTATCCATGGCCAAAGCATTTTGAATCGTACCATGCAAGAACTCAGTTTTGCATCTTTTTATGTTAATCGTATTCTGCGTTTTATTGTGTTTTGATTGAAACTAACTATGCTAATCGTTTTCCAAGGTTCATTAGAGCAGATTAGAGCCATCGCTTGCAAGCTTTGATGGCTGAAACACAAAATGCCATTGTTAGAGCTTCACGACTGTGAAGCTTCAAAACCCAATTCACAACCACTTTTAGGATAAAAGAACACCACCATTATGTTCGCAAGGATCAAATTAGGCGATTTGGACTTTTGTTTTGCTTTGAATGATGCGTTCTGCAGGTTTTTAGGTTTTGTGCATGAACAGAGAAGATGACCGGAGCCCTAACTCCGGTGGAGGACTCTGGCGTTGAATCTCTGATTGCTGGCGTGTCACGGTTCCTTCATCTGATTGGCTCGATTCAAATATCCCGGGCCCACGCGCACTTGTTTTGAAAATTCAAAATGAAATGTGAGATGTTTACATAACCCAATGGTTGTATTTTACAAACAGATGGAACACCCAACTCAGATGGCAACGCGCTTTCACTGTTATCCCTATGGTCCTGTGTTCGATTCCCCCAGGGACCATTTTTGCAATCTTTTTTCCTTTTTTTCCTAGTTTTCTCATTATTTTCATATATTTTCTTAATTATTTAATTAATCAATAATTAATTAATAAATTAGGTTAAATAATTAGTTAATTAGGATTAATTATCACTAAAATTTTTATTTTTCCTAATTTGATTAGTTTAATTTAGGTTAATTAATTAATTTACTTTAATTTCTTTTATTAATTAAAATCAATTAGAATTAGGGTTTCTAGTTCACCCGATTTTTACATAGTAATTAGGTTAACTTAATCAAAACTTTTTTACTAACTCTTTTCAAAAACTTCTCCCGATTTTATTTTCTTTATTCTGATTATCTATTCTGCGTATATTATTGTAATTGCTTCTAGGATGTATAAGTTTTTTTTGCGCATGTTCCTTTTATCATTATGTATCTGCTCATGTGATATAATATCTGAGTTTAAATTTACTTTTTGCACCTCTATTATGTAGTTTCCCCAAAGTCCTGTAATAGCTTAGGACTTTATCTTTCCGCACTTTTACTTTCTGCACCCTCAATAACTGTATATAACTGCTTAGATGTATGGCTAATAGAATTGCATGACAAGATCTAAAATAAACTGTTAGATCACTCTAATAATCAAGAATAAATATCTGAATCAAATACACTCTATCACACTTGCACCCCTTAGGGTATCCTCTCTTGTTGCCTTACAAATAAAATAATGGCCATGTCCCTCGAACGTAGGGGTACCATTAGCAAAAGACCCTCGATTTAAAAATCATCACAAAGATCATAGTCCCTCGATGACCCTCGATATTGCCTACAAATATATGATCTCGTCCCTCGGTTGTTGCCTATGAATAAGTGATGATCGTCCCTTCGATTTGCTAAGGTATCCATACAATGTTGCCTTCAATGACCATACGATGACCCTACGATTATCTTTTTACATCCAATGGATAAGGTTACCTACCAACTAATGGTATGGATAACCTTCTTCTAAAGAAGAAGGAAAATAACAAGAACGACCCTTTTTTAGTAGGTAATAAAGACTCTTAATTGCTTGCTCAACCCAATCAAAATACTTTTCACACCTCACAATTCTTTTCAAAAACTTTTTAAACAAACACTTTGTATACATTCCAACAAGAATCATTACAAAGTTACATTTTTCCAAACATATATTTCCAAACACTTTCTATACATTCTTGAGGACTGATACAAGAATCATTACGAAGTTAAAGCGAAATACTTTTCAAAATACTTTTTCAAATCACATAAACATAGAAAGCAAAATTTCAAAAGTGAGCTAAAACAATTAAGATCCCGTAGATAACTACAGATGGAAAGGGTGCTAATACCTTCCCTTTTCATAATTACCTCCCATACTCAGAATCTATCAAAGGTCTTTCCTGTTCTTTTCACCTTTCCTTTATTAGATAAAATAAAAGTCAGTGGCGACTCTTGCTATATGTAACATTTGTGATAAGACGCAAAACAAACAAGTCAGTTCTCCCACCGTGTTACAGAACTGGCGACTTTGTTGGGGAACACACCCAAAGAGAGGTTACCTTAGGGCTTTAGATAACTTTTAATCACTTTATATTTGCTTTGTATGCTTTACTTTTAAGGGTTTGCTTGGGTATTATATTTGTGGGGGATCCTACACCCAAATCCTGGTTTCCTTAGGTAAGTAGCAATAGATCATCGCGACTGTCCGGCATAGACCAAAACAGTTAAAATGATGGCTACAGTTAGTGCGACACTTTGGATGTCCTGATGTTTCTCATGTTCAGTTGAGGAAATATTTGGTGTCTGTGTGGTGTCATCAAGCATTAACTAAACTTTTAGAATCCTAATTGACCCATCTTGGCCATTAGAAGGTAGTGAGATAGCCAGCTTCGGTGCAGACTAAGTTTGGTTGATACTCGATGTTACGCTCATTGAGATTCAACTTTCGGGATGTTTTGGTCGACCATTTGGTAGTCGTATTGAAATAAAGCCTGTGAGAAATATTTGTGATATGAGATTCCTAGAACCCGATTACTATTATAGGAAAGGTTGAACCAACTTAAACTCTGGTAGGGTAGACACCTTCGAAAGTATCCCTTTCTTCTTTGATTTGAATCCAGGATCTCTTCAATTCTTCGAAATCGGAAGGCATGCCTGGATGGAGAATGGTATAAGATTCTTCACCTTCAGCAATAGGTTCCATAATCACCGGTAGAATAGCAGCATATGGCATCATGAGATTTTGAGTGCGAGCCCGCGCCAATTTGAGGTAAGGTTCCCAAGGAATGAAATTTTTATGCCCCAAGGTCTTGGTATCAGTTTTCTTCACCATGCCCTAAGCATGCACAAATCTTCAGCGATAACCTTGGAGACCGTTGTCGTAGTCGAATACAATGCCTTGGATAAGTATATAATGAGGACCATCTCTTCGAACATAACCAAACTGTCGTAACTCTAGAGAAAGATTGTAAGTGATTCCTCCCCTTATGCCAAGGAGTGGTACATTAGGGAATTCTCTCCAACACTCGATGAAAGTGAAGTCCTTTTGAGAGTAGTGACACCAACAAATATCTGAATGAGAGAGTGATATCAACCTTTGAGACCACTTCAGACCTTGTTCATTCTTCGTCACTGATCGAGGAAGGTGCGAAATAAACAAACTAGATAATAACGGTATGCAACACACGAGAGTTCCTTGTCTTTTCATAGTACAAGTGTGGAGAAAATGTAGAATATCTCCAAGTAAGGTAGGCACAAGATTGTGAGTGAGAAATACTTTGATGGCATTCACGTCTATGAATTGGTTTGGATTAAGAAATATCACCAAACCATAGATTCACAAAGCCAAAATGTCTTCGAAGGCGTGGAAACTCGTATCCTTTAAGAATTCTTGAGCCTTCTTTATCATAAATTTAGCAAGCAAACCCTTAACTCCACTTCTCTTTTCCCAATTAGCTTTAATGTCTGACCACTTTAGGTGTAGAGCTACTGCAATGTCTTCAAATCTCTGAACTTTTTCTGAACCGGTGAAAGGTATCTGATCAAGAATGGGTATCCTAAGTAGCTTAGATAATTCTTCCATTGTAGGTACGAACTGATAATCTGGGAAAGTAAAGTAGTGATGCTTCGTTTCAAAGAACTGGAATACGACGCTTATCATATCTTCTTCAAAATCGAAAGTAACCAAGTCGAGTAGATAACCATGCCTCTTAATGAACTGAGAGTGATCAAGAATTTCTGAGACTAGCTCCTTGAGTTGAGAAGGTATGCCCACAAAGTTGATTTAGATAGTCTTCCTGGAAGCCATAACCCTACAACAAAGAGCAAAGATAAATCCCTAGGTCCTTGAAATGGTTGGAAATGATATGATGTTATGATGTCATGTTTAAATAGCATACACAAGCAATTCACACAATAAACCTAGGTTTAAGGCTGGCATAAGGTATAGGTTTAAGTTGCTTCAACCTGTCCTATAATAGTAATCGGGTTCTAGGAATCTCATATCACAGATCTTTCTCGCATGCTTTATTTCAATACGACTACCAAATGGTCGACCGAAACATCCTGAAAGTTGCATCTCAATGAGCGTAGCATCGATTATCAACCAACCTCCGTCTGCACCGAAGCCGGCTATCTCACTACCTTCTAATGGCTAAGATGGGTCAATTAGGGTTCTAAAATTTTAGTTAGTGCTTGATGACACCACGTAGACGCCAAATATTCCCTCAATTGAACATGAGGAACATCATGACATCCAAAATGTCACTCTAACCGTAGCCATCATTTTAACTTTTTCGGTCTATGCCGGACAATCACGATGATCTATTGCTACTTACCTAAGGAAACCTAGATCCATGTGTAGGATCCTCCACAAATATAATAGCCAAGCAACCCTTAAAAGTAAAGCAGACAAAGCAGACAGAAAGCGAGTAAAAGTGATCTATAGCCGTAAGGTAACCTCTCTTTGGGTGTTCTCCCCAACAGAGTCTCCAGTTCTGTAACACGGTGGGAGAACTGAATTATTTGTTTTGCGTTTTATCGCAAATGTTACAGATAGCAAGAGTCTCCAACGACTTTTCTTATATCCAATAAAGGAAAGGTGGAAAGAACAGAAAAGACCTTTGATAGATTCTGAGTAAGGGAGGTAATTATGAAAAGGGAATGTATTAGCATCCTTTCCATCTGTAGTTATCTACGGGGTCTTAATTGCTTAGCACACTTTTGAAAATTTGCTTTCTGTGTGTATGTGATTTGAAAAATTATTTTGAAAAGTATTTCGCTGTGACTTCGTAATGATTCTTGTATCAGTCCTCAAGAATGTATTCGAAGTGTTCGGAAATATTTGTTTTGAAAAATGTAACTTTGTAATGATCCTCGTATGAATGTATACAAAGTGTTTGTTTGAAAGTATTTTTGAAAAGAATGTAAGGTGTGAAAAGCATTTTGATTGAGCAATTAAGAGTTTCATTACCCATTCGGAAGTTCGTTCTTGTTATTTTCTTTCTCCTTTAGGATAGCGCTATCTATACCATTAGTTGGTAGGTAACCCTATCCTTCGGATGTGAAGGGACAAGCGTAGGGTCATTGAAGGCAACATGTAAGGATACCTTAGCAAATTCGTAGGGATGATCATCACTTATTCGTAGGCAACAATCGAGGGACGAGATCATATATCCGTAGGCAACATCGAGGGACTATGATCTTTGTGATGATTTTTAAATCAAGGGTCTTTTGCTAATGGTACCCTACGTTCGAGGGACATGACAATTTATCCGAAAGGCAACAAGAGAGGATACCCTAGGGGGTGCAAGTGTGAAAAGTGTGTTTAATTCAGTTATGTTTATCTTGAATTAGGTTATCTATGTTCGTTGATTAGTCTTGCAATACAAAGCTATTAGCATACATCTAAGCAGTTTATAGAAATTTTATAAGAGAGTGGAGAAAGTTAAAGTGCAGAAAAGTAAATCCTAAGCTATTATAGGGCTTTAGGGCAGTTACATAATAGCGGTGCAGAAAGTAAATGTCCTAATTATCTATTACATCCCATGAGCAGATACATAAATGATAAAAGGAATGTGCGCAGAAAAACTTATACATCCAGGAAGCAATTACAATAATATGCGCGGAACAGATATTCAAAATAAAGAAAATAAAACCGGGAAATTTTTTTGAAAAGAATTAGTAAAAAAAGTTTTGATTAAGTTAACCTAATTATTATGTGAAAATCGGGTGAATCGGAAACCCTGATTCTTACTGATTTTAATTAATAAAAGAAATTTAATTTAAATTAAATTAATTAACCTAAATTAAACTAATTAAATTAATTAAGAAAATAAAATAAAAAGTTTAGTGATAATTAATCCTAATTTCTATTTATTTAAACCTAATTAAATGTCTAACTATTAATTAAATGGTGATTAATTAATTAATTGGTTGATTAAGAAAATAAATGAAAATATTTAGAAAAATAGAAAAAAGGAAAAATTGGAAAAGATTGGAAAAAAGGGAGGGTCGCTGAGATTCGAACTCAGGACCCTTGGGTTACCTGCATGCGCGCTCACCATCTGAGCTAGGTGTTTTTGTTGTCAAGCAATCACATCCATTGGATCATACATGTTAAAATGTTTCATTTTTTATTTTCAAACGAGTCAGTCGTGGGTCCCAGCGTTTTTGAACGAGCTAATCAGACAGAGGCTCGCGTGCAGTCAAACGATCTTCGCATGAGACATCACTGGAGCTAGGGCTCCGGTCGTCTTCTCTAACTTGCAATCGCGCTAAAACCTACAAAAATGCATCAATTGAAACAAACTTAAAGCCCAAATCGATTATATTGACCCATGCGAGCATGATGGTGGTGTTCTTAGGGCCTGAATCGACATGGAAATTAGGATACGAAGCTTCATCGAGCTTATGCCCTAGCCCTGGCGTTTTTCAATTTACACGCTAAAGCTTGTTTCTATTGCTTCAAACCTGTTCTAATGGACCTCCTGAGATCATACAAACAATCGAAAGCCATTAATAATGCATGAGTAAAAGAAAACGGAATTGAAAACTTTACCAAACCGGAGAGACTTAGATGGCACGTTCTAGGGTGCTTTGGCCTTGTGTAAGGACTTGGATTGATTGTTGGGACCTTAAGGAGGATAATGGACTGCTTGAAATTTCTAGAAAGTGGCTGGAATTTGGAATTCGAGTTTTATAGTTTCCTTCGAGACTTTGGAATAAAATCCTAGTCTATTGGCTGCATGAATCTGTGTTCTTTTGGTCTGAATATCTTGTGTATATATAGGGCAAGAGATTAGGTATGGAATTAAGTGAAATATATATTGCATTCAATGAAAGATATTTGATTGAAGTTTTTTAATCAAATCTTTCTTTTCCTTGCTCAATCTTCCTCTAATGCTTTCCTCGCGTTTTTGCCAACTTGTATGAGCTATCTTGGACCTCAAGTCATAAAAATAATAAGCCCAACATGCCATGCCATGCTTTTGTTTTTGAATTTTATTTTATTTTAAATTGAATTTTAATGAAATAATTCAAAAACAAATTAAATAAATGATGCAAGGGCATGTAGATAGACTTAGAGGTCATGGACCATCTTCGGAACAAGTTTGGATCCAAAAAACTTGGGCCCATTTGAAAAAAAATTGAATTTGCTTAGTATTTCTCTTCATGCACTTTTTCAAATTTCCCAAACTTGCACAAATTGTATCTTGCTCAATTTTTAACATTTTGAATTGTTCTTGGACTTTTTAGAAAGCTTAAGATGTCCTATAAACACTCCTTTTGGTTTCATCTTCATTGAAGTTTCCATGCTCATGTACACCTTTTGAAAAATATGACTTTTTGTTGACTTTTAGAAGGACCTCTAATGTCTTGATCCATAACTCTCAAATGAAGCATTTTTGGCCAAAGCTTGTGAGACACAAAGTTGTAGAGAATTGAATTCTATTCAAAATGAGCTTTGGTGGAAAAATTTCTAATAAAGTATGTGAAAGTTATGCCTAGTCAAAGTTCTGTTGAATTTTTATCAAGAAACCCTAATTTAGAAACTTTGACTTTTGATTAAATCTTGAGTTTTCTTGATGAATCATGATCAACCCTTGATCAAATGATGGATGTGACTTCAAAATATTAATGTTGACCAAAAATGATGAAGCTTGACTGCATGTTGACCATAATTGACTTTTTGTCCAATATAATTATTTTTCAACCATCTGAGCAATTGACTGAGCAAACTTGAGCTGTGAGGTTTGAAAACTTGACATGGTGATCCCTTGAGACATATGAGGAGGTATGATGATCACTTGGGGCAATGGAACTCATCCTTGAATTGAGAGAATCAAAACCCTAGTTGCGGGTTGATTGCTTAAGAGAGGGTTCATCTGGTCAACCCTTGAGGAAATCTTGAGTATGGAGATGTTGATTAACTAGAGAAATAGGAGGGAGAATTTTGGGGTATAATAGTCCTACAAAGACATTCCAGGTTTAGATATCGACATTGTGGTACACCGACTACCCACGAAGGAAAGTTTTCTTCCTATGAAGTAGAAGGTTCGTCGTATGCGCCATGAGATGCCTGAGAAAATTAAAGATGCAGTTATGAAACAATTCAATGTCGAGTTCTTAGCCATTACTTCTTATCCACAATGGGTTGCGAACGTGTGCCCATACTTAAGAAGGATGGCAAGGTGCACATGAGTGTGGACTACCGAGATCTGAATAAGGTGAGCCCGAAATATGATTTTATGCTTCCATATATTGATGTCCTAGTTGACAACACCGCTCAACATAAAGTTTTCTCTTTCATGGATGGTTTCGCTGGTTACAATTAGATCAAGATGGCTCCCGAAAACATGAAAAAGACTATTTTCGTTACACGGTGGGGCACTTTCTGTTACAAGGTCATGTGTAACACCCCAGATTCTACCTGGAAAATATATCGAAAATCATAGTATTTTAAAATTTTAAACAACACATGGGATGTCACATTTCAACATTAACAACATAAACAGATAAGATACATAACACTTTTTAATTTAGAGGATCACATAACAACTTGCAATAACTTTCAAACAAATACTTTTTTATTACTACGGAGCAGAATTCATAGTTATACAACTGAACATATTGTACTAATAACAACTTGAAACATCTTGTTCAACTTTCAACATACTAAACAACTTTTATTTCACAACATCACTTAGGATTTAACAAATTATACTAATAACAACAAAAGTCAACAATATAAACAACATAGACTAAACGTTCCCCCGAGTGCTACGTATCAGAGAAATGACACCGACTTGAACTAACAGCAACTAATTATTTCTTTCTTAAATACCTTCAAGTTACCAGTATAAAGGCAACGACGAAACAAATGAAAGGGGTGAGATTGAAACACCCGGCCAAAAAATCAAAGGATATAACTATATATCAATGAAGTCGCCATCGAAAGTGTTTTATCCCGCCAAGAGGGAAAGGTAAACATCGAGTAAACCTGAAATGGAGAAATCACGGTCTTGCAACCGAGAGATCGGGTAAGGAAGTTTGTTACGCGATGGGAAGAGATTAGCACCCCACACGTCCGTAGTACTCTACGGTATCCGCTTTTACTTTCTATCTAATGGGTGTAAAGGTATAACTATATCTGTATATGGTATAATGCATGCAAAAAAGAAAAGAAGAATAAAGAAATAAAAGAAAATAATAAGAGAAAGAAAACACGGGGAAAAGAAGGAAATATTTACAAAGGTTGCTCGATCTAGCCCCGCGACAGGATGCCTACGTATTCCCTCGTGCAATGGGAAAGTCAGAGCTTCGTAGTTTGGCTCACTTGTTTTGGTTGGTTTGTGTTTTTAAACTAGCAGACGAAATAGCAAACGATGACGAAACACCTCCATGATGACGAAACATCAGCTACAGACGGGATGATGAAACATCAAAAGCGGGATGACGAAACATTGGAAGATGGGATGACGAAACATCAGCAAACGGGATGACGAAACATCAATAGCAGGATAACAAAGCATCAGAGAATTAGATGATGAAACATCAGAAGACGGGATGACGAAACATCAGCAGCAGAACGACGAAATGTCCTAAAACTAATTGGTTTGTATCCTTTTACTTTGGAAAAGGTTTTAGATTATTAGAGTATTTTAATGCACTTGACAAAAGAATGTTTTAATTTTAAGGATGCAAAAGGAGAAAAGGTGAAATGGCTACTAACCTATTTCTAATCCTAATGTTATCATACAAAGTTGATCCTAAGTTATGGATATAAACAAGGGGAAGAATCTACCTAAAGTTATCATGCATGGATGCCTAACTCAATGTATAAACTCGATAACTAACCTAATCGAGTAAACCTAAGGGGAATCTATAAAATCAATAATCTTGGTTAGAAAACCAAGTGAGAATAGGGGTAGAATAAAGCAAAGTGCGTTGGTAAAAGCACACACACTAAGCATTAACAAGTGCTAAAAAGAAAAGAAGAAGAAGAAGAAAATGTGGTGGAATCAAGTGAACGATGTTCATACGAAGTGTCATGTGAAGTGAGGTCAGTAGACACAACATACATCTACAAAGTTTATACAAACCTTTAACAAACATCAAACATCACTATAAAGAATAAAATGACATAAAAGTCAGTATCTAACATGTTAATGTTCCATTTTCATCATACAAATAAATCACAAAGATTTCAAGAACAAAAAGTCTATCAAAAGTGCGTAAACATGCAACAGTCGTGTGTAGTGAAGTGAATCTAAGTGTGGAAGACTTATAACATGTAAACAAGGTGTCAAGATGTAGTTATCACAATACCAACATCGTATGAAATAATTAATAACCAAATCATAAAGAAAATGTCACAAAAAATGCAATTACAACATTAGTGCGAAAACTAGTCGAAGTGCTTAACTTAGGAAGCGTTTACAAGTTAAAAGAAGCAATGGAAAGGCAAAGATGAAAAGAGATGGACCAAGATATATCAAGATACACAAGTTACAGTAGAAAACACATCATTTAATCAATAATATCATTCAAGTATGCATTCAAAGTATTTACAAGCAAAACACTTAAGAGGAATGCGTTCGATTCGTGCGAGTGCGGGCAAACATATGTATGCATGTGAGTGTGTTTGTGCTTACTTGTGTTAAGTGTCAAATGATGGTGGTATCAGAAGCAACATATGATGAAGAAATACTCATGCTATACACTACCAAGTCATAAGGTGTTCCAACTTGCACATATACAACATCTACAAAAAAACTAGTTAAAAGCTTGACCTAGAATGCAACTAGGGATTGGATGAAGCATGGCTAATGCATGGGGGAGAAAGGATGAAACTCATAGAATAAGAAGACATGAAAGGCATTATCTAGCATGGTAAGAATGCATTATCATCATGTACATAATCATCATGAAAATTCACAAACAAAGGCAACTAGGAAAGCCTAAGCATGCATCTAGAAATGTGTGGTGAAAATGTGCATAGATGTGTGATTGTGAACATGCCTTGTGGCGTCATTTTTGAGTGAAGTCAGTGACGGAAATATAGATATTACATACATGTTAGACACAAACAAATCACAATCAAACTCAAAAGAAAATCTACACAAGATTTAATACAAGGAAAACTAGTCAAGAATTTGGCCTAAACATGTATCTAAGAATCAAAAGAAGCATGGCTTTGCATAGATGAAGAGGCATGAACATTTAGAAGGTGGAAAAGGATGAAAGTCAGTAGTTATCATGGTATGTATGCATTCATGTCATGTACACAACCATCATGATCTTTTCATAGCAACTTTCAATAAGAAAAAAAAAATGAATGCACATGCTAGAAATGTGTGATGGAGAGTATTTGTGTGTGTATTCAAACATGTTTATGTCAAATTCCATATAAAAGTGAGGTGAGTGATAAGAACATAAAAATGAGGTTCACCCAAACACAAAGCTATCATCATACATCACAATCACCCATGGTACAAAGGTTAGCAATGGGAAAAGCGATTCTAAACCCTAGAGTTAGTTTTAAGTAAGCATACAAGTTAATGAACCAAACATGGTGAAGTGGAAAGGTGAGAAGGAAATGTGACACTCAAGGTCAGTAGCATAAGTCATAAGTAAACCACAAACAAAAGCATTTCAAACAATGTAAAGAACTACACGCAAAAGTACATCAAATTGGGGTTTGAAAACATCTAAACTAGTTAAACATGACACTTAAGAAAGATTTAAACAAAATAGTTTTAATTAGAAATTAAAGTCATGTGTGACTTGTGTCATAAGTTTAACTCAAGATATGATTCATGAGCAATCAAATGTAGAATATGAAGCTTCCATACACAAACAAATCACCTATTCGATGAACAAAATCATCTAAAGTAAAATACCACCTATCTTAGATCAAACGACATTGATCAAGATTTGTAAGAAGGGAATGATGTCTTGTATGTCATAGGGTGATGATAGGACCCTCACAAGATGCTTGTCATGAGCTCAAGATAATTTCAATTGAAGTGACATATCCCAAAAACCATAACCTATAATCCCTTAAGGTATTGTCCAATCAACAATAGAAGAAAAAAGAAGATCTAGCTCTTTTAGGTCATCATGGTGACATTACAATTTGAATGCAAGTCAATGAATCAAAGAGCATTGAATTATTGATTACATAATTCACAAAGTCAGAAGTGAAAACTCAAGACACTCAATTAGAATTAGACCTCTAATACCATGAATGATGCACATAACACAAGTATTACAACCATAACTATGAGGTGGTGACATTCTAACAATAAGGTCAACATGAACTTGAGCAAATTAGGGGCTTAAATGAATCAATCAAACTGGAATCAAGGCCCTAAATATGCTATGAGTATAAAGTAGGGAGATGAGAAGTAAATTACCAAAGGATTGCACGAATGCATTCCTCATACCTCATAATCCATGCACAAGAAGGCAACAAGTGAAACAAAGATCAAACATCTTCTAATTAAAGGATCAAGATGATCCCCTGAGGTCAAATATCTCTCAAGTCTTTAGAAGACTATCCTTGAGGTTATCATACCCCTAAACATCAATTAGAAACACAAGTTGTACAAGAACATGGTCTAAGAATCAAGACATAAACAAATTAGGGTTTTGGGAACCACACAAACTTTAGGCTCAAGGTGGAAACCAAATGATCAACATATAATTTCCAATGAATGAAAACATGTTTGCATATCAATAGAGCATTCAAATGATCATCATATACCCAAAGCTTGGCCTTAAATCATGTCCACAAGCTTCAAATTGAAGCTAGACTCAATTACACTAGGCCAAAAGGTATATTCACCTTAGAACTTCCACAAAAATAGAAAAATGAAACATAAAACCCAAGAAAAAATGAACTAATGAGCTCAAATCCCTTACAAGTCAGAGACATATCCTTGCTCAATTTAAAAATCCATGGAAGGATCAAAATAAAATCAAGAAGGTACTACCAATTCAAAATTGAACTTATATGACCAATAAACAAGAAAAATTTGTAAACAATTACAAAAGTCAGAAGTAAAAATCTACAAAAATTAAAAACAGTGACCTAACATCCCCAACATGACCAAAACTATTTTTGCCATTTTTTATTTTCAAAGAAAAGTGATATAAATAATAAAAATGCAAAATGTATAATGCTAATCATGTATTTAATGCTAAAATTTAATTAAATATGCAAAAATATCAAAATTATGAAATAAAAATCAGAAATGCATGATGCATGGATAGAATGTTCCAAAAATACTTTTTTATGCATTTTTTATATGCAGAAAAGTGTTTTTTTAAATAATTAATTATGCATGAAATTATTTAATTATGCAAAAAATATGAAATAAAATTCATAAATGCGTGATGCGTGATGCATAATTCAAATGGTCTAAAATATTTTTTGTGCATTTTTATGTGATGAAAAGTATTTTAAATAATTTAATTATGCATGAAATCCAATATAATGCATGAAATTATTTAATTATGCAAAAAATGTAAAAATTATGAAATAAAAATCAGAAACTCAAAATTAATCCTTTAGAGGGTCCAGAATATTTTTTGTGAAATTTTCCCTCAAGAGAAAATATTTTTTATAAATTTTTCAATTAAAACATAATCAATAAATCTCAAAATTTATTTAATTAGTCGAAACATTTTTTAAATTTTGGAAAAAATTCCACAAAATACTAGAGGTTAATATGAGTCTATGATGTTTTTTTTTTTGTAATTTTTGGATGATTTTTGGATGCAAAATTAATTGGTTAAAGATGCTAATTACAAAATTAATTAAATGGAAGCAAAAATCAAAATCAGCCAATCAGGTAATGACACGCAGTCATCTTCAACCTTGTGCCTAGCCCTAAAACGCGTGCAAAATCAGTGTCATGCAAGCTACTTCTGACATTCATAACTATCTCATTTCTCAACCAAATGAAGTGATTCAATGCTCTAAGTGAGGATCACATGGCAAGCTATATAACACACAACTTGTAAAAAATCAAATGATCCACCATGCATCAAGAAATCAGAACGAGAAAATCATCCAAATCTGGATTTTCAGAACATCATGCTATGCAATATTCTTCAGAAACAGATGCAATTATACATCAAACCTATTGTTTGGCCAGCTAACCACACATGTACAAGCTCATATTCATCAATGGTAAGCTAGAAATTCAGATTCAAAGTTTGGAAGTTACCTCTTGATTTGGAAAATAAATCCAAATATGCCTTTGAAATTGAAGAGAAAACTCCACCGGCTTGCTCTTGAGACTTTTATGAAGCTAAAATGCTGAAGAAAATCCCTCACAAATACGATTTACAACAACTTCAAACCATGAGAAAATTCAAAAATGCAGAGTATGTTTAGATCTGGAAAACGAGAGAGAGAGAGAGAGAGAGAGAGAGAGAGAGTGCCAAGAAAATGGGAAGCTTCCTACTTATATTCAGCCCATAATAATGAGGGTACATCAGCCCTTTTGTCCAAGAATCTGTTAGAGCAAAATTTGTCAAAAAATGGTATATTGAGTGGGCTTGCGTTTTGTTCCTCTTCACACACTCCTTGGCTGCGTTTTGATGAGCTGGCTAGAGGGTGAACGATGCTCACGTGATTCATTCCTCAGCCTTACTAGATATAGCAAGAAAATGAAAATTGTGCATGGCAAGGGTGTGAGAAAAATGCTCACTTTGTCTGGGCTTTTTATGGCAAATAACATGCTGGTATGCTTGCTTCGACTCCCAGCCTTGCTTGCCCAAAAACAACTTACAAAATCACCACAAAAATATGCCAACACACCTCTGCACATACATCCTTGCATCCTCTTGTTCACTCCCAATTTTCTCACAAATGGCTCATGCAAATCTTGGCTTTTTGAGGCCTATCAATAGCTCTTGGAATGAGGATCACAATGAGCTTTGATTCACTGAAAATGGAGCTGAAATAAAGGAGATATGGGTGCTGGAAGTTATGCATAAACATGGACAATTGCTGGGCACACGCGCGCGCATTCTGGCTTGCATGGTCGTGCATGGGATCAGCTTCATGGCCTCCATTTGTGAGCCTTGTAACTTCCTTAATTTTGAACCAAATGATGTGATTCAAAGCTCCAATTAAAGATCTCATGGCATACTTCAAGAAGCACGAAGTGGATTTCTCAAATTCCATCTAAATCAAGAGGTATGAGCTTCAAGATTATACCCACCACCTGTTTGTGAAAAGTACGCGCAGAGAATGCCCAGAAATTCGCATGCTTGCCCAGCCTTGGTCAAAACTTGTGCATGAAACTTCCAACTCAAATATCTCTCAAATGGTGCATTTTTGAGAAATTTTACACATTGACAAACTTGTAGGATTTTTTCCAAGCTTTCCAAAAATGGATAGTATGCAACCATTGGATAAACATTGAGAAAGTTATGACATGTCAAAGTTTCATAGGGTGGACACTTTAAGTAACTTCAAGAACAAGTTAACCCTAATTTCTTAAACTTTCTTGGTTCAATGGTGAATTTGATCATGAAATATGGAAATGTGATATTTGAATTGATGGTTGACCAAAAGTCCACTTGGTCAACTCTTGGTCTTGACTGATTTTGACCAAAATGACCATTTTTCCCTTGTGATCAATTGACTTGCTTCTACTCAAAATTGAGCCTCAGTATTTCAACCATGGATGTCCAATAACATATAGAAACAAGTAAAATCAAATTTGAGTGAAAAATCTGGAGAAATCCTGATTTTACCCAAAACCCTAATTTTGCACCTGGTGTTAGGAGATAGCCAATTAAGCTTCAAAACCTCAAATCTTCTAAATATGTTCAGTAATTCTTTGAACCATGATAACTCAAATGATAATAAGAAGGTGATACTTCAATAAATTGACTTATCCAAACTTCAAACTTCACAATGGGCCAAAACCCTAATTTCATCAGATGAATAACACCGATGAGTTCCTCATCAATTCTTTGTAAAACTTCAACTCTTGAGGATACAATGAGACTAATGAGATGTCTTGGGATATAATACATCATTGTGACATGAAAGATCCAAAGATATGAGAGCTTGAGATTCTCTCAGAAGAGTATGCTAACACAATCAACCTCCTTAGCTTGTAGGGGACTTGAGAACTCAAAGAACTTTGATCCTATCACAATGTATAAATGCAATGCAATATGATGTTTATGATGAAACATAAGCCTAAATCAAAAGGGTAAATTTTGGGGTGCAACAGAGATATCTACCAATATAATTGAATTGATGATAAATAACATATTAGAATTTAGATCATATAATTCACTGCTTCACATATTTTAAATAGAAGTTATAACAACAAACCAAAAAAATTTAGCAACAACGACAATCATAATAATAGTTATATTAACTATTTTCACATCTTCTCAACAGTACCTGTCACAACACAACATTAGCACAATTTCACACTAAGTCACCAACAACATATTCACAATCCACACAGTCAACGTAATACATCACTTATCACAACAAAAGCCTCAACAACATATTACAACAAAACCATCATCAACGTAATACAACACTTATTGCAACAAAAGCATCAACAACGAATTCATTTATAATGCGACTCTTAACAATGCACATGCATGTGGTACCAATGGAGTAAACTCCCAACGTAAACAATTGCTACGTTTTCGAGGCACAAAGCATAAGCCTTCAACGTAATCATTTTGCCAATACAGGCCATCACAAATCCTCCAATATAGGCCTTCACAAATACAAATGTATGCGACTCAATAAATACACAATCACATCCAACAACATCATAGATCACTTAACGAGGCATACACCTATATCACTACTTCACTGGCCATAGGCCTACAACATCATCAACGTAATCAACACAATTCACAACAACATATTCATCTTCACATCACTAACATCACAACATCACAACAAAATCAATATCAACACAAAACATCGGTCATAAGACCCACAAAAAACAGTGTCCATAAACCGGACGAATCAACTTACCCAGCTGTACTTGCAAGTCAGCATAATCGACATAATTTCAACAAAATAAAACAACCACAATTATCTACTAATTAATCTTAGTTACCCTGTCAATTTTCATTAAATTTCGGACAACTAATCATACCTCCTAATTCGGCTAATTTGACCAAACGGAACTGTTTCCCGTACTTCTATTGCTACCAGACATCACCTAACTCCTACATATTTTATTCAATTGATACATCTAATTTCTAATATTAAATTACATCCTGCTACTTAAATCTTGCACTGCTATTTTCCATTAAAACTTGCTCGAATTTGCTACTGATATTGTCACCTGTAATCAAGTCTTGCAAAGATACATAATGCTTGTTCTGCTATTAACCGTTCCATACTGTTACTGCTATTCACTTCTTCATTTTTGTTACTAGCTACTATTTATCCTTCTACTAATTCGACTGCTATTGAAAACTAGTACATATACTAGATCTTAATTTACTTAGACCAATATCATGCAATTATTTGTGCTAATTAATTATGTGTATATACACCCTTAATTAACTAAAAGCAAATTATTGGTATGCTATTTAATTAACTACTTTCAGAAAATTAATAGTATAACTAAGTAATTTAGTTAGTGGGCATCATGACATCATGTGTGCCCGTCAGCACAAAAGTGTGTCCCTCATCACAATGAAAAATAATAATGGATTAATCCTCATAGGGTGCCCCTTGTCACACTTTGTGTGGCTATTGGCACACTCACTTTCTCATCCCCTGCTGATCGGCAGGTCTTTCTCTCACAGGTGTGTCGTTCGGCATAATGCTCTTCTGGACGACACTTCCATTTCCCTACCTGTGCCGCTCAGCACAGGCTTCTTCTGTGCCTTCTGCAAATTTTTGCTTTTTCTTTTCCATATTTTGCTTCAATTATTATCTCATATCAACACAAATAATACGTACACCATTAAAATTTCCAGGAAACATCAACGATACTATACCAATTGTATTAATATGAATAATTTCCCAACAACAACGTTATTAACAGTAGAACAATTCTCATTAATTCCAGAGACATCCACAACAATCAAACACAAACAGGGACAATTATATAACCCCAATCCCATATACGATTCATCATGTACCCTATTATAGAGTCAGAACCCTACTCTTACCTTAGTTTGGAGACTGCTCTTATTTCCGGTCGAATTCCGGCCTGGTTTTCCGATCTGCAGTTTCTCTTATGACGACTAATTTTCCAAAGCTCTTGTTCCTCTTTTTCTTCTTTCACGTACATCCACCAATCTACTTTTTTTTCCAACTTAACCTAATTCCTTTTCACTTATTCCAATAACCTAAATAATAATAATACTATTATTCTTAATAATACTATTGGGCCTAATATATTGCACCTCCAATTTGCCATTTACCACACAACAATTCAAACCGACTTAAATAGTAAAATAGTCCAATAATAAATAATATTATTCTTAATATTATTCTTCCGATTTAACCGATTAAAATCTGACTTTAACTTAATAATCCAAATACGCTTATTAAAATAGTACCGACAAAATCCAATAATTCTCAACTTCGTATAAATCTAATAATTAAATCCTTAAATAATTTAATTAACCAATTAATTAAATTCGGGGTGTTTTAACTCTTCCCCACTTAGGATATTTTCGTCCTCGAAAATCTATCCGACATAACCATCCTTAACACCACATTCGCATCTAATCCTTCGATTCATCAACAACCCAACCATGGCTTAAATCCAATACTTATATCTCAATTTTCCAATGCTCTTGCAACATAATCCTTACTAACTTGCCAATCATTTTAGCAATATCTCGGAACAACATCTTACAACGTAACAACAATCATCACTCGCTTACTTGACTATACAACATCGCATCATTATCTTAGCAACATATTCAACACCGAAACACATATACAACTCTTATTCCCATTCTCTGAGGTCATTCATCCACGAAACACCAATAACTCTCTTAATTCTCATCAACTCGAAAACACCATCTTCACGATATATCATCCCTTACCTAATGCACTATTAAGATAACAAGTCAAGTCTACATCATCCAACACGATCTCGTCTACTATCAACAATAGATTAAGGGTGATCAAGTCCTCAATTTATCAATAGATATCTGACAATCATACTGGAGTATAAACCATCGTTAACAACTACAATAGTTTCCTTCAGAACTTGTGCTTACCAAAAGTACCACAGTCCAACAATTTCCAAACTCATATGAACATGCCAACACCGATGCCTTACAACTACATAATAATACACTTCTGGTGATAACATCACAACAAAATTTCTTTACATTGTTACCAATACTCCTATTCTTGGAATCATATTCGCCTCTTCGTATTCCAACTTAATTAACAACCAAAATCGTAAATCCATGTTACCTTCGAATTCGGAAAACAATGAGCTCCAAGAAAATTTGCACTATCTCCTTAAGCAGTATATTGCACTATCGACTGACAACCGAAACATATCTGAGAAGCATCGCTTCTCCCCCACTTAGCTTCAAACCAACTCCTGCGACAACAATCATAAAACAACAAGTACCGACAATGTTGTACACACTTGTCGCATACAAAGGAATAAACAATATTAGAAAATATTGGCCGGACAGACCAACCTGCTCTGATACCACTAATGTAACACCCCAGATTCTACTCGGAAAATATATCAAAAATCAGAGTATTTTAAAATTTCAAACAACACATGGGATGTTATATTTCAACATTAACAACATAAACAGATAAGATACATAACACTTTTTAATTCGGAGGATCACATAACAACTTGCAATACCTTTCAAACAAAATACCTTTTTATTGCTACGCAACGGAATTTATAGTTATACAACTGAACATATTGTACTAATAACAACGTGAAACATCTTGTTCAACTTTCAACATACTTAACAACTTTTCTTTCACAACATCACTTAGGGTTCAACAAATTATACTAATAACAACAAGAGTCAACAATATAAACAACATAGACTAAACGTCCCCCCGGGTGCTACGTATCAGAGCAATGACACCAACTTGAACTAACAACAACTAATTATTCCATTCTTGAATACCTGCACGTTACCAGTATAAACGAAACAGCGAAACAAATGAAAGGGGTGAGATATCTACCAATATAATTGAATTCATGATAAATAATATATTAGAACTTAGATCATATAATTCACCGCTTCACATATTTTAAACAGAAGTTAAAACCACAAACCAACAACATTTAGCAACAATGACATTCATAATAATAGTTATAATAATTATTTTCATATCTTCTCAACAGTACCTGTCACAACACATTGTTTGCACAATTTCACACTAAGTCACCAACAACATATTCACAATCCACACAGTCAACGTAATACATCACTTATCACAACAAAAGCCTCAACAACATATTACAACAAAACCATCATCAACGTAATACAATACTTATTACAACAAAAGCATAAACAACGAATTCATTTATAATGCGACTCTTAACAATGCACATGCATGTGATACCAGTGGAGTAAACTCCCAACGCAAATAATTGCCAGGTTATCGAGGCACAAGGCATAAACCTTCAACGTAAATTTTGCCAATACAGGCCGTCACAAATCTGCCAATACAGGCCTTAACAAATGCAAATGTATGTGACTCAATAAATACACAATCTCATACAACAACATCATAAATCACTTCACGAGGCACACACCTATACCACTATTTCACTGGTGATAAGCCTATAACGTCATCATTGTAATCAACACAATTCACAACAACATATTCATCTTCACATCACTAACATCACTATATCACAACAAAATCAATATCAACACAAAACATCGGTCATAAGATTCAACTTACCCAGTTGTACTTGCAAGTTAGCATAATCGACATAATTTCAACAAAATAAAACAACCACAATTATCTACTAATTAATCTTAGTTACCCTATCAATTTTCATTAGATTTCGAACAACTAATCATACAGCCTAATTCGGCTAATTCGACCAAACGGAACTGTTTCCTGTACTGCTAGTGCTACCAGACATTACCTAACTCCTACAAATTTTATTCTATTGATACATCTAATTTCTAATATTAAATTACATCCTGCTACTTAAATCTTGCACTGCTATTTTCCATTAAAACTTGCTCGAATATGCTACTGATACTGTCACCTGTAATCAAGTCTTGCAAAGATACATAATGTTTGTTCCGCTATTAACCATTCCATATTGTTACTGCTATTCACTTCTTAATTATTTCATTTTTCTTACTAGCTGCTATCTTATCCTTCTACTAATTCTTCTACTACTGAAAACTAGTACATATACTAGATTTTAATTTATTTAGACCAATATTATGCAATTATTTGTGCTAATTAATTATGTGTATACACACCCTTAATTAACTAAAACCAAATTATTGGGAAGCTATTTAATTAACTACTTTCAGAAAATTAATAGTATAACTATGTAATTTAGTTAGTGGGCATCATAACATCATGTGTGCCCCTCAGTACAAAAGTGAGCCCCTAGGCACAAAAATGTGCCCCTCATCACAATCAAAAATAATAATAGATTAATCTTCATAGGGTGCTCCTCGTCACACTTTGTGTGCCTATCGGCACACTCAGTTACTCATCCCCTGCCGATCGGAAGATCCTTCTTTCATAGGTGTGCCGTTCGGCACAATGCTCTTATGGCCGACACTTCTTTTTCCCTACCTGTGCCGCTCGGCACAGGCTTTTTCCGTGGCTTCTGCAAATTTTTGCTTTCTCTTTTTCAAATTTTGCTTCGATTCTTTTCTCAGATCAACACAATTATTACTTACACCATTACAATTTACAAGAATAATCAACGATAATATACCAATTGTATTAATATGAATAATTTCCCGACAACAACGTTATTAACAGTAGAACAATTCTCATTAATTTCCAGAGACAGCCACAAAAATCAAACACAAACAGAGGCAATTATATAAACCCCAATCCCATATAAGATTCATCATGTACCCTATTATAGAGTCAGAACCCCACCCTTACCTTAGTTTGGAGACTGCTCTAATTTCCGGTCTAATTCCGACTTGGTTTTCCGGTCTGCAATTTCTCTTCTGAAGACTAATTTTCCAAAGCTCTTGTTCCTCTTTTTCTTCTTTCACGTACATCCACCAATCTACTTTTTTTCCAACTTAACCTAATTCCTTTTCTTTTATTCCAATAACCTAAATAATAATAATACTATTATTCTTAATAATACTATTGGGCCTAATATATTGCACCTCCAATTTGCTATTTACAGACAACAATTCAAACCAACTTAAATAGTTAAATAGTCCAATAATAAATTATATTATTCTTAATATTATTCTTCCAATTTAACCGATTAAAATTCGACTTTAACTTAATATTGATGAATCATGATTACCAGATAACTTTTGACAAAATCAAGGAGTACCTACAGAAACCTCCTATCTTGATGCCACAAGTTAAGGGAAGACCTCTCATCATGTACTTAACAGTACTAGAGAATTTAATGGGGTGTGTGTTGGGGAAACATGACGAGTCTGGTCGAAAAGATTATGCAATATACTACCTTAGCGAAAAGTTTACCGACTATGAAACAAGATACTCATAGCTCGAGAAAACTTGCAGCGCTTTGGCTTGGGCTGCTTGCCGACTAAGACAGTATATGCTGACTCACACTACCTTGTTGAACTCTACGATGGATTTGATAAAATACATATTTGAGAAACCTGCTCTCTCAGAAAAAATAGCAAGATGGAAAATGATCTGGACTGAATACGACATCCAGTATACTACTTAGAAGGCAATCAAAGGAAGTGTGGTAGCTGATCATTTGGCTCATCAAGTTGTAGATGACTATCAGTCCATGCATTTCGAGTTCCCATACGAGGATATTATGTTAGTCACCAATTACGAAGAACCTGGACCGGATGCAGGACCTGAGCAAGAATTTCGATGGACCATGGTCTTTGATGGATCCTCTAATGCACTTGGCAACAATATTGGTGCTGTGATTACATCTCCTACAGGCTGCCATACACCTTTCACCGCCAGATTATGTTTCGACTACACAAACAATATGGATGAATACGAAGCGTGCATTATGGGTATCAAAGCTGCTTTTGACTTGAGGATCAAGTTCTTGAAAGTATATAGAGACTTCACTTTGGTGATTTGTTAGATTAAAGGCGAGTGGGACACGAAGCATCCGAATATCATTCCATATCGAGAACATGTGTTGAATCTAATCCCCTACTTTGAGGAAATCACTTTCGAGCATATTCCACGAGAAGTGAATCAGCTCGCAGACGCGTTAGCTACCATATCATCTATGTTCAAAGTTAGATGGGACAACGAAGCTCCTCAAATAACTATTGAAAGACTAGACGAACCAGCATACTATTTTGAACTTGATACCGAAGGAGTAGAGGAGAAACCTTGGTTCTACGAAGTGAAGAGGTATCTCGAGACTCAAGAATACCCTAAAGGGGCATCTGTCAATGATAAAAAATTCCTAAGAAGATTCGCCGCCAAGTTCTTTCTCAGTATCAGCGTCTTATACAAACACAATCATGACTTGGCCTTACTCCGATGTGTAGATCAAAAGACAACCAGACGAATTATGGAAGAGTTACATGAAGGCGTATTTCGTACTCATTCTAGTGGACATACAATGGCAAAGAAGATTCTGAGAGTAGGTTACTATTGATCCACTACGGAAGTTGATTGTTATCACTATTTCCGATCTTGTCATAAATTCCAGATATTAGCAGACAAAGTGCATGTACCTCCAGTTCCATTGAATGTTCTGACCGCCCCGTGGCCTTTCGTGATGTGGGGCATTGATATGATTGGAGAAATCAAAACTACCACTTCTAATGGACACCGTTTTATCCTCGTTGCTATTGATTACTTTACCAAATAGGTAGAAGCAACCTCATTCGCATATGTTACCAAGAATATTGTGGATCGATTCATCAAACATAATCTCATATGCCGATACGGCGTCCCTGAAAGGATTGTTACAGAAAAGGTACTAATCTCGACAACAAGATGATCGTCGAACTCTGCATGCAATTCAAGATAAAGCATCACAAGTCTTCTCCATATCATCCAAAGATAAATGGAACAGTCGAAGCCGTCAACAAGAATCTTAAGAAGATCATACAAGAGATGACAGTGACTTATTAATATTGGCATGAGATGTTGCCATTTGCTCTCCACGGTTATCGCACTTCAATACGAACATCTACAGGGGCAACCCATTTCTCTCTCGTATATGGTATGGAAGTAGTTCTACCTATCGAGGTTTAGATACAGTTACTCAGAGTATTGAAGGATACAAAGTTAGACAAAGATGAATAGGTCCTGAATCGACTTGACCAGATAAACTTGATCGATGAAAAACGACTCGCAGCTATCTTCCATGGACATATATATAAAAAACGAATGATCAAAGCCTTCAATAAGAAAGTCAAGCACCGAGTGTACCAAGTTGGTGATCTAGTAGTCAAGCGCATCATCCTACCACAAGGTGACCCCATGGGAAAATGGACTTCCATATATGAGGAACCATTCGTAGTCAAGACGGTATTTTCTAGCGGAGCCATGATATTGAGCGCTATGGATGGAGAAGACTTCCTGCACCTTATGAACACAGACATAGTCAAAAAATACTACGCATAAACGAGACCCGCTAGGTCGACTGGCCTAGGCAAAAATAAGGGCGTCCTGAAGAACCAAAAGGGTTCAGGAAAAAGTTAGGAACATATAGATATATATATATATATATATATATATATATATATATATATATATAAATGTACACTCGGCAAGTCGAAAACCTGCAAAGGCGGCTTGGGAAAAAAAGGGTATCCAGGTAGACTGAAAACTCGAAAGGGCGGTCTAGGCAAAAGTTAGGGATTAAAGTGTACGACTATGTCTCGACGAGATCATCTACTTACAGACTACACTACTATCAGCTTCAAATAGTGCAGATCAATGCAATCACCTTCTTCTAGAAGCAAGGAGATGAGATAGTCAAAATATATGAGCAGTAGCAGAGTTGAAACTCGACGAGATTGTTTCCATATAGCTTTTACTATTTTCCAAATGTTTCCGACAATTTCCTCTTACTAGGATATTTGTCTCTTTGTATACGAACTGCTTGTCTATAGGCCCCTTTTCAAAATTAATACAATCCTCCTTTTCCAGTTTCAAACTTTTTACTTTTATCTGTTTTGTTTGCATAAGTCCAATGGTTGCTTTGAATGATTATATGCATCTGACGATAAAAATCTGTTCACAAGTACACGAAAAGCAAACAGAAACAATAATTACTACAGATTCTAGGAATTGAGATGACAACCAAAGTCACTAACACATCCCCACAGAGACAGTTTCACAGAAATATTCCCACAAAATAATCTCTACAATCCCCATAGAGCCATCGCTCCCCCGACAGAGACAGATTTCCCAACAAGACTATTACTCTATCAACTCCTTTTAGCAATGTCCAACGCTTTTGTTTATCACGTTATTCCCCAAGCAGTGATCATATCAACTTATCACATTAGTCCCCGAGCAGTGATCCTATCAACTCATCACGTTAGTCCTTGAGCAGTGATCATATTAACTCATCATGTTAGTCCCCGAGCAGTGATCGTATCAACTCATCACATTAGTCCCCGAGCAGTGATCCCATTAACTCATCAAGTTAGTCCCCGAGCAGTGATCGTATTAACTCATCACATTATTCCCCAAGAAGTGATCATATCAACTCATCACATTAGTCCCTGAGCAGTGATCCTATCAACTCATCATGTTAGTCCCCGAGCAGTGATCTTATCAACTCATCACATTAGTCCCCGATCAGTGGTCGTGTCAACTTATCACGATAGTCCCCAAGCAGTGGTCCTATCAACTGATCATGTTAGTCCCCGAGCAGTGATCCTATCAACTGACCATGTTAGTCCCTGAGCAGTGATCGTCTACATTGTCACGTCAGTCCCCACGTAGTGAACGTCAACCTTGTTATATTGGTCCCCGAGAAGTAACCAATCATCAATCAACTTATTATGTCAGTCTCCGAGTAGTAAGAGGTTATACAAGATCACATCATTCCACAACAAGATTCGAACATGAGATTTTCATCCCCAACTGAGTATCTCTCAAGGATTATCATTCCCCAACAACATCAATATCCAGATCTGAAACTTGGTCAGATAGTGCATCGGAGGAATTCACATCTCTCTTATTCCCCAGTCAGGGTCTCCAATAACTATATACCCAAGCAGAAATCAAAGACCCCTAGCAGAACATTCCCATCTTCTTTAAGATGGATATGTTTTGAAATACCACAACATCTACATTCATACATCATACATAAAAAAATCACAACATGTGCATATATCATTCATGAGCAACATTACATACTTACATACTTACATGCATCATAATCTACATAGAACTAATCTCGTTCTCTCAGTTTAATTTCTCAAACAGGTGAAAATTATCCGTAAACTCCTAGATAGAAGGTCATATATTAATGCCAAAAAAAGACGGGAAAAATATCTGAATGACCAGACAAGCTTACCAACAGACAGCAGGATACATATTAATACCCGAAACGAGACAGGAAAACTATCTACATTCTGGCGAATACTCATTTCAGATAAAGCCAAGACGAAGGTTTATTCTTACTCTCTCTTATCATCAACTACTCCAGATGGCGTCTTTAAGCCCATCTCCGACTACACATTGTCATCTCTCCACCTACAAAATGCTGCATATCTGGTTAAAAATCAATACATTCTAGTAACCTCATTCAAAGACGAGCATGGAGTCTAACGTACGACTCACTACCTAAAATTATATTCTCCAAATGGCATCTATAAGCCCATTCTAGTTCATCGTCAACTGAGTATCTCATTCCATACACCAGTGAGTGCAAATTTTCAAGTGTACTTAAGTGTTCAATCATCTTCTACCTTCAGATCACGAAAGGCAAGCATACCAATCTAACCATTCAGGTATAAGAAGATTGAACAGGGGAAACTGTTATACCCTAAAATTTTCCCTCTTATTTCTCTAGTCAATCCATAACTCTATACTCAAGAATTCCTCAAGGGTTGACCAGATGCACCCGTTCCTAAGAAATCAACCCACAACTAGGGCTTTGATTCTCTCAAGTAAAGGATGAGTTCCATTGCCTCAAGTTATCATCATACCTCCTCATATGTCTCAAGGGATCACCATGTCAAGTTTCAAACCTCACAGCTAAAGTTTGCTCAATTAATTGCTCAGATGGTTGAAAATCAGTTGTATTGGACAAAAAGTCAATTGCGGTCAACATACAGTCAAACTTCATCATTTTTGGTAAACATCAATATTTGGAAGTCACATCCATCACTTTATTAAGGGTTGATCATGATTCATCAAGAAAACTCAAGATTTGATCAAAAGTCAAAGTTTCTAAATTAGGGTTTCTTGATAAAAAATCAACAGAACTTTGAACAGGCATAACTTTCACATACTTTATCAGAATTTTTTCCACCAAAGCTTATTTTGAAGATGATTCAATTATGTACAACTTTATGTCTCACAAGCTTTGGCCAAAAATGCTTCATTTGAGAGTTTTAGATCAAGACATTAGAGGTCCTTCTAAAAGTCAACAAAAAGTCATCTTTTTTAAAAGAAGTGTACATGAGCCTAAGTTTTTGTGACCCAAACTTGTTCCCAAGATGATCCATGACCTCTAAGTCTATCTGCACGCCCTTGCATCATTTATTGTTGAATTATTTCATTAAAATTCAATTTTAAATAAAATAAAATACAAAAACAAAAGCATGGCGTGTTGGGCTTATTATTTGTTTGACTTGAGGTCCAAGATAGCTCACACAAGCTGGCAAAAATGCATGGAAAGCATTAGAGGAAGATTGAGCAAGGAAAAGAAAGATTTGATTCAAAAACTTCAATCAAATATCTTTCATTGAATGCAATATATTTTTCACTTAATTCTTGACCTAATCTCTTGCCCTATATATACACAAGATATTTAGACCAAAAAGACACGAATTCATGCAGCCTACAGACAAGGGTTTTGTTCTAAAATCTCAAAGGAAACTTGCAAACTCGATTTCCTAATTCAACCACTTTCCAGAATTTTCAAGCAGCCCATTATCCTCCTGAAGGTCCCAACAATCAATCCAAGTCCTTACACAAGGCCAAAGCACCCTAGAACGTGCCATCCAAGTCTCTCCCATTTGGTAAAATTCTCAATTTCCTTTTCTTTGATTCATGCATTATTAATGGCTTTCGATTGTTTGTATGATCTCAAGAGGTACATTAGAACAAGTTTGAAGCAATAGAAACAAGCTTTAACGTGTAAACTGAAAAACGCCATGACTAGGGCATAAGCTCGATGAAGCTTCGTATCCTAATTTCCAGGTCGATTCAGGCCATGAGAACACCACCATCATGCTCGCAGGGGTCAATATAATCGACCTAGGCTTTTAGTTTGTTTCAATTGATGCATTTTTTACGGTTTTAGCGCGATTGCAAGTCAAAGAAGACGATCGGAGCCCTAGCTCCGGTGACGTCTCAGGCAAAGACCATTTGATTGCACGCTTGCCTCTGTCTGATTGGCTCGTTCAAAAATGTTGGGGACCACGGCTGACTCGTTTGAAAATAAAAAATGAAACGTTTTAACACGTATGATCCAATGGATGTGATTGCTTGACAACGAAAACACCTAGCTCAAATGGTGAGCGCGCATGCTGGTAACCCAGGGGTCCTGAGTTTGAATCTCATCAACCCCTCCCTCTTTTCCAATCTTTTCCAATTTTTCCTTTTTTTCTATTTTTCTAAATATTTTCATTTATTTCCTTAATTAACCAATTAATTAATTAATCACCATTTAATTAATAGTTAAACATTTAATTAGGTTTGAATAAATAGAAATTAGGATTAATTATCACTAAAAAAAAATTATTTCATTTTTTCCTAATTAATTTAGTTAGTTAAATTTAGTTAAATTATTTAATTTAAATTAAATTTCTTTTTATTAATTAAAATCAATTAGAATTAGGGTTTCCGGTTCACCCGATTTTCACATAGTAATTAGGTTAACTTAATCAAAACTATTTACTAACTCCTTTCAAAAACTTCTCCCGATTTTATTTTCTTTATTCTAATTATCTATTCCACGCATATTATTGTACCTGCTTTCAGGATGTATAATTTTTCGCGCGCGTTCCTTTAATCAATATGTATATGCTCATGGGATGTAATAGATAATTAGGACACTTACTTTCTGCACCTCTATTATGTAACTAACCCAAAACCTTGTAATAACGTAGGTTTATTTTCTGCCTTTAATTTCTGCACTATTATAAACTGTATATAACTGCTTAGATGTATGCTAATTAGGGTTTCATGACAAGATCTAAATCAACCATTAGATCACTCTAAAAATCAAGATAAATATCTTAATCAAATACACTCTATCACACTTGCACCCCCCTTAGGGTATCATCTCTTGTTGCCTTACGAATAAAACAATGGTCATGTCCCTCGAGCGTAGGGGTACCATTAGCAAAAGATCCTTGATTCAAAAATCATCACAAAGATCATAGTCCCTCGATGAACCTAGATGTTGCCTATGAATATATGATCTCATCCTTACATGTTGCCTTCAATGACCATACGATGATCCTACGATTGTCCCTTCACATCCAATGGATAAGGTTACCTACCAACTAATGGTATGGAAAGCCTTATTCTAAAAGAGAAGGAAAATAAAAAGAACGACCCATTCTGAGTAGGTCACAAAGACTCTTAATTGCTTGCTCAACCCAATCAAAATACTTTTCACACCTTACAATGTGTTTCAAAAAAAACTTTTCAAACAAACACTTTGTATACATTCCAACGAGAATCATTACAAAGTTACATTTTTCCAAACAAACATTTCCAAACACTTTGTATACATTCTTGAGGATTGATACAAGAATCATTATGAAGTCAAGGCGAAATACCTTTTCAAAATACTTTTCAAATCACATACACACAGAAAGCGAGTTTTCAAAAAAGTGAGCTAAAGCAATTAAGAGCCCGTAGATAACTATGGATGGAAAGGGTGTTAATACCTTACCTTTTCATAATTACCTCCCGAACTCAGAATCAATAAAAGTTATTCCATGTTCTTTTCACCCTTCCTTTATTGGATAAAAGAAAAGTCAGTGGTGACTCTTGTTATCCGTAACATATGCGATAAAACGCAAAACAAACAAGTCAATTCTCCCACCGTGTTACAATAGGTATCTTGACCAAATCCACCAAGAAAGTTGATTGATTTTGACGAAATTAGATCGAACAAATTCATCTGATGCAAAATAAACTTGGAAATTATTTCTTCCTCTTCATCTTATTTTTCTTTTGTCCCGATTCGGAGAAAATGATCAATTGGTGGCATAAACTCTAATGTTCTAACATAAGCCCCAAAAGATTACTTGAGCTTTTATCTTGGTTCAACACCTGTGACGCTTGTCGTGTGGTCGCGTTGATTTCTAATCAAGATTCTGGCAAGTTTCCACTAACCTTGTCCATTTAAATTCTCAATCATATTTGATCAAGTGATGTAATAATTCCAAAACCGGTGATATACTTGACAAAAAGAAATTGAAACTTGTCGTGTGGTCGCGTTGATTCTATCAAGCTTCTGGCAAGTCTTCATGCGCAAGTTTCAAGATGGTCACCTTGCTGACGACTGACAATTAACAATTAGATGATATACTTGACAAGTTTCAAGATGGTCATCTTGCTAACCTTTATTAATTTTTTTATTTAATTTTTCGCACTTTACTTTCCGCTTTTACTTTTATGCTCTTTATTTTTATGCATCTTTAATTTCAACATTTACATTTCATGTCATTTTTTTCTTTGCTCACTTGAGCGTTTATTTTTATGCCATTTTTTTTCTTTGCTCACTTGAGCATTTATATTTTCTATGTCATTTTTCCTTTACTCACTTGAGCATTTTACTTTCTTGTTATTTTGAATTTGCTCATTTGAGCTTTATTTTCTTTTTCAAAACACTTAATAATTCAACCTAAACATAAAAAACTTTTAATTAGACTTAATTACTATCCTTGAGCTTGAAGCTTGATCTTTGGACTTAGGATTAGGACCCTTACCTCAGTTTGAAGATCTTTGTGCCCTTGGTGTTATTCTGTCTTGTCTGGTTATTATCTTTGTATGTAGGTTATTCCGTTATACTCGATCAATAGTGGATTTCCTCCAAATACAACCGTTACTCTATCCGTTTTTTTTAAGACAAGAGTTCAACTAAAAGCATTGACTTATCTGAAGCTTTGTTTTTTGTCTGGTTATTTGTTGTTTATGTGGTAATCCAAAGGATGGGATATGGTGTTGACTCTTGATGTCAAGTACTAGTCTTCTCACCCGGTTATATATTTCTTTACCCTTACCTTTTACTTTATGCAATTAGGTTAGATTCTTCATCTTCTTTCCATTCTTTAATTTTCAAAGTCTTCGCTCTTTTTCAAAGGATTCTTGTTTTCAAAACTCGAACCGCTTTCATAAAAAACTTGGAGTTAGGTCCATGCATTTTCAAACTTCTTTTCTTAATAAATTTTTTATTCATTTAACAATACTTTAACTTTTCTTTTCATAAGACTAAAAAACACGTAACCTCATTCAAACATTTTTGAGCCCTTTGTGGTTTTTCTAACAAATATTTTCTTAAAATCAACCAACACACAATTTTAGTATTTTTTAGCCGAACTACTTGGTTTTGATTTTAATATTGCACATTGTTGGTATATAGGCTTGGAACTCATTGGAAGTTCTATCAAACCAAAACTATAAAAAAAAAATACTTCTTTTCTCCCTCCACCATCTATTTTGTACATATACTTTTTTAGCACACATATACAAATTTTTAAAAAGGTTCCTGCGGAGTACCATAGAAGCTTTGGTTGTCTAACACCTTCCCTTTGCATAACAAACCCCCGGTCCCTGATCTCTGATTTTTTAAAGGATTTTATTCGCTCTTTTTCCTAGTCCTTTGGATAAAATAAAAGTGCGGTGACGACTCTTTTGTTACTTTTTTTTGAGTTAAGTCAATTCAATGACTTATACTCACAGTTTTTGCCGCTACAGACCCTCTCCACTCAAATTAGTGAGACAAAATGGATATTAATATTTGGTCCTTTCTACATATAGAAAGGGATCCCAAACCCAACGAATCTTCCCTCACAACTATGTGGAGGAAATCATGAAACCGACGATATCACAACAAGCTTCAATCTTCTCTCTTGGTAATGCTTTTGTCATCATATCAGAATCATTATCATCGGTATAAACTTTATCTAACTCCAACAACTTAGCATCCAAAAAATCATTTATCCAATGATATATCACATTAATGTGTTTGGACCTATTATGAAAAGTCAATTTCTTAACAAGATGAATAGCACTTTGACTATAAAAAAATACATATCAAACTTTACTAAGAATATGTGTTATATCTGGTCTTGTACACACCATTGAATACATAAAACTACCCACAACAAACTTATAAGGAATACGTTTCATATCAAATGTTTCATCTTCACTCGAAGGACTTTGATTAGAACTCAAATTAAAATGAGTAGCAAGAGTAGTATTTACCGTCTAGAACTTTCCATTGTGAATATTTGCACCACTATTTAGATATAATATTCTTGTGACATCAAAAGTTTCTTCTCCTTTCTATCACAACTATTTCTAATGCCAAGAATCAGTTTAGTTTCTCCTATGTCTTTGATGGAAAATAACTAGCCCAACTGCTTCTTTAAACTGTAAATGTTCTAAATATTTTTCCCTACAATGAGCATATCATCGACATATAACAACAAACTAATGAAATCATCGTTAGAAAATTTTCTAACAAAGACACAATGATCTGAAGTAGTCTTCTAGTATCCTTGATCACACATAACAAACTCAAACTTCTTATACCATTGCCTTGGAGCTTGATTCAACCCATATAAACTTTTTATAAATATACACACATGAATTTCTTTGTATTTAACTTGAACACCATTAGGTTTTATCATGTATAACTCTTTCCATAAATCACCATGATGCAAAGCCATTTTCACATCCATTTGCTCAACCTCTAAATCAAGAATAGCACTCAAACTCAACAAGGTTATAATTGATGACATCTTCATCACATGTGAGAAAATATCATTCAAATCAACATCATTTATTTATCAGAAACCTTTCACCACTAATCTGGCTTTATACCTTGGAGACTTAGAGTTGATCTAATGTTTAACTTTTTTAAATCCACCTGTTTTCCAAAGCCTTTTTTCCTTTTAGGCAACTTCACAAAATCATAAGTGTGATTATCATGAAATGATTTCATCTCATCATGCATCACATCCAACCACTTTTGATTTTTATCATTTTCCATGGACTCTTGAAAACACCCAGGTTCACCCTCATCAGTCAATGTCACAGACTCATCAGAATTATACATTGTAGAAGGTTGTCTCTACCTGTTAGACCTGCTAAGTTGAAGTCGAGATAATTCTAGAGGTTCACCAAGATTCTCATTAGTTGGAATATTTACTTCATCTCTAAGTTGTTGATCATCAACATAAACATATGGCACACCATTATGATCATCACCAATAATAGCGTCCATATTATGAATAGGTAACCGACCTGGATCAACATTAGAAAAACTGATATGTTTCTCGGGTGTAGTATTTTCAACCTTATAAATATATTCAATAGTTTGGTCTTCTATGAATACACATTACAACTTCAGATAAGCTTCAATAATTTGGTCTTCCATGAATACACATCATACAACCTATAACCAAACGCATCTTGCCCATTGCCAACGAAGATACATTGTTTTGACTTTGCATCCAACTTGGACCGTTCATCCTTTAGAATATGAACAAAATACATACAACCAAATACTCTCAAATGATCATACTTTACATTCTTTCTAAACTAAATTTTATTTGGAACTTCTCCATTCAAAGCAAGAATGAGAGTGGGATTAAGAACAAGCACTTCCGTGTAAAGTGTCTCGTCCCAATATTGATTAGGAAACTTAACTTCAGTGAGCATACACCTTACACTCTCAATTAGTGTTTGATGAATCCAATTAACTAAACCATTTAATTAAGGAATTTTTGGTGGACTCTTTTCACGTGAAATACCATGTTGCTTGTAATGTGGCATCAAATGGTCCACGATACTCACCATCATTGTTAGAACAAACACATTTTAGCTTCTGTCCTGTCCGCCTCTCTACCAAAGTATGAAATTATTTGAAATTTTCTAACATTTTGTCTTTTGTCTTCAAGGCATAAATCCATAGTTTCATGAAACAATCATCAATAAATGTAACAAACTAAAGTGCACCGCAAAAGGATTTTACCTTTAATGGACCATAAACATCAAGATGTACCAATTGAAGAAACTTTGACTTCCTTGAGGGAGGATGTCTCATGAAGGATACTTTATTTTGTTTACCATCCATGCAATGAGAACATTTATCTAAATCTGCATTCTTTAATCATGGAAGAACATAATTTTTGGCCAAAAAATTATGCCCTTTTTTCACTAATATGACTAAGTATTTGGTGCCATAATGATGCTTCCATGTAAATAACACTCACAATGTCTCTAGAAACCAAATATTTTGTCCAATACAGTTTAGAAAGCGTATCCCCTCTACCACATAAACTCACCTTTGTTGACTTTCCACTTTCTAGAATCAAATTGATTATCATAACCACAATCATTAAACATATCCACATAGATCAAATTAAAGCGGACACCTGAAGCATGTTTGACACCGCTAAGAAACAATTGCATTGTCATGTTGGTTTCCAAGAAAACACCACCAACACAAATTATTGTAAATACACCATCATTATCGATCTTCAACACTCTAAAGTCACCAGAAGTATAAAATGTGAAGAAATCCTTCCTTGGTGTAACATACAATGTAACACCACCATCAATTATCCACCTGTTATCATATGATACGAGAGTAACACACTCATGATAACATTGAATAACAAGTAGAACTAGTAACACGATAATCATTATGGTCTTCATGTTCTCTTTATTTTAAGTTGCATTTATGTTGTTGGAGTTTAGTTGAAGTCTCACATTGCTTAAGTTTTCGAGTTGTTTTTGTATATATATTGACATTAGATGCCTTTGAAATAAGTATAAACTTTTTCTTTATGATAAAGAAACAAATAGGGTAGAAATATGGAAGAACACTAAGAACAACAAGGATTGATTATAACTAATATTCTTTACTTTCTCTTCAAACAAGATTACAAGTACACAATAATAACAAATAATCTCATCCATCATAAATTAGGATTTGCAGTATGTATTGATGACAGTCTAATATTCTATTTATAATAAACCTATCATACTAAACTAATGGATTTTTTCTAAAATACCAATTACAAGCTAACTTAAACAATTGGACATAACAAACAGACCCAATTAGACATTATGCTAAAATTCCTTAGCATTTTCATCAAGTGCATGCCTGACCATACTTCGAATACAAAACATACATTACTTTGACACCAACATGTGAGCGACCTTCGAATGCATGCTAACCTCTATCAAACTTGTCGAACTACGAAGGTATCCTTCGATCCAATACAGTTCGATCTAATATCTCAAAAACCTCTACCTTAGAACAAACTTTATAATATCAAATAACAAACTACCTTTCTTTGTACAGCTTTATCAAGTGCATACAGTGGAAAAACTTGCAACTTGGCAAAGTCTTGGTGATCATATCAACAACATTCTTATATGTTGAAACCTTCAACACTTGGTATTCTCCACCCTCGATTACCCATCTAACAAAATGCAACCTCATATCGATGTACTTGGTTCGCTCATGATAGGTTGAATTCTTCGACACATGTATTGCAATTTGACTATCACATTTAACAATGATAACTCGACCATGAAGTTTCATATCCTAAGCAAAATCTTCAAGCCCCATTGCTTCTTTCACAACTTTAGTGAGGATGATATATTTCACTTTCGTGGTTGATAAGGAAACACACTTCTGAAGTGTCGCTTTCCAACGGATTGTTGTGTCAAACATAGTGAAAATATATCTAGAAATAAATTTTTTGGAATCCATACAACCTGCATAAGAGTCGACATACCATTCGATTACTGATTTATCATCTTCACCCAAGGCTCCACCATAAATTAGGACTCTGTTCACAGACCCATTTATGTACCTCAAAATCCACTTAAATGCTTTCTAGTGAGCCTTTCTAGGATTCACCATGTACCTGCTTACAAGACTTACTGCATATCCTTTGTTGAGTCTAGTACATACCATAACATACATCAAAGAAGTTTCTATGTTATCATATGAAATGTTATTCATATAAGCTCTTTCGACCTCATTACTAGGACACTAGTCTATACTCATCTTGAATTGAGGGTTTGTTAGAGTCACAACATGATTTGAATTCGTCATGTCAAATTTTTCAAGAATATTTCATAGGTATGTCTCTTGAGATAATCATAATTTCAACTAATTTCTATCTCTTCAGATGTCAATCCCAAGAATCCTAGATGCAACTCCCAGATCCTTCATGTTGAACTATTTATTGAGTTCATCCTTCACCCTTATTACATCTTTGACATTGTTGCTTTCTATGAGAATATAATCAATATAAAGAAACAAAATAACTAATGAATTATCAAGTCAAAATATGATGTAAACACAATGGTCGATATGACTTCTAATGAAACCTAGGTGTGCCATAAACTTTTTGAATCTCCCATTGCATTGTAGAGGAGATTGTTTGAGACCATATAATGACTTATTCAGCTTTCACACATAATCTTCCTTTCTCTTTTCAGTATTAACCTTCAGGTTGCTTCATCAAAATTGTTTCACCTAGATATCCTTACAAGAAAAAGTATTCACATCCATCTGTTCAAATTCTAGGTCAAACTGTGCCCCCATGGCAAGTAGCATCCGAATGGACCTGTGCTTCACAATAGGAGAAAACACAACATTAAAGTCAACACTTTCTTTCTGAATGAAACCCCTTACGACCAATCTTGCCTTGTATCTATTCATATTCATCTATTGTTATCACGAAGAGAGTTAATCTCATCATCCATGGCCTTCAACCATCCAATCTTGTTTAAACTCTTCATAACTTCCTTCTAGACTTTAGGTTCTTCTCTAGAACCTCACTTGAAGAGATTAATGCATAAGCTATAAGATTTGCATACCCAAGTCTCTAAGGTAGTCATCGACAAATTCCTCAATTTCCTCAGCATCTTTTGCTTCTTCTTCAACTTCATCTGGGATACATAATTCATAATCAACATGATTCACCTCAACAAGAATCTCTCTTTGTTCCATTTATTCGTTAGATATTTCTACACTTCGAACAAACACCATCAGTTTTCTTGAAATCCATTTCAACTTCATTGAAAACTACATCTCGACTAGTTATACACCTCTTGTGATTTGGCTCTAGGCACCAAAGCCTATACACTTTGACTCCTTCAGGTGATCACATGAACATTCATTTTGGAGCTCTAGGTTTGACCTTGTCTTGCCTAATGTGAGCATAGGCTACACAACCAAATACTCTCATTTTGTCGAGATCTGGTGGATGTCACAACCAAACTTCTTCATATGTCTTCATATCTAATGCAAAATCAAAGGAAATATGTTTATTGGATATGTTGTTGTCGAAACAGCCTCATCCTAAAACACCTTCATTAACCCATAACTAGTCAACATGCATCTAACTCTCTCCAAAATGGTTTGATTAAAACTTTCCTCCAAACCATTTTGTTGTGGAGTACATGTAGTAGTCATGTGCCTTGCAATACCAGAGGCAGCACAAAATATGTCGAAAGCCTCATTGCAAAATTCAAGGCAATTTTCGATTCTCAACCTCTTGACCTTTTTTGTCAGTTTGATTTTCGACCGGAGTCTTCTAACTTTTAAAATTCTCAAAATTTTCATCGTTTGTCTTATGGATGAATACCCATAATTTTCTTGAATAACCATTAATTATGATATAAAATACCCTTCTCTTGAATATGATTGACACCTTATAGGCCCCTAAGATTAGCATGGATGTAATCAAGGGATCCATGTGTTTTTTATTTTTCTTTGTTGAACTTCACTATGCAAGATTTTCCAAGTACACATGGTTTACAAAACTTCAACTTTTCGACTCTGTCTCCACTAAGCAAATTTTGTTCCCCAATTCATCCAGACCCCTTTCACTAACATGGCTCAATCTCATGTGAAAATCTCTGTCTTAAAAAAGGGTTTCGTGGATGCAACATTTGTCGAACCTAATATTTCTCTATTATTTAAATTGGCATTATGTTTGGTAAAACTAATTAGTATCAATTAGTTAGATAGAATTTGTAACTTGTAAGAGAAAGCAGGTGGAACTTCTATTTGAAAAAGGAACATGTTGATTTGAAATGTTTCTACTTCTGGACAACATGTCGAAGAAGATGTCCTATGTAGAGTCATTCAACATCGCGCCTGAACACATTTGAACTGTTGATTAAATTTGACTCAGCAATTAACAGCAATGCAGAATATTATAATCAATATTATGCATTCATAAGTGGCGCATGAAGAATCAGAAAGAATCAAATCAGAATATGCTTGATTAAAGACTTTCTAAGTTTAGAGATATTTTAGGAAGATTTAATTGAAGACCTACTTTGTAGGAGCATATTTTGCATATTTGTAACAACTTATTTGTTGTTATAAATATAGAGAGATTTTAGGAGAATCTTTTGGAAATTTGTTATAGTATATGTGTTGTTATTAGAAGCCCAAGACCAGTTGGGAATAGGTTATAAATAGAAGCATTGTAACCTAGAAAAAATTCAGCCATCATGTAAAATAATAAGGGTTGTGTTGGTCGATGAACCACCCGGTTTGTGGGATGGTCATCATGTTCTCACTCAGAAGCTATGAAGTAATGAGTTGAGTATTGTTCTTGGAGGAAGCTTTGAAGCAACTCCAAGTATGTGTTCTTAGTGTATGGTGAAGGCCGAGTATTTGTATAGAAGTGTATCTTCTCATCATGGAAGTGTGTCTTCTACTTTTCAGGTGTTGAAGAGTTGTTGGAAATCAAGCTATTGATGCAGTGACTAAGATGTTGACTGCTAGACATCACTGCGATGATTGGAAGTAGGATGGGATATCTAATATCTAGGGAGAACCTAGGTAGAAGGGTCATTGGGTAGTGATTAAGTGAGGAGTTGTAAACAGGAAGTTTAACTCTAAATTAATATTGCTAATAGTGGACTTCATTCCTAGATTGGTATGCCCCCAGATGTAGGTGATTTGCTCCGAACTGGGTGAACAATTCTTGTGTGCATTTTACTTTTCATCAACTACTTTAACTGTCTTTAACTTGCATATGTTGTTAATAATAGACTAGATATCTCAACATGTTATTAGACATCCGAGTCTCTTGTACCAGAATTTCAGAACCACTTACAACTTCATCCTTAAGGGTATAGAAGCCTTGTTTCTTCACGCCTCTTAATAATTTCTCTGATCCCTTCATGACTCTTAGAATACTTTTCTCTACTTGGAAAACATATATTTTCTTGTAGAATTCACCACGAGAAATCAAACTTTACTTCAAATTAGGTACATACCTGACTTCAGTCAATTACTTTATTGACTTATCATGGAGCTTGAATCTCTCAGATCCAACACATGCAATCTTGGAAGCTTTGTTGTTTCCTAGCAATACAGATCCACCTTCTTGATCACATAATTCCTCGAACAAGTCCTTGTTTTTGGAGTCATATGCCAAGTGAAACCTAAATCCATAATCCATTCTTTTATTAAGTCGTTGCTTAAAACCACAAGAACATCATATGAGTCAAAATTATCTTGAACAATAGATGTGTTGCCATTATCCTTACCTCCATGATATTTTAGGTGTTCAGGGCACACTTTTCTTGTATGAACCTTCCCCTTACAACGATAACATTGAATACCAGGTGCATCACCACTATAAGACTTCAAATGACTTTTACCCTTCTTCTTGTCAAACTCACCATAATTTCAAAATAATTTTCCTTTAACGGTCAAATTTTCACCAACCGTCGAAGACTTATGCTGCTTTCATTAATTCAAGTCCTTGGAATACAAGGTTGATTGAACTTCTTCAAAGGGAAGAGACTCTCTTCCATGCAAGATGATTTCTTTGAAGTGAGCATGTCATTTGGGAAACGCACACAACAACAATGCTTGATCTTCATTCATCGATCTTGACATCAATATTTTCAAGATCAAGAATCAACTTGTTGAACATATCCAACTACTCAGCCAATACTTTATCTTCAATCATCTTGAATGAATACAGAGCTTGCTTTAGGTATAGTCGGTTTATCAATGATTTAGTCATGTACAAACTTTCGAGTTTCACTCATAACACTACCGCCAACGTCTTCTTTGAAACCTGTCGAAGAACCTTATCACAAAGGCTCAATAGGATGGAGTTGTGTGATCTCTCTATCATGGCCATGGATGCTGCAAGTTCCTTCAACACTTCTAAACAACCTTGATGAATCAGTAGGACTTTCATCTTCAAGTGCCATATACTAAAATCATTCACTCTGATGAACTTTTCAATCTCATACTTTGTTGGAGGCATCTTATCCACGCTCACAGCACTAATTTATTGTGAAATTAGATGCCTTTAAAATAAAGTATAAACTATTTCTTTATGATCAAGAAACAAATAGGGTAGAAAAGATGAAAGAACACGAAGAACAACAAGGATTGGTTATAACTGTTATTCTTTACTTTTTCTTCAAATAAGATTACAAGTACACAAGAATAACAAATAACCTCGCACACCCTAAATTAGGATTTACAATATGTAATGATGAGATACTAATATTCTATTAATAATAAAACCTAACATACTAAACTAATGAGCTTTTTTATAAATTCGCATTACAAACTAACTTAGGGTACAAATAACTTAAACAATTGGCCATAACACACGTGCCCAATTTGACATGCTAAAATACCCTATCATTTTCAACAATTGCATGCTTGACCATACTTCAAATACAACATACACTACTTCGACACCAACATGTGAGCGATTTTCGACTGCATGCTAACTTTTGTCGAACTTGTTGAACCACAAAACTATCATTCAACTTTTATATATATATATATATATATATATATATTCAAATTGCTGTCCGACTGAGTCACTGCTTATTAGCATTATTATAATCAAAATAAAGAATTCTTTGTTTGAAAAACATTTCCTTTTATTTTTAGTTTATAATGCTAGGTGGTCCACCCGGCCCATTATTATGTTATGATAGATTTTAAAAAATGGAAAGAAGAGATGAAATGAAAATGGCTTCTTCCATATATGAAGAGTCATATTTGTTGCATGCTTACACACACTCTCCTTTTTCTTTTATTGTATTATTTTGTCTCACTCTTTTACATAATAAGATTCTCTGTCTTTCTATGATTAGTGGTAAGATTCTCATAAAAGAAAATTTCATGAACTCGGAAAAAAGTTCAAATAGTAACATCAAACAGAGAATTTTTTTAAAAGTAAATAAATAATTAATATTTCAAATTTTTTTACAAAAATAACTATTTTTCAGCAAAAATTACACTATCTCGCCACTCTAAATGGCGACTACTCTCCTTTTACACACAAGTCGCAATTCAAGTGGTGACTTGCTCCCTGACCAATATGATGTCGCCACTTGAATTGGCGACTTGTGTGTAAAAGGAGAATAGTCTCCACTTGGAGTGGCGACATAGTGCAATTTTTGTTTAAAATAGTCTTTTCTATAATTTTTTAAAAATATTAGTTATTTTTGATTTTTTTTTAAATTCTTGATTATTAACAAAAAATCTCAAACAAAAAATAAGTAGAAATTAAAGAAGTTGTTTTTCAAAGAGTTATCTTTCCCAACAATTTTTATTCCGGTCTTTCATTTGTTTATGATGATGTTATATTGTATAAAAAGACACTAACAAATGTTTTTATTGTATCATTTAAAGAAAATCCAGTAATTTTTATGGAGAATTATTTGCTTTTTTAGGGAAAAGTATTGAATTTATATTTTTAGAATAATATTTATTTTCTTAAATTTGTTAAACATTATGTTTAGGATACTAATTAACATGATTTAAAATTTAATGAGATTAGTGGGAATAAATTATGATTATTTAAAGAAAAGTTGAATATAATTCGTTATCCAACGTCATGGCAGTTAGGGTGCGGTTTGCACGGATTTGACGTCAAAAGTCATCTGAATCGCAAGAAGAAAAAAAGTGAGATTTAGTTTCGTTTAGTTGGTTTTTAGAAAAAAAATTGAACCAAACCAAACTAATGTAGTTTGATTCAGTTCAGTTGGTTCAATTTTTTATAAATATTTTACTGAATCATACATACACATATAGATGACAACATAACTTTGTATTTAGTCATTCTTACACTACCAAATAACAACAAAACTCAATATATTTGGACAATAAATTTCTATTTAATATGTAAAAATTATTTTAGACAAAAGTAGAATAATAAACGTAAAATAATAGCATAAAAAATGTCAAATATTATAATGAAAAAATAGAAGAGATGAGAGATTAATGAAGTTGAAGAAGAAAGAATATAAGAGAAGAAGATGTGCGATAAAACGAAATTTAAAGAGGGAATATTTACATGATAATGAGAAGGTGAAAAGGAAAGAATATAAGAGAGTGTAGATTAGAGAAGAAGTGACAAGATATATGTGGTGAAGAAGACACAATAATGTTATGAGAGATTTGAGAAGACCGGAACTAGAACCATAAGGGTGTAAGGATGAGAAAATTGTTCATAATCATAAGGTTAAGGTATAATAGGTTTAAGTTTGGGTTGAATGTGATTTAAATAAATTTAGGTTGTAACATAATATGGTTTGATTGTGTTTGGTTTGGTTTGCAAAATACAAACTGCAAACCGAGTCGTGCAGTTTTGTTAAAAGATGATTGTTGTACCCTAATTTTTTAACTAAGATTCCACCTCGTTTTTCATCATTTTCATAATAATAAAATATCATCTCATCCATATGTGCATCCACTAACTTTATGAGATTTGCAAAGATATGTTTTGTTTGTTGCTTGTGCAAGGTAGGTTAAAATGTTCAACAATTGGTTGATCAAATGGAATATGTATTCCTCAGTGACTCAAGCCCCTCATTCATTTATGGTGATCAATTAATCATCTTTTTCATCACAATCTCATCACATTGGGGTTTCACCATTGAATTTATCAAGTGGTTGAAGAAGATTAGGGTTTTGGCTGCTCAGATAAAAAGTCAAGAATTAGGGTTAGAGGTCTTCAATTATATCACCATCTCATTACCATATTAACTTTAAGGAGATATTAACATGCTAAGGATTTCATCATTATCAAAAGTTCCCATTGAAATTGTACAATTTGGATTCATCTAATACAAAGTCAACTGCAAGGTCAAACTTTGACTTTTTGGAATTATTGGTTAACCATGGACTTCACAAGAAAAGGATCATTAAAATATGGTTGATGAGTAAATCAATAAATTTGAGATAACTTGAGAAAATGGTAAAGTTGAAGATTTTGATAATTTCATTAAGTGTAGAAAAAATGTCTGTTAAAAAGTACATGACTTTGCAAGCTTGTAAATCTTCATCAAGTAACCAATTTACTTGTTCCAATGCTGAATTTGAATAGAATGTTTCATACTACAACTTTGTCAATGAGGGTTGGTCTCAAAAAAATGCATAGATTTGAAGATATGAATTAATGAAGTTGACATCTCAAAATTGTCAAGATCTCAACACTTAGAGAAATTCTAAAGTGTTTGTTTCATCCCAAAAAACCCAAGTTGTAAGGAATTTTTCACCAAGATCTCATCTGATTTAAGGAAAATGGTCAACATAAAAGTTGTAGAGAATCTTTCAAGCTTTCCAAAATATCCAAGAGCACAAATTTTTCATCCTTGAGCTAAGAGAATCGAGAAGATGAAGTTGGACATCCTTAGTTGATGTCCATTTTGTTCCAAGTTCTTGACAAATCTCCAACCCATACCATGTAATCTTTCTTTTCAGGCCATTTTACTTGTAAATCTCACAAATATTACACAGAATATTAATGCATTACACAAAGATTGGAAGCTTTCGCCCCTGCATGATACCATTTATGGATGAATTTGCTAAAATTTATATTACTACTTTGATAAATATCATCTTTTCTTAACCAATCTCTCTTTCAACCTTGTAACTTGCTCCTAATCAGATCATGCAAATATAACCCCTTAGAAGCAACCTCATAGAGGCTAGAAAAGCATGGAAAAGTCCCTTGATTCACTCATTTTCTTCATCATGAAGCAAGCTTGTATTTATGTGCAAAATGAAACCAAATGGCAAAACCATCCTTCCATGTGAATTAAACCTGATTTATGTAAGTTACTTGAGCCATTTGCAACCTCTATAAATAGATAAGCCAAACTCAAAGCTTAACACACCAAAGTTTGCACACAAAACCTCCATTGTTGCATCTTTCACACCTTATATTCGAAAATCTCATTCCTCGCACTCTCTTTGAAAACTAACCACACAAACACCTTCAACACATCAAATATATATTTCTGTATGCATTAGATCACTTGTGAAATACCTCAACTGTCCCAACCGACCCGTGGTCATTTTCCCTCATAGCTTGATGTGGTTAGGAAGTTTGAGACTATTTCAGAATAAACCAAGAGTTGCATTGTGTTCCTGAGATATCAATCAAGCTAAGGAGTTTATTTTCTATCTCTTAAAGTCAGTGCAACATGCATTGGACCTTGATCCAATAGGTAACTTTCATCGCACTTTGAACTTCATCATACAAGCATCATTTAAAAAATTTCTTGATAGTATCTTGTGTGTTTTAATGCTATGAATGAAAGCCCTATGAATATAGACATTGTTGATAATCTATAGCATTTAATTTAAATTTTAAAAAATTAGGGTTTCTGGTTTTGTTAAAAATTTGTGACATTTGCAATTTTGATTTCATTGTGAAAATCTGAGCAAGTTTGATATTTGGATCTCTTAAAAGTATTGAGAAATGAGAAAGTTGTAAAAATCATCATTGATGGTGTTGTTGTTGTGTCAGGAGGATGACGATGGTGGTGGTGGCGTCATTGTATCATTTTTAAATTCTATTTTATCATTTATTTAATTGAATGTGTTTTATTAGCAGATGAGAGCGTAGCACCGCTGGTAAGGAGTTTGTGTTGCAAGCGAGAGGACATGAGTTCGAACAAATGTGAACCCCTATTTTCTTTTTTTCCAATATTTTTGTTCTGTTATACATTCAGTGACTTATTTCAAATATACTTTTGTACCTTTATTTATCATCACCATTGATTGTATGGTTCACTGTGTAATGTTTTGGTTGGTGACCATAAGGGCGCAGGTTCAAGCCTTGGTAACCCCTTGCCAAAAGTTTTTATCACGTCTATCTTTTAATTGTTTCTCACCATTTTCTTTGAATTATTTCCCTATGCAAATTAACTTATTTTAAGCTGATTTTTTGCATACTTTTTTATGTATCCACTATATTTGTTAATACATGAAAAATCGCAAAAAAATTTTACTTTACTCATTTTTATTTAAATCAAAATTAGTCCCTTTTTAGGTGTTTTTAAAATAATTTTGTAATGTTCTTTTGATTGATTCTCTTTCTTAAACGATCATTAGTGTTTGCCTAACTATAGGGTGGTTTGATTGAGTTTTATTTGATGTTGATAACATGATTGGTTTCACGTAGGTTTTAGTATGCTTTAAATGAATGAAATTTGTGTTTGATAAATTCAAAACCGTAAATTGATCATGATGCTTCCCCTTTTGTTTTGATACAAATGTCTTTGTTGATACTCACTTATTTCTACCATGATAAATGTCTTGATGTGGTTTTCATGAGTTAAAGCCTATTTCTGTTACACATTCATGTATGCTCTTAACTTTAATTCCATGGCTTTTACATTGATGACTACTTTAATTGAATTTTCTTGTTGTTTAAAGTTGATGTTTGGCATGATAAGATGGTCACTTTCCTTACCATGTGCTTTGTGTGTTTGTTTGCATGTCCATGTTATTCATGTTTGTTTATTTACCAAATAATTTCATATCTTATATCTTTTGTCACAAGTTTTACTTGATAGCATGTTGACTTTCCCTTTTGTGTCCAAGTTCAAGGAGAAGGGATATTTTTGTTGACTTTATAGTCATAAGCATGTGCATTGCCTTAGGTTTACTCTTGTGTATTTATATTTGTATATTACTCTTGTAATTGTTGGCGTTTACCATTTGTATCCTCCTGTACTCTAAAACCTTTTTCACTTAAACCCTAAAAATCATTTTTAAACTATCACCTCTTTCGTATAAAAACATTGACTTTAAGTCGTTGCATTTTTAAACTCCTTTTTCTCCGATAAATACTTCAAAATTCTTAAGCTTATTAAAACCATTTTCAAAAGAGTAAAAGTGATTCAACCTCACTCGAATCTTTTTTCCACTTGACTTTTCAATTTAAAATATCTTTTCAAAGAGATTAGATATAAATCCTCTTCACAGTTGAGATATGATTCTCCTATTTCCATAGTAATGATTGAAGTAAATGTTGATTCCTTCCACATAAGGAAATTAGTGGAAACTTGTTGAGCTTTATATCCAAGTTTGTAGCCCTACCTCTAAGATGATGCAAGATGCATCCTGTCATATTTTTGGTGGTATTAGTTTAGCATTATCCTTAAGATGATTAAATACATTTCCTCCTAAAATAAACCATAACAAACATTTTTGTTATTTTCACCATGAACTACAGGGTTTTGATTCTTCATCGATATGTAGGTATAAGACTATGTCTTTCTAAACAAAAATACAATAAAACATGATTCTTTTTCTCATCCCCTCAATCATTTAGCAAGCAAATAATTTTAACCAAAAATAGATATTATAAAAGTTTCCTGTAGAGTAATAGAGATATATAGGGTGCTAATATCTTCCCTTTGTATAAACAAACCCCCATACCTTGGATTTCTTCTGTATGCTTTACTTTTAGACATTGCCTCTTGCATTTCATGTTAAATCAATAGGGTTTCAATATTTTCCCTTTTCCGTGAAAACAATAAAGTTTGGTGGTGAATTCTCAAGTCTTTGTGAGTCAAGTTTCTCAAAAGCTTGGTCTCCGCGATTTTTCACCACGACAATGACCCAAACAAATCTGAACCAAATAAAGTTTTTTTGCGGTTTCGGTATGGTTTGATTTAGTTTGTGGTTTTTATTGGGATGATTTGGTTTTGAACAACCCTAATGACAATATAACTCATCCATGGCAGCACACATCTCTCCAAGGGCGTTGACATCACTGCTACTGCGGGTACTTTTATTGTTGTGTTACAAAAAATAATATGACACATTGTAAGTGAGTAAATGATCATTCAATGGGGAGAATAGAGTCCTACATTAAAATTTTAACTCATTTCATGCTCCTTATATATAATTGTACATATTACCTCGTTAAGGAACAAAAGAGAAGAGTGTCACATGGATGAGTATAGTGGCCCAAGTCTTTATGCCACTTGACACCTTTAGACTCCCATTGTAAGTGTCTCCACCAGCAACACCAACTCCGAGACTAAAACTAGGGGCATAGGCATATGGCATTAGTGGCAGCATATACGGTAGTGATAGTTGCAGTGACCGTTACTTCAGTTGGTTAATTTTAAATTCGAATAGTTGTAATATTTAGTAAAGAGTTACAATACTTAGTGGAAAAAGTTGAAATACTTAGTGAAAGAGTATATTTTATGATGGTCCAACCTTGTGAAACTACACTATTTATTTTATAAATAAAATATTGGGGAGAGTTCACTATGGAGCATTGATATATAGTGTTAGACTATGCACACTACAACAAATAACACTTTTTATGACAAAGCTTACACTTCGAACAATAAAAAAACGGGGGTATAGGTCTAGGAAACTCTATGTTGTAACAATTTTTTTAATAAATAACATTAGACCTCATATATTTAATATAACCGAGGTAAGGTAGCAATAAGGGAGCTCGATTCGACACCCAGTTGCTACATTTTATGTTTTTTTTTCAATTGTTTAGTAGGCATTTTTCACTTGGCGCCTTTCCAATTTCCATTTTTATTTTTTTTATTTGTTCCATTAGTATATACCTCGGCTACAGGATTCAATTGAGATGTAATATATTTTGATTTAACAATTTCGTAATAATAATTTCAATACGTGATTTGATATATTTGAACCCCTCGATTTTCCTAAATATCCGACATGATATATCTTTTAAATTAATTCCCATAATATGACACTATGAAGTTCTTTTCATATTTTATATTTTTAATAAAACAACCACGTCGATTTTTTTGTAAAACCAAAGTGAAACTTATTTTGCATGATCATAGAACTATTTATCTAGTTTCTAACTTTTCATTTACCTATCAACATTCAAATGTCAGTTCGTCACTCTCATTTCGCAAAAAAAACCATAGGAAATATTAAAACTCTTCCAACAGATATTCATCAAACATCATTTTCGAAACAAGTTTGTTCTTCGCTGAATCGTTAGTTTGTATATTTATCAACATTAGTTTTTCACTTGTCTATTGATCATTTTGTTTAGGGTTTCTTCGTTTCTTTGTCTATTGATCATTTTGTTTCATCTTGATAGTCCATTTATGAAACGTCATTGTTTGATTCATCTTCATAGTCATGGTCGATTCGACAAACACCTCCCATACAACATCTGTTGCAAAATATGTTCATACATTAAGTCGTAAAAGAGAAACTAGAGCTGCCACGATGTATACAAAGGTGAAAAAAGCCAACGAATCTGATATTTGATACCCGGTTAAAGTTGATGCATGAAAATACATGGATGAACATCATCAGATAATGTATCAATGAAGTCGCCATAAAAAGTTTTTATGCCGCGAGAGGAAAGTAAAACATCGAGTAAACCTGAGTGGAAGAAATAATGGTCTTACGACCAAAAGATTGGGTAAGAGAGTCTGTTATGCAATGGGAAGGTAGTAGCACCCCACACGCCCGTAGAACTCTTTAGTATCCACTTCTACTTTCTATCTAATAGGTGTGTAATATCTATCTATCGTTTAATCGTGACAATGCACGTGAAAGAAAGATAATAAAGAAAACACGGGGAAAAGAAGGAAGTATTTATAAAGTTTGCTCGATTGAGCCCCGTGACAAGATGCCTACGTATTCCCTCGTGCAATGGAAAAGTCAGAGCGCCGTAGTTCGGCTCACATGTTTTGGTGGGTTGGAATTTTTTTATGGGTAGTTCGATTCCTCATCCTAACAATTATAACCCGTGCTTGGCGTTGCAGCTATAAGAAGTCTTATGCTCGACCGCTCACATACTTAGCAATTTGTTTGGATTTAAAAGGGAACGCCCTTTTTGAAAAGGTTTTAAAAGGAAAAGAATGTCCGTAGACAAAAAGGTTTAAAGTTAGGTTGGTTGATTTTACCTTGAAAAAGGAGTCAGAACCATTATTAGGTATTTTTATTTTCCAAAGAGAAAAGAAAACAAGATTTAGTTTTATTACATGCAAGGACGCAAAAGAAACTAGCAAAACAAAAGAGAAACTAACTAATTCTACCCCTAATGTTGTCATGCAAAATTGGACCTAAAGTTGAGGATGAAGGGGAATCTCTACCTATGTTGACATGCAAAGGATGTAAATCCTAATTTCTAGGCTCGAGAGCTATCCTAACTGAGCGATCTTAAGGGAAGCTGTCCTAATATACGTCTTGGTTGTAGAACCAAGGGATGCAAAGGGATGAAGCAAGCAAGTGCTTTGGCAGAAGCATACAACCAATGCAATGCACAAACAAATGAACACACATACGCATGAGAAGAAGAAAGTCCCATAGTATGCGACTGTAACTAGTATACCAGAGTCAACCAGGAGTCGACACATTCGATTCCCGAGAAAGGTATCACAACATGATATGAATTGTCAAGTGAGAAGAGCAATGAGTGCGAGCATCAACAATAAATGCGAACCCCAAGAGAAGGCATGGAGAGTCAGAATAGGGGACTCTTTTCACTTTTATTATTGACTCTATAAAGGGAGCAACACGATTCGCATGTGTTGAGTTGACATGGAGTAGATCTCATACAAAACCTGTAGGTCTCATCAAAGTGGGTCTTTGCTTAGTGGTGCAGCTTAGCGGTTTGCCTAACCACTCTTGAACTAGGCAAGCACAAAAGTAAACACGCGACCTGAAGTGCCTCCCTATGCACGGAAGATGACTTTAAACAAACCAAACATAAGTAGCAAACAAAATCGCCCTAAACGAATCTTTAAATAAACCAGAGGGGTTCCTGAACATGCTCCAACTATGGAAGCCCCATCATGCATCTCTAATCCTACTTCTCATGGAAAAATAAAGCGTTAAAACCCTACTTCTCATGCTCTCTAGAAAAGCGATAAAAGAATGTGGTAAAGAGGTATAGCAAATACCAAACGGATAACAATCTGTAAGCAATAGCAAGCTAAGAAATACTCCGGAAAACTTCAAGTACTGCTGCCAAGCAATAAAGAAAACCGATGAGTAATGCGCGAAGGCATCAAATCATGATCAGAATGTGCGTTCATACACATCCGAGGCAAATAAACCTGTAAGAGATTACAACCCAAACAATACAGACAATGGAATGCATATTCGTGCGCAAAAAAGGTGTATGAATGTGCATTCGTACATATTCGAAACAAGATAAACCTGCAAGAAATCATAATGCAGACAATGGGATGCGCGTTCGTACGAAAACAAACAATAGAATGTGTGTTCATACACATTCGAATCATAAAACCTGCAATAGAGGTGAAAACCCAAGCAAGTAGACAATAGGATGCACGTTCGTACGCAAACAAGCAATATAATATGCATTCATACACATTCGAAACAATTGGATAACCTGCAAGAAAGGTGTAAATCCAAAAAAATAGACAAAGTTTGCGTGTTCATACATAAATAGGCATTAGAATGTGCGTTCGTACACATCCGGAACAAGGTACACCTGCAAGAAAGGATGAAATCCCAACAAACAGACAAAGGTTACGCATTCGTACGCAAACAAGAAATAGAATGTGCGTTCGTACACATTCGAATCACAAAACATGCAAGAAAGGTGAAAACCCAAGCAAGAAGACAATAGGATGCGCATTCGTACGCAAACAAGAAATAGAATGTCTGTTCGTACACATTCGAAATAATTGGATAACCTGCAAGAAAGGTGTAAATCCAAACAAATAGACAAAGGTGCGCATTCGTACACGAACAAGTATCGGAATATGCATTCGTACACACTCGAATCAAGGTAATCCTAAATGAAAGGTGAAAACCCAAGCGAGCAGACAATAGAATACACACGCATGCGTGCAAGCATAAGAAATGGATGCTACATATCTGAATCTCAAGTAAAAATGTTCAATGTACCTCACACATGAAATAAAGTGTCAGAATTAACAAAGAAAGTTCTAGAAATAAATCACTGAATGCAAGACCAATTGTATATATGCTAATAAACTAGTATAAGCATGTAAGAAGTGAAGTAAAATCACAAAAATCGGCTTAGGAAAGCCCTTTTCCGAAATCGGAGCGAAAAAGTCAACTTCTCAGAATCGATTAATATTCACATGGTTGCTTGCAAAAACGTCAATGGATTCAAAATCATGATCGGTTTTAATTAATTCCGAATGGAAGCGACGTTTTTCGGACCTTAAAGGAACGGGGCAACGATAGCTTTTTAGGCATGTTGCGCTCAAAATTTGGTTCCAAAACCATCACCAATGGTTTTAAAGCGTGCCAAAACATTGGTTAAAACTATCGTTATCTTGGACCTTTGAAGAAAAATGGATTCAGATGCACAACATCACCTAAAAAGACTTAAGGAACACCAAAATTCATGTTCCGAATTAAGTTTCGATTCACTTTTGTTTTAATTTGAAATGGGAAATGAATTGGAATTTAATTCATGTACATGAGATAACCAAATAATAACAAAATAAGATGCAAGTTATGTACAAGATTCAAAGTTGTTTGAATGAAAATGAATGTAAAGATATGCATGGAAATGCATGTTCATTTACATTTTTCATGATGCTTTATAATTAAAATGCAAATGAATGACATGCAATATGTAATCAATGCATGTTCAACGTGTCCTACATCTAAGAATGATGCAAAACATGAATCAATGTCAAGCAAAAACAAAGATGTAATATTTTATGAGGTCTTGATTTCATACAAATGTGAATGCAACATTAACATGTGAAAATGTGTGTGAAAATGTGAATCCGACACACTTTAACGTCATTAAAATCAAGTTTCGATACATCAAATCAATTCAATATTCAATATATTTTTAGATCAATGCATGAATATGCAAGATGTGATCTAAATGCAAGCCTAAATGCACAATGTACAATGCAAATGAATCTACAAGTCAAAATGCACCTAAAACTATATTTCGACACAATTACGTTTGCAAAATAAGTCTTATTTCAGATGAATTCAAAACAAATCATCAACCTAAATTCTATCTAATGCATGAACATGTGATATTTGATGCAAATGTTCAATTAAAGTGACCTAAATGCAAAGAAAAAGAATTACACAAGTTTATGTGTGTTCTATATGCATTTTTCCTTCACACCGACACAATAACGTTCATAAACAAATTCAAATCAAAGAATTCTCAAACAAAAATTTAAGAATCAGAATCAACACATGTAATTCAATCAATTCAACTATTAAATTTCAATAAAAGTCAAAATCGGAAAATCAATTAAAATATGCACTTAATTGAATAAGATGCTTACTTGTTCTTGAAGTTTGACTTGAATTTTTGAAGAAAATACCAAATCTATGCTCCGATTGATGAGGAAAACTTGAATTTGATGAGAATTGAAGAAAAAAAAGGCTTGGAAGACCTTCCTTGGCCTTGAACCGAGCTAGATTGGTGAATTGGGAGGGCTGGTCGTGAGAGAGGGAAGTTCGACCAGGCTCTTGGTGAGAAGGAGGGCGCGGGACTAAACAGTAATCTTGGAGGAAGGCTCCGATCAGAGCGGCCGAGGGAGAAGGGGAGGAGGTCGATCAGCCTTTGGCTTGACCGGCGGGGGGAGGCCGGGAAAAAGGATCGGTCCGGCTGGGCGGAGGTCAGCGCGAAAGTCCGGCAAGGCTGAGCATGGAGGCTGCTTGGTTTTGTGGTGGAGGAGGGTTTTGCTTGGCTTCGAAGTTTTCCCTTTTGATTTTAGAGAAAATTGAGAGAATTAGGAGAGGAAAATTAAAGATTTGAGTGCAAAATTTAGCAAACAATTATGTGTGTTCATTTTGTGAAAGGGGGAAATATATTTATAGTGTGAAAAATTGGGCCTTCGAGTGCCTTGGATCCACAATTAAGCCCAAATCACGATCATTTGAATTATTTTCGTACACAGTCCAAAACAGCCAAATTCGTGCGGAATTTGAAGTTGGACTCTAAACAAAAAATGTCCGGAACGCGAAATTGCTTGAGTGATTCAAAATTTAGACTCAATCGGATGAACAGTCCAGGCGATACAATTTTTGAAGTTTCAGGCCATTTTTCGGACATCTGACACATGGAAAAATTTTATTGCGTTCTTCGAAGAAATTGTCTCGAACGACGATCTTCTGATCAAAATCAGAACTCGGAGTCTCTGTAACAAATGAAGCCAACGGAATTTGTGAACTTTTGGCACTGGTCCCACCTCGTTTCGATAAAAATCGAGTGAGATGTGATTTTTTCGAACTTCACGTATCAGATAAAAAATGTCCAGTTCGTCTCAAAATCAATTCCAAAGAATAAAAAACTGCTCGTAAATGATAAGGAATTGGCTCTAGACTTGTGAATTAAATTCATAGAGTACTTCGATACATAATTTTAGACACCGTCCCTGCTGATAAGTGCCAAAATTTAGTTATTTTGTATATATGTTTAGTGGCACTTATCGGTTCTTTTGTTGATATTCTTCTAATAAATCCCCGGCTTTTGTATAAATGTGTACATAATAGAATAATTGATTTTTGTGTAAATATTGTATCATTTGATATTTTTCATCTCTTTTATAGGTATTCATTCATAATTGGAGCATTGAGTAATAAAGTGTCAAAGACACGGCTTCAAATGCGCGATTTGGGCAACTCATCAATGAATAAGGCTCAAAATCAAAGAATAAAAATCATCAATTTGATTGATATTTTGTCATGGTTAGATAGGAAATTTAATAAGCTTTCCAACTCTTTAAACCGGGCGCAATTTCGAGTTACGGTTCTCAAGATATGGCAAAAATAAGATGCTGATTTTTTAGAACAACAGACCGCTTAGCATATGCGATAAGAATTCTTTAAAAGGGGCTAAAAACACATTTTTAGGTCATGGGTTGGGTATTTTTGAGTCCCAAAACCATCAACATCATTTTTTTGATAGATTTTCTTGGAAAACAACATTGGAGCTTGCATTTGGATGATCCGGAGTCGAATCCATCATCAATTGGTGTTGACAAACCAAGAAATGTTTGGTTCCTCTTCTTCTCTTCTCTTTGTAATCTCTTTTGTTGGGTTTTTGTATGTATATCTACTCTAACTCATGTATATTTGTCTCCCTTGGCGTTGTATAAAGTTTCTTTACGAATTAGGGATTTGAGCTTTACTAGAGATAGATTGCTTAGATTCTTACCTAGGATGATTATTTGTTAGTTTCTGAATGCTAGAAATGGTTTAGAGCTGACATTCACTTAAAGTATCTGATCTTAATGACTCTGTGTTGGTGAAGTATGCCATAGATGGGTATGGAGGTGACGCAGTTGACTTCTGTGTTGTTGAGGTAGGCCAGAAATGGATATTGAGATGATTCGGGAGGATTTTCAATTTCGGTTAGAAATAGCTTAGGTTGTGAGAGGTATGTGATGACACGGATGAGTATCGTAGGCCGAGTATGACATGGGTGGTAGATTTAAATCTGTGACGGGTAGTTCACATTCGTTTCGGATAAGTTGTCTATCCTTTATACTTTTTGTTCATTTACTTTCTGTCTTTTATTTTCATTTCTTTTAATCTCAAACTCATTAATGGTAGAATTGTCGAACGACGAATCAATAACCAATCTTTGTGGACACGATACGATATAACCTAACCGGTATATATCACCCAGTAAAAATAATACCAACTCTTTTCTTGCCGCTTTACCGCAGCAACAAAATGAATGGCCCGCTCAGTTTAGATGTTCCATCCAGGAGTTATGAACTTTTTAGCGCACCGAGAACACGATACATCACTAAAATTCAGTTTATTCCACTTGAAAGATCAATTTTCTTGGGGACTTTCTTCACACAATTTTCTTCCGACTTGTGAACAAATGTTGTAGATAATAGTGAGAGGGACTTTACAGTTGAAAATCATCATTAAATACCCGACGAGCTGAGAGATATGGCTTCCAGAGTGCCCAAAATGCAACGAGAACCCAAAATTCACTTTATTGAGAAATGAACAATTAAATTCTTTTCCTTAACGAAACGGCCTCCAATATGAACAGATGAACTGGAGAACATATTAAAATGATCCCAATATCTATGGAACCAAACCAAAATAGCTTACTAACTAGAAAATCTTGCATCAAGCATACGAACCGAAAAATATCAATATCGGTCTCGAAATGATCTGAGATAGCTGAAACACAAAGTTTCTTTCGCAAATTGAGATACTTAGAACGTGGTAACCATATGATTAATTTCATGCAGTGTATGCATTTATAATTATGATGATGCAATTATAAGCCTGAAATATCAAAATGAAGAGGGTAAATTTTGGGGTACAACAACTGCCCCTATTCGATCATCCTTTAACCTGGAGCGAGGTTGGCAAGTCAGCCTTCCAAGCGACAAGGTAGATGGTGATTGAATAAAAATATGAACTCAAAAATTTACACTCTGATTGCAAAGACTGGAAACGTTGCCCAGACTCCAAGAGAATATACTAAAAATGTTGTATTAGGGAACGACTGAAACACGACAAAAGGGATGCACAGAATAAACGTTGAATACTGCAAAGAGAAACAAGCATAATACTTGTTCTTGATAGGAACAGGTGAAAACCTGACCCAAAAATAATTAGCCTCGACCCAATTTGACCGCATTATGTCAGGGAACAACTGAACATGCCAGCAGATCACGTTATGCCAGGGAACGATTAACATGTCACGATGTAAAGACCTGGAACGCTGACTAGACTAACCACCTTGTACCAGGGAACGACTGGACAAGCTAGCGGAGTAAATACTAGAAACTCTAATTTTAAATGCAAGCTTCTCCAAATTATATGTGTTTTGATGAAGCAAACATATGTGCTTGTATATCAAGAAAGGATGTGCAACAAGTTATCAACCCTTGTATCATCCAAGTAACAAATTTCAAGATTCTTGAAGACTCGTTTGATGTTTCATCCAAGGTACAAAACAAGTTATCAACCCCATGCATTAACACTTTTATTTTGGTACAAAATAACTTGTGCATGAAAAATGAAAATCATTTTTGCTGAAAAAATCTTCAGGAAATCGATTACCATATATAGTTACTCGATTTCCTCCTCATGCGCTGCAAAAATGCATTTTTGGAAATCTGTTTCTTAGTGTGGAAATCAATTACCATATATGGTTAATCGATTTCCTGTATTCAAAATTCAAAAAGTGGTTACAACGCTTGAAGGAAATCGATTACCTATATAGGTTAATCGATTTCCTGAACATAACAGAACCAAATACTTGTTGTTTTTTTGCATGAATGAATTTCCTTTAACACCTTTACAAATATACTTTTCTATACTCATTTGCATCATTTCAAAAAGGTGCTAAGGCACTATATAAACTACATATTTTCAGAATTCAAATTACCTCTTTCAAATTTGCAAAACAAACTTATTATATTTCGTTCAAACTTTCAAACAAAAGTGTTGAGATCATCAAAATTTCATCAAATAATTTTCTGCACTTATTTTTCAAAACCAATATAGAAAATTCATACCATATTCATCAACACTTGAGCCCTATTTTCTTTATATTTGCATGATTGAAATGGAAGATCGATCAAGTGATTGATATAATATTCTACATCTTTCAAACTCTTATCAAAATCAAATATATCTTGTTGTATTCTTGTTGTCCAGGATTATTGGAAACAAGTTGTGCATTGAAGAGGATTATTCTTCTTGCACTTAGTGTTTAGATCTTAAAGGTGTTAAGAGCCTTTGATCTCCCTATAGGTTAGATAGTAAGCATCACCATTAGTGTGAATAGGTTGTACAATCATTCTAACTATAGTGAAATCTCTTGCATGTTGTAAGGGAACTAGAGTACTCTCGGACTGTGAGGGGAACCAGGATACATCCTTGTGTTCTTCACTTTTCCGTATTTACCGCTTTCATCAATACCTTATCCATAAAATAAAGAATCACTCATATACTTTCATACACAAAACTAGAAAATATTGTATCAAGTATTCATAAAAATCGATAAAATATTTAAACACCTAATTCACCCTCCCTCTTAGGCACATTTCATACTTACAATTGACACCAGAGCAAGTTATAGGTAACTTGTTCCTAAAGATCCAGAATGGTTTCCGCAAATCAAAACCCGGTTTTCAAAGATGGTGGTAGTAACAACAAACCTCCATTGTTTTGTGGTGAATACTTTGACTTTTGGAAAATTCGCATGAAGGCTCATGTTGAAGCGCATGGAGAAGAAATATGGGATGCTGTTGAGAATGGTCCATTTGCTCTGGTATATGTTGTCAATGGTGTTGGATCATCAAAGCCTAAAGCATCATGGAATGAAGATGACAAGAAAAAACGTCTCTATGACAAAAAGGAAATCAATATCCTTCAAGGTGCTCTTAGTATGGATGAATTCTTTAGAGTATTGGCATATACAACGACAAAGGAAATATGGGACACTCTTGTAGAAACTCGTGAAGGATCCGCCGAAGTTAAAAGATCTAGATTGAATACTTGAGTCAAGAATATGAATTATTCCGAATGCAGCCCGGAGAATCCATCCTTGACTTGCAAAAGAGATTCGTTCATTTGACAAATCATTTGAAGACACTCGGTATGACTTTAACTAACGATGAATTAAATCTTAAAGTTCTTAGATCTTTAACTAGGTATTGGCAACCAAAAGTGACAGCAATATCCGAAAAGAAAAGCCTAGCAACTATGACTTCCGCAACATTATTCGAAAATCTTCAAGAATATGAAACGAAACTTGGAAGACTTGAAAAACATGACAATCATGAGAAGAAATCCAAAGGCATTGCATTAAAAGTAGATTCAAAATAAAGTCAAGATAAAGATGCATCGGAGGAAGATGAAAATTTCTTGCTTCTTGTAAAAAGTTAAAAAAAATATTTTGGCCATAAAAATAATCTTGGTAATGCTAACTTTGTCAAAAGGAAGAAATTCTCAAAGCATAAAGATAAAGAAGCCTCCACATCAACACAGGATATCACATGTTATGAATGTGGCAAGCAAGGTCATATAAAGCCGGATTGTCCAAAACTTTCCAAGAAAAATGGATTCAAAGGCAAAAAGGAGTTCAAAAATAAAAGACTTATGTTGCATGAGAATATAATGAGATACGTTCTTCATCTGATTCGGATAGTGACAAAAGTGAAAATCTAGCATTGATGGCTTCACACCATTCCGATGATGAAGATGGCGAGGTTAGTTATGATAATGGTGAACAAGGTGAAATAGATGAACTATTAAATGAATACAAAATTCTATATAGAACTATTTCATCTCAAAAGAAAATAATTTCATCTTAAGAAGAAAAAGTTGAAACAATTGAAAAAGAAGAAAAAGAAAAGATGATTAGTGATCAAAAACAGAATTTTGTTTGCAATAATTGTGAATCACTCTCTTTCCAAATTGTTCAATTAAAAAGAGTCCTTGAAAGATATGAAAAAGAACAAGTTGGATTGGAAAATTTTCTTAGCACACAAAGGTATCCTAAAGATAAAAGTTGACTTGGTTTTTCAAAATTTTCTCAGCCAAGTCCCAACAAAACTATCTTTGTTAAGGCTAGTAACCAACCAATCCAAGAGAAAGTGAACAAGCCTAAAGTAGTTCATCATTATCCTAAAAAGAAAAGATTTGTTAAGAATAAATCTTATCCTCCTAGATATAGAAGTAATTTTGAACCTACTTGTTTTTATTATGGTATTAAAGGCCATACACCTAATGCTTGCTATATAAGAAACTTTAGTGTGGCAAGTGGGCATCATGTGTGGGTAAAGAAAGGTACTAATTATGAAGGACCCAAAGCAATTTAGATACCTAACAAAACATTTTTTTTGTAGGTTTGCTTGAAAACCACTTCAAACCAATGGTATCTTGATAGTGGTTGTTCCAAGCATATGACGGGAGACATAAATCAATTTTCAAATCTAGTATTAAAGGCCAAGGGTTATGTCACTTATGGAGATAACAATAAGGGAAGAATTATTGGCAAAGGCAAAGTTGGTGCACCACCTTTCACATCCATTGAAGATGTTCTTTATGTTGAAGGACTAAAGCACAATCTTCTTAACATTATCCAACTTTGTGACAAAGGCTTCAAGATCAAATTTACTAAAGATGAATGCTTGATTATTGATGAAGTCACCAATGAGGTAAAACTCAAAGGTAAAAGAATTAATAATATTTTTATGATTTATTTAGATGATTTATCTTTGAAGGTAAAATGTCTTATGGCAAACAATAATGAATCATGGTTATGGCATAAAAGGGAAGCCCGTATTCATATGGATCACTTAAATAAATTAACTAAACATGATCTTGTTGTTGGCTTACCAAAGATAAAGTTTGTCAAAGATAAATTATGTGATGCTTGTCAAAATGGAAAACAAACCAAATCAACTTTCAAAACTAAGAATGTGGTGTCTACTACAAGGCCACTACAATTGTTGCATATGGATTTATTTGGTCCATCAAGAACAAGAAGCTTCGGAGGTAATGTATAAGAGTTAGTTATTGTTCATGATTTTTCTAGATATTCTTGGACTTTGTTTCTTGTGCAGAAAAGTGATGCTTTCAAAGTCTTTAAGAAGTATGCAAAGCAAATTCAAAATGAAAAATCACTAAAGATTGTATCCATAAGAAGTGACCATGGTGGAGAATTCCAAAATGCATCATTTGAAGAATTTTGGGAAGAACATGGTATCTCTCATAATTTTTCAGCACCAAGAACTCCACAACAAAATAGAGTAGTTGAAAGAAAGAATAGGTTTCTAGTGGAACTTGCAAGAACAATGCTTAGTGATGCAAATCTACCAAAATATTTTTGGGCGGATGCGGTTAATATGACATGTTATGTTGGAAATCGAGTTATCATTAGACCTATCTTGAAAAAGACTCCATATGAACTCTTCAAAGGAAGAAATCCAAACATTGCTCATTTTCATATCTTTGGATGCAAGTGCTTTGTTCTTAACAATGACAAAGACAATCTCGGTAAGTTCGATGAGAAATCCGACGAAGGTATATTTATTGGTTATTCACTTTCTAGTAAAGCTTATAGAATTTATAATAAAATAACCTTAACTATTGAAGAATCTATGCATATTTCCTTTGATGAAACTAACACCTCTAAGGAGGAAAGTTGTTTGTGATGATGATGATGATATAATAGATTTACCCTCAGAAGAAATTTCAAATGATTAAAATATGAATCCACCAGAACACCCACAAGAAGTATTACAACAAGATACAAACATCAATGATCTACCCAAAGACTGGAGAACTCATAGAGACCATCCTATTGATAAAATCATTGGTCATATTAGTCAAGGAGTTACAACAAGATTAAATCTCAAAGATGTTTGCTTAAACATGGAATTTGTTTATCAAATTGAACCCTCCAAAGTTGATGAAACCTTAGAAGACGGTCAATGGATAATTGCTATGCAAGAAGAATTAAATCAATTCGAGAGAAATAAAGTTTGGGAACTTGTTCCTAAGTCAAGTGGTAAACACATCATAGTTACTTGATGGGTGTTTAAAAACAAACTTGATGAGAATGGTATAATTGTTAGAAACAAATCAAGGTTGGTGGTTCAAGGTTATAATCAAGAAGAAGGAATCGACTTTGAAGAAACATTTGTTGCGATTGCAAGGTTAGAAGCTATTCGTCTTTTACTTGCTTATGCTTGTTCATTAAATTTTCAGCTTTATCAAATGGATGTCAAAAGCGCATTCTTAAATGGCTACATCAGTGAAGAAGTCTATGTCAAACAACCCCCGGGACTTGAAGACTTAAAAAGTCCTTCAGATGTCTATAAGTTGACAAAGGCTCTTTATGGCTTAAAGCAAACACCAAGAGCATGGTATGATAAACTTCACAATTTTTTGTGTGAAAAAGGTTTTGAAAAAGGTAAAGTTGATAATAAAAAAATTTATTACGAAAATCTAAAGTAACACTTAATTGGTTCAAGTCTATGTTGATGATATCATTTTTGGATCAACTAAAAAAGAAATGTGTGAAGAATTTTCATCGATGATGCAAGGAGAATTCGAGATGTCCATGATGGGTAAGATGAATTATTTTCTTGGACTACAAATTAAGAAACTAAAAGATGGTGTTATACCCCAAAATTTTCCCTCCTATTTCTCTAGTCAATCCATATTTCCATACTCAAGAGTTCCTCAAGGGTTGACCAGATGAACCCTCTCCTAAGCGACCAACCAACACCTAGGGTTTTGATTCTCTCAAGTCAATGATGAGTTCCATTTCTTAAAGTGATCATCATACCTCCTAATATGTCTCAAGGGGTCACCACGTCAAGTTTCTAGCCTCACAACTCAATTTTCTCAATCAATTACTCAGATGGTTGAAAATTAGTTGTATTGGACAAAAAGTCAATTGTGGTCAACATACAATAAAACTTCATCATTTTTGGTCAACATAAAGATTTTGAAGTCAAATACATCATTGGATAAAGGGTTGATCATGATTCATCAAGAAAACTCAAGATTTGATCAAAAGTCAAAGTTTCTATATTAGGGTTTCTTGATAAAAAGTCAACAAAACTTTGACCAGACATAACTTTCACATACTTTATCATAAATTTGTCCACCAAATCTCATGTTGAATAGAATTCAATTCTCTGCAACTTTTTGTCTCGGAAGCTTTGGCCAAAAATGCTTCATTTCAGAACTATGGATCAAGACATTATAGGTCCTTCTAAAAGTCAACAAAAAGTCATCTTTTTCAAATTAAGTGTACATGAACATGGAAGGTTCAATGAAGATGAAACCAAAAGGAGTGTTTAGAGGACATCTTGAGCTTTCTAATAAGTCCAAGAACACTTTAAAATGTTGAAAATTGAGCAAGTTATGGTTTGGGAAAAATTGGAAATTTTGAAGAAGTACATGAAGAAAATATTGACCAAACTTGGAAATTTTCCAAATGGGCCTATATTTCTTTGATCCAAACTTGTTTCTAACATTGCCAAGGACTTCTAAAGCCCATTTTCACACCATACTTCCAATAATTTATTTATTTTTGAATTAATCTAATTTAGTTCAATTTAAATTAAAATAAAATACAAAAATTGAATTGATGAATGCAAGGCTGGCAATTCAAGTTCCTTGAGGTCCAAGATACTCATTGAAAGCTGGAAATTTCGAAAATATTAGATTGGCAAGAGATTGAACGTGATTGAAATCAAAAAGGCAATATTTGGTGCAAATTTCCAATCAAATATTTCGGTATTTAAAGCTTGATTCTTGATCAAATTTCTTAACCTAATTCCATCTGCTATTTATACACAACAACCTCAGATCACAAGGACACGAATTCCTTGCCTCTAGAAACCCTAAACAAAACTCAAAAATCTGTGATCTTTAAGCTACATAGCAGACCATTTTACAGGCCACTTCAGGCCATTCCAAGCATTCCAATAGCTTCATTGTGATCCTCTGAATCGTTCCAAATCCCTACAAGTAAGCAAAACTTCCTGAAACATAAAATCACGATCACGGTTGCACTCACATATTTTCAAGATCGATTTCATATATACATGCATTTTTTACATGAATTAATCATATATTTGTGTTCCTGACATGATTTTGATGCTTTCTATATACCTTGATTTGACTTTGAGTGCAGGTACACGGTTCCACCATGGTTAGGGTTTGAAGCTCCAATTTGGGGTTTTCTATTTTAGACAAAATTGGACCAAACCATGGACACCATTGTGCTCAGAATCAAATTTCCAATAGAACCATGATCTCACAAGTAATTTATATTGCTTGTACTGAATTTTACCAAGATTCAAGTGTTATAGCTACAGACGTGTCCGTAGGTAAAACCTTTACCCACAAAAAGGTCGTGGGTAAATTCCCAGGAAAATTTGAATTGAGGACGCAGCCCCTTGGCGCGCGTTTGGTTTAAATAATTTTTCAAAAAAATAATTTTCTCTTATATTATTATTGTTCCATTCCATTAACACTAATGACAGGTAGTCCAGATGGGAAGTGGCGCACGTTGCTCACCCTAAGGTCCTGGGTTCGAACCCAGCCTCTTCACCTTATTTTTTAGCATTTTTTTTCAAACTAACCTATTTTCCTATTTTTCTTATATTTTCTTTTTTTCTATTTTATTTTTAATTAATTTCTTTTAAAATATATTCTAAAAATAGACAAAAATCACAAAAAATATATTCTTAAAATCAACCTCAAAAATTCAAAAAATGTTTTTCTTTCTTTTAATTAGGTCCACTAACCCTAAAAATATTTTTACTAATCTTAAAACTTTTTTTACTAACATTTTCTTTTATTTATTCTATTATTTTGCATTTAAATTCTAGAAATCAATGTATAGGTTACAAGATTATTTTTGTAATATCATAGACTTAAAATTTCTGCCTTTACTTTCTGCACCTCATATTATGTAACTGCCCCAAAGCCATGTAATAGCATAGGACCTTTACTTTTTTTCTTTACTTTCCTGCAAATATTAACTGTTTAGATGTATACTAATAGGATTGTATGGCAAGATTAATCAATCAGTCTTAGAAAATCCTAATCAAAGATAAAATATCTGAATTGAACACACTTGCACCCCCTTAGGGTATCCTCTCTGTTACCTTTCGGAAAAACAATGGTCATGTCCCTCGAACGTAGGGGTACCATGAGCAAAGACGTTTATGAATAACATCATCATAGTTCCTCCGGTATAAAGATCATAGTCTCTCGATGACCCTCGATGTTGCCTACAAATATATGATCTCGTCCCTTGGTTTTTGCCTACGAACAAGTGATGATCGTCCCTTCGAATTGCTAAGGTATCCTTACATGTTGCTTTTAATGAACATACGACGACCCTACGATTGTTCCTTCACATCCAACGGTTAGGGTTACCTACCAACTAATGGTATGCATAGCATTGTCCTAAAGGACGAGGAAAATAACAAGAACGACCTTTTTGAGTAGGTAATAAGACTCTAAATTACTTGCTCAACCCAATCAAAATAATTTTCACACCTTACAATTCTTTTCAAAAATATTTCAAACAAACACTTTGTATACATTCCAACGAGAATCATTACAAAGTTACATTTTTCCAAACAAATATTTTCGAACACTTCGTATACATTCTTGAGAACTGATACAAGAATCATTACGAAGTCAAAGTGAAATAATTTTCAAAATACTTCTTCAAATCACATACACACAGAAAGCAAATTTTCAAAAGTGAGCTAAGCAATTAAGAGCCCAAAGATAACTACGGATGAAAAGGGTTTTAATACCTTCCCTTTTCATAATTACCTCCCGTACTCAGAATCGATAAAAGGTTTTTCCTGTTCTTTTTACCTTTCCTTTATTGGATAAAAGAAAGGTCGGTGGAGACTCTTGCTATCCGCAAAAATTTGTGATAAAACGCAAAACAAACAAGTTAGTTCTCCTACCGTGTTAAAGAACTGGCGACTCTGCTGGGGACTACCTAAAGAGAGGTTACCTTAGGGTTTTGGATCACTTTTATTGCTTTCTGTTTGCTTTGTATGCTTTACTTTTAAGGGTATGCTTGGGTATTATATTTATGGGGGATCCTACATCCGGATCAATATTTCCTTAGGTAAGTAGCAATAGATCATCGTGACTGTCCGACGTAGACCAAAATAGTTAAAATGATGGATACGGTTAATGTGACACTTTGGATGTCCTGATGATCCTCATGTTCAGTTGAGGAAATATTTGGCATCTGCGTGGTGTCATCAATGACTAACTAAACTTTTTGAACCCTAATTGACCCATCTTGTCTATTAGAAGGTAGTGAGATAGCCGGCTTTGGTACAGACTGAGGTTGGTTGATACTCGATGTTACGCTCATTGAGATTTGACTTTCGGGATGTTCAGTCGACCATTTGGTAGCCGTACTGAAATAAAGCCTGTGAGAAAGATTCAAGATATGAGATTCCTAGAACCTGGTTACTATTGTAGGACAGGTTGAACCAACTTAAACTCTGGTGAAGGGTACACACCTATACCTCATGCAAGCCTTAAACTTAGGGCAATTGTGTGAATTGCTTGTGCTTGCTATTCAAACATGACATCATGACATCATAACATCATATTTTCTTTTAAAACATTTTTTTTAAATACAAGAAAAATCCAAAATAATATTTTCTTTTTTACAATTAGGTTAGAGAAATTATAATTTAAATTTTTATCATTAAAAAAAATTTATTGTTTTCTTTTATTTTAATTAATTGTTAAATAACCATTAAAATTAACTTTTAATTTATTTTCTATATTAAAATCAACCTCAAAAATCCAAAAAAATTATATTTTCCTTTTCTTTTAATTAGGTCTTACTAACCCTAAATATTTTTATTAACAACAATTTTTTTTCCTAATATCGTTTTCTCTTGTTTCGATTTCATTCTTTTTTTATTATTTCTCGATTATGTAAGTGTTTCTAAGTTGTAATAGTCTAGACTTAAATTTCTCGCATATTTTTACTATTATGTAACTGCTCATGGGATGTAATAGTTTAATTAGGGCTTTACTTTCTGCCTTTACTTTTCGCACCTTATATTATGTAATTGCTCCAAAGCCATGTAATAGCGTAGGACATTTACCTTTCCGCACTTTTACTTTCTATAATCTCTTATAAATTGTCTATAAACTACTTAGATGTATGCTAACTAGGGCTTGCATGGCAAGATTAAAATCAAACTTAGATCACTCTAATTCAAAGATAAATATCTGAAATCAACACACTCTATCACACTTGCACCCCCTTAGGGTATCCTTTCTTGTTGCCTTTCGAATACAATGGTCATGTCTCTCGAACGTAGGGGTACCATTAGCAAAAGTTCTTCGATTCAAAAATCATCACAAAGATCATAGTTCCTCGATGACCCATGATGTTTCCTACGAATATATGATCTCGTCCCTCAGGCTGTTGCCTATGAAAAGTGATGATCGTCCCAACGAATTTTGTAAGGTATCCTTACGTGTTGCCTTCAATGACCATACGATGACCCTACAATTGTCCCTTCACATCCAACGGATAAAGTTACCTACCAACTAATGGTATGGATAGCCTTACCCTAAAGGTGAAGGAAAATAACAAGAAACGACCATTCCGAGTAGGTAATAAGACTCTATTGCTTGCTCCAATCAATTAAGATACTTTTCACACCTCACACTATTTTCCAAAACTATTTTCCAAACAAACACTTTGTATACATTCCAGCGAGAATCATTACAAAGTTAAACATTTTCCAACAAAATATTTCCAAACACTTCGTATATATTCCAATGAGAATCATTACGAAGTCATAGCGAAATATTTTTCAAATACTTTTCAAACCACACAAACACAAAAAGAAAATTTTTAAAAGTGAGCTAACCAATTAAGAGCCCGTAGATAACTATGGATGGAAAGGGTGCTAATACCTTCCCTTTTCATAATTGTCTACCGAACTTAGAATCTAACGAAGGTATTTTCCTATTCTTTTCACCTTCCCTTTATTAGATAAAAGAAAAGTCAGTGGAGGCTCTTGCTATCCGCAAAATTTGCGATGAAATGCAAAACAACCAAGTCAGTTCTCCCACCGTGTTACAGTCAACATGTTTGATTGTTTGATCACAGATGTAAGAACCATAGTCAAATGCCTTCTTCATCCAACATCATAAATAAATTTTCCCAATCCAACTGAAATGGTTGAGGAGTGGTATGTGGGAACCCAGTTGGCAGCTCTAGTCCTATGCAAAACGGCATACTTAACACTTAACTTCCCAACAGATAATTTTCCCTTAACAAGCCATGCATTCACTTGATTTGCAGTGATGGTCTTGCACACTTGATTGTCAGTTACATCAAACTCACATTCCTCATCTTCACTTCTTCCAAGATACTTATTGATAATAGTAGGAGAGAGCTCAACACACTTTCCTCTCACAAAAACTTTTCTAAAATCCTTGCTCTTTCTATCAGCACAGTCTTCGGGAATGTTGGCAATAAACTCCTTGACCAACACCTCATAGCATTTAGCTTTCTTGGTTACACTGTTAATCAATCCAGCATCAAATATTAGCCTCATGATTTCCTTGTACTCCAAGGCATCTTTTCTCAATTCTCTCTCCAAAGAAATTCTCCTCTCATAAATATACTTCCATCTTGTGGCATAGCTGGTGGAGTGGAAAGATATGTTATCTGCGGGGACATCAGGCACATTATCAGATGGCCTCTTAATTACATTTTTCTTCATAGGAGTGATGTCATGGTCTGATTCTGATTCAAACCTAATCTTCCTATTGTTTGATGAGGGAACAACTTTGCTCCAGGCTTTTGGAGGTTCATACATGACCTTCTTCTTGACACTCTTGGTGGAAGTATTTGTAGTTGCAGCCTTACCCTTTCTTGTCTTCAACCTCTTAATAATCTCAGGGTTCACATTTATAATCAATTCAATGTTAAATAGTTCATACACATCCACTATCTCTTTAGCCATATTGTTTTGTTGTTCTTTTGGGCTTATGGTGCCTTTCTTGGTAGTAGGTATTTTCTTAATAGGTGATGTTCCAACGTCAGGAGTGGCTTTTCCAAGATCACATCCAGTGTTTTCTTCATCAATTTTAGATGGTTCAACATGACATTTAGGTGCAACCTCAGCAGTTATGTGAGGTAGAGGAATCATAACACCACGTACATGTAAGCCTTCATTCAAAACCCTAGTGACTATTCTCCTAATAGTCCTATCAACATCTACAAACTCATGTTCTAACTCATCATTAGTAGGATTAGGGACATTACCTAAAATAAGGACTGAATTTCCTCTTGAACTTCTTGCATGGAAGGTGCGAAGCTTCTTAGGTCTTGCCTCTGGACATGGAATACTGGCAAGGAGAGCCACGTCTAGAGCTTCATCAGCGGAGATGTTATCATGATGGGCTTTTGAGTTGGATGAATACATATTGATCTTGCTTGGAGCAGATTCATCATGTTGAGACACATTGGGGTTTCTGAAAGTGGAAAGATGAAGGTTTCCTTTTCGAAGGTAAGAGATGAGAGCACTGTAGGGCAAAAATTTTGTGTAGCGTGTGGAGGGAATTTGGAATGATTGAACTTCGTATGGGCTCTTTATATGTTGAATGACATGTTCAAACAGTTTTAAGTAATGTTTTGAAAACATAAACCCTTTAATGACATTCCCACACGCTTTTAATTACTATAATTTCTCTAGCATGCAGACCCCTTGTTCGCCTCTTGAAACTCCATCTTGATTAATATTCCACCTCTTTGAGTAAGTGTTACCCAATTGTATCCCATTGATTTTATGTTCCAGGGAAACACTTTTATTTTCAACACTTTGGTCATTAGTGTTGTTAGAAATATTATATGATGTCATGAAATTCTATGCAACATTGCATTAAGTCACCACACTATTCAACAAATTCTCCTGAGGATATTTGCCTTCATCATTTATGTGTTCAGTACATGTGGAGAAACTTGTGTCTTGGGGTATTCACATATAGCAGTTGTCCTTAGTCCTCCTTCCTTGCATAACAAATTCACCTCTCTTATTTGTAATAATATATTCAGACTTTGTGAAATTTACTTTGAATCCTTGATCGCACAGTTGGCTTATGCTAATTAAATTGGTTGTTAATTGTTTGACAAGTAACACGTCTTCAATGTTAGGTATCCCATGGAAATTTTTCTTTCCTACTCCCTTAATTTCACCTTTTATTAACAGCCAGTTGGATAGGCTTGGATATTTTCCAGTAGCTCCTTAACCCCTGTCATGTGCCTTGAGCATCCACTATCAAAATACCAATTCGCTTTGGCTCTTACTGTAGGTGACGTGTGTGCTAAGAAACAGGAAACATCAGTTTTTGGAATCCATTATTTCTTTTCATTTGAGCTGGCGTGAGTCACATTATATTGCGGTGTAGGGTTGGGATAACCATACAACTTGAAACAAAAAGGTTTTATGTGACCATATCATCCACATTAATGACATCTTCAGTGCTGAAATTTCCTCTTGGATTGTCTGAAATTTCATCTTCCATGATGTTGAAACATTGGGTTTGACATCTTTGGTTTGTCCTGGATTTGAATGGGATCTTAAACTGGTTTCTTTGTTTCATGAAATCCTAGATCACTCATATCCCCAACTATTCTTCCTGCTTGAAGAATTTTATCAAATGTGTTAGATCCACTGTTCAGCATCCTAACAGATTTGGACATTTTGTCAAGATCATACTTCGGTACAATTACTTCATTTTCCAGCTTGGAGATAGTTTCTAGATGCTCTTTCTGCTCAGCTTTTAGTTGAGTTATGAGCTTCTTTTGTTTCTCCTCATCTTAACACAGCTCAGCACTTCTTATACACAGCTCCTTGTATGAAGCAGCCAACTCTTCAAATGTTAACTCCTCATCACTTGAATCTCCATCAGAAATGTATGTACCAGTCAAGGCTGTTACATATTTGGCAGATTCTTCTTCCACATCCCTTTGTTTTGTATCTTAAGGAATGTTGGACACTCAGTTTTAATGTGACCAAATCCTTCACATTCATAGTACTTTACTCGTCTGCCTTTAGTAAATCTTTCCTCAGCTCGTGCTTTTCTCCCATAGTCATTTGTCCTGATGATGTCATATGGGATGTTCCTGATATTTGGTCTTGAGAAATTTATTGAATTGTCTTCCAAGAAAGACTATAGTATTGGATAGCCCTTCCTCAGTGTCCATATCACATTCCTCTTCTCTTCCTTCAGTGTTTGACACAAAAGCTATAATTTTGTTCTTCTTCTCAAACATGTCATTAATGCCCAACTCAAATGTTTGGAGAGATCCACCAAATTCATCTACTCTCATACTGTTGATTTCTTGAGCTTCCTCTATAGCAATCACTTTCATGTCAAATCTCTTGGGGGAGAAACCTGAGAATCTTTCTAACCATCTTCTCTTCTAGTATATTATCTCCTAAGGCACTGTATGTGTTGTCTATCTCAATGATGTTCATGTGGAAGTCTTGAATGCTTTCTTCTTCCTTCATCCTCAAGTTCTCAAATTTGGTGGTTAATAGTTGCAGTCTTGACATCTTTACCTTGGAAGTACCTTCATGAGTAGTCTTTAGAGTTTCCAAGAGCTAATTCATCTTCATCCTTAGACCAGTTCTCCTCAGGTTTCAACACACCAGTGGGTTGATTGTTTTCCCCAATGATAACAAGATGTTTCCAACCTTTCAGAACAACTTTCCAAACCCTGTTGTCCAAGGACTTTAAAAACGCCACCATACGAGGATTCCATAGATCATAGTTAGTACTAGCCAGAACGGGTGGTCTGTTCACAAATCCTCCTTCCTTGTCCAAAGTACCAGAAAGTATCTTCTTTAGATCTCACCCAGAGACAGAGTAGGATGCCTGCTCTAATACCAATTGAAAATTTGGTATCAGATATGAGATGTCGAAGGTGATGTCACGACACTAATATTTATTTTCTAACAAGTAACAATAGAAAAATAATTTCAATAAATTAAAATGACACAAGTAAATTGTTCACCAAGTTCAGTGCAATCACACCTATGTCTGGAGGCTACCAAGCCAGGGATGAAGTATACTATGAGCAGTATTAATTTAGAGTTAAACTTCCTCGTTTACACCCCTCACTTAATCACTATCCAATGACCCTTCTGCTTAAGAACCTCTTAGATATGCGAAACCTCGCTCACTCCCCCTCAATTACACACGGTGATAATAATAATAATAAAGACTTGAAGACACGCTTCACAGACACATAAACATCATTGCTTCAAAGCTTATAGATGATTAAAAACTTAAAACTCAACTAACGTCCACCTCAAGTATTAAAAAATACTAGAGTGGCTCACAAGGAACAATTAACAAAGACTTAAATCCTAAAACTCAAACACAATACGTTAAATATTCTCAGGTGTGGCTAACTCAGCAAGTAGGGTTAGCTTTCCTTTTTATATGATCACATCAACTAGGGTTGTCCCATAAGTCGCTTCACATTAAGTCTTCACAATGTCCTTTTCTTTCTCCAGGGAAGTAGGATAAAAGTTCTCCAATAATGTTGTAGTAGAGCGTTACAAAGCTTTTCTTACTTCGAGCATTATAAAATATTTTAAGGTCAGATAACCTGTCTCGATATCAAAATTGCACCTGCTAGTCAACAAAAAAGGTCGACCAAGAATGATCGGGGTCTCTTCATCTTCAGGTATGTCCATGATCTAGAAATCCACTAGAAAAGCAAAATTTTCAATCTCGACCAACACATCTTCAGCTTTCCCATATGACTTCTTGATGGTGTGATCAGCAAATTTTAATTTTGTTCCACTCCCGCTTATCTTTTCAATACCAAGCTTCTTGAAGATTGATAATGGCATTAAACTCACACTAGATCTAGAATCAATTAGAACCCTTTTGAAAGTTCTATCTTTTATGGTGCATGGTATTTCCACCGATCCAGGATCCTTCTGCTTGACAGGTATTTTTCTCTCGGGAGCGATTGCACACAACTTCTCATCAACGGGTACCTGTTCATCATTTGTTAGCCTCTGTTTTGATAGAACCTCCTTCATGAATTTTTGGTACAAAGGCATTTTCTCAAGTGCTTCAAAGAAAGGTATGTTAATCTCTAGATTTTTGAACAATTTGACAAATTTATCGAACTCCTTCTCCTTTGTGTCCTTCTTTTCCACTCGAGGGGATATGGCAACCTAATCTCATGTTTAATCTTTTCTTTCGTTGGCTTCACAGGTAGAACCACTTCTTCCTGCATTTTCTTGTTCTCTCTCACTTCTAAATCCACTTCTATAATATTATCATCAAATTTTACCTCTTCTTCTCTTTCTTTGGCAACCTTTTCACTTATCCTTGTTGTGACAGCTTTCACATTCTCGTGACTCTTCTAATTGCCTTGAACTTGCAGAGTTACTTGTTGTGTAATCTACACCAATTGGACCTCCAGATTTTTAATTGCAGTTGTGGTGTTTCTGTGATTGCTTCTTGTTTCTTCTTGGAATTGGGAAGTGTGGGCAGCCATTTTTTCAATAACTACCTCTCATTATGCCTTTTGAGGAGTTTGTTGCTGCTGATATTTCCGGGCAAAATTCAGATGATTCTTCCATCCAGAATTATAGGTGTTAGAATAAGGATTATTCTTCTTCAAGAATTTTGTCTCCTCAATTTTTTTTTAGAGTTGCAATACATTGCACAGTCATGTGTGGTCCACTACATATGTCACAAACCACATTTTTAACCTGTGCTACCTGATGAGTTCCCATGTTCATAGCTTTGAGCTTTTTCTCCACTTCTGCACCAATCACGTCTTCGATTTTGATTTTTCTGTTTACTTCCAACTTCAAATCAATCACTCCCTCTAGTTTACTTGTTACCCTGTCATACATTTCCAAATGCTCATTTGCAGCAATGGCTTCAATGATCTTCTTAATACCAGTGATTGTTGTAAAGTTGGATGAGCCACCGGTAGCTATGTCAATAAGTTGCTTTGTCTTCATTCTGAGGCCATTCACAAACATCTACATTTGTTTAGTTTGGTCCATGTTGTGAGTGGGACAAGCTACCAACAATCTCTTGAATCTCTTATAGGAATCGCCAAGTGACTCTCCTTCTTGCTGCTTAAAATTCATAATTTCATATCTTTTGCGAATATAAATTGAAGCAGGGATGTACTCATCAAGAAATATTTTCTCCATCTCTTCCCAAGCAGAGATACTACCAGCAGGTAGTGAGTAAAACCACTCTTCAGCATCTTCAGACAGGGTAAACGGAAATATTCTCAGTTTCTTTGCTTCATCTGTATGCCCGTCAATCTTCAACATGGTGTTCATGGTCAAAAATCTCTACAAGTGTTTGTTGGCATCTTCATTAAACCTTTCCGGTGAAAGACCTTCTCTCAAGCTGATTGATTATGCTAGGATGCAGTTGAAAATTTGACACATTCCCCGGATGGTTTACAATTATCAACCTGCCACCCGGTGCATTTGCCCCACCATAATCCCCAAGAAATCTCTCTGGTGGATCTTCATCCATGATCTCTTCCTCTTCTGACTTTGACTTTGTATGAACTGAATGTTCTTCTTCAGAAGCCATTATGGCTAATTGAGCTTGTCTTTGCCTTTCGTGAAAAGTTCTTTCAATTTCTGCGTCAAAAATAAATTCAACTGAGGGCTTTCCTCGCATACAAAGATTAGATAATTTATTAGTGATAATAATAAAATAAACAGAAAAAAAAAATTTTAATTGCAAAGCAATAAAATGTCAATTGAACTATAATTGACTCTGTATTTTGGCAATCCCCGACAACGGTGCCAATAACGTGATCGGAAAAGTAGCAAGTGTATTATTTTAACCGATGTAGTAATAATGGGATTTACCCCAATTATCGATCTCGAGGATTGCGTAGGATATACCGAGTTAGATGATTTATTCTATTGAACAAAAACAATAGTTTTAAGATTGGTGAGAATAAATCCTTGCAGAAAGTAAATTTGCATAAGATAAAAATTGACTTTTTGTTTGATTAAAGTATGCTAGGGTGAGTGTATAATTTGTCATGTAATAACCTTCACTCTTTGATTTATTCAACAAGTTCATAATCCTCAATTACCGATTCTCAATATTATTTTATCCTAATTCCTTAGTGAAAAAACCTTTAACCTTCTTTCCTAATTTCAATTTCCATTTAAATTAGTAGAGAGGTTAAGCATGCAATTACCAAGAACTATTCTGGTTATCATAGGATTACCCTAGTCCTAGGTGAAATCCTTAATAATATAATTATTTAGAAAACGTTAACACGACCATCCGACTCTACTGTGTTAAAATAGTGAAATCATATGGTCCCGTAGGGTCAAACTATGAATTGATCTAAATAATCAAATTGATGTATAACGAACTAAAATGTTGACTAAAACAGAGAGATCCGTATTCTTAATATAACAAATTAGGGACACCCCCTAGAATTGGGGGTTTAGCCTCTCATAGAATTCAAAAGTAGCATAATCAAAATATTAGATAAAGACATTACAATAGATTGGGTCTTCGATCTTCAATTTCTCTCGCGCATGAAGAGTTCTTTGTTCCCAAAACTGTTGAATCTCCAATCTTCTATCGTGAAATACTCTTCGTTGGCCAAAAAGTCCTCTTCTTCTCAAAATAAGGTTTATATGGTGTTAGGTCATTCCCAAGCAATACCAAATGTCAAAAACACCCTTAATGACCCAAAACACTAAAAAACAACAAAAATTAGAATTCTCAATGTCCTGGTTGACACGGGCCGTATCCGGTGACACATTCACCCATGTCAGCCTCTATTTAAACGTATTTTTGCCCAAGCTTCCTGACACGGCCGTGTCAGCTGACACGGGAACCCGTGTTAGCTGACACGGGAACCCGTGTTAGCCTCTATTTCTTCTCCCAGACTGCCTTTGTGCGCCATTTCTGACATGGGTCGTGTGTCGTGACACAGGTGGCCGTGTCAGGACCTCTGTAGCCTCAAATATTCTAATATTTGTACTTCTTTTGCCCCGATTTGTCCTGTTCTATTATTATGACCCTGAAAACACTCAAACACACAACCAAAGCATAAAATGCGGTAAAATGACATATAAGACTAAACAAATAAAAGAAACAATAATAGAATTCAATGCTAAGTATATGTGTAAAAACCACCGATCAAACACCCCAAAACTTAAATTGTTGCTTGTCCGTAAGATACAAATATAAGAACTCATGGGAATAAAAACATCCGGTAATCATACGTGAGACTTCAGTTCACATTGCTCAAAAGGTAGTTTGTCGGCCTTCACATGACACAAAGAGTTTTCGGTAAGAACCTTTTAACCTAGAGCTTCCTCTTCAGATACCTCTCCAACTATGCTTTGTACCACTTATGTCTTATCCCGATTTTCCTCCTTTTTCATTCGTACAATAAAATTAAGGCAATAAGAATTAAGATGATCATCACATGCAAGAGACTAATCAAAACTTCTTATTTTAGCACCAAATGAGCAGCATTTGCTACTTTTAATTACCGATGAAATTTTCAAACTTTGCAGTTATATATTGTACTTTTCGACGACGTTTGGGGATCAACTCCCTTTGGGGTGAATAACCTGGTGAGGGCTACCCAACTTAGCGAGCCAGTTTCCTTTACCGACTTTTCATCATTTGGTGCCATCTTTATGTATTTCACAACCAATATTACCTACATGCAAATCAAGACTATGCCAGACTGTATGGATAAACTACTCAAGGAGTACTTTTTAGGATTCAAGTACACTGGTACAACTCTGCAAATTAGACTCGTATCAGTGTCACGTTATTCCGAACTTCCTCCCTTCAAACAATCACCACTTTGTCTCTATATACTATTCCCGGTCTTTCAGAAACACAAGCTCTTAAGCAAATCAATACAAAAACTTTCAGACAAGATTCAGAAAAATTTCGGGAGAATTTCTACTTGTGGACTTACACAGCACTTAACATCAATCTTACCAAGTAAAAATAAAAAACAAAGCAATAAAACCTCCCCAAACTTGAACTAAGCATTGACCTCAATGTTTCACACCAAACTCGAGAGAAGTGACTCACAGAGGGTAATGCAATACCAGCTGCTGCCTCCTAGCTTTTGCAAGAAAGGATCTCTTTTTATTACCTGCAAACAAATAAAAAATAAATCTAAGTTATGAAAAGCGTGGGTTGCGACCCACGAAGCGCTTCGCTTAACGTCGCCTGGCTCGAAGGTTCATCCCCTTATGGGGGGTACTTTTTCTTCCACACTTTGTTGCTCATATTTTCTCCTTCTACTTTGACCATACCAATTGAAAATTTATTCTTTTCACCTACACCTTGTTTCTTGAATTCAAACACCTTCATGGTTATCTTCTCATCAAAATATTTTAAGATCAGATGACCTATCTCGATATCAAAATTGCACTTGTTAGTCAACAAAAAAGGTCGACCAAGAATGATCGGGGTCTCTTCATCTTCAGGTATGTCCATGATCTAGAAATCCGCTGGAAAAGCAAAATTTTCAATCTCGACCAACACATCTTCAGCTATCCCATATGACTTCTTGATGGTGTGATCAGCAAATTTTAATTTTGTTCCACTCCCGCTTATCTTTTCAATACCAAGCTTCTTGAATATTGATAATGGCATTAAACTCACACTAGAGCCCAATCAATTATAACCCTTTTAAAAGTTCTATCTTTTATGGTGCATGGTTTTGCCACCGATCCAAGATCCTTCTTCTTGACAGTTCATTTTCTCTCGGGCACGATTGCACACAACTTCTCATCAACGGGTACCTGTTCATCATTTGTTAGCCTTTTTTTTATAGAACCTCCTTCATGAGTTTTTGGTACAAAGGCATTTTCTCAAGTGCTTCAAAGAAAGGTATATTAATCTCCAGCTTTTTGAACAATTTGACAAATTTATCGAACTTCTTCTCCTTTGTGTCCTTCTTTTCCACTCAAGAGGGATATGGCAGCTTAATCTCAGGTTTAATCTTTTCTTCCGTTGGCTTCACAGGTAGCACCACTTCTTCCTGCTTTTTCTTGTTCTCTCTCACTTCTAAATCCACTTCTATAATATTATCATCAAATTTTACCTCTTCTTCTCTCTCACGACTCTTCTGATTTCCTTGAACTTGCAGAGTTACTTGTTGTGCAATCTGCCCCATTTGGACCTCCAGATTCATGGGGAGTTTCCATGTAAAGGTTAAGTAATCCTTACCTTTCTGATTTTTACTTTCTTCTGATGTTATGAAAAATTGTGTCATCAAAATATATAGTTTGGTTATCATCAAAAGGGGGAGATTGTTAGAACAAGATTTGGTTCTGCAATTATGTCTCTAAGTTTTGATGATAATAAAGAGTATGTTTGAGTGAACAATTTTGTTACTCTAATGTTTGTTGTGTTTTTAAGAATTAACAAATAGGTTCTGCTTCTGATGGATGGCGTGGCCAAGACATTCGAAGAAAAACTTCTCTGCTTCTAAGGTACAATGGTTTTGATGAACAAGTAGAGAGGAAAGCTTCAGAAGGCTCTGAAGCTAAGTTACTCTGATATGCTAGTCTGAAGAAACCAGTTTGAAGATCTCAAGACAAAAGTTATGAGTGAACGTAGTCAAAGATGTTGAAGACTCAAGTTTCAGAAGACAAAGGGTTTTGAAGACCAAGTGCTTGAAGACTCTGAAGACGTGGCTCTAAAGACTCTAAAGACTTGAAGTTCTTCTAAACTTAGTTATGATACAAGGTTGCAAGACCAAGTTCTGAAGACACTGAAGACGTGGTTTTGAAGACTCTAAATACTTAAAGTTCTTTCAACCGTATTATATGATACAAGGTTCTTCAAAATCAAGTGCTAAGGATTATTAAGAGGAAGATTTGAAGACTTGAAGTTTTGATTGAGTAAATGTTATGTTCCCACTTCTAAACTCATGCTCGCAGAAAGAAGCCTCTAAAGTGTATAAGAAAGAATATAACATTAATGTGGTATAATAGTACATGGTACAAACAAACATTTCATTCCACTACCATGAAGGAAGAACACTGAGTATGATCTTGTCCCCCATGTTCTCTCAAGTTGCCACAAATTTCATATTTCCAGATGTATCCTTCAACAGTTACATCACATGCATGGCTCTAGATAAAGGCTTGAAGACTTGAAGAAACAGCTACTTATTCACGAGGAAAATCACTACGCTCAAACACTATTATTTCTTTGTAAAAACTATATATTCTTTCAAGTCATTTGTACTGAAAATCTGTTTACATATGAGCTTATGTAGAAGCATATTTACTTGTAAACAAACTTGTTATCAAATTGTTGTTTGATTGTTCCTTGAGATACCATTTGGATCAGCATTCTCAAGAAGTCTAGGAGAGTTAGTCTTAGAGGTTGTTAGTCACAAGCAGTTGTTGTGTGAATGTGTTAGTCACTTCCAATTGGGTTCTGCAAGTGTAATAATCAGTTGGATTATTGGATTAAGTCCTCGTTGGAGAGATGCAAATCACCTCGGAAGGGTGGACTAGAGTAGCTTGATGTTTCAAGTGAACTAGTATAAAAATACGGTGTTATTTATTTCTTTCCTAGTCTTTCAATCTTCATAACAAGCCAAGCATATTTAAAAGGTATTGTTGATAAAATAAATTTTTCAAGTATAAAACCCAATTCAAACCCCCGTTTCTTATGTTTTTCGCACCTTCAAACAATATTCTTGTACCGTCATTGAAACCTTGCAACGGGACACCACTTCATGTGCATTTTGATAACCAAGTCGGTGATACCATCTTGTTAGTGCGTGAGACACTTTTAGTGAGGGTAAAGAGAAAAAGGAAATAAAATTTTTATTATTGAATTGAATTTTTACAAATAATGATACAACTATGACTATTTATATACAACTAAATTATACACTAAGCTGACTCTGATACTATTTGTTGGAGGAATTCCTTAGAGAATCTTGATACATATTGTAGACCCCTCCCCTTTACTCACACTTTCATCATTATTATAACACTCCCTCTAAATTTGAGTCTATAATGCTCTCATGCCGCCATTGACACTTTGCAACGAGAGATCACTTTCTGTGCATTTCGATAAACAGACTCGTGGTACCATTTTGTTAGCGCGTGAGACACTTTTAGTGAGGAGAGAGAGATAGAGAATAAGGAAATAAGGATTGTATTATTGTATTCAATTGTTACAAATAATGATACAAACTATGACTATTTATATACACTTAACTTATACACTAAGCAATAAAAATATTTCATTATTGAATTGAATTGTTACAAATAATGATACAAATTATGACTATTTGTATACACCTAACTTATACACTAAATAATAAGAATATTTTATTATTGAATTGAATTGTTACAAATAATGATACAACCTATGACTATTTATATAGTATATAACTTGGAGCATTGATAAATAGTGTAGAGATTATGCACCTTTGTGAGAGATACACCACTTGTTCTCCTAAAACTTTAAGGTTATAAGTAAGTAGGTTTTCTCACTTGTAAATGTTTAAGTCACCACATTTCTATTAAATATTAGACTATTTCTCTACTTAATCACACTTGCATTATTACTCTAGCATAAACAGTTTCAAATTCTAGAAAAAAATATCCTCTTCAATGTCTAATTTTAGGGAATTTCTTAACCCATCCCATAGTGGAGTGGGAGACCCTATGGAAATCCGAAAATGTCTTTCATAAAATCGAAAATATACTTCTGGTTCACACCCTATTTTATACAAATCAGACCAAATGTGGTGTCACCCTTCAAATTATAATAAACTTTATTGGAGATGCACTATCGTTCCAAACCAGAATTATGTTTCCGGTTATAGTAGCGGGAACATTGAATTGTATTGCACATGTATATTTTGTATATTACCGGAAGTATACTTCCAGTTTTGGACACGATACAACTTAGTTAAAACAGTAACCATGTTGACATGTTGATCATCACCATTTCAACTCATTCCACTCTAAACCTCTCAAAAACCCTCGTCATTCTCTATCCATTTTCCACTCCAAATCATCATTTTTGTGGTTCATCATATCAGAAAGAGCTCAAGAAATTAAAATTTTAGGTAAACTTTATTCATTTTATACCTCATCCACTGCATTAATCTGTTACTTTTTGAAGAAATAAGGTTACGCAGAAACCGGATGTATACTTTCAGTTTATAGTTGAACAGAACCAGAAGTCCATTTCTGGTTTCTGTATGTGTTTTTTTTCAACAGCTTTCACTGTGACATGATAATAATTATGATATTTATGTAACATAGGTATGGTGCACCCCGATAAAATTTCTAAATCTGGTGTATCTAAAGCTGTTTCCCCGGTTATAGTTTTGTCTCTCGTAATTAAGGCGGTAGATGTCCGTGAGCATTTTGAAAATGTTGAAGAATTTGAATTAGAGGAAGACGTGTTGTAGTGGATTCGTATAGATGCAAAAAAACTAGGATTTGGTATTGTGATATCAAGGTCTGATACAGATAGAAGAAATGTGTTTGTAATTTTGACATGCAAAAGAAGTGGGAAATACGTACCTCATATTCAAAATTTTAAACGTGAGGACACTAGTTCAAGAAAATGTGAATGTCCATTTCGTTTGCATGGTTATATTATGGATAATAAGAAGTGGAAATTTAATGTTATTAGCGGTGAACGTAATCATGATTTAACGCAAAACTTGGTCGGTCATCCAATAGCCTGTCGGCTCCTTCTGAATGAGAAGACATGGGTTTCTGACATGACTTTGAATTCGTTACCGCCCAAAAACATTCTTGCAACCTTGAAGCACAAAAGACCCTAAAACACATCAAATATCAATCAAGTTTACAATAAGCACTTTGAAATAAAGTTAGCGATTCGGGAGGATCGAACTGAGATGCAACACGTCTTGAAATTTCTAGATGCCAACAATTATGTTTGTAGGCACCGACGACGAGATGATGGGGTAACATTTAGAGACATTTAATGGACTCATCCTGCTTCCATTAAATTCTTCAACACGTTTCCTACCATGCTCATAATTGATTTGACGTACAAAACCAACAAGTACATGCTCTTGTTGTTGGAAATTGTTGGTGTTAGGTCGACTGAAAAGACGTATTATTTGGGTTTTGCATTTCTAGAGTGTGAAAAAGAAGACAACTTTGCATGGGCTTTAGAGGTTTATAGGTCAATGTTGAACGATCAAGAGGATATGCCCAAATTCATTATTACCGACCGAGATATGATATTAATGAATTCGGTTGCAACCGTATTTCCCACTTCTTAGGCATTACTTTGTAGGTATCATATTACTAAAAATGTAAGAAGTCGGGTTAAACCTGCGGTGGGGTCAAAACAGGTTGTTGGTGAAGATGGAAAAATGGTCAAGTTAGGCGTTATCGTGGAGACAATTATGGATGCATGAATTGTTATAATAAATGCATATACAAAAGAGCTATACACTGATGTTGTTTTACAGTTCCAAAATGTTTGTGTGAAATATCTTGATCTATTAAAATATGTTGAAAGCAAAATTCTTGATTAGGTTAAGGAGAAGGTTATTTGTGCATGGACCGATTAGGTTATACACCTCGGTAATACAACAATAAAATTAGTTGAGTCTACGCATGCATGTTTGAAAAATTGGTTGAGAAATAGCAAGGGTTAATAGGTTGGTGTAACACGGTGAAGAACTGACTTGTTTGTTTTACGTTATGTTGCAAATGTTGCGGATATTAAGAGTCTCCGTCGACTTTTCTTTTATCCAATAAAGGGAAGGTGAAAAGAACAGGAAAAGACCTTCGTTAGATTCTGAGTTCGTGAGGTAATTATGAAAAGGGAAGGTATTAGCACCCTTTCCATCCGTAGTTATCTACGGACTCTTAATTGCTTAGCTCACTTTTGAAAACTTGCTTTCTGTGTTTGTGTGATTTGAAAAGTATTTTTGAAAAGTATTAAAAAAATATTTCGTTTTGACTTCGTAATGATTCTCGTTGGAATGTATACGAAGTGTTTGGAAATATTTTTTTGTAAAAATGTTTAACTTTGTAATGATTCTCGCTGGAATGTATACAAAGTGTTTGTTTGGAAAATAGTTTGAAAGTAAGTGTGAGGTGTGAAAAGTATTTTGATTGGAGCAAGCAATAGAGTCTTATTACCTACTTATAAAGGTCGTTCTTGTTATTTTCCTTCTCCTTTAGGATAGTGATATCCATACCATTAGTTGGTATGTAACTCTATTTGTTTGATGTGAACGGATGAGCGTAGGGTCATCGTATGGTCATCGAAGGCAACATTGTAAGGATACCTTAGAAATTTCAAAGGGACGATCATCACTTATTCGTAGGCAACAATCGAGGGACGAGATCATATATTCGTAGGCCACATTGAGGGTCATCGAGGGACTGTGATCTTTGTGATGATTTTGAATTGAGGGACTTTTGCTAATGGTACCCCTACGTTCGAGTGACATGACCCTAGTATTCGAAAGGCAACAAGAGAGGATACCCTAAGGGGGTGCAAGTGTGATAGAGTGTTAAGTTCATATATTTTATCTTTGAATTAGAGTGAGCATACATCTAAACCCTAGTTAGCATACATCTAAACAATTTAATATTCGCAGGAAAATAAGGTGAGGAACGTAAATACGAAAAATAAACCTACGCTATTACAAGACTTTGGGGCAGATACATAATATAGGTGCGGAAAGTGGTGGCAGAAAATAAATCTACGCTATTACAAAAAACTTTGCGACCTATACAACAATTTCTAGAATTTAAATCTGAAATAAAGTAAATAAATTAAAAGAAAATTGTCTAACGATAGGAAAGAACATCTAAACCATAAGTGTGAAAGAAAAATATTTTTTGAAATCGATTTTAGTTAATAAAACTTAATTCTAAGTTAATTAATAATTAATTATGAAAAATAATTTAAGTCATGCGAAAAATAATTTTTTTTTATGTCAAAAATTAATTAAATATTTAATTAACCTAATTCTGAATTTTTTTGGAGTTTTGCAAATAAGTTAAAAAGTTAAAAGAAAAATAGAAAGAGTGGAAAGAATTAGTGCCAAAAAAATAGGAGTGGTCCCTGCAACGCTTGAACCCAGGACCTTAAAGTCATTGGCGCAAAAGTAGCTCACTGCTTCATCTGCATGTGTTGTCAATAACACGCCTCCAATTGTATGTATGTAAAAACCTGTGAAAACCAGAAAATATTGAAAAAAGTTGCAAAAGGCAGGGATCGAACCCACGCCTTGAGAGAGTGAGAGGACTAGCGTGCGTATGGTTAACCACTAGGATGGTGATACAACCATGTATTAAAATAAAAAAATAAATATATATGTGATAATTAATTTAGAAAATCAATTTCCAAAACACAAACACGCACTGGGACCCAGAGTTTTTGAACAAACGAATCATGTGATGCCACGCCTAGGTCGTCGGGGTCAAAACTTCAAACCACCATCGGCGACAGTCAACTTCGTCTTCTCTGAAGAGTTGATTTTGGGAACCTGCAAAATAATGAAATTTGAAGCTTATGGTTAAGGCTACCCCCCTCCTAAATTGGGGTTTGCGAGTTCAATGGCACTGTCGGTTTGGCCTAAAAGTTCCTGCATCAAGAGGTTCGAGGCTCGCAGCTTCCTATGCCCTAACAATGGTGTTCGCGGTAAAAAGTGACGAACAAGGGAATCGAATTGGAATTCGAATCTCAGGCTCAAAATAATTTACTCTTTTGATTTTTTTTGTTTTAAAAGATGCCGCGAGAACCAAGCTTTATTGTTTCCAAACAAGAAAATAAGATGGAAAAGGGGAAAGCTGAAATACCCTAAATAAATAATGATATGCGATGCGACTAGCGTGAAGACGCAATGCATTGGGGAGAGACCAAGGTAAGGGGTTGGTTATATAAATGGAAGGTATTAGCACCCTATATATCTATAGTTTTCTATAAGAACTTTTTTATGCATATTTTTGTATGTTTGTGTGTTAGTATGCTACTCTATTTTGGGAAAATTTCTCCTTTGGGATTTAAGAAAGCTAGGTTAGGCAGGAACCTAAGTTTTGTTATAAATATGCTCACAAAGATCATTGGGATCCTCTGCATACATATCCCTAGTGGGAATCAGATCATTTGTAGCTCGGATCTAAGGGAACTAAGGTTTGTTTGGTTTGAGGGAGAAATAAGTATGCTCGCCAAGGATGAGACCTTGTGCCTACGTATTCTCAAAGGGAGGTTGAGAAAGCCAGAGCAATCGTAGTTCCCACTTATGCTAGTGGAAGCAAAGGGTGATTTTATTAAGAGACAAAGACAAATTTCATCTTAATGAAAAATGTATCTAATCTATTTCATCACTTACATTTTTGAAAAGTTGATTGATTAAATCTTTCATCGTAAGTATTAGGTGTTTTGCTTGAGTGTACAAGCATTAGCACTTACAAGTTAAGAAAGATGTTTTAAAAATGTTTGAATCTTTCATTGTAAGCATTGGGCATTTTGCTTGAGTGTACAAGCATTGCCACTACAATTAAAAGATGTTTTGTTTGAAAAAATGTTTGTTTTGAAGAATTTTTTTGATTTGTATGTGATGTTATAGATGAGATACTTCTTACCTAGAGATGATACATGTCTAAATCTCTAGGAGAAATTGATTATTGATTAGGGGGTGCTTTTAAGAAGTATGTGGGTCCTTAGATTGTAAGCCCAAGAGGAGGCATTTTGAGGGACATCGAGGGTCCTTGTATCAAGCCCAAGAGAAATCTATAGGGTATGAATGGCTTGGCTTTAAGAGTGATTTCACTGGGAAACCATCCTCTTAGGATTCAAGAGTGATTTCACCGGGAAATCGTAGTCTTAGGGTTCTATCCTAGCGAAAGTGATTCTTTGTATTGGAAGCCCAATAGGAGCCTGTTAGATATTTCCAGATCTCTTTCTTGTATGATACCCAAGAGAAGGCTAAACTCAACGAGGGAGTTCTTTTGTACGAATCTCAAGAGGAGGCTAACTCAACAGGGGAGTTCTTTTGTACGAAGCCCAAGGGGAGGCTAACTCAACAGGTGAGTTATCTTGTACAAAGTCCAAGAGGAGGCTATGGGAAACCTAGTTGTTATACTAGTTGTTGTGACATGAATAAACATGAACATGTATATATGACGAAGTGTGTGTGTGTGTGTGTGTGTGTGTGTGTGTGTGTGTGCATTCACAGGAGTTTGTGAAGTAAATATATAAACAAGTGTATAAAACAAGCAATTAAAGCAAGTGTAACTTGAATATATACAACTGATGTGTGAAAATATAAACAAGTGTTTAAAACAAGCGGATAAGCTAGTATACTTGGATATATACAAAGGATTGGGACTTACACCTTAAGGGAGGCCCATTGGTTTAAGAGCAGTTTCACCGGGAATAATGCTCCTCTTAATACCAATGAAATCGGTGTATAAACAAACAGATGAAAGTTAACGGAACGAAGCTAATTATACTTGAATATTTACAAAGATGATTAAATATGTACATAAAAAGAGTTGATATGTACAAGGAAATAAATATGTACATAAAAAAAGGGTTGGGAATTACACCGTGAGGGAGGCCCGTGATCAATTTGATTTTGAATTCGAAAGAAATTCGAGGAAAAACCAAGTTCGGTTTAATATTTTCAAATCAAATCGATCATGGAAGAGAGGAGCGTAAGTCAATTAAAATGTTTTTGAAAGTTTTGAAATGATTTTGAAAAGTGAAATATATTCACAAGAAGTTTTGAAAAAGATTAGGTTTGAAAATTGGAAAGAAAACATTTTTTGAAAAGTATTAAAATACTTAAAAACGTCTCATTTCGAACCTAATAAAATATATCAAAAACAAAACATTTTTAGATTTTTTTGACATAATCATAAAATAGGTATATTAACTGACAAGTGTGCAAAAAATCATCTCAAAATGAGAAGTTTTGATTGGTTTTTGAAAATGTTGAAGTTTGATAAAAAATTTGAAGAAAACAAGTGATAAAAATTTGTTTTGGTCTTGGAAGGGTTTGAACCCGTGACCTGACTTTGAAAGGTGAAAAATTTAACCACTGGGCCACATGTGTGACTTGTTAATAACACGCTTCAGTTTAGTTATATTTAAAAACAAGTTATGAAAATGTTTGAAAATAAGTGAGAAATGTGAAAGTTGGAAAAACAAAAAGGTCCCAGGGGGATTCGAACCCTGGGCCTTATAACAAGAAATGACATAGAGGCGTGCTGGCAACCACTGGGGTGGAAATACATCCATGAATAAAAAACAATGATTAAATATAAGATAAAGTGACTTTTTGAATTTTATGAAAATCAAAAAAACGCGTGCAACTTCATCTTCAACCTCCAATCTTCATCAATTCATATCTCCTTCGTTTCTCCATGAAATTGGATGATGTAAAAATCAAACTTGCTCGTTTTGAGCCCAGGAACACGATGGTGATGATTAATTGCATTAATTTTGAGCTTAAGATCATTAATTTTCGCAAGAACATGAAGAACCCTAATTCTAACAAATCAATATGAAATCATGTATAGATCATGATTTGTGAAATTGATTGAGGGTTAATGATCAATGAAGGTGCAAAAACAAGATGGCCAAACCATTTTTTAACTGGAATGCATGAATCATAAAAAACGAAGTTGAGCCACTTACCTCTTATGAGGATAAATCGAATCCTTGCTTAGAGTGTTTCCAGTTGTGTTTTGATGATTGTTATAGCTCCACTGGACCTCAAGGAACGTGTTGATGTGCTTAGCTTAGATTGAAACCTTCTGGAACTTCCTACCCAAGTCCAACTGTAGCTCGAGCAAGTTGAGTATGAAGGTGATGATTCTGGAGTTACAGAAGTGGTTTGATGGTATGGATCACTTCTATATGGTATATAGGCGATGTCTGAATGATTAGAAAGTGAAGAGCACGAGTGAAATTGAAGATGACAAGTTATGGCTCAATATGCATGTTTATCGAGTTGGAAAGTGATTTATGAGTTTGGACTTGTTTTGATATAACTTGAGGATTCTAACAACTTTTTAATGATATTTAGAAAGTGTTTTAAGCCTAAGATTGCTCAGAAATGGCAAGGCTTAGAGTTTTGCAATTTCTCCAACTTAGAAACTTGAAACTTAAGAGACAAGAAAGAAAGAAGGAAAGCTTGGTTCATGATGCTTTGGTGTGATTTGAAGTGAAGTAGAGAAATCTATTTATAGGCCAAGAATTTTGAATGGCAAGGGCAAGGATTGGCTTGAAAATTAACAACTTGCCTTAAAGGGTAAGAAAGGAAATTTTGCATTAAATGCACATGGTTAACTTCTTTAACCACGGTTAAAAACCTCACTTGATCTAATCCTCTCTCAATCATTGCAATCAGATATTTGCAAGTTATAACCTATCTCTTAATGGTGACAATGCTTCTAGAAGGAAGAATTTGTGAAAAATGACTTGTAATCTTGGAAAATGACTTGAAAATCATGGTTATGGACCATTATGTTTCAATTCCAAAACCCTAGCTACACAATTTTTTTCCCAATTTCTTGGATATTTTGGAAAGCTTGTAACAAGATCTACAACTTTGTTTTTTGAGTTTTTCTTAAATGAAAATGGATCTAGGTGAAACATGGTCATGAAAGTGATGAAAAACCATGTTTTTAACACTTGAAAATTTTTCCAAATGTTAGAAAAATTTCAAATCTTGACTTTTTGTTGACTTTTTTCACACATTTTGATTTTTTATGATCATGATAGATAATTTGAAATGATTTCATGATTCAAAAATTTGGATTTGAAAAAGTTGACCAAAAGTCAAAGTTTGACTTTTTGAACAGTTGAATTTTCATCAGATGATTCAGAATTTCTCTGAGAATCAATCATGATATTTGAGATGTTTTGAACCAAGAAATTAGGTCAAGATGTTACATTGATGATTTTAAGATCAATCTTCAAGCAATTAGGTCATTCATTGAGCAAAAAGTCAATGATACCCCATCCTCGATCAAAACCCTAATTGGTCGATTCAAGATACATATTGAGGAAATGATTGGAATTTGAAGATCAAATGTTGATGATTGGTGAAGATAGATCAATTGAGGTGAGTGGAGACTCAAACCCTAATTGATCATATCTTGAACAGATGAAAACTTGATCAAAACCCTAATTTGGCTTCAGGAGCACACACACGATCTATCCTGTTCTAAAATTGTTAGTGATGCAATGATGCATATGTGAATGATGATGTGGTATCTTAGATAAAAAATATGGGTATGACAAATGGAACAATACGATTTAAGCCCTAAATCTTACATGTAAACATTGTACCTGCTCTAAATGGCATCCTGAACATGAACAAACACGTCAAATATGTTAAGAATGCATGAAAATTGAAATCGGTCTCAAGGAAACCTTACCAACCGGTGAGACTTGGATGGCACATTACGGGGTGCTTTGGATTTGTGTAAGGACTTGAATCGACTCCTGGAAACCTCAGGAAGGTGATGGAAGGCTTTAATCACCTTGAGAACGGCTGGAGAATTGTGTTTGAGTTTGACCTAAACTTTGAATTTTTGAGAATTTTCTCTAGGGTTTTTCAGGCTGCTCCTCCGTGTCTTTCGCTTTTGAATGTCTTGTGTATATATAAAGCAACGAAATTAGGTCAAGACTTTAAGAGAAAATATATTCTTTCAATGGAAAATATTTGATTGAAAAATCAAATGTAATGTTTCCAAAACTGCTCAATCTGATGCAATTATTTCCTTGCACGATTTGGCCAGCTAGTATGGGCTTCCTTGGTCTCCAAGACAATCAAAACACAAGCCCAACACGCCTTGCTTGTAATTTTTACATTTTATTTAATTTAAATTGAATTTTAATGTTTTAATTCAAAGATAAATCAAATAAATGGAAAAGAGACATACAAGTGGACTTAGGAGTCATGGATAATCTTAGGAACAAGTTTGGATCACAAAAACTTAGACCCATTTAGAAAAAAATTGATTTTGCTAAGTATTTCTCTTAATGCACTTCTTCAAATTTCTCAAACTTGCACAAATTATTTCTTGCTCAATTTTCAACATTTTGAAGTGTTCTAGGACTTTTCAGAAAGCTCAAGATGTCCTCTAAATATTCCTTTTGGTTTCATCTTGATTGAAGCTTCCATGTTCATGTACACTTCTTTTGAAAAAGACGACTTTTTGTTGACTTTTAGAAGGACCTATAATGTTTTGATCCATAACTCTCAAATGAAGCATTTTTGGCCAAAGCTTGTGAGACACAAAGTTGTAGATAATTGAATTCTCTTCAAAATGAGATTTTATGGAAAAATTTATGATAAAGTATGTGAAAGTTATGCTTGGTCAAAGTTTTGTTGACTTTTTGTCAAGAAACCCTAATATAGAAACTTTGACTTTTGATCAAATCTAGAATTTTCTTGATGAATCATGATCAACCGTTGATCAAATGATGAATGTAATTTCAAAATCTTGATGTTAACCAAAAATGATGAAGTTTGATTGTATGTTGACCACAGTTGAATTTTGTCCAATACAATTGATTTTCAACCATCTAAGCAATTGATTGAGCAAACTTGAGCTATTAGGCTTGAAACTTGACACGGTGATGTCTTGAGATATATGACGATGTATGAAGATCACTTGAGGCAATAAAAACCATATTTGACTTGATAGAATCAAAACCCTAGTTGTGGGTTGATTGTTTATGAGAGGGTTCATTTGGTCAACCCTTGAGAAATTCTTGAGGATGGAGATGTGGATTGACTAAAGAAATATGAGGGCAAATTTTGGGGTATAATAGTTGGGAATCTGTGAATCAGATGATACTAAACCAGCATAACCGGATACAAACGATATTTGGTTGTAGTATCACGGTTTTGGAACACATGTACAAAGACAACATGCTATATTCTTAGTTGGTTGGTAACATCTCTCGAGAGGCTCTTAATTATATTTTTTACGAGGCCAAACGACTCTTAATTATATTTTTTCCACTCTTTCAAGTAGTTAGGTAGCATTTTAATGTTAACTTCATTTTGTTCATGTATTATGATGTGGAAATATAGTCATTTTGTAGTTTGACCAAAAGCACAATATTTGAATACATGAGATTTTTTTGTAGAAGTTGTTGTTTTTGTTTTGTTTCTGATTTTTCACTCTCAGGGCCTTTACCGAAAGATAGGATTTGTATGGTCCATGTTTACATAATTTTTTTATAAAAATACCTCACTTTTTATATTTTTCATACCACAACAACAAAAACCAGAAATGGACATGAAATTGAACATCAAATGGGTTGTTGGAGTTGTCCACTTTCCCGACGCTACAACATCTCGCGAATTTAAGATCGCTATGTACACCCCTATTCAAGATGTGCATGAAATACTGTAGGAACTTGTACCTTTTGGCGACGGTCGAAAGGTAGTGAAGATCGAGTACCGCTCGCCATTGGTTGACAAAGATGGGAATCTTAAATTCATCAACCGTGAGCTGGAGAACAATGCGGATTTACAGGTTATATGTGGTCTACTTAAGATTGTTTTCGGGAGAAAGTTCCAATCAAGTTAGATGCAACTTTATCAAGTCGATGATATTATGAGGATGTTGCAACATCCACCCGGATGCTGATTTGTAATATTTGATTTATGTTTAACTACTAAATGTATTTGTTAAGTTTATGTTATAAATTATATGTATGTCTATGTTAAGGAATGCAATGAAGTTTTCTGGTTTCTGTTATGAATAAAACCGAAAATATAGTTATGGTATAGAACCGGAAGCAAATTTCCAATTTTCTGTAGATTTTATCAGATATTGATGCACACCAGAAATATATTTTTCAGCTTTTAGAAGTATTTAAGAAATTTTACATAATGCGTAAGAAATTTATAGAGTGGGTTAAGACATTTTTTAATTATAGATTTTTTTTTCTTTTTTGCATGTGAATTTTCATATGTCTTAGTACAAATTCAAAATAGAGTGAATTATCTTGAGTATATTTGCATGTTAACTCTAAAATAATTTAAAATATTATTTAAAAAGTACTCATATCACAATTCTTTGATTCATTTAATTTATAACCATCTTAAAATTAATTTAGAATCAATTTCTAACCATGTGTTCACATGACCATCAAATAGTAAAGTTTTTGTTTTTGTTTCTTTTTTCACATGGGTTTTGATTCTTAAGGACAACAACACCCTACTACAATAGTGATCAAAAACATTATTTATAAAATGCATATGAACTATTAACATAAACTTATAATTTTATTTTACATTTCACTATAACATATTAACATTATAGGCTGTCATTTCTCCAATAAACTTTAGTGTCATGATCTCATCCCCTGCTCCTTTTGATATATTATGATAACAACTACTCGTTAGTCTTATATGCAATAATGCGTGCATTTTTAAATATTATCTTCCATTATCCATATCAATAAAGTTTATTGTAGGGCGTTCTTTAGTTTTTGTTTTATTAGGAAAGATATGAATTTAAAAGGAGCATATTGGGTACTCCAGTCCCTTACAACATGTGTTCTTTAGCTTTTTATTTTATTACTCATATAATTTTTTTTAACATTATTGATTAATGAATTATATAGTACAGAAAAGGAAGATACCATACACATGGATGTTGGAACCCTTGGTCCATTATTTTGATGCAAAACAAGATTACTTATTCTCATTGATTTTGTAAAAATAATGCGCTTGGTGAGTGTGCCTACTTTAAAGTTTATTTATTTATGATGAATATATTCATAAGCATAATTATGTAAGTACTGCGCATATAGTACAATTGACGCATTATAACACATGTTCCTTTAAAGAAACTTAGGAGTAAGGGTTTTGAATTAGACAAATTAAAACCAGACAAAAAAACAGCTAGCATAATTTTTAAGTACTGTGACGCCTACTATATTTGATAGCAACGTGTAACCTCATGAGCATCGTCATTAGGTTTGTGAATATAATGTAAAACTTTTCTTGTACAATTGTCCAAAGTTGTCATGTCAAAAATTTGTATACGTGGAATAAGAAATTAATGATGTATTCATTAAGTTTATCGAAGAATTTCTATGATTTGGCAGTGAAGTTTTACGACAGATAGAGAAGTAGTGTAGAGAAGTAGTGTAACTTATAAGAATAGAATGAATCAAATATTGATTTGGCGTAAAATCACACTTATATATAAACAAAGTGGAATACGAGAGATTGTCATATTGATTCTAGTGCCTAACATGAGAGTTGTGGGGTGACTCCAGTGTAGGTATCTTTATAATGGTCTATTTGTCCGTTAGTCTTGAGCGGACGAACCTTTGAATCGAGACAATGTTATTTAAACGTATAATTACCCCTTATTCCTTTCTCTTGAGCATTGGGCTAGGATTATTGTAGAATGGATAAGACGGACTTTAAAAAGTTTATTCTCCAATGTTTTGAGATCTCTAGACATTCTTTTGTTCGAGAAATGGGCACTGTTGAAAACTAAGTCAAACTTATTTTTTTATATTAAAAATTTATTATTCGGTTTGTTATTTGCATAATTATCTCGCTTGTTAATTAGTGGGCTAGTTAGTTGGAGTAGTTCGGGGATCTATTAGTGGATACATGTGTTAGCACTTAGTTGTTTATTTAACATTTATTATTTCCATTATTCTAAAAAAAAGCTTGTGTGACCTTTTCCTGATATTCTATTATTCTTCTCTGTTAATTTCTTCTTAAATTTAGCTAATTTGGTTTAATAAAAAAATGGGTTTTGGGAGAAAATTAGAGAGAGAAAGAGAGAAAACATTGTGTGTGCAACATAACAGGAAACTTCCAAGCATCATGGCAAAGATGCAACTCAACGGAGGAACAAATTCTTCTTCCCAACCCTTTATTCCAATGTTTAAGGAGATAAATTATCAATTTTGGAGATTGAAGATGAAAATACTCTTTAAGTCTCAAGAACTATGGGGCCTTATTGAAAGTGGCGTGGAAAATTTAGCGCTAGAGGAGCCAAGCCATCAACTACGAGAGAATCAAATGAAGAATTTCAAGGCATTGTTCATGATTCAGCAAGCGATGGATGAATAAACTTTTCCTAGAATTGCAGCAACAACCACTTTTCATGAGGCATGGGACGTACTCTGAAGCAAGAGTTAATGGGAGATAAAAAGGTAATTACTATTAAATTATAATCTCTAGGTAGAGATTTTGAGACTTTGGTTATGTGACACAAATAATTTGTGCAAGCTTATTTGTCCAGGGTTTCTAGAATTATGAACTATATGAAATCCTATGGTGAAAAGAAGATTAGTGAAACTATGGTGAGTAAGGTTTTGAGAAGTTTACCTACAAAATTTGATCATATTGTGTATGGTATTGAGGAATCAAAAGACCTGACCATCTATATATTTGATGAACTAATGGGATGTTTGCAAGCATATGATGTAATACCCTAAATTGCTTTCAAGATTATCGACTAACCCCACAAAATAACATGGGTCTTTTCATCGTGTTTTGTCCCCACTTGCACTATTTCCAAGAAACCTCCCAAAAGTTCACCCATCCAAATAATACTCCAAGTCAAGCATACTTAACTATGGATTTCTTATCTGTTAGGTTACTGAAAAGAAGATGCATCTTGTTGGTATATGTAGTACCTATCAATTCATATAAGCATTCCTTCAACCATGCAGTCCCTTCCCCGCACAGCCTCAGGATTCCTCTCATTTCGATGTGGCAACCATCCTTGCCCTTTTCGGCGTTAGGTGTTACATGTGGTGCAACCACTACTCACCTTCTCCCGCCTCGAGTGTTACATGCCCACCAACTTCTGTATGGTTCGTCCTCGAACCATATTATACAGGGAAAGGTCTGGCTCTGATACTATTAGGAATGCCCCATACTGCTTTAAGGATTATCGACTGACCCCACAAACCAACATGAGTATTTTCATCGTGTTTTGTCCCCACTCACACGATTTCCAAGAAACTTCTCAGAAGATCATCCATCCAAATACTACTCCAAGTCAAGCACGATTAACTATGGAGTATTTATCTGTTAGGATACTGAAATGAAGATGTATCTTGTTGGTATATGTACTACATATCAATCCTTATAAGCATTCCTTCAACCATGCAGTCCCTTCCCTACATAGCCTCGGGATTCCTCTCATTCCAATGCGGCGACCACCCTTGCCCTCCTCAACCGCAAGTGGACCACTCCTCTCTCTCTTCGGCCTCAAGTGTTACATGCTCACCAGCTTATGCATCAGGCGTTGTAGTATAGTCTAACTATAAAGTGAATATAGTTATGTGTTTCTTCTAACTTGCCTTATCGATGTTGAACAGTATGGTTGGAAGAAATGATGTTTTTATTATTGTTGTCTACATGCTACCATGCAAGATGTGCAGAATAATAATCAGAATGCTAGAGATGTCGAGTTATTTAACTTGGAAAAGTTCTAGAATAAAAATCCATCTACATTCGAGGGTATGCATGATCCGAATGGTGCGCATAAATGGTTTATCGAAAAGATATTCAGAGTCACGGGGTTCACCGAAACCCTGAAAAGTGCAGTTTGGTTCCCATATCCTAGTTGAGGAAGGTGAAGATTGGTGGGATAATAGCCGCCAAAGGTTGGAATCTGCAGGTACTCCTATTACCTAGGAGGTGTTCAGAGCTGAAATTATGGAGTGATATTTCCCTGAAGATGTTAGGGGCAAAAAGGAGATAAAGTTCCTAGAGTTAAAGTAGGGAAACTCAATGTTCGCAGAATATGCTGCTTGGTTCGAGGAACTGATGAAGTATTTTCCTCATTACAATATTGATGCTACTGTGAGTTCGAAATGTATCAAGTTTGACAATGGGTTATGTCCCGAGATTAAACAGGGTATCGACTATTAGAAAATCAGACATTTTCCTGAATTGGTAAATAGATGTAGAATTTAACAGGGCTCAAATTTATCACTACCAGACCCTGAGTGATAAGAGAGGTAAGTAGAGGAACATGAGTATACCTTAGAGTACTCCAACTGATAAAGGGCAGTAAAAAGTTGTTGTTGATAAGAAGCCAAGTAGGGAGGAATTCCTCCCAATCCTATCAAGTGTTTTAAATGTAGTGGCATAGGTCACAGTGCAAATGAATTTCATAATGATGTAAAGAAAGGTTTCTAGTGCAGGCGACTAGGTCATATTGTGGGAGATTGTAGGACCAATGTACCTACCTGTAGCGACAAAAATTATGAGTATAAGCCATTGAATTGACTTAACTCAAAAAGTAACAAAAGAGTCGCCACCGCACTTTTATTTCATCCAAATGACTAGGAAAAAGAGCGAATAAAATCCTAACAAAAAAAACAGAGATCTGTGACCGGGGTTTAGTTATGCAAAGGAAAAGTGTTAGGCACCCAAAGCATCTACGGTACTCCATATGAACCTTTTTGAAAATTTATATATGTGTGTTAAAAAAGAGTATACGTACAAACTGGATGGTGGGGGAGAAAAGAAGTATTTTTTATAATTTTTGGTTTGATAGAACGTCCAAAGAGTTCTAGGCCTACATACCAACAATGTGCAATGTTGAAATCAAAACCTAATAGTTTGGGTAAAAAACTAAGTTGTGTGTTGGTTGATTTTAAGAAAATGTTTGCTAGAAAAGCTACAAAGAGCTCAAAAAATTTGAATGAGGTTAGGTGTTTTTTAGTCTTAACAAAAAGAAGTCAAAGTATCTTTAGATGAATTGAAAGTTTATTAAGAAAAAGAAGTTTGAAAGTGCATGGATCTAAGTCCAAGTTTTTTTATGAAAGTGGTTCGAGTTTTGAAAACAAGAATCCTTTGAAAAAGAGGGAAGATCTTAAAAATTAAAGAATGGGGAGGAGATGAAGAGACTAACCTAAGTGCATAAAGTAAAAGGTAAGGGTAAAGAAATATCTAACCGGGTGAGAAAACTAGTACTTGACATCAAGAGACAATACCATATCCCATCCTTTGGATTACCACATAAGCAACAAATAACCAGAACAAAAAACCAAGCTTTAGATAAGTCAATGCCTCAGATGAACTCTCTTGTCTCAAGAAAAATGGGCAGAGGTAACGGCTGTATTTGGAGGAAATCCACTCTTAATCGAGTATAACGGAATAAACTACATACAAAGATAATAACCAAGCAAGACAGAATAACACGAAGGGCACATAAAGCTAAGGTAATGGTCCTAATCCTAAGTTCAAAGATCAAACTCCGAGCACAAGGATAGTAACCAAGTCCAATTAAAAGTTTTTTTATGTTTAAGTTGAATTATTAAGTATTTTGGAAAAGGAAAATAAAGCTCAAAGAAAATAAAACGCTCATATGAGCAAAGAAAAAATGACATGAAATATAAATGCTAAAAGTAAAGTCGTAAAGTAAAGAGCATAAAAAATAAATGCGGAAAATAAAAAGCGTAAAATAAAAAGCAATTAATAAAGATTAGAAAGATGACCATCTTGAAACTTGTCAAGTATATCATCGAATTGTTAGTAAATTAGTCGTCAACAAGGTGACCATCTTGAAACTTGCGCATTAAGACTTTCCAGAAGCTTGATAAAATAAACGCGACCACACGGCAAGTTTCAATAGCTTTTTGTCAAGTATATCACCGGTTTTAAAATTATCACATCACTTGATCAAAGATGATTGAGAATTTCAAATGGACAAGGTTAATGGAAATTTGCCAGAAGCTTGATTAGAAATCAACGCGACCACATGACAAGCGCCACAGGTGTTGAACCAAAATCAAAGTTCAAGTCATCTTTTGGGGCTTATGTTTGAACATTAAAGCTTATGCCACCAATTGATCCCTTTTTCTGAATCGGGATAAAATAAAAATAAGATGAAGAAGAAGAAATAGGTTCCAAATTTATTTTGCATCATATGAATTTATTATGTCTAACTTCGTCAAAATCAATCAACTTTCTTGGTGGATTTAGCCAAGAGACCTATCAATACCCAAATTCCATTGGTGTTGAGGAAATGCATGACTCCAAATAAGTTCAAAAAAATCAGCAAAATAAAATGGAATTAAAATAATTTAAATAATGAATAAAACATAATTTGAAATTAGGTTGTGTAATTGGATTTTATTGAAGAAATACATAAATAGTATTTTTTTTCATCAAAATAAAATTTCAAGAAAATTACCCAAAGTCAAATAGAGGTAAACAAGTGTTGACAAAAAATTTCAGAATTTTTTAAAAAGTCAGAAAATATTTTTAAACAATAAAATAAAAGGTGAAATAAACCAAAAATGACAAAAAATAGTAAAATCAGAAATAAAAATAAAATATGGTCACCAATATTTGCCAAATGACCACTGGATTCTTCCAGAATTTTTTCAGAATTTTAAAATGTCAAAAAGTATTTTTAAACAATTAAAAACATCAAATAAAAGAGAAAAAATCATAAAAAAATATAAAATCTCAAAATAAAATTATGAAAAAATAAAAAATCAGAAAGATAATATTTCAAAATATTTTTGTGAATTTTTTTATAATTTTGGAGTCAAAAATGGATTTTATATCATTTTTTGAAGTTTAAAACATTTAAAATATAAAGTCATAAAATAAAATAAAATAAAAGCCAAAAAATGTGGACCATCTGATCATAGTCAAAACGCGTAAGTAATCACATCTAATGGACATGGCGCGTTGTGCTTGATATGGACCTCCTTAGTTTTCACACCGGATTGAAAATTTAAAAAAAAACAAGAATAAATGTAACGCGTTGGATCGATGATGGTTGATAAAAGTAATCAGATCAAAGGGTCCCAGAGACACGTGCACAATACGAAACACATACCGGATCAAATTCAAAAAAATTACATGCCAGACCCTCATTGGTTGAAGACAGACACGTAGGTCGTCTTCAACCTTCAGCCATCATCCATACTTGATTCTCAAATTGTAAAATCAATAAACATGAGTGGTATCCTTCGTCTCTTAAAGACGATCTCAACCACATGCTCGCGAAAAAATTATTTAAACTGAGTGAAGAGAAAATTGGAAAAAACTCAAATAATAGTGAATAGGATTTTGATGAAATTCTCAGCCAATACTTGATGAAAACGCAAATGGTGAAGATCACATGGATCAGGGAGATGAGGAGAACAAGTTAGGCATTCATTTGAAGAGATTTGATGGAGATTCCTACCTGAACGAAGTTCACTTTCAAAGCTCTGAAACTGAACTTGGATAGAACAATTCAGGGAGTCTCAAGGCACGATTCTTGTTCTATTAACTTCAGTGAGGTTCAAGGAAGAAGAATCAAGGGTTAATTTCAAACTGGAAGTGGTTTAAACACAAATTCGAAGTTGCATAAATGTGAGGTTTGGAGAGAGTTTGACAGCGATTTTTTGGCTATCAAAACTTGAGGAAATGAGTGGAATGTGTCCCTTATTTATAAGAGAAGTGAATGGGATCAAAAGGGAGGGTGAATGATGCAATTTGGAGCGAAATCGTGGACACTCGTGTTCATGAAAGAAGTGTGACTTCATGTGCATCAAAACTCAATTATTCTTTGCATTTTGATGTTTTAATTAATCCTGGGAAGTTCCTAATCACAATTAGTCACGAAATCAAGGCTTAACTTGGATTAAAAATGATTGGTAGTGCAAAATGCACAAACTGATGGTGTGCTCGAAACAGATTTTAGCACAAACTTTGAACTGAGGTCAAATCAAATTTCCTCGTGCATTTTCTGATTTTCCTTGATCTAAATGAAGTATTCAAAGAGTATAACACAATGAAAAAAGAATCAAATCCAATGGATATTTGAGTTGAGAGATATAGCCTTTAGGATTCTTGAAAAAAAAACAATGATTTTCAGGCCAGGCCTTGGTCAAGCATGTCACACTTTCTAAAAATGACCTATAATGTTTTCTCTTCAAACTTGCTCTTCCATGCAAAATTTGCTCTTGAATTTCAAAGATGAAATGAAGTAGACATCTCAAGAAATATTTGACAAAAAGAATCATCCAAAAACTCCAAAAATTGAGAAAGTTATGGCCTTGTGAAGTTGAGGGAAATTTGTGAAATGACCTATAATCTTTTGATTTCTTTAAGCAACTTCCAAACACTTTCAATCTTCAAAACTTATATGGAGATAAATTTCAGATCCTCAAGATTGTTTTGCAAAAATAATGACCTCAAGGTGATAAATGATGATCAAGATATGATCTCTTGAAGTTGATTGACCAAAATTTGAGAAAGTCATCAAAGACTTGTAATCTTTTGACCTCATAGGAAAATTTCCAAGCATTTTCTTTTCCTACCAATTGAACTAAGTTGTATTAGACACCCTTAGGTTCATTGTGAAATAATAATTAGATCAAGGAGACAAGGTATGACCAAGTTATGATCCTTTGAAGTCATACAAGATAGATGAAGCATCAATCTTTCAATCATAGACCTCAATCTGAATCTGAATCAATCTGAAGATTGAAACCCTGATGATCTCTTTCAAACATGAAACATATACTCAATAAGAGAGGCCATGGTAGATGATAAGAGAAGTATTCAATGAGAAACAATGCTTTCAAAATCTTAGAGAATTGAGGATAAAAGGCATGGAAATAAACACATGAGCCTATGGACTCCTTGAATAAGAAACTTATGCACCATTCACCTACAACATTTAGAGAGCAAAGTGTACACATATCATTGTTAGCCAAATATCAATCATCACACACAAGAAATAAACACATTCATAAGGTGCTTGGTGATATTCTAAAGGGCAAACCCAAAAATAGGGAAAAGAGGGAGACACCATTTGTGATCTTTGTGCAATGTGATGGTATAAAGTTTTGTTTTTTTGAGAATCTTATGGGCAAAAATTGGGGTACAACACTACCTGTTACAACTGTGGTGAACAAGGTCACATCAGCACCATCTTTCAAAAGTCAAAGAAGTCGCAGACGATGGAAAAGTATTTGAATTGGTGGGAGCTCCTCCTACCAGTGAGGATCAATTGGTCAGAGGTACTGGTTATATCCATAATACTCCTTTGATTGCTATCATTAATATGACAAATATTCTACTCTAAAATAATGAGTTAAAGTTTAAAAAAAAAGTAACAAATGATTATTTGTTTGTTTTATTTAAAATGTGTCACATATTTGTCATTGGTATATAAAAACATGAACCAATTATTTGTATATAAAAAATATGAGATAAATATTTTCTAATCAATCAATAAAATAAATGAGACAAAAATTGTCTTTAATACATAAAGACATGACATATATGTTTTAGATAAATATAGAAATAATGAATTTTATACTTATAATTATCACATAAAAATATATTTTATTTATATATAAATAAATATTTTTAAAATATATATAGTTTTTTTTTTACTTTATTCAATATCATAAAACATATATTTTTTAAAATTATCAAAAATAATTTCTATTTAAATAGAACAGTTTTTAAAAATTATATTGTCAAACAAGTTTTCTTATTTTCTCTACTCTAAAATAGTTTTCAAAAATTAGATAGTCAAACAATTTTTGTTATATTTTCTTTTCAAAAACAGTTTTCAAAAATAATATTTAAAAGAGAAGTTAAGAAACTAAAAATTAAAACTAGTTCAAAGTGAAACATGACTTATAAATTTAGAATACAAAACAATGCATAACTGAATCAATTTTACCTTGGTGTAATAATTAACTAAGATGAATTTCATTACCCTACAACTCATTATAATGATTGATATCTCCCTAATATATTTTTCACTTGAGTTTCATTTTAAGGAATGGGATTAATTAGTTTGTTTCGAGTAAACCTAGTTTTTGCAAAGAGTTAGGGCAAACATTTAGTAAAAGAACAATTATACATAATATCAACTTATTTTTAATTAAATAAATCCATAGACTCTATAAGCTTACTTTAATTATTATGAATAAACCCATAGAAGAACTAATTCAAGTAACTGTTTGGTTGTTTGGCGTAGACTTAAATTTTTAATCAATAAAGACTATTGTTTTAAATCATCAATGCTTATAATATCACCTTTCTGTACTATGTTTTAGGAGTAGTGACCATGAATCATGTATTCTCAAAGAGTTAAGCACATGTCGCTTATAAATAAATCCGTAGTCTATACTCTATAAGTTGACCTAATTATAAACAAATCCACATAGCTTAGTTCAATTAGTTTTTTTCTTTAATGAACATTTTCTATGAGCATTGGTAGTTAGTTGTTTGGAAAGTTTTATATTTTAATAAAGTCTATATTGATTGCAAAGTCAATTATTATATAACATCGTTTGCTTATACAATTTGTATTAGTGCGCATTACTTCTGTTTATCTCGACAAGTTACGCATAAGTCTCTTAGTCGGTGCTTATTATTCATTTATTTATTGATTAACTAACACATTCAAATTCAACACTAACACGTAATTTCATTTGGAAGATAACAACGAGACATAGATTGACACTCGTTTTTCGTTGATAAGTTATATAATTATGGAACCCAATAAAGAATATTCAAGCTCGAGGAATCTCTAGCATTAACCAATCGGGCTTATCCAAGAAAACAGTCATGGGAAGCAATTATAAGTAATGAATAAAATAACAAAGAGTATAGTGAGCTAAGATTCTAAAAGAAATTGACTTTTTATAGTGTAATATATTTTTATCTAAAAAAATTAAAAAATGTTTTATAAATTTTTTAATGACAATTTGATTTAAATAATTATTTTTAAAATCTTACTTTAGATATTTTTATCAATTTACTGATTTTTTTTTAATTTCAAAATTTCAAAAAATTACTTAATTTTAAAATATTTAAAAAACATTTTATAAAAATTATTTTTAAAATACTATTTTTTAATAAAATATAATTTCCATTATATTTTAATCTTTAATAATATATGTTTATGTAATAGAATATTAAAATAAAATTTTCAATTAAAAAAATTGTTTATATTCATGTTATATTTTTAAATATTATTTTTAAAAATAAAAAAAAAATAATTAAAGTTAGAACTAACATATCTTCGTATTTGGAGAATGATTATATATATATATATATATATATATATATATATATATATAGTGTCAAATTTAGTAAGTTAGATAATTTTGTATCACATATATGTATAATAAAATCTATTGTTGGGTTGAATCTATTATCATAAAGATCGTGCTTATAAAATTTAACATTAATTAAAAATTATTTGACATGTTGGAGGAAAATCAAAATTAACGATTTTGTAAAAGTTTTGTATGACGTTAGTTTTGTATGTTGTGAATCTTATTGTTAATATTGTTGTTAATTATAACAAAATTTAATATCAATTTGTGAGGTAAAGAATAATATAAACCAAAATAAATGGTTTGCAGCAATAATAACTCTTACACATAAGATATAATAGAAGGCGGAAAAAAGACAAATGTTTGTTTATCCAGTTCAATCAAACAATCTACTATGGGGGAGAGAACAACTCTCCAATTCACTATACTCAAAAAGAAAAGTTGTTACAAGAGATTACAAATGAGTTACAAGAAAATAACACTCGCCTTCAGGTTTCCCAGAACAATCCTGAAAGTGCCCAAGTGTTTCTCAACTCCTTCAACCTTTAATATATGAATAACTCAAACAAGTGTTTCCCGATTCCCAATAACCTTAGATAACCCCAAAAATTTCCAAAACATGTGCCTTCAAATCCTTATTCTATAAATAACTCAAACAAGTGTTTCCCGATTCCCAATAACCTTAGATAACCCCAAAGGTTTCCAAAACCTATGCCTTCAAATCCTTATTCTCTCTTTTGGTGTAAGCTTTAATATTGTCACACTGTAATAACAGAAGAGATACATATTTATAATAGGAAATACCCAACAACTAAAGCTCAAAATCATAATTCAATCACACATGGATCCATGGACCGAACCGAAAGAGGTTGAAACACCCAAAAGGAGAAATTGTCAAAAAAGTCTTAAAAACCCAAAAGCACTATTCACGACCGTACTATTACTATTGACGTCCATACAGTTACTATTCATCAGGCCGTACATTCACATGTCCATACGATCGTACAATTTGTCTGATTTTTGGTTTTTCGACTTTCTAAAACTTCTGATTTTTGCGGTATATGCAATCTCCAAAATATGTTTTCTTTCAGTGTCAAATTTAGTAAGTTAGATAATTTTGTATCACATATATGCATAATAAAATCTAATGTTGGATTAAATCTATGATCATATAGATCATGTTTATAAAATTTAACATTAATTCAAAATTATTTGACATGTTGCCGAAAAATCAAAATTAACGATTTTGTAAAAGTATTTTATGACGTTAGTTTTTATGCATCTCGATGACATATCGAGTGATTTTTGATTGATGTTAAATTTTATATACACGCTCTACATGATAATAACATTCAATCCACTGGCATATTTCGTTATATGGATATGCGGTAAAGAGCTATCGAAGGTGTCACATTACTAAATTTGACACCATAGTGTCATTTGATCCGACTTTCTCTCTCTCTCTCTCTCTATATATATATATATATATATATATATATATATATATATATATATATATATATATATATATATATATATATATATATATATATATGTGTGTGTGTGTGTGTGTGTGTGTGTGTGTGTGTGTGTGTGTGTGTGTGTGTGAAAATAATGATCAAAATTATAAATATATATATATATATATATATATATATATATATATATATAGATTCACTTGTCTGGCCAGCGAACCAGCTAGATCACACCAGTTTTCACCAAGTAAATTACAACTATGTTTCTATGATGTTATCGAACCGCTCTATCCTCTAATTCACAAATTAACCGGTCCAATCGGCCAGAACTGTCAGAGCTTTAAACATTTGCAACTATTCATTCATTGCATCTTTCTTTCATACCCTAATTTTTACCCCTAAGATTCCATATCATTTTTCATTATGCATCACATCAAGATCATAAGCTTGGTCACTCTATTTTCTCTCTTTGAGCCTGGCTTGTGGAGATTATAAAGCACCTTCTTGTATATCTTTCTCTTTAGGTGTTTATATACTTTAGATCTACTAACCACTAATTAAAATACAAAAATATGTCTTGTTTTATTTTTTTTATGGTGTAAGGTAAGTCTTGAATAAAAAACATCAAACGCAGTTCCATTAATTAGGGGTTGCTTCCTTAAGGTCAAAGAGTGGTCAATCATTGGTTCTTAAGGGCTTAATCATCAAAACATTAGCCTATAATATCATAAAATAAGGTCTTAAGCATCACTCAATCTCATCATGATCAAGAATACCTCAAAGATTCATAGCTTATTTCTTAAGAAAATTCAAAGGTTCATGTGTTTATTTTCATGCCTTCTTCAACAAGTTACCTCAAGCCTTGGCCAATTCCAATCAAAGGACATTTAAGATAAAACCATTTTGAGTTTATATGATCATAAATGCACCTTGAATTGCAAGAAGAGCTTAAAAGATTCAAGTTTGATCAAGGTGGTTTAACCAAAAAGTAAACATTTCAAGTCCGAGTTCAAGATATCATAACTCACTCCTTTTTAAATATATTTTTGTGATCATTTGGGAATATGACTCTCTTTGGCATCATCTACAACTTATATTTACAAGTCAAGATCTAATTATTTTTGGAACATTATTAAAAGTTTGAAGACATTATAGGTCACTTTGTGGACTTAGTGAAATTTGACCTAATTTCAAGTGATTTTTGATCAACCTTCCAAGATCACAACTCTCTTAATTTTCAACATTTTTGGACTTCTAATATTGAGGCATTGCACCAACTTAAATTGACCTTAACTCTTTGCTCAAGCATCCAAGTGCAACATTTTTGTCAGATGGTGTTCACCATGATGCAAAAAGATTGGTCCATAAAGGTGCCTTCTACATTGTTTCCCAAGGGTTCAAATAAGGGTGCATGAAGTAGAAAATCTCATTTTTGTTAGAACTTTGATCCAATTTAATTGTACTTACAGGCCAAATTGAAGTTTTTTCCATCCTAATCATGTTAATGAACATGGCAAAGTTGAAAACAACCTCAAAACATCTAACTTTGTTGCGTTTTAGCCATTTTCAAGTCACACTTTCCATGATCCATGGTTCAGATGAGTTGGCTCAATTTGCATTATTCTCTAACATACGAGAATCATCCTCACCTCTTATAAATAGAGGACCTTACATGTCATACCCCAATTTTTGACCTAATATACCACCTTACATTGGCATCATTGCATCACTAACAATTCAGACAGCATTAATCGGGTGTAGCAGTCATAGGTCAAAATTAGGGTTTCATCAGATTTTCATCTGAATCAAGAGACAATCAAATTAGGGTTTGAGTTTTTCTCACCACATTTGATCTATCTTGATCAAATCATCAGCCTCTGATCATCAAATACCCATTTTTCTCACAGAACAATCGAGGATCGACCAATTAGGGTTTTGGTCGAGCATAGGCATTCTCTGATTTTTTGAGCAAGGAATGACTTTTTTTGGATAGAGATTGGTCATTATATCTTAGATACAACATGTTGACCTAATTTCTGGATTCAGAACATCACAGAGGTTCACAGACTTCATCAGTCAATTTCAGAAACGTCTGATGAAAATTCATCTGCACAGAAAAGTCAAACTTTGACTTTTGATCAAATTTTTCAAAACAAAACTTTTTCCAACATCAAAATACTTCAAATGATCCATCATGATCATAAAAAATCAAAGAATTTGAAAAAGTCAACAAAAAGTCAAAAGTTTTTATACTTATAAATTTTTTCTAAGTGTTGAAATTTCTTACTTTTTCCAAACTTCATGCCATTTTTTCACCTAGTTCCAATTTGAATTAGAAAAAACTCAAAACATGAAAGTTGTAGCTTGTGAAAAAATCTTTCCAAAATGTCCAATAAATCTCAAATCCATGGAATCTAGCTATGCTTTTGAAATTGAAACATAAGGCTCCATGAAACTTGATTTTCAAAAGTCAAAACATCAAATTATAGGTCATTTTGTGTTTTTCTCATTTAGACCACTTGCCACCATGCCGAATGAGTCATCAAACTGATAAATATCAGCCTAGAGTAATAATTGAGAGGATTGGATCAAATTGTAAAAATTGAAGCACATGGTGAAAAAAGGAAGTTTCCTTTTTTGGCAATTGTCATTCTTGCCCCTTAAGCAATCCATGATTCATCCAATTGCCATGTCCTTGTTGCCTAACAAATCAGAACTTTTGGCCTATAAAAGGATCACCAATTCAAGTTCAACTTACACCAAAGCATCACAAATCCATGCTTTCCTTCCACTTTCTTCAAATTCAAGCATTATAGTTCAATTTGCCAAACATTGCAATTTTCAAATTTAGCAAGAACTATGATAAACTTTGGTGTCTAACATATCATAATATCCATATGGAATCTGTTTAAACATTAAAATCAAGCTAGATCAAGCTAAAAAACAGTTTTCACTTTCCATGCTTTCACAACTTTCAAACTGCCCAAGCAATCGAATTTGGAGTTAAGCTTGATCAAACTGTGATCAAATCACTCAAACAGCATCACTATACATCATGTATATGATCCAGGCCATTAAAATCTAAGCGTACACGATTTCTATCAAAATCCGTTGCCATTTTGAACTGCGTGGACTTGGTGGATTGATTGGAAAGGATTCAAGGCAAGCGATCTATCCTCTGCTTCCATACATGCCGTTGGTGCTCAAGCAGTCATAAAACAACAACTGGAAGCACTTAAATCCAGTTTTCGATTCTCACTTTTCCAGGTATGAACACGAACTGTGATATCATAATTCCTTGCATCAATTGAAAAAAACTCACGGCCATTCTCTTTCTGCACTAATAACGATCATTAACCCTCAAAAAAATCCAAGAATCATCAACCACACGTCATTTAATTTGAATTCTTAGATTCTAGGGTTCTTCGTGTTCTCAGAAATCAAAACATGTTAGGCTAAATATAAATGAAATTAACAACTACCTTCATGTTCGTGATGAAAAACCGGTCAAGTTTGATTTTTATTTCACTCAATTTGGTTGAGAAACAAAGATTTGAGCTGGAATTTGGATTTCTGAAAATCAAACCACGAAGAACATGATACGCGCGTGTTCTTCATTTTTGAATATTTGAATTTTCCAATATTATTTTAACACGTGTTCCTGGTCCACTAACACCCCAGCGCGTTTGGTCTAGTGGTTGCTTGCTTGGTCTTAAGTTTCTTTGCCACGCGTCCCACCTCATGGTCATTGGTTCAACTTCCATCAAGACCATTTTTTTTATAACTTTTCCATTTTTTCATGTTTTTTCATCAAACTTTCACAATTTTTTTGACCAATCAAAACTTCTCATTTTGAGATGATTTTTTAAACACTTGTCAATAAATACATCTATTTTATGATAGTGTAAAAATTTTCAGAAAAAACTTTCATCTGATTAAATTTTAATCGAGCCGAAAACGACGTTCTGAACACTTTTTCAAACCTCCTTAAAAGGTGAATTTTTCAAGTTTTCGACTTCCAATTTTTTTCAAAACTTTTCATAAATGAACCTCACATTTTAAAACATTTTCAAATCATTTTTTCAAAAATTTTCATTAAAACTTACATCTTTTTACCACGATCGACCCGATTTAAACAAATTCATTCTTTCTCGAATTTCTCAATCGATCATGGGCCACCCTTATGGTGTAAGTCCCAATCCTTTATGTACATACATTTTACTTGTCATACAAATTATCATTTCTTTCAAACATAAACAAATTTCTTTCGTTGAAAGGAGCATTATTGAAATTTTAAACCTGGGCCTACGTGTAAGTCCCATAACATTCTTTTGTGTACATAATATTTCTTTGTACATATCAAATTCTTTTCAAAACACATATTTTTTACGTATAAATACTTCTTTTCAAATACTATACATATTTCGGATACTTCAATCTATCATTTTCATTATTTTACAATCGAATACCATTGATTTTGAAAGAAGCATTATTCCCTGTGAAACTGTTTTCAAATCAATGGGCCTCCCTTATGGTGTAAGTCTCAACCCTCCTATGTGCATCCACCCTTCTCTGTACATAAATACTGTTCGTGTACATATTCATTTCCTTGTACATTCAAACTTGTAAATAATCAAGTTACGCTTTTTTTAACGTTCGTTTACAGACACTTGTTTATATTTCATAAACAGCTGTAAATAAACATCATGCATTATTTATATTTCCTTCATAAACTCCTGTGAATACATATCACACACACACTTATTTATACAGATTGTCTAATCATAACATAACAATTAGACTAATCAATAGGTTCCCACAAGATAGCCTCCGCTTGGGCTTCATACAAGATAATTTATCTCCAGAGTCTAGCCTTCTCTTGGTACAAAGAAAACTCTCCCCAGAGTTTAGCCTCCGCTTAGGCTTCGTATAAGACAGTACTCCCCTGTTGAGTCAGCCTCCTCTTGGGCTTCGTTCAAAAGAACTCCTCATTGAGTTTAGCCTTCTCTTGGGCATCATACAATGAAAGAGATAGGAAATCTCTTAACAGCCTCCTATTGGGCTTCCAATACAAAGAATCACCCGCGCTAAGATAGAACCACGAAGGATGGTTTCCGGTGAAATCACTTTCAAATCCCAGTAGTAAAATTTCCGGTGAAATTGCTCTTATTCAGAAAAGGATGGTTTCTCGGTGAAATCTCTTTCAAGCCAAAGCCAGCCATACCCTATAGCTTCCTCTTGAGCTTCATACAAGGACCCTCGATGACCCTCGATGACCCTCGGAATGCCTCCTCTTGGGCTAACAATACAAGGACCCACGGGCTTCTTAAAAGCATCCCTTTAATCCAATCAATTTCTCCTTGAGATTTAGACATTTATCATCTCTATGGAAGAAGTATCTCATCTATCACATTACATACAGTCAAAAACTTTTCAAAACTTTTTCAAAACTCTTTTCAAACAAAAAAACATCTCTTAATTGTAAGTGGTAACGCTTGTACACTCAAGCAAAACACCCAATACTTACAATCAAAAGATTCAATCATCTTTTTCAAACATCTTTCTTAAACATGTAAGTGGTAACGCTTGTACACTCAAGCAAAACACCTAATACTTACGACGAAAGATTTTTATCAATCAAAATTTTCAAAAATGTATGTGATGAAATAGATTAGATACATTTTTCATTAAGATGACATTTGTCTTTCTCTTAATAACATCCCGTTGCTTTCCACTAGCATAAGTGAGAACTACGATTGCTCTGACTTTCTCAACATCCCTTTGAGAATACGTAGGCACAAGGTCTCATCCTTGGCGAGCAAATTTCTTTCTCCCTCGACCAAACAAACCATAGATCCCAGATCCGAGCTACAAATGCTCGATTCCCACTAGGATATGTATGCGAAGATCCACGATCTTTGCGAGCACAATAATAATAAACGCTAGAATCCCACAACTGCATCCTTAAAATTCCAAAGGAGAAACTTTCCCAATCATAGAAATAGCAATTAAAACACACAAACATATCAAACGTATTCATATATAAAGAGATAACTACATATATTTAGGGTGCTCCATCTATTCCCTTTATATAACAATCCCCTTACTCAATCTCCCAATGCGTTGCCTAGTTTGCGCTAGTCATTCGCATATCAATATCAATTGAGGGTATTTCACTTTCCCCTTTTCATAATCATTAAATCATCTTTCTTGTGTTGAAAATAATAAAGCTTGATGCTCATGCATCTTTATAAACAAATCAAAAGATTTAAATTGTTTCGAGCAGAATCCGAACTCATGTTCGCATCCTCTAGCCACCTTTAACGCGAACAGAAAAATGGCGACTGGGAGTACTGAAACTTTGATTTTCAAAAAAGAAAACGCGTTACTCTGCCCGAGAGCACCAAGCTTTTTTTTGTTTTCAAAAAGAAAAGAAAGGGGATAAGCTTTTCATATTTTGCATATATCTGTTTTTTCTTTATTGTGTGTTTCGCGATTTCACTTGATGGAAAGAAATCCTAACCCGGATTTAAGAAACATTTTAAGATCTAGGTGGAGATATTAATACGTGAGAAGTTCAATGCTCTCGAAGTTAATATTTCCCGCGCAGTGGAGGTTGTCTTGGGGGTATTGTGTTTAGCAAGTAATTGCGAAGACACTGTGCTTTTGAGGGAACTTAAGAAGTTGAGTGGACTGTAGAACACATAAACCATCCTGGCCATTAGGATGTAGTGCAGAGATTATTCGGGTGTAAGCCTAGAGTAATTGTCATGCGATACTACGATCAGGCGAGTTTCTCTTGAAAATATTATTGGACCATCGAGTATTCAACAAATCCAATAATGTTTTGAAGGGGAGTGTTGAGCCTGTATTATCAGTAGAACCCGTTTCATAGATGAATAAGCCCATAGAACTTAACCACGTTGATTCTTATCGTTGGCTTCATGCTCGTGACTTCGAACGCTTGCCCGTGTGTATAACTACTAACCATGTTTGCCGCATTCACGCATTCATTCATTCAAAAATCAAAAAAATTCATTTCTCTTCCCATTTCCAAAGAATTTAGAGATTTTTTTTGTAAAAATATTTTAGGTTAGAGTGATGGACGTCAGAGGAAGATTCACCAAAAGATACAGTTTTAGGATTCCTGACGTAGGAAAGTTGAAAGAGTTAGCATCCTTGGTAGAAGATCCCTCGGTTTGAAAACGCTATGGAACTCTTTTAACTCTTCGAACATCGATGAAGGACTTCTCAAAACCTTCGTTCAGTTCTACAATCCAGTCTATCGCTGTTTCACTTTCCCTGATTATCAGTTGATGCCTACTTTGGAAGAGTATGCGCATATCCTAGGTATCTCAGTATCAGACAAAGTGCCTTTCAATGGTTTGGAAGCCATTCCTAAGTCACCAGTTATTGCAACGATGACTCACATAAAGAAATCTGAGATAGACAAAAACCTAACTACCAGAGGAAAACTCTTATGAGTGACTTCAAAGTTCCTAATGGAGAAGGCTCTCAAATTCTCGGAAGCTGGTAGTATGGTAGCCTTTGAAGCTATTTTAGCTTTACTCCTCTATGGATTGGTGTTGTTTCCCAACGTCCCAAACTTCGTTGATATTAACGCCATAAGGATCTTTCTGATTGGAAATCCCGTTCCTACCCTGCTTGGTGATACGTACGTCTCTATTCATCATAGGAATCGTCAAGGAGACGGAACTATCGTGTGCTGTGTACCTCTGTTTTTCAAATGGATTACCTCACATCTGCCTAAATCTCCTATCTTCCGCGAAAACAAAGACGAGTGGCATTGGTCAAGAAGACTCATGTCTCTTACAAACGACGATATCCATTGGTATACCTTGGCAGACAATGAAATGGAAATCATTGAGAGGTGTGGAGAATTTGCCAACTTACCTCTCATTGGTACGAGAGGGGGAATCAACTACAACCCATTTCTAGCAAAACGTCAGCTCGGATACGCAAATTCTGGTAAACCTTCTGGTTTTACAGTGGAAAGCTACTTCTACCATGAAGGAGAGGATTCCCAGGGGTTGAAAGCTAGGATGATCAAAGCTCGGCACTACATCCGAAGGAAAGAAAAAGGGAAAGCAAAGAATTGTGTAGCCATGGAAACCTACACTTCTTGGGTAAAGAAAAGAGCGAAGGAATTTCGAATGCCTTACGCTTATGAGGATCCCATGTTCTCGCCGCTCCAATCGACAAATTTTCCCGCTGAAGTGGGAGAATACCAAGAAGCCTTGACCAAGATAAGGTTTGAGAAGGAAGCTTTGGAAAGCAAATTCCTTAAGACCAACCTTGAGAATGAGAAGCTCAAGAAGTAAGCCAAAGATCATGAAAAGACGCTACTTCCGTGATGAATGGCTCATGGAGAAAGATGAGAAGATTCGCCGTAAGATAACGCAATCCGTAAATACGTCAAGGAAAGGAAAAGAAAGCTCGAGGAAATGACAACCAGCGATCCCGCTCCCAACGAGTGGAAGAGAGTCATTAGCAAGCTAAAAGCCGAGAAAGCCAAACTAAAAGCTCACTATGGGAGCGAAATCCTGAAGCTGAAGCTGCATCAAGCCTTTGGATCGTCATCCGACGAAGACGTTTAATTAGTTCAATTTAGTTTGTAATTTTATCATTTATTTTATCATTTGTGTGAGCAATGCTCCAACAAAAAACAATTGTTGTAATCTTCCTTCATTAATCAATAAAATTCGTGTTTTCCATCCAAATATTTGCCAGAAATATCTCGTTTAGCGTAAATTCTTTGGAAATTTCTTTTCTTTACAATCATATTCATGCATCATACTTTGCATTTAAGTCTATTGTTTAGGGTCTGATACACCACTTTCCAGCTTTTCCAGCTTGAACAGTTCGAACAGATAGAAAGATCGTCAAGCTGTCGCGTCTTAGGGTTTCTCGACCGCGTCCACAGCGAACTCGAACGTACGATACTAGATCAAAAAGAAGAAAAGTAATGGAGAATTTTGAACAAGAAAACGTTGAACTCCGTAGTACGGTAACTACACTACAAGAAGTGGAGAGACTCACATCTTTGGTCAACTCGCTTGCACAACAAGAAAGTCAACAAGCAAGATCGAAAGTCAAAACCAAGCAAAGAACAGAGGATACTACTACTCCGCCAATGTCGCACCAAGAGTTCACCTTTCAAAGATGGCTATCCATGGGAATGCCTTTCAACTTCGGATCGGAGTTCGCCAACCGACTTCTCAAACAACCCCGCTTGAAATACCTACTTTGCAGCAAAACGCTACGTTCACTCCACAACGTGGAATAACTTTTCCACAAGTAACAATGTCGGTTTCTCAACCGATCATGTTGAATTCAGCTTCCGTAGTGCACGCTACCATAGACGAAGAAGTTCATCACACTCCAGGAAATAACACGAACGCTCGTGGTTCAATGGAGAATCTCCAGGAACAACTCCTCAAAATGCACCTTGAAATAAAAACGATTCGAGGGAAAGAATTGTTTGGAAAAAACGCCCAGGATCTGTGCTTAGTTCCTCGCGTAAAAATACCTGCAAAATTCAAAGTCCCTGACTTTGAAAAGTACAAAGGAAACTCCTGTCCGCAAAGTCATCTCACGATGTATTCCAAGAAAATGTCTACGTACAATGAGGATCATCGCTTTGATCCATTACTTCGTGATGCCTCACCGTGCCGCATCAAGTGGTATATGGGTTTAGACAAGACGAATATCCAAACATTCAACGACCTAGGCAAAGCCTTTATCCAGAATACAAATTCAACTTGATATGGCTCGATAGGATCAACTCCGCTCCATGTCTCAAAAGGAAAGAGAGACATTCAAGGAATATGCGAACGATGGAGGGAAATTGCCCAAGTCAACCCGCCTTGGAAGAGAAAGAGATGACTAAGGTATTCTTGAATACTCTAGGCTCATTCTATTATGAGCGAATGATCGCTAGCGGAGACTTCAACGAAATGGTAAGCATGGAATGCGACTAGAAGAAGGGGTTCGGACAGACGCCTAACCAAGGAAGTAGGATCTTCTAGTAGTACCAAGAAAATTGGAACCAGCCCCAAGGAAAAAGAACATGACGTAGGAATGGTGTCCCGAGGAAACCACGCAAGAATGTCATTCAACAACGATGTAGCTTCCATAGCACCCTCTCAACACAACTCCAACACGTGAATTGCTCCAATTTCAACAAAATCAACAAACTCAACGCAAGTAACAATCAAAACCGACGGGTCACTCGGTTCGACCCAATTCCCATGACGTACGAATTTTACCTACCGATAGAAAGGAATCTAATATGATAAGGTTACCACCTCCGGTCCACGAAAATTACCATGGTGGTACAAAACGGATGTTTCTTGCCCTTTTCACCAAGGGCACCAGCCATGACCTTGAGCATTGCATAGCATTGAAAGGTAAGTACGTAGATTAGTAAAGACTAATCTTCTTTCCTTCGTAAACACAAGTCCGAATGTGCAAGCCAATCCACTTCCCACCATAGTGGACACTCGGTGAATCTAATGCTAAGAAATACGATGCATACCTTGTCACGAGGTAAACTTAGTCAAAGGAAACTTGGTACATCTCCATGAAGCATACAAAAATGAGTACCTTCACTAAGCACAATTACAGCTTGTATATCGCTCCAAGAATATTCATGGATGTCCCACCATAAGAGCAGATATTCAACATTTGTTAGACATTGGTGACCTACAAATTTACGTAAATAGAGATGACCATGACGTAAATACAATAGGGCATTTTCCGCATGAGCTTTTAGTCTTAGATATCAACTCGAAAATCCCAAGTAAACGCTGATCCCTTGTTTCAACATACCCGAGCATGTGGAGATCGCGTACAATAGTTCCAACATTCCAACATCTCCTTTGGTGATTTGTCCACATCGTTCCGCATAGCCTACCAGAGCAATTCCTTACCGACAATGCAACCTTGATAGAGGATGGGAAGGAGAAACCCATGCCTACTCTTCCATAATGTCAATATAATGTAAATCGGACGAGTAACGCAAGTGGACGAGTACACGCCCATTGCCACCAAAATCGCCTTCTCCTCGTTGTTAAACAAAACCAAGTTAACATATCTTCCGAGAATCCCAACGATTCCCATTGTTAACCCAAGAACAAACATTGGTTCTACTGATGGAACCAACATCAACTCGCTTTGACGAGATATCAAACTAATCAAGAAGAGTGAATATCGAGTCGTAGACCAATTAATGCGATCTTCAAAATTTCAATCTGCTTTTACTCCTCAACTCAAGCTCACCGAGAAGCTTTGATGAGAGTACTAGACCGTGCTTATGTGGATTACGATGTGACTACGCAATTTGGAGGATCGCTCCAACATAACAACCGCAATAACTGAGTTTTAGTGACGAAGAACTTCCGTAAGAAGGGAAAGATCACAACTTGGCCTTGCACATCTCGATGATTTGCCAGAAAGATTCCCTATCCAATGTATTGGTGGATACAGGTTCATCTTTAAACGTAATGCCAAAACGACGCCGCTGCTTAGCTTAAAGGAACACCAATGAAGTTCAACGACATAATAGTAAGAGCTTTTGATGGATCAAGGAAGTCAGTTATTGGGGAAGTAGATCTCCCGATGACGATTGGCCCACACACTTTCCAAATTACCTTCCAAGTCATGGACGCACCATACAGCTGTTTACTAGGAAGACCTTGGATCCATGAGGCAGAGCAGAACTTCTACTCCATCGAAATTAAAATTCACAAGAAATGGAAAGTTGGTGACCATCACAGAACAAGCTTTACTTGTAAGTCATCTATCCAGCTCCTTCATCACGCCAATGACATTGAAGCCCGATCTCCCGTAAAATCCTAGAAGATGAATCTACTAAAATAGATCATCTATCTCTTCGATAAAGAAGCAAGACAAATGGTGAAAGATGGCAATACTCAAGGATGGGAACAAGTTATCAAACCTCCAAGAATGAAACGAAAGTCGGACTTGGGTTCACACCGATTCTCCAAAGAAAACGGAAAGATGAAACACTTTCCCGATCAAGGAAGTATTTCATAGTGGAGGTTTCTTAAACCCTCCGCAAGAGGTTAATGTTGTAACCATTGAAGAGGATGAAGAGGATCCATCTGAATCAAGAGTGGAGCACTTATTTGAATAGCCCTGAATATGTGTCTCAAGAGGAATCATATGCACCGATCGATCAATTCAAAGACATGTCCCTCGCGCAACATGAAAATCCATCACCCCTAAAGTTTGGGATACCTGGGAGAACCAAGTGGTAAATTTGACTACATGGTGAAATACTGAAAGCTCAAAAATCCGGATCGAAGATATCCAACCCACAGGATGGGGTGATGACTTTGAATACCCTAGTCAATCGTAAGAGGAATACTGCCTTCTCAACCTAATCAACAAATCGAGATCCCAAACGAAGATCTTTGTTTCAACACGCCTGTGGATTTCACCAAGCCGATCCCGGTTATCACTACATCAACATGATCATCAAGATCAAGAGTATGACTCAGATACGATGCGGAAAGTGTCGCGACAACGAGTCTCTTCACCAAGACCGAAGGAACATCCCAGATTCAACACAAAGATCAACAGAAGTACAAATACTATATCTCATACTTCTCGATCTGTTAATCAAGAAGATCGCTTCAAAGACAAAAGGCAAAGGCCATAGTCCGTAGTCTTCAAAGCCTCGCTCACCAAAGAATCAAAGTTTACTCGAGGGTTAAACCAAGCGGAAAATTACCCGAGTACCTCGACTTCCAAGGAGTTCGTCACTATTGGAAACCCTGAAGTTTGGACTAATGTTCATAGCTCTAAGTAGTTTATCTTTGCTTTTGTTTTGAACTCGCTCGCCCAAAGTGAAGAGATGTTTTATAGGGTTTAGCTTTTAAATAAATTTCTCTTTGTCTTGCCCAAGACAAATGAGTTTGTATTTTAGGCCCTGCTCATATTGTGAATCATAAATAAAACGCGTTGTTTTGATTCCACATTTTGTGTTTATTTTCATTTTACCCTTTTCGGAAATGATAATCCTAAAAACACAATAAAAAATCTCTCTTCAAAATAATAAAATTAATCTGCATACACTTTCACAAAAAATTTTTTTAATCAAAAATAAAATCAAAACATGCAGATTAAAGATGGACAAATCCATTGAAAGCAATAACTCTACGCTCTCTCTCAACTTTGAAATCCCCTGCGAAGTCGCCGAGGAAGAAATTGAAAAAGAGATCCCGGATGAAATTTCTAGGTTGCTAAGGCACGAGGAAAGGATCATTCAACCTCATAAAGAACCTCTAGAAGCAATCAACTTGGGTTCGGAGGAAGATAAAAAAGAAGTAAATATCGGAGCTTCACTTGACAGCAACGTCAAGAGAAAACTGATAAATCTTCTCAAAGAATATGTTGATGTGTTCGCTTGGTCTTACCAGGACATGCCGGGTTTGGATACCAACATCGTGGAGCATCACTTGCCGTTAAGACCAGAGTGTCCGCCAGTTAAGCAGAAACTGAGAAGAGTTCACCCTGAAATGGCTGAGAAAATCAGAAAGGAAGTTCAAAAGCAGCTCGACGCTGGTTTCCTAATCACTTCTGAATATCCTCAATGGTTAGCCAACATAGTGCCCATCTCCAAGAAGGACGGAAAGGTCAGAATGTGTGTTGACTACCGGGATCTGAATAAAGCAAGTCCGAAAGACGATTTCCCACTACCGCATATCGACATGCTAGTGGATAGTCGCAAATTCAACGCCTTTTCCTTCATGGATGGTTTCTCCGGTTATAATCGATCGAATGGCCCCAAGACATGGAGAAGACATCTTTCATCACGCCATGGGCACCTTTTTACAAAGTAATGCCGTTTGATTAAAGAATGCAAAGCAACTTACCAAAGGGCAATGACTACTCTTTTCACAACAAGAACATCAAAAGATCGCCCGAAGATGCTCATCACCTACAAAGACCGGCACGAATGTCGCCATTTGCTCGCATGGATATCGTGCAAGACGCACTTCAAGGGCAACTCTTTTCTAGTATACGGCATGGAAGCACCCCATAGAAGTTGAGATCCCATCAATGAGAGTTCTCATGGAAACTAAGCTATCTGAGGCCGAATGGTGTCAAAGGTGTACGACCAACCGAACTTAATTGAAGAAAAGCGCCGACCGCCTCGTGTCACGGACAACTCTATCAAAGAAGAATGAAAAAGCTTTCGACAAAAGGTCCGACCTCGTGAATTCGAGAAGGTGACCTCATGCTTAAAAAGATTCATCTTTTCAACCGATTCTAGGGGCAAATGGACTCCTAATTACGAACGCATACATCGTCAAAGCTTTTCTCGGTGCTATGACTCACAACCATGGACGGTGATGAACTCCCGCATCCTTTGAATGCCGATGCAGTCAAGAACACTGTCTAAAAAACAAAAGAACAGCTGGTAAGTCGAAAACCGAAAGGGCGGCTTAGGCAAAAAGAGCCCTCGGTGGATTGAAAACCGAAAAGGCGATCCAGCAAAATTAGAGACAATAAATGAAATTATCCGATAGATTGAAAACAAAAGGCAATCTAGGCAAAAACAAGGATACAAAAAAATGACAAAGTAATCGCACACCAGATTTTGTCCATATGAAGAATTTCCCATCAACGGATCTTCAATCAACTCTTCTGAAGCAACAAGCACAGTTGGAATTCAAAGTTGTTAGGGATAGTAGTGGTTATTTGCTTTCAATGTAGCCTTTTCCCAATACATTATCATTTCCAACTTTTGTAAATAGTTCATGGAATCACGCATTTGGCTGATTACCATTCTATCAATAAATTTGAGCTTTGTGCCTTTTATTTGCAAATCCTGCTTTATTCTGTTCTGCAAAATAACGCTTTTAATTGTGAAAATCACTTTTTGAAACAAAAATGTTTTAAATAAATTTTACTTCAAAATTTTGAAACAAAAGCAAAAATTTTCCTTTGAACTATGAACACGGAAAAAACTTCAACAGTTTTTCCAAGAGTGTTTCGGTCTCCGAAGGATAAAACAACTGCTACAGCAGTCTTCTCCTCAGCAGAAATCATCAAAGGACGGTATTCTTATTCCAAAAAAGAATCCCCAACCAAGTTGCCAATGAAGTGCCTTTCTCAGAAAGTTTAAAGCCTGCAACTCAAAATCTTCATTAGTGAACATCTGCACCATTGCTGCAAATTTCACCGAGTATTTGTTCGAACTGTGACGTGGTCCTTTTCCCAAATATCCCTTTAAGTGTCTTTGTCAAGTATTGTTAGCATACATATAACATTCATGACATTCATACATAATAGCATCATTCATTGCATTTTTGCATTCCTCGAAATGTTTGCTTCCCACATCACTGGTGTAAATCACACTTACTCATGTAAGTACAAGTCTATCCCCAGTAGAGTATCTCCCAAACGGAAAAGATACATTTTCCCTTTTCCCCGGCGGAGTCCCCAAACAGAGAAATGCATTTTCTTCTCTCCACCACATTCCCCAACCGAGATCATTCCTCATTGGGAATAATGTCTTGATTGATTTTTTTTCTTTCCAGTTCATTCCTGGATAGAACACTGTCTATAATCAACAAAGCAATAAGCAATAGCCTCATCATCTGAGCTGCTTATCTTTCTCTTCATTCGTAAAATTGTCATAAAAATTTGTTTTTCTCGACAAAGTCAAAATCATGACTATACGAGAGATTTCCCGACAGTTGTCTTTCTGTCTAAAAGAAAACCTGTGCCTTCCAATCAAAATGCCTGCATCTTCTCAAAAGAGAGATCTTCGGCAAGACTTTATCCAAGAAAATAGAAACTCATTGGAGTTCTATTTCTTTCACTGTCTGTTATTCACAAAGCTGAATACACAGCAATGTTCTAAAAGATTTACCTTGTTATAGTTATCACTTTGCTGATAATTGGTAATATCTTTAAAACTCATTTTGAGATCTGTTTCCGTCATTTTGTTTGATATTCACAAAGCTGAATATTTAACAAAATTTCTAAAAGATTTACCTTGTTATAGTTATCACTTTGCTGATGATTGGTAATATCTTCAAAACTCATTTAAAATTTGTTTTCTTTCACCTGTCTGTTATTCATAAAGCTGAATACACAGCAACTCATTTGTCAAGATTTACCTTGTTATAGTTATCACTTCGCTGATAATTGGTAACATCTTCAGAACTCCTTACCATGAACTATCACAAGACTGATAATTGGTAATGTCATTCTCATTTACCTTAAACATTGTCACAAGGCTGACAGAAGGTAATCTCTCTGTTTCCGAAACGAAACAAACATTCACATGCTTTGTGAATCATTCTTCCCCCCAACAGGGACGTATCCACAAAATTTTTCCCCACCATGTCATTCCTTCGATAGTTATCTGGGTGAAACTTTTACAATCATTTTGCATCATCCGCATTTTTGGTATCTTAGGTCCAAAATTTATGATTTCGATATTTAAGTCTCTTTACACCTATCAAAACGAAGATATTCATCTTCATCTCTCAGGTTAAAGAAACTTAAATAGGGGCATCTGTCATACCCCAAATTTTGACCTAATATACCACCTTACATTGGCATCATTGCATCACTAACAATTGATAAAGATTAATCGTGTAAGTCAAAATTAGGGTTTCATCGATTTTCATCTGAATCAAGAGACAATCAAATTAGGGTTTGAGTTTTTCTCACCACATTTGATCTATCTTGATCAAATCATCACCTCGATCATCGATACCCATTTTCTCACAATCGAGGATCGACCAATTAGGGTTTTGGTCGAGCATAGGCATTCTCTGATTTTTTGAGCAAGGAATGACTTTTTTGGATAGAGATTGGTCATTATATCTTAGATACAACATGTTGACCTAATTTCTGGATTCAGAACATCACAGAGGTTCACAGACTTCATCAGTCAATTTCAGAAACGTCTGATGAAAATTCATCTGCACAGAAAAGTCAAACTTTGACTTTTGATCAAATTTTTCAAAACAAAACTTTTTCCAACATCAAAATACTTCAAATGATCCATCATGATCATAAAAAATCAAAGAATTTGAAAAAGTCAACAAAAAGTCAAAAGTTTTTATACTTATAAATTTTTTCTAAGTGTTGAAATTTCTTACTTTTTCCAAACTTCATGCCATTTTTTCACCTAGTTCCAATTTGAATTAGAAAAAACTCAAAACATGAAAGTTGTAGCTTGTGAAAAAATCTTTCCAAAATGTCCAATAAATCTCAAATCCATGGAATCTAGCTATGCTTTTGAAATTGAAACATAAGGCTCCATGAAACTTGATTTTCAAAAGTCAAAACATCAAATTATAGGTCATTTTGTGTTTTTCTCATTTAGACCACTTGCCACCATGCCGAATGAGTCATCAAACTGATAAATATCAGCCTAGAGTAATAATTGAGAGGATTGGATCAAATTGTAAAAATTGAAGCACATGGTGAAAAAAGGAAGTTTCCTTTTTTGGCAATTGTCATTCTTGCCCCTTAAGCAATCCATGATTCATCCAATTGCCATGTCCTTGTTGCCTAACAAATCAGAACTTTTGGCCTATAAAAGGATCACCAATTCAAGTTCAACTTACACCAAAGCATCACAAATCCATGCTTTCCTTCCACTTTCTTCAAATTCAAGCATTATAGTTCAATTTGCCAAACATTGCAATTTTCAAATTTAGCAAGAACTATGATAAACTTTGGTGTCTAACATATCATAATATCCATATGGAATCTGTTTAAACATTAAAATCAAGCTAGATCAAGCTAAAAAGCTTTCACTTTCCATGCTTTCACAACTTTCAAACCGCCCAAGCAATCGAATTTGGAGTTAAGCTTGATCAAACCGTGATCAAATCACTCAAACAAAGATCACTATACATCATGTATATGATCCGTGCCATTAAAATCTAATCGTAGCATGATTTCTATCAAAATCCAGCTGCCATTTTTGAACTGCAGGTGGACTTGGCTGGATTGATTGGAAAGGATTCAAGGCAAGCGACTATCCTCACAGCTTCCATACATGTCGTTGGTGCTCAGCGGTCATAAAACAACAATCGGAAGCACTTAAATCCAGCTGATTCTCACTTTTCGGTATGAACACGAACTGTGATATCATAATTCCTTGCATCAATTGAAAAACTCACGGCCATTCTCTTTCGCACTAATAACGATCATTAACCCTCAAAAAAATCCAAGAATCACCAACCACACGTCATTTAATTTGAATTTTAGATTCTAGGGTTCTTCGTGTTCTCGAAATCAAAACATGTTAGGCTAAATATAAATGAAATTAAAACTACCTTCATGTTCGTGATGAAAAACCGGTCAAGTTTGATTTTTATTTCACTCAATTTGGTTGAGAAACAAAGATTTGAGCTGGAATTTGGATTTCTGAAAATCAAACCACGAAGAACATGATACGCGCGTGTTCTTCATTTTTGAATATTTGAATTTTCCAATATTATTTTAACACGTGTTCCTGGTACACTAACACCCCAGCGCGTTTGGTCTAGTGGTTGCTTGCTTGGTCTTAAGTTTCTTTGCCACGCGTCCCACCTCATGGTCATGGGTTCAACTCCCATCAAGACCATTTGTTTTATAACTTTTCCATTTTTTCATGTTTTTTCATCAAACTTTCACAATTTTTTTGACCAATCAAAACTTCTCATTTTGAGATGATTTTTTAAACACTTGTCAATAAATACATCTATTTTATGATAGTGTAAAAATTTTCAGAAAAAACTTTCATCTGATTAAATTTTAATCGAGTCGAAAACGACGTTCTGAACACTTTTTCAAACCTCCTTAAAAGGTGAATTTTTCAAGTTTTCGACTTCCGATTTTTTTCAAAACTTTTCATAAATGAACCTCACATTTCAAAAAATTTTCAAATTATTTTTTCAAAACTTTTCATTAAAACTTACATCTTTTTACCACGATCGATCCGATTTAAACAAATTCATTCTTTCTCGAATTTCTCAATCGATCATGGGCCACCCTTATGGTGTAAGTCCCAATCCTTTATGTACATACTTAGTTTTTACTTGTACATACTCAAATTATCATTGTCAATATTCAAACATAAACAAATTTCTTTCGTTTGTTTTCATTCGTTTGTTTATACACCGATACCATTGGTATTGAAAGGAGCATTATTCCCTGTGAAACTGCTTTCAAACCAATGGGCCTCCTTCACGGTGTAAGTCCCATAACATTCTTTTGTGTACATAATATTTCTTTGTACATATCAAATTCTTTTCAAAACACATACAAATTTTTATCTGTATATAGCATATACTTTTTCAAATACTTTTATCCGTACATAATACGATATTTTTTAGATAAACTTCAATCTATCATTTTCGTTTCATCTGTACATTTTACACTGAATACCATTGATTTTGAAAGAAGCATTATTCCCTGTGAAACTGTTTTCAAATCAATGGGCCTCCCTTATGGTGTAAGTCCCAACCCTCCTATGTGCATCCACCCTTCTCTCTACATAAATACTGTTCGTACATATTCATTTCCTTGTACACAGTTCAAACTTGTAAATAATCAAGTTACGCTCGTTTTTTTAACGTTCATTTCACAGGCACTTGTTTATATTTCATAAACAGCTGTAAATAAACATCATGCATTATTTATATTTCCTTCATAAACTCCTGTGAATACATATCACACACACACACTTGTTTATACAGATTGTCTAATCATAACATAACAATTAGACTAATCAATAGGTTCCCACAGATAGCCTCCGCTTGGGCTTCATACAAGATAATTTATCTCCAACGAGTCTAGCCTTCTCTTGGGCTTTGTACAAAGAAAACTCTCCCCACGAGTTTAGCCTCCGCTTAGGCTTCAGATAAGACAAGACTCCTGAGTCACCTCCTCTTGGGCTTCGCTCAAAAGAACTCCTCATTGAGTTTAGCCTTCTCTTGGGCATCATACAATGAAAGAGATAGGAAATCTCTTAACTCCTATTGGGCTTCCAATACAAAGAATCACCAAGATAGAACCACGAAGGATGGTTTCCGTGAAATCACTTTCAAATCCCAGAGTAAAATTTCCTGAAATTGCTCTTATTCAAAAGGATGGTTTCTCGGTGAAATCCCTTTCAAGCCAAAGCCACCATACCCTATAGCTTCCTCTTGAGCTTCATACAAGGACCCTCGATGACCTCGATGATCCTCTAATGCCTCCTTTTGGGCTAATAATAAGGACCCACGGGCTTCTTAAAAGCATCCCTTTAATCCAATCAATTTCTCCTTGAGATTTAGACATTTATCATCTCTATGGAAGAAGTATCTCATCTATCACATCACATACAGTCAAAAACTTTTCAAAACTTTTTCAAAACTCTTTTCAAACAAAAAAAACATCTCTTAATTGTAAGTGGTAACGCTTGTACACTCAAGCAAAACACCCAATACTTACAATCAAAAGATTCAATCATATTTTTCAAACATCTTTCTTAAACATGTAAGTGGTAACGCTTGTACACTCAAGCAAAACACCTAATACTTACGACGAAAGATTTTTATCAATCAAAATTTTCAAAAATGTATGTGATGAAATAGATTAGATACATTTTTCATTAAGATGACATTTGTCTGTCTCTTAATAACATCCCGTTGCTTTCCACTAGCATAAGTGGGAACTACGATTGCTCTGACTTTCTCAACATCCCTTTGAGAATACGTAGGCACAAGGTCTCATCCTTGGCGAGCAAATTTCTTTCTCCCTCAGACCAAACAAACCATAGATCCTCAGAGATCCGAGCTACAAATGCTCGATTCCCACTAGGGATATGTATGAAGATCCACAGATCTTTGCGAGCACAATAATAATAAATGCTAGAATCCCACACAATCTGTTCCTTAAAATTCCAAAGGAGAAACTTTCCCAATCATAGAAATAGCAATTAAAACACACAAACATATCAAACGTATTCATATATAAAGCTGTAGATAACTACATATATTTAGGGTGCTCCATCTATTCCCTTTATATAACAATCCCCCTTACTCAGAATCTCCCCAATGCGTTGCGTCTAGTTTGCGCTAGTCATTACGCATATCAATATCAATTGAGGGTATTTCAGCTTTCCCCTTTTTCATAATCATTAAATCATCTTTCTTGTGTTGAAAATAATAAAGCTTGATGTTCACGGCATCTTTATAAACAAATCAAAAGATTTAAATCATTTCGAGCCAGAGAATCCGAACTCATGTTCGCATCCTCTAGCGCGTCACCTTTTAACGCGAACATTACACCCTTCAATTTCAAGTTTTTGAGAGCCAACAAACTCCTGCTCCAATTCCAAGTTTTCAGTCCAAATTGCTGAGATCGTATTTCTTCTACAAGTTATCTCAACTCAATTTCTCAATTTATATAGCTTCCTTGCAACCTTACTGAAATTCCTGGCAGCAGATACGTGATGCCACATAGAATGTTATGACACATTATCTGACACTCTGTTAACAATTCACACAGTTAATTGAAACAGCAGTAAAGAACACAATCAATTGTTTACCCAGTTCAGTGTGTAACTACACCTACATCTGGGGGCTACCAAGCCAGGGAGGAAATTCACTATTAGTAGTATTAATTCAGGAATAAATCAACCAGTTTATCTCCTTCACTTAAAACCTACCCAATGCAACTTCAATCTAAGTCCTACTTAGACCTGAGTTCCTACTCACTCCCCCTCGATCACCGCAGTGATATAAACCTATTGTTTAATAGAATTGTGAAGACATTCTTCAATAAACATTCTTGATTTGCTTCAAAGCTTTAATCAAGAGACACAACACTCGTGCTTCAAAGCTTTGAGTGATAAACAACCCTTACAACCAAATCCTAGTCCAAGACACTTTTCAAATGATAATTGCTTGGCTCACAAGAGTAACTAGAATACACAAATAACAGTCTGCTTAGATCTTCAATACCCAAAAGCGTGCAAGAATTAAGGGTTCTTTTCCTATTATAGAAAGAATAAGACTTCAGCTTCCATAATAAACTAGGGTTCACTTAATTTAACCTAAAGACTTGGTCTTTTAACAAACCAATTTAGGGTTAAATAAGATTAACCACGAGCAACGTGAGCATGTGATCCAATAACATAATTCATAACAAAACAACAATGTAAACACGAAACTCTCGAAAAAAAGAATCTGCAGAAAAGAATGTCACACGTATGTCATAACATTGTTTATGACATCACCATTCTTCTAGATTTTCAAAGAAACTAACTCCTATCCGAGTGTACTTGAATTAATCTTCTTCTGCAGAATTTATCTTCAACTCTGAATGTCATGACATCAGTCAAGACATTGACATAAACTAGTTTTACCAAAAATTAAGGCCAACATAAAAACACTTACAAACACCCCCTTTGGCAAATTTTTGGCTAAAACAAACTAAGCCATCAGAGCATCCATGCAGCAGAAAATAATTAACCAGTCTAAGCTAACTAAGCTAAATAACCAGAATTAACAAAGATAAATTCTACCCACAATTGCCCAACAATTGCCCATAAATTCTTCTCCCCCTTTTTAGCCACAAAGGGGCCAAAGGTGCCAGTACATAATCGCAAAGCTCATTATATAAAAGTAATAGCAGAGTTAAGTATTACAACCAGTAATGAAATCCATAAATCCAAAAAAAATAGAACCAAAACCAACAGAAGCAAAATCAACATCAAAACAACAAAAACAAACACAAGTAGCAAGAAGACATGATCACAAATCAAGTACTTTCTTCTCACGAAGAAGCACTATGGTATGTAGCATCTTCCAACGCTATCGCACCGCTCTTGATCAATCAAGATCCTCATCCACATCTGCAGCAGATCCTCACTAGCCTTTCATCCTCAACCTCGTGTCTTTCCTTCTCCAAGGTAGAGATCAGCTCCTCTAGAGTTTGCTTCCTTGCTTCCAGCCTGCACCTCCTTGAGCAAAGAATGACACCAGCTTTTTGAGAGTTAGCCTTGACATTTGATGTCTCAGCAGATGTCATGACAATGTCGAGACATGTTTCCTTGAAACAATTTGTAGTGGAAGCCAAGATCGGAGCTCTTTACAAGCGTAATCTCTGTCACCGGATGTCGTGGTATTGGTCAGTTATAATACCACACAAGAGGGAGGAAAGGCTATTGGACCTTGGTAGTCGTTAAAGGTGGCGCTTTGAGGATGCGAACGTGAGTTCGGATCTTCCGCACGCAACAATTTAAATCTTTTGATTTGTTTATAAAGATGTCATGAGCATCAAGCTTTATTATTTTCAACACAAGAAAGATGATTTAATGATTATGAAAAGGGAAAGTTGAAATACCCTCAATTGATATTGGTATGCGAACGACTAGCGCAAACTAGACATAACGCATCGGGAGATTTCGAGTAAGGGGATTGTTATATAAAGGAATAGATGGAGCACCCTAAATATATGTAGTTATCTACTTTTATATATGAATACGTTTGATATGTTTGTGTGTTTTAATTGCTATTTCTATGATTGGGAAAGTTTCTCCTTTGGTATTTTAAGAAACAGTATATTATGTGAGATTCTAGTGTTTGTTATTATTGTGCTCGCAAAGATCTGTGGATCTTCTGCATACATATCCCCTAGTGGGAATCAGAGCATTTGTAGCTCGGATCTACAAGGTTCTATGATTTGTTTGGTCCGAGGGAGATAGAAATTTGCTCGCAAGGATGAGACCTTGGCTCACGTATTCTCAAAAGGATGTTGAGAAAGTCGTAGCAATCGTAGTTCCCACTTATGCTAGTGGAAAGCAACGGATGTTAGTAAGACGACAAATGTCATCTTAATGAAAAATGTATCTAATCTATTTCATCACATACATTTTTGAAAAGTTGTTTGATTAGAATCTTTCGTCGTAAGTATTAGGTGTTTTGCTTGAGTGTACAAGCGTTACCACTTACATGTTTAAGAAAGATGTTTGAAAAAGATGATTAAATCTTTTAACTGTAAGTATTGGGTGTTTTACTTGAGTGTACAAGCGTTACCACTTACAATTAAGAGATGTTTTTGTTTGAAAATAGTTTGAAAAGAGTTTGAAAAGTTTTGAAAAGTTTTGATTGTATGTGATGTAATGGATGAGATACTTCTTCCATAGAGATGATAGATGTCTAAATCTCAAGGAGAAATTGATTGGATTAAAGGGATGCTTTTAAGAGGCCCATGGGTCCTTGTATTGTTAGCCCAAGAGGAGGCATTCCGAGGGTCATCGAGGGTCATCGAGGGTCCTTGTATGAATCTCAAGAGGAAGCTATAGGGTATGGCTGGTTTTGGCTTGAAAGGGATTTCACCGAGAAATCATCCTTTTATGAATAAGAGCAATTTCACCGGGAAACTTTACTCTCTGGGGAATTTGAAAGTGATTTCACCGGGAAACCATCCTTTCAGGGTTCTATCTTAGCGCGGGTGATTCTTTGTATTGGAAGCCCAATAGGAGGCTGTTAAGAGATTTCCTATCTCTTTCATTGTATGATGCCCAAGAGAAGGCTAAACTCAATGAGGAGTTCTTTTGAACGAAGCCCAAGAGGAGGCTGACTCAACAGGGGAGTGTTGTCTTATATGAAGCCTAAGCGGAGGCTAACTCTGCGGGGGTTGAGTTTCTTTGTACAAAGCCCAAGAGAAGGCTAAACTCTGTTGGAGATAAAAATATCTTGTATGAAGCCCAAGCGGAGGCTAGCCCAAGCTGGTGATGGATTGTCTTGTATGAAGCCCAAGCGGAGGCTAAACTCAATTGAGGATGAGTTATCTTGTATGAAGCCCAAGCGGAGGCTATACTGTGGGAACCTATTGATTAGTCTAATTGTTATGTTATAACTAGACAGTTGTATAAACAGGTGTGTGTGTGTGATATGTATTCACAGGAGTTTATGAAGGAAATATAAACAATGCATGATGTTTATTTACAGCAGTTTATGAAATATAAACAAGTGTCTGTGAAACGAACGTTTAAAACGAGCGTAACTTCATTATTCACAAGTTTGTACTGTGTACAAGGAAATGAATATGTACACGAACGAGTTTTTATGTACAAATAAAGATGGATGTACATAGGAGGGTTGGGACTTACACCATAAGGGAGGCCCATTGATTTGAAAGCAGTTTCACAGGGAATAATGCTCCTTTCAATGTCAATGGTATTCAGTAAAATGTAGATGAAACGGAAATAATTGATTGAAGTTTTATCTCGAAAAGGTATCTGTATTATGTATGATAAAAGTTTGATATGTACAAGGAAAAGATTGTGTATGTACATAAAGAATGTTTGGTTTGTGTATACACAAGTGAAGTGAAAACAAACGATCAAGTTTGTCCGATTGAGTATAAAAGAAGTATCAGATTATGTACGTATAAAAATTTGTATGTGTTTTGAAAGTTTTTATATGTACAAAGAAATATTATGTACATAAAAGAATGTTATGGGACTTACACCGTGATGGAGGCCCATTGGTCAAAAAGAAATTTCGCCGAAGAAACCTTCCTTTAGAACCAATGGATTCAACAGATAAACAAACGAATGAAAACGAGAAATTTGTTTATGTTTGAATATTAACAATGATGATTTGAGTATGTACAAGTAAAATTAAATATGTACATAAAGGATTGGGACTTACACCGTAAGGGTGGCCCATGATCGATCGAGAAATTCGAGAAAGAACGAATTTGATTTTATCGTTTAAATCGGATCGATCATGGTAAAAAGATGCAAGTTTGATGAAATGTTTTGAAAAATGATTTTGAAATGTTTTGAAATGTTAACTTGAAATCATTTATGAAAAGTTTTTGAAAAAAATCGGAAGTCGAAAACTTGAAAAATTCACCTTTTAAGGAGGTTTGAAAAGGTTCGAACGCTTTTGCCTCGATTAAAATTTAATCAGATGAAAGTTTTTTCTGAAAATTTTTGCACTATCACAAAATAGATGTATTTATTGACAAGTGTTAAAAAAATCATCTCAAAATGAGAAGTTTTGATTGGTCAAAAAAAATGTTGAAAGTTTGATAAAAAAACATGAAAAAATTGAAAGTTTTGTAAAAAGAATGAAAAAAATGGTCCTGATGGGTGTTGAACCCATGACCATTAGGTGGGATGCGTGGCAAGAAGACTTAAGACCAAGCCAGGAACCACTAGACCAAACGTGCATCTGTGTTCAGTGGACTAACACACGTGTTAACATAAGAGAGGATTATTTGAATATTTGAAAATGAAGAACACCAAGAACACGCGCGCAATTCTGGGTTCGTGTTTTGATTTTCTTGCCACAACCGATCCAAAATCTTCGTTTCTCCATGAAATTCAATGATGTAAACATCAAAGTTGATCGATTTTGCACCACGAACATGAATATGGTTGTTAATTTCATTTATATTCAGTCTAGAACGATTTAGGTTTCGAAGAACATGATGAACCCTAAACTGAAAATCTTAAATTAAATCATGTGTAGTTGATGATTGTTTGATTTTATTGAGGGTTATCAATCGTTATGAGTGCAGAAAACAATTGGCCAAGAGTTTTTGTCAAAAGAATCAAGGAATCATGATAACCAAGTTCGTGTTCATACCTGGAAAAATGAGAATTGAAAACGATGCTAGAGTGTTTCCAGTTGTTGTTTCTTGATCATTTGAGCTTCATCGGCATGTATGGAAGTTGTGATGATAGCCTGCTTGCCTTGAATCCTTTCCAATTACTCCAGCCAAGTCCACCTACAGTTAATTCAAAGTGAAACTCGAAAATGGGGTTAATGGATTTACAGGTTGTTGTTCTTGTTTTGGATCAACTCCATGATGTATATGGATTGTGTTTGGCTGCTCAGAACTCAAAGGAATCAAGCCAAGCTTCAGTTTCGATTGTTATGGCAGTTTTGGAAGCTTATGTGCATAAGATGCAATTTCTGATTTCCAGCCTTGTTCAAGTTAATTTTAAGTTTGGAACAAGTTTAATAATGATTATGCAACATGTTTGACACCAAAGAACTTCATGATTTTCACTGATTTTGTAAATTGCAAGTTTTTCAAAAGTTTATCATGTTTCTTGATTTGGAAGAAAGAAATGAGAAAGCATGATTCTTGCAATGCTTTGGTGTTGATTTAGGCTTGAAATTTGATCCTTTTATAGGAAAGAGATTCTAAAATTGTTAGGCAAGAAGGACAAGCCATTTGGTGATTCATGGATTGCTTAAGGGGCAAGAATGGTATTTCAAAAGCAAAAGGAACCTTCCTTTTTTACCATGTGCTATATTTTTACATTTTGATCCAAAACTTTCAATTATCACTCTAGGCTGATATTTATCAGTTCATCCATCCACTTGGCAAGGTTAGAAAGCTTCTAGATGAAGAAACACAAAAATGACCTATAATTTGATGTTTTGATCTTTGAAAATCAAGTTTCATGGAGCCTTATGTTTCAATTTCAAAAGTATAGCTAGACTCCTTGGATTTGAGAGTTCTTGGACATTTTGGAAATATCTTTCCACAAGCTACAACTTTCATGTTTTGAGTTTTTTCAAATTCAAATTGGAACTTGGTGAAAAAATGGCTTGAAGTTTGAAAAGTAAGAAATTTCAACACTTAGAAAAATTTCTAAGTATAAAAATTTTGACTTTTGTTGACTTTTCAAATTCTTTGATTTTTATGATCATGATGGATCATTTGAAGTATTTTGATGTTGGAAAAGTTTTGTTTTGAAAATTTGACCAAAAGTCAAAGTTTGACTTTTCGTAGATGAAATTTCATCGATGTTTCGAAAACGATCGATGAATTTTGTGAACTCTCTGATGTTTTGAATCCGTAAATTAGGTCAAGATGTTGTATCTAAGATATAATGACCAATCTCTATCCAAAAAGTTATTTCTTGTTCAAAAGTCGAGAATTCTCATGCCCGATCAAAACCCTAATTGGTCGATCCTCGATCGATCCGTGAGAAAATTTGATATCTGAGGATTGGAGGTTGATGATTTGATCAAGATAGATCAAATAAGATGAGAAAATCTCAAACCCTAATTGGTTAGCTCTTGAATCAGATGAAAACCTGATGAAACCCTAATTTTGACCTGTGAGTGTTATACCCGATTAATGCTGTCTGAGCTGTTAGTTATGCGATGATGCAAATGTAAGGTGGTATATTAGGTCAAAATTTGGGGTATGACAGATGCCCCTATTTAAGTTTCTTTAACCTGAAAGATGAAGATGAATATCTTCGTTTTGATAGGTGTAAAGAGACTTAAATATCAGAATACGCAAAATTTGGACCTAAGATGCCAAAAGATGCGGATGATGCAAAATGATTAAAAAAGTTTTACCCAAAGGATATTCAAAGAAATGACACGATGGGGAAAAAAGTATGAGGATGACTCGATCTATTTGAGAAAAGAGAATCCTATCTGTTGGGAAACAAGAAATATGTCTCGCTGGGGACAGAATGATTCACAGAAAATGTGAACATCTGTTTCGTTTTGGGAAACAAAAAGATTACCTTCTGTCAGCTTTGTGACAATGTTTAAGGTAAGTGAAGATGATATTACCAATTATCAGCCCTGTGATAGTTTATGGTAATGAGTTTTGAAGATATTACCAATTATCAGCGAAGTGATAACTATAACAAGGTAAATCTTGAGAAATGAGTTGTTGCGTATTCACCTTTGTGAATAATGGATGTTGTTCTATCCAGAATGAACCGGAAAGAAAGAAGTTAATCAAAACATTGTTCCCAACGAGGATAATCTCACCGCGAATGTGATAGAGAAGAAAATGTATTTCTCTCTTGGGACCTTGCCGGGAAAAAGGAAGACATATCCTTCTTGTTTGGGAATACTCCGTTGGGAAAAAGAAAAAGTATCTTTTCTGCTTGGAGATATTCTATCGGAATGTACTTGTACTGTATGAGTAAGTATGATTTATACCATGATTTGAAGCAAACATTTTGAGAGATGCAAAAATGCAATGAATGATGCTATTATGTATGAATGTCATGAATGTTATATACATGCTAACAATACTTGACAAAGACACTAAAGAGATATGGGAAAAGGACCACACAGTCGAATAAATACTTGGTGAAAATTGCAAAGAATGGTGCGATATTCACTGATGAAGAATTTGAGTTGCATGTTTTAAACTTTCCGAGAAAGGTATTTCATTGGCAACTTGGTCGGGATTCTTTTGGATAAGAATACCGCCTTTGATGATTTCTCGAGGAGAAGACCAGAAGACGTTATCCTTCGGAGATCAAAACACTCATGGAGAAACCTGAAATTATTTCCGTGTTCATAGTTTCAAAGGAGAATTTTGCTTTTGTTTCAAAATTTTGAAGTAAAATTCATTTAAAACATTTTAGTTTCAAAAGTGATTTTCACAATAAAAGCGTTATTTTGCAAAATGAATAAAGTAGGAATTGCAAACAAAAGGCACAAGGCTCAAATTTATTGATAGAATGGTAATCACCAAATGCGTGATTCCATGGACTATTTACAAAGTTGAAATGATAATTTTATCGGAAAAGGCTACATTGAAAGCAAATAACCACTACTATCCCTAACAACTTTGAATTCCAACTGCTTGTTGCTTTAAGAATTGATTGAAGATCCGTTGATGGAAGATTCTTCATGGACAACATTCAAACTAACTCAGCTATTTTGTCATTTTGTATCCTTGTTTTTGCCTAGATCGCCGTGTTTTCGATCTATCGATAATTTCGCTTATTGTCTCTAATTTTGCCCGATCGCCTTTTCGTTTTCAATCCATCGAGACACTTTTTTGCCTAAGCCGCCTTTTCGGTTTTCGACTTACCGAAATGTTCTTTTGTTTTTAGACAAAGTATTTTTGATCGATCAAGATTCATGTGATACGGAGTTCATCGCCGTTCATGGTTGTGAGAGTCATAGCACCGCCAGAGAAGCTTCTTTTGACGATGTATGGGCCTTCGTAATTAGGAGTCCATTTGCCCCTAGAACTGCTTGAAAAGATGTAATCTTTTTAAGCACGAGGTCGCCTTTCTGAATTCACGAGGTCGGACCTTTTGTCGAAAGCTTTCTTCATTCTTCTTTGATAGAGTTGTCCGTGACACGAGCGGTCGCGCTTTTCTTCAATTAAGTTCAATTGGTCGATCTGCTTTGACACCATTCGCCTCGATAATATAGTTTCCATGAGAACTCTCATTGACGGGATCTCAACTTCTACGGGAGCACTGCCCATGCCGATACTAGAGAAAAGGAGTTGCCCTTGTTGAAGTGCGATCGAGGTACGATACCCATGCAGCAAATGGCGATTTCGTGCCGCCTCTTGTAAGTGATGACCATTTTCGACAATCTTTTGATGTTCTTGTTGGCTTCAACGGCTCATCTTTGGCCGTAAGGAGATTTATGATGATCGATCTTGAATTCTCGCACGCTCTTTCATCATTTTGTTGTTCAAGTTAAATCCATTGTCTGAATGATCTTGCTCGAACCCATATCGGCAAATGAGGTTGTTCTTGATGAACCTCACAACCACTTGTCTTGTGACGCTGGCGTAAGATGCCGCTCAACCCATTTGGTGAAGTAATCAATAGCCACTAGAATGAAGCGATGTCCGCTGGACGCTTTGGTTCAATCATTCCAATCATGTCAATGCCCCACATGGAGAACGGCCACGGAGAGGAGAGAACGTTGAGTAGAGTCGGAGGCACATGGATCTTATCTGCGTAGATCTGGCACTTGTGACATCTTTTAACGTGTTTGCAAAGAATCGATTCCATCGTTATCCAATAGTATCCTCGCTTAAGATCTTTTCGACATTGCATGCCCATTTGAATGGGTTCCAAGGACCCTTCATGCACTTCATGGATGATCGTGTCGCTGCCCGTCGATGCATCTGAGTAGAACCATGTCGAAGTTTCTTTTGTATAGAACATCTTCATTGAGGAAGAAATTCCTGGAAAGCCTCCTTAGAGTTTTCTTATCCTTGTACGATGCCCCGAGTGGGTACTCTCGTGTTTGAAGGAAACGTTTGATGTCGTGAAACCACGGCTTATCGTCGAAGACTGCTTCTGTTGCAAACACATATGCAGTCTTTCAAGGCCCGATGCGAATTCTAGGCATATCATTCCAATCATTGACTTTGAACATGGAAGATAGAGTAGCCAAGGCGTCTGCCATCCGATTTTGATCTCGAGGGATATGATGCAGTTCTACTTTGTTGAAGAAAGTCAACAACCGTCTCGCATAATCCCTGTATGGAATTAGACCAAGATGATGAGTTTCATACTTGTCTTTGATTTGGTTGATCACAAGGGCTGAATCTCCATATATATCAAGGATCTTGATCCTCAAGTCGATGGCTTCTTCGATACCCATGATGCATGCTTCATATTCTGCTATGTTGTTGGTGCAATCAAATAGCAATCATGGAAAACGGATATGAGAACCCTCGGGAGTGATGATGATCGCCCAATTCCATTGCCAAAACATTTACGGCTCCATCAAAGACTAGGCCCCTTCGATCCGGTCCTTCTTCGTAGTGGTTCGTCACAATCTTTCATCTTTAAGTACATAACATCCTCGTCTCGAAGTCAAACTTGAGAGATTGGTATTCGCTGAGTGGTTGATAAGCCAAGTGATCGCGAGAATGCTTCCTTTAACCGCTCGGTACGATCGATGTCATATTCAGATAATAGCATTTGCCATCGAGCGATTCCCTAAGCGTGCTTTTCAAAAATGTACTTGATTGGATCCATTTTGGAAATTAACCAAGTCGTGTGATTGATCATGTATTGGCGAAGACGTTTTGAAGCCCATACCAAAGCACAACATGTTTTCTCGAGCATGGAGTAACGAGTTTCACAACAGGAACTTCTTACCGTAGTGGATGGCATGCTCCTTCACGGTTTCGTCTTGTTGTCCAAGCACGCAAATGGACTCTTCTAGTACGGTAAGGTATATGATCAATGGTCTTCCTTCCACTGGAGGGATCAGTATTGGTGGTTTTGACAGGTATTCCTTGATACTGTCGAATGCTTTTTGGCAATCGGCTGTCCACACAACCTTTTGATCTTTGCGTAGAAGTTTGAATATCGGCCCGCAAGTAGCAGTCATCTGAGAGATGAATCTGGAGATATAGTTTAATCGTCCAAGAAATCCTCTTACTTGCTTTTCCGTACGTGGCGTAGGCATTTCCTGAATAGCCTTGACTTTGTCAGGGTCAACTTCAATTCCTCTTTGACTGACGATGAAACCTAGGAGTTTTCCTGATCTTACCCCAAAGGTGCATTTGTTAGGATTCAGGCGGAGCTGAAACTTCCTTAGTCGTTGAAACAACTTTAAGAGATAGTCTATATGTTCCTCTTCAGTGTCGGACTTTGCTATCATGTCGTCCACGTAGACCTCAATCTCTTTGTGCATCATATCATGAAAGAGAGTAGTCATTGCCCTCTGGTAAGTTGCGCCTGCATTCTTTAATCCAAATGGCATTACCTTGTAGCAAAAGTGCCCTATGGCGTGATGAAAGATGTCTTCCATGTCTTGGAGCCATTCTCGATCCGATTATAACCGAGAAACCGCCCATGAAGGAAAAGACGTTGAATTTGGCAAGACTATCCACTAGCATGTCGATATGCGGAAGTGGGAAATCGCTTTGACTAGCTTTGTTCGATCCCGTAGTCAACACACATTCTAACCTTTCCATCTTTCTTGGATACAGTACTATGTTGGCTAGCCATTGAGGATACTCGGTGACAAGGAAACCAATCGAAATGTTTTGAACTTCCTTTTAATTTTCTCACCATTTCAGGATGAACTCTCCTCGCTTTTTAATCAAGGACATTCTCGGTCTTAACGGCAAGTGATGCTCCATGTCGGGTATCCAAACCCGCATGTCCTGGTAGGACCAAGCAAACACATCAACGTATTCTTTGAGAAGACTTATCAGTTTGCCTTTGACACTGCTGTTGAGTGAAGCTCCAATATTGACTTCTTTTGTATCTTCCTCAGAACCCAAGTTAATTGCTTCTAGAGGTTCTTTGTGAGGCTGAATGATTCTTTCCTCGTGCTTTAGCAGTCTAAAAATTTCATCCGGGATCTCTTCTTCAACTTCTTCTTCAGCGAATTCACAGGAAATTTCAAAGTTGAGAATGAGCGTAGAGTTACTGCTTTCAATGGATTTGTCCATTTGTTTAATCTGCATTTTTTATTTATGTTTGATTAAAAAAAAAAGTTTTTATCATCATTTTTTTGAAAGTTAATGTGAAAGTGTCGCAGAATTTTTATTATGATTTTTTTTTGAAGATTTTTTTATTATGTTTTTAGGATTATCATTTCCTAAAAAGGTAAAATGAAAATAAACACGAGTGTGGAAACAAAACAACGCATTTTATTTATGTTTCACAATATGAACAGGCCCTAAAATATAAACTCATTTGTCTTGGGCAAGACAAAGAGAAATTATTTAAAAGCTAAACCCTATAAATATCTCTTCGCTTTGGGCGGCGAGAGTTCAAAACAAAAAGCAAAGATAAACTACTTAAAGCTATGAACATTAGTCCTAACTTCAACAGTTTCCAATAGTGACGAACTCCTTGAAGTCGAGGTACTCGGTAATTTTCCGCTTGGTTTAACCTCGAGTAAACTTTGATTGTCAATGAGCGTGCTTTGAAGACTCGGACGATGGCCTTTGCCTTTGGTGTCGCTAAAGCGATCTTCTTGATTAACAGATCGGAAGTATGAGAGATAGCCTTTGTACTTCTGTTGATCTTTGTGTTGAATATGGGGATGTTCCTTCCGGTCCGGAGTGAAGAGACTCGTTGTCGTGACACTTTCCGCATCGTATCCTGAATCATACTCTTGATCTTCAAAGATCATGTTGATGTAGTGGTAACCGTGATCCGCTTGGTGAAATCCATAGACGTGTTGAAACAGAGATCTTCATTTGGGACCTCGATCCGTTGATTAGTTTGAGAAGACGAGTATTCCTCTTCCGATTGACTAGGGTAGTCAAAGTCATCACCCCATCCCGTGGGTTGGATATCTTCGATCCGGATTTTCGAGCTCACGCAGTATTTCACCATGTAGTCATATTTGCCACTTGGTTCTCCCAAGGTATCCCAAACTTCAGGACTCATGGATTTCCATGTTGCTGCAGGACATGTCTTTGAATTGATCCGGTGCATATGATTCCTCTTGAGACACATACTCGTGGCTATTCAAATAAGTGCTCCACTCTTCGATTCGATGGATCATCTTCATCCTCTTCAATGGTTACAACATTAACCTCTTGTGGAACAGGTTTAAGAAACCTCCACTATGAAATACTTCCTTGATCGGGAAAGTGTTTCATCTTTCTGCTTTTCTTTGAGGATACGGTGTGAACCCGAGTCCCTTTGCTTCATTCTTGACAGTTTGATAACTTGTCCCCATCCTCTAGTATTGCCATCTTTCACCATTTGTGCCGCTTTATATGAAGAGATAGATGATCTGTTTTAATAGATTCATCTTCTAACGGATTTTCCGGGAGATGCGGCTTCAATGTCATTGGCAATGATGAAGGAAAATCGATGATGACTTACAAGTAAAGCTTGTTCACCGATGGTCACCAACTTTCCATTTACCGTGAATTTTAATTTCGATGGAGAGTAGAAGTTACCGCCTCGCATCGTGGATCCAAGGTCTTCCTAGCAAGCAACTATACGCAGTTGGTACGCCCATGACTTGGAACGTAATTTTGAAAGTGTGAGGCCAATTGTCATTGGAGATCAACTTCCCAATAACCGACTTTCTCGATCCATTGAAAGCTCTTACTATGATGTCGTTGAACTTCATTGCTGCCTTTGTAAGCTAAACGAGCGAGCGCTTTTGGCATTACATTTAAAGACGAACCTGTATCCACCAATACATTGATAGGAATCGACCGCAACTCATCGAGATGTGCAAGGCCAAGTTGTGATCTTTCCTTCTTCCTAAGTTCTTCGTCACTAAAACTCAGATTATTGCAGGCTGTTATGTTGGAGACGATCCCTCCAAATTGGTCTGTAGTCACATCGTGATCCACATAAGCCTGGTCTAGTACTCTCATCAAAGCTTCTCGGTGAGCTTCAGAGTTAAGGAGTAAAGATGATTGAAATTTTTGAAGGAGTCTCAGATCAATTGGTCTACGACTGATATTCGCTTCTTGATTATTAGTTTCAAGATCTCACAAAGTCTCGAGTTGATGTTGGTTCCATCGTAGAACCAATGTTTGTACTGTTAACAATGGGAATCGTTGCAGATTCTCAGCAGATATGCTAACCGGGTTTTTTAACAACGGAATTGCAGGCGATCTTGGTGCTAATGGAGCGTGTACTCGTCCACTTCGCTACTCGTCCGATTGCTATATTGACATTAGCTGGAAGTGTAGGCATGGGTTTCTCCTTCCCATCCTCTATCAAGGTTGCATTGTACTAGTAAGGAATTGCTCGGTAGAACTGCATTAACAGACCAGTGGGCAAATCACCAAAGGAGATGTTGGAATGTTGGAACCACTGTACGCGATCTCCACATGCTCGGGTATGTTGAAACAATGGATCACAACGTTTACTTCGGGATTTTCCGAGTTGATATCTGAGACTAAAAGCTCATGCGGAAAATGCCCTATTGTATTTACGTCATGGTCATCTCTATTTCTGTAAATTTGTAGGTCACCAATGTCTAACAAATGTTGAATATCGCCTTATGGTGGGACATCCATGGATATTCTTGAGCAGTATATAGCAAGCTGCATAATTGTGCTTAGTGAAGGTACTCATTTTACTGTATGCTTCATGGAGATGCACCAAGTTTCCTTTGACTAAGTTTACATCTGTGACAAGGTACCTGTCTGTATTCCTTAGCATTAGATTCACTGAGTGTCCACTATGACTGGGAAGTGGATTGGCTTGCACATTCGGACTTGTGTTTCTGAAGGAAAGAAAATTAGCCTTCACTAATCTCTATACTTCTGCCTTCAATGCTATGCAATGCTCAAGGTCATGGCCTGGTGCCCCTTGGTGAAAAGGGCAACATACGTCAGCTTTGTACCACCATGGTAGTTTTTCAGGGACCTGAGGTGGTAACCTTGTTCAGATAGATTCCTTCTATAAGCGCAGGTAAAGTTCGTGGTACGTCATGGGAATTGGGTCGAACTGAGTGACCCGAGGCGTACGGTTTTGGTTGTGAAACTGCTGAGCCTGTTGACGAGGCTGTTGAGTTTGTTGATTTTGTTGAAATTGGAGCAATTCCGGAGTTGTGTTGACAGTGCTATGGCGCACCGTCGTTGTTGGATGACATTCACGTGGTTTCCTCGGGATACCATTCCTACGCCATGTTCTTTTTCCTTGGGAAACCGGTTCCAACTTTCTTGGTATTACTAGAAGATCCTACTTCCTTGGTTAGACGTCTGTCCGAACCCTTCTTCTAGTCGCATTCCCATGCTTACCATTTCGTTGAAGTCTCCGGAGCGCTAGCGATCATTCGCTCATAGTAGAATGAGTTTAGAGTATTCAAGAATACCTTAGTCATCTCTTTCTTCCAAGGCGGGTTGACTTTGGCAGCAATTTCCTCCATCGCATATTCCTTGAATGTCTCTTTCCTTTTGAGACATGGAGCGGAGTTGATCCCTATCAGGAGCCATATCCAAGTTGAATTTGTATTGCTGGATAAAGGCTTTGCCTAGGTCGTTGAATGTTTGGATACTCGTGCTGTCTAAACCCATGTACCACTTTAGTGCGGCACCGGTGAGACTGTCTTGGAAGTAATGGATCAGCGACTGATGATCCTCATTGTACGTAGACATTTTCCTGGCATACATCGTGAGATGACTTTGCGGAGAGTTTTGTACTTTTCAAAGTCAGGGACTTTGAATTTTGCAGGTATTTTTACGCGAGGAACTAAGCACAGATCCTGGGCGTTTTTTCCAAACAATTCTTTCCCTCGAATCGTTTTTATCTCAAGCTGCATTTTGAGGAGTTGTTCCTGGAGATTCTCCATTGAACCACGAGCGTTCGTGTTATTTCCGGAGTGTGATGAACTTCTTCGTCGTGGTAGCGGCACTACGAAGCGGAGTTCAACATGATCGGTTGAGAAACCGACATTGTTACTTGTGGAAAGTTATTCCACGTTGTGGAGTGAACGTGGCGTTTGGCCGCAAAGTAGGTATTTCAAGCGAGGTTGTTTGAGAAGTCGGTTGGCGAACTCCAATGCCGGGTTAAAAGGCATTCCCATGGATAGCCCTCTCGCATGCTGAAAGGTGAACTATCGACCGTGATGCTGGAGTAGTAGTATCCTCTCGTTGCTGCTTGGTTTGACCGCCGATGTTGCTTGTTGACTTGCTCGTGGCAAGCGAGTTGACCAAAGATGTGAGTCTCTCCACTTCTTCTTGTAGTGTAGTTACCGTACACGGAGTTCAACGTTTTCTTGCACAAAATTCTCCATTACTTTTCTTCTTTTGATCCGGTATCGACGTTCGAGTTGGTCGGACGCAATGAGAAACTCTAAGACGCGATACGACAATTTTTCTATCGAAAATGATGCTCAAAACTGTGAATGATTAGACTCTAGATGATAGACTTAAATGCAAAGTATGATGCATGAATATGATTGTAAAGAAAAGAAATTTCCAAAGAATTTACGCTAAACGAGATATTTCTGGCAAATATTTGGATGGAAAACACAAATTTTATTGATTAATGAAGGAAGATTACAACAATTGTTTTTTTTTTGGAGCATTGCTCACACAAATGATAAAATAAATGATAAAATTACAAACTAAATTAAACTAATTAAACGTCTTCGTCGGATGACGATCCAAAGGCTTGATGCAGCTTCAGCTTCAGGATTTCCTTCCCATAGTGAGCTTTTAGTTTGGCTTTCTCGGCTTTTAGCTTGCTAATGACTCTCTTCCACTCGTTGGGAGCGGGCTTGCTGGTTGTCATTTCCTCGAGCTTTCTTTTCCTTTCCTTGACGTATTTCTGGATGGCGTTATCCTTCTGGCGAATCTTCTCATCTTTCTCCATGAGTCATTCATCCTGGAAGTAGAGCGTCTTTTCATGATCTTTGACTTGCTTCTTGAGCTTCTCATTCTCAAGGTTAGTCTTAAGGAATTTGCTTTCCAAAGCTTTTTTCTCAAATCTTATCTTGGTCAAGGCTTCTTGGTATTCTCCCACAGCTTCAACGGGAAAATTTGTCGATTTGGAAGCGACTGAGAACATGGGATCCTCATAAGCGTAAGGCATTTGGAATTCATTCGCTCTTTTCTTTATCCAAGAAGTGTAGGTTTCCATGGCTATGATAACACGAAATCATATCGTTTATTTTACATGAAATTAGCCCGTTTTGTATCACTTTGACCCGATTAACTCCCGAATATTTCGAGATTGTCATTACTTTTTGCAGGTATTCACAACTTAGCTCAAAACAGAAGAAAATATGAAACAATGCAAGAAAACACCAAAAGAACAGAAGAAAAAGATTAAACTGTCAAAGATTACAGATTTTGTAGCTGTGACGGTCGTAACGCCCAGGCCACGACCGTAAGCCATCTTGAAGAGTGTTACGACCGTAACACACCCATGACGACCGTAACACGGAGAAAACACCAACCCTGCTCGTAACACAAAGGCCACGACCGTAACGCGCATTACAGTTAAATTAGAAGAGCAGATCGTGGCGAGGCTTTGACTGAAGGAGTTTCTAACACTCCTGTTTTCTCTCAACCACAGAAGCCACGTTCTAAAGGACTAACCCACGTCCCTATATTCCAGGAGATTCTCAAGGCAAGCTTCGTGACAAAGTTTCAAAACTCAACTGCCGATCCTAGTTCTCTATAAATACCTCAGCCTTCAACATCAAACACACAGAGCATTTTAGAGTTTAATTGTGCGGAAGCTCTGCCGGATTGAGAACCATTTGTAACCGTTTACATTCTTTTCATGCTTTTCAAATTTCCTTTGTTTTAATTCTTTGCCCAAATAATAATTTCCAACATCAGGAAATTATTATTCTAGTTAGGATACATTTATTTCAAGCTTCAGATTTAGTTTTGCATTTCGAATTTTCCGAAGTCCGACTCTCCGATCCGTGGAAGAAGGATATAGGATACTGCTTTATTTTCAGGTTTTTTATTTTTGCAATTTGTTACAAGTATTCTTTAATAAATTAATGCAATTTAAATTATTATTATTTATAATGTCCAATTTATATTTGTTTGCTTTTACTTCCTGTACGTTAGTTTTAATTTCCATGGCTAGCTAAACCTTTAGTGTCGGTATGGGATAGTAAGAGACATTAGGCATCTGATCAACAACTTAGGCTAAAACCTTAATCAACTTAACTCGTTATAACTTTTATGCTTAAAACAAAACCTTCGTACGAAAGTAAGAAGATAAATAGGTTAGATCGAGACCACGAAGTGTGAGGTTTTTAACCGGATAGCTAAAGTTAGGCATTTGATTTAAATAGTGAAAGCGCTTTAAAACAGATTAGAATTAATTAAGTTTCCAAAAAGTATTTCTAAACACTTATAGGCTAGCGAAAGCAGGTATAGGGCTTTAGACGTATAATCCGAGATAAGACCATGAAAGTGTGAGTTGAGGGTTTTTAAACTAATTAATTCTACGGACAAACCAAGTTGACCATCCTTATATGCCTAAGCCAGATTAGATCCTTTAAGTCGACTCTATTACATACCGACCATTTTATTTCATAATTACTTTAGAACCAATTAATTTACCTTCCTTAACCTTCCTAAAACCAAACGTGACAATTTCCGCCTTAGCTAAACAAACTTTACTTTCCAGCACTAGAGTGATTACAAAGTCCTTGTGGGATCGACAATCTTTTATTACTACCGCGATAGGCTGTGCGCTTGCAGTTAAGATTCCGTTAGACACATTAGGTTTATCGCACATCAAGTTTTTGGCGCCGTTGCCGGGGACTTTGATCTAGTCACTAGTGCACTCTTAAAGTAGCACTGTCTAGGCTAAGGCAACTATTTATTTTCCCTTTTGTGTATGCCAAATACGCTCAAGGCGGTACTTTGCATATACCCATTTACGATATCGGCGTTATCTTGATTAAGAAGACGAATTCAAGAGTACCGTGCACTCAACAATCTTCCGCCGTCTGTTCTTCCAGATCTCGACGAGTTACGAAGAATGGCTGATCCACCTCCTCCTCCTCGTCCTCTTAAGGATTACGCAGTTCCTTCTCAGCGGAGCCTCATACAGATTGCAGCCTGCTATTGCTCAAACGATTTCGAGCTGAAACCTCCGCTTCTTTCCGCTCGCCAGAACCATTTCTCCGAGCTCCTACCGACGACCCTAATCTACATCTATCCGTGTTTGTGCAAGACGCAGACCGTGAAAGCGAATGGAGTAAACCCCGAGGCGATCTGACTATTTCCTTTTTCTTTAAGAGACAGAGCTCGTGCTTGGCTTCAATCTCTTCCGCCAACTCAATCACCACTAATGAGTTGAAGAAAGTCTTTTTAGCTAGATATTTTCCTCCAAGCAAAACTGCTATGCTCAGAGCCAACATCAATGGTTTTAAACAGAAAGACAATGAATCTTTATTCGAAGCATGGGAACGATACAAGGATATGCTAAGACTCTGCCCTCATCATGGTTTAGAAGAATGGTTGATTATTCACACATTCTATAATGGTCTCTTGTACAACACAAGATTAACCATAGACGCTGCTGCTGGTGGCGCACTGATGGATAAACCATATGCCGAAGCGAACCAACTTATCGAAAGTATGGCTCAGAACCACTACCAATGGGGAAGCGAGAGAGTTAATGTAGAGAAATCTCACCCAAAGGATATCAAAGCCGAAGTGAACAGCCTGGATCAAGTTAATGCCAAAGTGGAAGCTCTTACCCAAAAATTAGAGAATCTTTCCGCCACTCCTGCAGCTACCGTAGCTGCAGTGATTCCAACTTGCGATTTATGTGGTATTCAATCACATCTTGCTCCAGAATGTCCTCTTTTGACCGGAGTACCAGCCGAACAAGCTAACTACGTGCAAGGAAATCCCACAAGAATACGATAACCCGTGTTGGAAGAATCATCCAAATTTCTACAAAGCAACAATGCGTTGTATGCCCCTCGACAAGCTCCTGCTACACCACCTGGTTATCCAAAAGCTATCCCGAATCATCCTAATAACGGACCTAATACTTCCAACATTCCTAGGAAATCAAACCTCGAAATTATGATAGAACACTTCATTGCTTCTCAATCCCAGACCAATAAGGATGTTTTAAATCGAACTTACATACTAACGAGCAAATTAAGCAATTAGCTAGCAAGGTCGATGCTTTAGCTACCCATAACAAGATGCTTGAAACTCGATTTCACAGTAGCTCAACAGCAGCACCTACTGCTGCTCCCGCCGAATATTTCCGTCAACCACAACCTAACCCAAAAGGACACGCTAATGCCGTGATACTTAGGAGTGGAAAAGAACTTGACGGACCTGTTGATCCAAGACTAGAAAACCCACTATGTATCGAAGCAAGACAAGCCGAGTGAAAACGAGCGACGAAAGAAAAGGAAAACGAAACTCAAGAGGTCAGAGAAAAGAGAAACCTTATGTGCCTCCACCGCCCTATAAACCACAAGTTCCGATCCCGAGATTAACAAATTCTAAATCGATGAGCCAATTTAAGAGATTCGTGGAACTTCTGAAACAACTAAATATCACAATACCATTCACAGAAGCCATTACTCAGATGCCATCGTATGCTAAATTTCTTAAAGAAATCTTATCTAACAAGAAAAAGTTAGAAGATAACGGAACAGCATCTTTATCACGAATGTAGTGCTATCATTCAGAATAACATGCCTCCTAAGCTAAAAGACCCAGGTAGTTTCTCTATACCCTGTAATATTGGAAAATTTGTCATAGACAAAGCTCTATGCGACTTAGGAGCAAGTATCAGTGTCATGCCCTTATCTATTTGCAAAAAGCTGGAAATGGGAGAACTTACACCTACAAAAATGTCTGTTCAATTAGCTGACCGATCAGTTAAATATCCTGTAGGTATACTGGAAAATGTTCCAGTTAGTATAGGTCAATTCTATATCCCGACCGATTTCATAATTATGGACATTACCGAAGATTCAGTTACCCCTATCATATTAGGAAGACCATTCCTAGCCACAGCTGGAGCTATAATTGATGTAAAGAAGGGCAGATTAACATTCGAAGTCGGAGAGGAAAAAGTGGAATTCATCCTCACTCAATTTCTACAAGCACCCGCCATGAATGACACATGTTATTTACTTGATATAATAGATGAGTGCGTGAGAGAGATGGAAGCTAAATGCACCACATATTCAAATAATGAAAATTGAAACCCTCCGATATTCAAGACGATAATTGGCTAGAACCATACAAAGATGACACTAAGCGAAAGTCTAGCACTTACACCTAATCATATGCCATGTCCCAAGAAACCAAAACTAGAATTGAAAGTTTACCTAAAATTTACGATACGAATTCCTTGATACCGAACAAACTCGACTGTGATAGTGAATTCCAGTTTAGGACCGCTTGAAACTGAAAAACTTTTAGACGTTCTAAGGAAATATCCTACTGCGTTAGGTTACAACATATCAGACTTAAAAGGAATTTGTCCTTCAATTTGTATGCATCGTATTCTATTAGAAGAGGATTGCAAAACTCTCGAGAACCTCAAAGAAGAATCAACCCGATCCTCGATCGTAGTCGAGATGAAATCAAAAAGCTAATGGAAGCGGAATTATATACCCGATCTCCGACAGTAAATGGGTTAGCCCAGTGCATGTCGTACCTAAGAAAGGAGGTGTTACTGTCGTGAAAAACGCACAAGGCGAATCGATAACACAAAGAGTAGTTAGTGGACATAGAGTGTGCATTGATTATAGAAAACGAACAAAGCTACTCGAAAGACCATTTTCCTTTACCCTTTATTGATCAAATGTTAGAACGATTAGCCAAACACTCCTACTTTTATTTAGACGTTATTCCGGATTTTTCCAAATTCCTATTCACCCGATGATCAAGAGAAGACTACATTCACGTGTCCCTATGGAACGCTCGCACGATTTAATGCCGTTTGGGTTATGTAATGCTCCTGCAACTTTCCAACGATGTATGATGGCCATCTTCGCAGATTTCATTGACAACATCATGGAAGTGTTTATGGACGACTTCTCTGTGTGCGGACAAAGTTTCGAAGGATGTCTATCTAATTTAGAGAGTGTTTTAGAACGATGTGAAAGTGAACCTTGTGCTTAATCGGAAAAATGCCATTTCATGGTCGAGAAGGAATCGACTTGGACATGTTATTTCCAATAAAGGAATTGAAGTTGATAAAGCTAAGATAGAAGTGATTAAAGAACTCCAACCACCTAAGACCGTTCGAGAGATACGAAGTTTTCTAGGACACGCAGGTTTTTACCGACGTTTTATTAAAGATTTCTCGAAAATTACAAAACCACTTACCGGTCTATTAATGAAGGATGTTGAGTTCATATTCGATGACGATTGTCTTAAAGCTTTTGAAACCCTTAAAGCGCACTTATTTCGCACTAATCATGCAACCGCCCGATTGGCGGTTACCTTCAAATCATGTGCGATGCCGTGATTATCTTGAGGCGCAGTTCTTGGACAAAGAAAGGATAAGAAACTTCACGCAATTTACTACGCCAGCAGAACGCTAGACTCAGCTCAGATGAATTACGCCACAACTGAAAAAGAACTCTTAGCCGTGGTCTTCGCGCTTGACAAATTTCGTTCTTACCTTGTAGGAGCAAAAATCATCATCTACACGGACCACGCTGCTATCAGATATTTACTTGCCAAGAAAGATGCAAACCGAGACTCCTCCGATGGATCTTGCTTTTACAAGAATTTGACCTGGAAATTAAGGACAAGAAAGGAACCGAAAACGTCGTAGCGGATCATTTATCCCGTTTGGAAGGTATAAAACCCGAACAAGTGCCAATTAACGACGATTTTCCGTATGAACATCTGATAGCACATATGATAAGCGACCTAGCTCAATTGGATTTACATAAGCCAGAAGCTAAGGAAGTCATGGAAGCCATTGACATGACCATAGGATTGCCTTGGTATGCAGACATCGTTAATTATTTAGCTGCCGGTGCGCTTCCACCTGACTTAACTTACCAACAGAAGAAGAAATTCTTTCATGATCTCAAGAGTTATTATTGGGACGAACCATTTTTATTCAAACGAGGACCTGATGGAATTTTCCGCCGTTGTATACCCGACGAAGAAATAGAAGACGTCATTTCCCATTGTCATTCATCTCCTTATGGCGGACATGCTAGCACCTCTAAAACGTGTGCCAAAATCCTCCAAGCCGGCTTTTTCTGGCCTAACCTGTGGAAGGATGTCCACATCGCCGTTAAAAACTGTGATCGATGCCAACGCACCGGTAATATCTCACGACGCGATGAAATGCCTCAGAAAGGAATACTTGAAGTTGAAGTCTTTGATGTTTGGGGAATAGATTTCATGGGACCTTTCCCATCTTCTTTTGGAAACAAGTTTATACTGTACGATTATGTTTCAAAATGGATCGAGGCAATAGCTTCTCCTACAAATGACACACGAGTGGTGATAAAGCTTTTTAGGAATATAATTTTCCCGCGTTTTGGTGTTCCTCGACTTGTTATTAGTGACGGTGGATCTCATTTTATTTCGAAGATATTTGATAAATTACTATCTAAATATGGAGTGAAACACCGTAGCAACACCTTATCATCCGCAAACTAGCGGACAAGTCAAGTTTCGAATGAGAGATTAAACAAATATTAGAAAAAACTGTCGCTATTTCTCGAAAAGATTGGTCATCCAAGCTTAACGAAGCTTTATGGGCTTATAGGACAGCTTACAAGACTCCTATCGGAACTACACCTTTCAAACTTGTCTACGGAAAATCCTGTCACCTCCCAGTAGAATTAGAGCATAAAGCTTATTGGGCGATTAAGACACTCAATATTAACTACACTGCTTCACAAGTAGAAACGAATCCTCGATTTACATGAACTGGAAGAATTAAGACTAGACGCTTATGAAAACGCTAAAATCTACAAAGAACGCACTAAAAAATGGCACGATCAGCGTTTATCTCGGAAAGAATTTAGTGTGGGAGATGTCGTACTTTTATTCAATTCTAGACTTAGACTTTTCCCTGGAAAACTTAAATCTAGATGGTCCGGTCCTTTCGAAATTACAAAAGTATTTCCTAGCGGAGCGGTAGAAATTAAGGATAGAAATAGTGCCCCGTTTATTGTAAACGGGCAGCGGTTAAAACAGATCATCGATAGATAATAGAGATTATACGAATAAGCTTAAACTCGAAATTACCACCTATTTCTCCCGACTAATCTTTCACTAGGCATTTCGTCAGGCTTATGACGTTAAAAACAGCGCTTCATGGGAGGCAACCCATTTTATTTGTTTTGTTTGCTATTCTATTTACTATCTTGTTTTTGTTTGCTATTTTGTTTATTTTATTTGTTTTGGTTGCTATATAAGTACTTTTCATCTTTTTTCAAACTTTTATAAACTACACGATTTCAAAACAATTTTACTTGCTCTGATTTCGAAAAGTCTTTTTCTCTTTACTTTCTCCTCTACTCTGTTTCCCCGATTTACTTTTACTATGGATCCCCCACAGAATTTTATGGAAACCACCTTTAGAGGTAGAAACCAAAGGAGACGATTTGAGGCTCTGTCTCAAAGAACCATCGCTTAACCACATTATGATGAACCCACTATGGACACTTTAGGCATAACTGACAGTGTTTACTACATGTTTAACCAGTTAGGATGGGAGCGAGCACACCTAAAAAATAGGTTTATCACTTACCGAGAACTCACCCTTGAATTCTTGAGTTCCTTAGTTTACATCCCTGAACATGGTGTCGGAGCCCGCAAAGGAATTATTGCCTTCAGACTTTTTGGTATTGAGTTCACCTATAACCATAGGGACTTAGCTGCTCTATTAGGATTCCCCAGTGGACCCTTAGCATTTACTACCCCTGAGGCTGATTTATTGGATTTTGAGCTGGACTATTTCTGGGGTACTTTAACCGGAAACTATCACCCTGACCCAGAAAGCATGGATAACAATGAAATACATAACCCAGCCATCCGTTATTTCCATAGGATTCTTGCCCACACCCTGTTTGGAAAAGAACAAAACCAAAATGCTGTATCTAAGGATGAACTATCTCTGCTTTATTATTTAAACACAGGACGCCCTGTTAATGTTGTCCCACTCCTGATGAAGACCTTTACCCGCATTAGTGAGGACCCTAATGTTCCTGTCAGTGTGGGAGGATTGGTTACAATGATTGCAAATGCTCTTGGACTTCGTTACCAACTTAATAACTGTGCACCATTTGGATCAATTAGGCCTATGAATATTGAATTCTGTTTCAACAACATGATAATAGGAAATTTAGGCCCTGCACCTTATGATTACCTGATAAGAAACGAAGTTGTTACTCTTTTTACCCTTCCGAACCATGCCCGAGTTAGTGTCCATAACCGTGATAATTGGTTGTATGAATTGAATCCACCGACCAACCGAGACACCGAAACACCACAATCATATTTTGTTGCTGATAATTTCATGTCGAAACGAAACAGATCCCAAACTCCTCGCTACCATGACTTTACAAATATGGTCACAAGTAGGCCCCGACATAAACCAAGGAGAAAACCCTACACATTTAAACACCATTCGACCACTTTGGATGCTTATAAAGCGGACATTGATGGAATAAAGAATGAATTGAAGACTATGCTTGGATCTTATTGGTTTGGTGACATCACAAAGGAGCAATTCTATAACATCACCCAAGCTTTAGAGATATTAAAGGAAAAATTGGATGAAGCGGTTCTTAGTTTTAGTCTTTTAGTTTTTTCGTTTTCAATTCTTAGTTTTAGAATTTTCCTATTCCGTTTTGTTTCTAGGTAGTTTCAATTCTAGGTTAAATTACCGCATTTCAATTTACAAGTCAATTTACTTCCTGTCAGAAAGAACAAGCTACTTGATTTGAAGTAATGCAATTGTTTTCAAATTTTGAATCTTTAAATCATTATAATGCTTACAATGTTTTATGGTTTTCTGCTCTATTGCGATTTAATTATCCATATTGGAATATGTATGTTGAATGGAATAGTATTATGTTTATGTTGGAGTATCTGAGATGTTCTGCTTGATATATAATGTTACTCCTTGCAAGTATGTTCATTCGCTTAAATTTGCAAAATTTGTAGCTCTTCGATCGTCATCATTCCCCACGACCGTAACACGCCCTTCAGCGCGCGCGCTCGCCTAGGTGTTACGACCGTAACACGGGCTACATCATAACCACAGTAGCGCGTTTCCTTTTCTTCTTTCCTCAACCTTTCTTCTTCTTCTTCCGTAACTTATCAACCATCCCACTCCCTCCATTAACCAACCATTAACTCTATTCAACCCACCATCAATCCCTCTCCACTTTCAAACTTCCCACCATCTCTTTCCACTCTATATATTCACATTACCCGCATTATCCTCTCATTCACCCATTCCTAAACCGTACCCTTTCTCACTCAACAATCCTTGCATGCAAATGGCAAACAATCCCCAACCTATTCCTGGCGTTGTCCTACGTAATGGTGAGCAAGGTGAAACTCAACGCATCAAATTTTTGAAATTCCAACGTCGTGGTCTGCACCCCACTGTATGTTGATCTTGTTGCTTGAGGGACCTTGGTTTGCTTGAAGGTGTTCAACGCCTTCTTCAGAGTGTCAATCTGTGGAGCCTGTGCAGCCAACCCCAACCCATTTACGAGACACTCACTCTCGAGTTCCTCAGTTCCTTCTGCTACATCACTCCGCCTGGTTCCACTAACCAACTTTACGTGTCGTGAAGTTTCGCATATTTGGTACCGAACGAGTTCTCTAACGCGCTCGGACAATTGTTGATTGCCGAGGAAGGTTCCCATCTTCGCAGACAACTTTGGAGAAGCATCTTTCGACCTTTGGCATCGTCTCACCAATAACCGAGCTCACCCTACGATCATCTCAACGCCACCCAATCCACAACCCGCCATACGCTATTTCCACCGCATTCTAGGCAACACAATCTTCGAGAGACAAGAACCACAAGTTAAACTCAAGGAGTTCTTCATGCATTGCGCATTCTCGGGTCGAAAATCAATGCCGCACCTTTCCTCCCGCCCATATCCACTCCATCGCACTGGGTGGAAAACCTTTCTATTTTGGAGGGCTTGTCACTTCTCCGCTTTAGCACTAAACCATGGTGACACCCTTGGTCATCTACCATCCCGACCTCCGTTCCTGCCACTCTTGACCATTGCAAATCGCTCACCTCATCTACGCGGACGATGGAAAATTCCATCCGGATCCAAAACCGCGTTATACTAATATTGTTTTGCCTTGCAGGATCGTATCGACCCTCGTAACCGAGCCAACGGCTTTTCAACCTTGAAGACCACAAGGCCCCGCTGCTCAAGAAGAACCTCATGTCGGCCCACGATGAGATGCGGGAAGAACTGGATAGAGCTATTCCGTGCACGACATACCGAGTCTTACGCTCCTCCACCTCCGTCTCTTGACGAGATCCTCCGAGCTATCCACCATCAAAATCTTATATCTTCCAGAGCCGAGAGGGTGCATCAGGAGCGCTTCGACGCCTTAGTTGCACAAAATGCTCAAATCTTAAGTGGTCAGTGCTCGACGAATGAAAGGCTTGATGAAGTGCTAAGCGAGCTGAACGCTCTGAGAATGGATGTTTCATCTTTTGGACCACGAGCACCGACCAAGCTACTCCTTCCGAAGGTCAGAACCAAGCCACGGGTCGCCAGTAGTTTTTCTTTTTCTTGTTGTTTTCCTTGTTTTCCGTTGTATCTTTTATTTAACCTCGTCATTATATCATAACATTGAGACAATGTTTGATATAGTGTGGGAGGAGTACTGCAATTTTAATTTCAGAACGAGTAATTTCATTTCTAATTCAGTTATATTTCGTTATTTCATTTTCTCCCCGTTTTAATTAGCCATACCAAAATTTTTCACCTTTTACATTCACATAACCGTTAGTTACCTACTTTAACTGAAATCTTAGTTAGAAGGCCGAGAGCGATCCAACGAGAACTATACGATTATGACATCTTCGACTCCCTATTTACGCGAATCGTCTCTATTTCCGTTATACCGATACTTTCAGTTTTAAGTCTTAAATTAGCCCCTAGTAGTTTATTCTAGCAGTCGGCACCAGTCTTAGCACAAGCCACGTGGAAAGCCGATGAATATAAGTGGATGATCTCAGTAGTTTATTCAGAAAAATGTTACATGATTTAAGGAAATAGCCAAGGCACCAATTAAATTGGGCGATCCTCACCCGATCGTTTAATCCAACGGATGCGGAAGCTTTTATTAAGTAACGTAAGAATCCATTGTTTAGGTGGTTCGGTCGCTTGAACTTGGTAGGGGTACTACGGTCCGATCCCCCGCATCTTACAATCGGATAAAAGAGGTTGCCACATAATTGTGCCAGAAACCGTTGTGTTTTGATCAGAACCACTAACCGGCTATTCCACTACGTGCGTGTAAAGATAATGGGCTTAATGTGATTGCGCAAGAACGAAACCGGGTGAAATAGGAACGAAACCTTGAGTTGAATTATAACGTATGATTAGGCTTTTGTTTAAAACGGATAGTCGTCGACTAGCTTGTTGCTTGTGTCATTAGCGTATCGTTGTTGTTTCATTCGATTTTCTTGGCCGAACTAACCTAGGATCTCTTGTAACAATTTGAAAACAAAAGGTATACTAGTTATGTGCGTTTATAAAACTTGTCCGATATTTTTAAAATTGATTATTTTGCTTGAGGACAAGCAAAGGTTTAAGTATGGGGGAATTTGATAACACGAAATCATATCGTTTATTTTACATGAAATTAACCCGTTTTGTATTATTTTGACCCGATTAACTCCCGAATATTTCGAGATTGTCATTACTTTTTGCAGGTATTCACAACTTAGCTCAAAACAGAAGAAAATATGAAACAATGCAAGAAAACACCAAAAGAACAGAAGAAAAAGATTAAACTGTCAAAGATTACAGATTTTGTAGCTGTGACGGTCGTAACGCCCAGGCCACGACCGTAAGCCATCTTGAAGAGTGTTACGACCGTAACACACCCATGACGACCGTAACACGGAGAAAACACCAACCCTGCTCGTAACACAAAGGCCACGACCGTAACGCGCATTACAGTTAAATTAGAAGAGCAGATCGTGGCGAGGCTTTGACTGAAGGAGTTTCTAACACTCCTGTTTTCTCTCAACCACAGAAGCCACGTTCTAAAGGACTAACCCACGTCCCTATATTCCAGGAGATTCTCAAGGCAAGCTTCGTGACAAAGTTTCAAAACTCAACTGCCGATCCTAGTTCTCTATAAATACCTCAGCCTTCAACATCAAACACAGAGAGCATTTTAGAGTTTAATTGTGCGGAAGCTCTGCCGGATTGAGAACCATTTGTAACCGTTTACATTCTTTTCATGCTTTTCAAATTTCCTTTGTTTTAATTCTTTGCCCAAATAATAATTTCCAACATCAGGAAATTATTATTCTAGTTAGGATACATTTATTTCAAGCTTCAGATTTAGTTTTGCATTTCGAATTTTCCGAAGTCCGACTCTCCGATCTGTGGAAGAAGGATATAGGATACTGCTTTATTTTCAGGTTTTTTATTTTTGCAATTTGTTACAAGTATTCTTTAATAAATTAATGCAATTTAAATTATTATTATTTATAATGTCCAATTTATATTTGTTTGCTTTTACTTCCTGTACGTTAGTTTTAATTTCCATGGCTAGCTAAACCTTTAGTGTCGGTATGGGATAGTAAGAGACATTAGGCATCTGATCAACAACTTAGGCTAAAACCTTAATCAACTTAACTCTGGTTATAACTTTTATGCTTAAAACAAAACCTTCAACACGAAAGTAAGAAGATAAATAGGTTAGATCGAGACCACGAAAGTGTGAGGTTTTTAACCGATAGCTAAAGTTAGGCATTTGATTTAAATACGTGAAAGCGCTTTAAAGATTAGAATTAATTAAGTTTCCAAAAGTATTTCTAAACACTTATAGGCTAGCGAAAGGTGTATAGGGCTTTAGACGATAATCCGAGATAAGACCATGAAAGTGTGAGTTGAGGGTTTTAAACTAATTAATTCTACGGACAAACCAAGTTGACCATCCTTATATGCCTAAGCCAGATTAGATCCTTTAAGTCGACTCTATTACATACCGACCATTTTATTTCATAATTACTTTAGAACCAATTAATTTACCTTCCTTAACCTTCCTAAAACCAAACGTGACAATTTCCGCCTTAGCTAAACAAACTTTACTTTCCAGCACTAGAGTGATTACAAAGTCCTTGTGGGATCGACAATCTTTTATTACTACCGCGATAGGCTGTGCGCTTGCAGTTAAGATTCCGTTAGACACATTAGGTTTATCGCACATCAGGCTACACAATTCTTTGCCTTACCTTTTCCTTTCTTTCGGATGTGATGCCAAGCTTTAATCATCCTAGCCTTCAATCCTTGGGAATCCTCTCCTTCATGATAGAAGTAGCTTTCCGTAAAACCGGAGGTTTACCGAATTTGATCCGAGTGACGTTTTGCTAGGAATGGGTTGTAGTTGATTCCCCCTTTCGCACCAATGAGAGGTACGTTGGCAAATTCTCCACAGCTCTCAATGATTTCCATCTCATTATTTGCCAAAGTATACCAATGGATATCGTCGTTTGTAAGAGACATGAGTCTTCTGGACCAATGCCACTCGTCTTTGTTTTCGCGGAAGATAGGAGATTTAGGCAGGTGTGAGACAATCCATTTGAAAAATAGAGGTACACAACACATGATAGTTCCGTCTCCTTGACGATTCCTATGATGAATAGAGACGTACGTGTCACCAAGCAGAGTGGATTTCCAATCGAAGATCCTTATGGCGTTGATATCAACGAAATTTGGGACGTTGGGAAACAACACCAATCCATAGAGGAGTAAAGCTAAAATAGCTTCAAAGGCTACCATACTACCGGCTTCAGAGAACTTGAGAGCCTTCTCCATTAGGAACTTTGAAGTTAGTCCTAAGAGTTTTCCTCTGGTAGTTAGGTTTTTGTCTATCTCAGATTTCTTTAAATGAGTCATTGTTGCAATGACTTGTGACTTGGGAATGGCTTCCAAACCATTGAAAGGCACTTTGTCTGATACTGAGATTCCTAGGATATGCGCATACTCTTCCAAAGTAGGCATCAACTGATAATCAGGGAAAGTGAAACAGCGATAGACTGGATCGTAGAATTGAACGAAGGTTTTGAGAAGTCCTTCATCGACGTTAGCGTTCAGAAGAGTTAAAAGAGTTCCATAGCGTTTTCTGAAATCCGAGGGATCTTCTACCAAGGATGTTAACTCTTTCAACTTTCCTACGTCAGGAATCCTAAAACTGTATCTTTTGGTGAATCTTCCTCTGGCGTCCATCACTCTAACCTAAAATATTTTACAAAGAAAAATCTCTAAATTCTTTGGAAATGGAAGAGAAATGAATTTTTTTGTTTTGAATGAATGAATGCATGAATGCAGCAAACATGGTTAGTAGTTATACACACGGTCAAGCGTTCGAAGTCACGAGCATGAAGCCAACGATAAGAATCAACGGGGTTAAGTTCTAAGGGCTTATTCATCTGTGAATCGGGTTCTACTGATAATACAGGCTCAACACTCCCTTCAAAACATTATTGGATTTGTTGAATACCGATGGTCCAATAATATTTTCAAGAGAAACTCGCTTTGATCGTAGTATCGCATGACAATTATTCTAGGCTTACACCCGAATAATCTCTGCACTACATCCTAATGGCGAGATGGTTTATGTGTTCTATAGTCCACTCACTTCTTAAGTTCCTCAAAAATACAGCGCAATTACTGCTAAACACAATACCTCAAGACAACCTCCATCGCAAGGAAATATTAACTTCGAAAGCATTGAACTGCTCACGTATTAATATCTCCACCTAGATCTTAAAATGTTTCTCAAATCCGGGTTAGGATTTCTTTCCATCAAGTGAAATCATAAAACAAACAATAAAAAAAAAGATATATGCATAATATGAAAGCTTATCCCCTTTCTTTTCTTTTTGGAAAAAAAAAAATCTTGGTGCTCTCGGAGTAACGATTTTCTTTTGGAAAATCAAAATTTTCAGCGTACTCCCAAGAGTCGCCATTTTCTGCTCGCGTTAAAGGTGACGGCTTGAGGATCGACGTGAGTTCGGATCTTCCGCACGCAACGATTTAAATCTTTTGATTTGTTTATAAATATCGAGCATCAAGCTTTATTATTTTCAACACAAGAAAGATGATTTAATGATTATGAAAAAGGAAAGTGAAATACCTCAATTGATATTGGTATGCGTAACGACTAGCGCAAACTAGACATAACGCATTGGGAGATTCGAGTAAGGGGATTGTTATATAAAGGAATAGATGGAGCACCCTAAATATATGTAGTTATCTACAGCTTTATATATGAATACGTTTGATATGTTTGTGTGTTTTAATTGCTATTTCTATGATTGGGAAAGTTTCTCCTTTGGGATTTTAAGAAACAGTATATTATGTGAGATTCTAGTGTTTGTTATTATTGTGCTCGCAAAGATCTGTGGATCTTCTGCATACATATCCCCTAGTGGTAATCAGAGCATTTGTAGCTCGGATCTACAAGGTTCTATGGTTTGTTTGGTCTGAGGGAGATAGAAATTTGCTCGGCAAGGATGAGACCTTGTGCCTACGTATTCTCAAAAGGATGTTGAGAAAGTCAGAGCAATCGTAGTTCCCACTTATGCTAGTGGAAAGCAACGGGATGTTAGTAAGAGACTGACAAATGTCATCTTAATGAAAAATGTATCTAATCTATTTCATCACATACATTTTTGAAAAGTTGTTTGATTAGAATCTTTCGTCGTAAGTATTAGGTGTTTTGCTTGAGTGTACAAGCGTTACCACTTACATGTTTAAGAAAGATGTTTGAAAAAGATGATTAAATCTTTTAACTGTAAGTATTGGGTGTTTTACTTGAGTGTACAAGCGTTACCACTTACAATTAAGAGATGTTTTTGTTTGAAAATAGTTTGAAAAGAGTTTGAAAAGTTTTGAAAAGCTTTGATTGTATGTGATGTAATGGATGAGATACTTCTTCCATAGAGATGATAGATGTCTAAATCTCAAGGAGAAATTGATTGGATTAAAGGGATGCTTTTAAGAAGCCCATGGGTCCTTGTATTGTTAGCCCAAGAGGAGGCATTCCGAGGGTCATCGAGGGTCCTTGTATGAAGCTCAAGAGAAAGCTATAGGGTATGGCTGGTTTTGGCTTGAAAGGGATTTCACCGAGAAATCATCCTTTTCTGAATAAGAGCAATTTCACCGGGAAACTTTACTCTGGGAATTTGAAAGTGATTTCACCGGAAACCATCCTTTCGGGTTCTATCTTAGCTGGTGATTCTTTGTATTGGAAGCCCAATAGGAGGTGTTAAGAGATTTCCTATCTCTTTCATTGTATGATGCCCAAGAGAAGGCTAAACTCAATGAGGAGTTCTTTTGAACGAAGCCCAAGAGGAGGTGACTCAACAGGGAGTGTTGTCTTATATGAAGCCTAAGCGGAGGCTAACTCTACGGGAGAGTTTCTTTGTACAAAGCCCAAGAGAAGGCTAAACTGTTGGAGATAAAAATATCTTGTATGAAGCCCAAGGAGGCTAGCCCATCTGGTGATGGATTGTCTTGTATGAAGCCCAAGCGGAGGCTAAACTCAATTGAGGATGAGTTATCTTGTATGAAGCCCAAGAGGCTATCTGGGGAACCTATTGATTAGTCTAATTGTTATGTTATAACTAGACATTGTATAAACAGTGTGTGTGTGTGATATGTATTCACGGAGTTTATGAAGGAAATATAAACAATGCATGATGTTTATTTACGAGTTTATGAAATATAAACAAGTGTCTGAAACGAACGTTTAAAACGAGCGTAACTTGATTATTCACAAGTTTGTACTGTGTACAAGGAAATGAATATGTACACGAACGAGTTTTTATGTACAAAGAAAGATGGATGTACATAGGAGGGTTGGGACTTACACCATAAGGGAGGCCCATTGATTTGAAAGCAGTTTCACAGGAATAATGCTCCTTTCAATGTCAATGGTATTCATGTAAAATGTCAGATGAAACGAAATAATTGATTGAAGTTTTATCTGTAAAGGTATCTGTAGTATGTATAGATAAAAGTTTGATATGTACAAGGAAAGATTGTGTATGTACATAAAGAATGTTTGGTTTGTATACACAAGTGAAGTGAAAACAAACGATCGAAGTTTGTCTGTACTTGAGTATAAAAAGAAGTATCTGTATTATGTACAGATAAAAATTTGTATGTGTTTTGAAAGTTTTTGATATGTACAAAGAAATATTATGTACATAAAATAATGTTATGGGACTTACACCGTGATGGAGGCCCATTGGTCAAAAAGAAATTTCGCTCAGAAGAAACCTTCCTTTAGAACCAATGGATTCAGCGTATAAACAAACGAATGAAAACGAAAGAAATTTGTTTATGTTTGAATATTAACAATGATGATTTGAGTATGTACAAGTAAAATTAAATATGTACATAAAGGATTGGGACTTACACCGTAAGGGTGGCCCATGATCGATCGAGAAATTCGAGAAAGAACGAATTTGATTTTATCGTTTAAATCGGATCGATCATGGTAAAAAGATGCAAGTTTGATGAAATGTTTTGAAAAATGATTTTGAAATGTTTTGAAATGTTAAGTTCGTTTATGAAAAGTTTTTGAAAAAAATCGGAAGTCGAAAACTTGAAAAATTCACCTTTTAAGGAGGTTTGAAAAGTGTTCAGAACGTCGTTTTTGGCTCGATTAAAATTTAATCAGATGAAAGTTTTTTCTGAAAATTTTTGCACTATCACAAAATAGATGTATTTATTGACAAGTGTTAAATAAATCATCTCAAAATGAGAAGTTTTGATTGGTCAAAAAAAATGTTGAAAGTTTGATAAAAAACATGAAAAAATTGAAAGTTTTGTAAAAAGAATGAAAAAAATGGTCCTGATGGGTGTTGAACCCATGACCATTAGGTGGGACGCGTGGCAAGAAGACTTAAGACCAAGCCAGGAACCACTAGACCAAACGTGCATCTGTGTTCAGTGGACTAACACACGTGTTAACATAAGAGAGGATTATTTGAATATTTGAAAATGAAGAACACCAAGAACACGCGCGCAATTTTGGGTTCGTGTTTTGATTTTCAGTTTGCCAAATCCGATCCAAAATCTTCGTTTCTCCATGAAATTCAATGATGTAAACATCAAAGTTGATCGATTTTGCACCACGAACATGAATATGGTTGTTAATTTCATTTATATTCAGTCTAGAACGATTTAGGTTTCGAAGAACATGATGAACCCTAAACTGAAAATCTTAAATTAAATCATGTGTAGTTGATGATTGTTTGATTTTATTGAGGGTTATCAATCGTTATGAGTGCAGAAAACAATTGGCCAAGAGTTTTTGTCAAAAGAATCAAGGAATCATGATAACCAAGTTCGTGTTCATACCTGGAAAAATGAGAATTGAAAACGATGCTAGAGTGTTTCCAGTTGTTGTTTCTTGATCATTTGAGCTTCATCGGCATGTATGGAAGTTGTGATGATAGCCTGCTTGCCTTGAATCCTTTCCAATTACTCCAGCCAAGTCCACCTACAGTTAATTCAAAGTGAAACTCGAAAATGGGGTTAATGGATTTACAGGTTGTTGTTCTTGTTTTGGATCAACTCCATGATGTATATGGATTGTGTTTGGCTGCTCAGAACTCAAAGGAATCAAGCCAAGCTTCAGTTTCGATTGTTATGGCAGTTTTGGAAGCTTATGTGCATAAGATGCAATTTCTGATTTCCAACCTTGTTCAAGTTAATTTTAAGTTTGGAACAAGTTTAATAATGATTATGCAACATGTTTGACACCAAAGAACTTCATGATTTTCACTGATTTTGTAAATTGCAAGTTTTTCAAAAGTTTATCATGTTTCTTGATTTGGAAGAAAGAAATGAGAAAGCATGATTCTTGCAATGCTTTGGTGTTGATTTAGGCTTGAAATGTGATCCTTTTATAGGCAAGAGATTCTGAAATTGTTAGGCAAGAAGGACAAGCCATTTGGTGATTCATGGATTGCTTAAGGGGCAAGAATGGTATTTCAAAAGCAAAAGGAACCTTCCTTTTTTACCATGTGCTATATTTTTACATTTTGATCCAATCCTTTCAATTATCACTCTAGGCTGATATTTATCAGTTCATCCATCCACTTGGCAAGGTTAGAAAGCTTCTAGATGAAGAAACACAAAAATGACCTATAATTTGATGTTTTGATCTTTGAAAATCAAGTTTCATGGAGCCTTATGTTTCAATTTCAAAAGTATAGATAGACTCCATGGATTTGAGAGTTCTTGGACATTTTGGAAAGATATTTCCACAAGCTACAACTTTCATGTTTTGAGTTTTTCAAATTCAAATTGGAACTTGGTGAAAAATGGCTTGAAGTTTGGAAAAGTAAGAAATTTCAACACTTAGAAAAATTTCTAAGTATAAAACTTTTGACTTTTGTTGACTTTTCAAATTCTTTGATTTTTATGATCATGATGGATCATTTGAAGTATTTTGATGTTGGAAAAAGTTTTGTTTTGAAAATTTGACCAAAAGTCAAAGTTTGACTTTTACGTAGATGAAATTTCATCGATGTTTAAACGATCGATGAATTCGTGAACCTCTGTGATGTTTTGAATCCATAAATTAGGTCAAGATGTTGTATCTAAGATATAATGACCAATCTCTATCCAAAAAAGTTATTTCTTGTTCAAAAAGTCAGAGAATTCTCATGCCCGATCAAAACCCTAATTGGTCGATCCTCGATTGATCTGTGAGAAAATTTGATATCTGAGGATTGAAGGTTGATGATTTGATCAAGATAGATCAAATAAGATGAGAAAATCTCAAACCCTAATTGGTTAGCTCTTGAATCAGATGAAAATCTGATGAAACCCTAATTTTGACCTGTGAGTGTTATACCCGATTAATGTTGTCTGAGCTGTTAGTTATGCGATGATGCAAATGTAAGGTGGTATATTAGGTCATAATTTGGGGTATGACAGTAGCATAGTTGTCTGCATGTTTTAATGTTTGCTCAAATATATAGGTCCCATAATCAAACTTTGCTTTTGTTCCAACAGCAAAAATAAATCTTCCTAGGCCAATGGAGATGGTGGACTTGTGATTTGTGGGAACTCAGTATCGCACCTATCTTGTGCAGAATTGCAAACTTGACACTCAGTTTGCTGGCAGTTAACTTTCCCTTTAATGGCCATTGTTTCACTTGCTTTGCAGTGATGGTTTGACAGACTTGGTTATCTGTTTCTTCAAGCTCAGGTTGAGCATCATCAGATCTTCCCAGATATTTGTTGATTACACTTTGAGAGAACTTCACTTTTCTCCCTCTCACAAACACACTTTTAAAATCTGCTGATCTTCCATTAGCACAACCACTAGTCAGATTAACAATGAACTCCTTCACCAAAATATCATAACAATTTGTAAATTTGACCACAGTTTTCATCAGCCCAACTTCCTTGATCAGGTCCATAACATCCTTGCATTCAAGGGCACTCCTGTTCAGCTCCCTTTCTAATGCAATTCTTTTCAGACAGACATACTTCCACCTGCTAGCACTCTCTGGATGGTGGAAAGAGATATTATCAATAGCCACTTCAGGAACTTTAGGCAGTTTTCCAAGAGAGGGCTTCTTTCTAAGTGGAATGTCTGTGACATTCTCTTCAACATTAAAATCAATCCTCGCGACGAGGGTTCAGGGACCTTTCTTTTCTTGACAATTGGAGTTCTCTTGGGCCTTGAGATGCTTCCAACAGACTTCATCCTACCCTTTCCTTTGGAGAGTCCAACCTTTTTGTCTTTTTCAACCTTTTCTCCAGCCTTGCTTTCAGCCCTAGGAGTCTCATGAACAACTTCAGCAACCTTCTCCTTGGAAGGACTTGGAGTAGCATTCTGCTTCCCTTTTCTATTCATCATCCTCTTAGCTATGTTAGGGTTAACACTAGCAATAAGGTCATTATCAGAGAATTCTTCATCAAGATCAATGACAGGAGGCTCAACATTTTGATCAGAGGTTTTCTCTGGAGATTTTTCCAGGTTGTCAGCAACAGGTTTCTCAGGAGATTCTTCAAGAATTTCATCAGAAGAATTCACTGGAGACTTCTCCATGTTTTCATCAGCAGGTTTTACAGGAGACTTAATGTAACACCCCATATTTTCAATTATTATTAAATTGGAATTGTAATTATTTAATTAATTAAAATTTGATTTTTTTGGGAATTATTGGAATATTAGAATTTTTAGAAAATAAATAAGAGGAGAGAATTTGAATTTATGGTGTAAAGAGTAGAAGGAGGGGTGTATGGAGTAAAAGCCTCTAATAATTTATTTTATTATTATTATTGTTATAGAATAATAATAAAAGATATAAAAAGAGGAAAAAGAGAATTGGGAGTAAAAAAAACTCTACTTAATCCTAATTAATTTATTTCTATTATTTGGCAAATAAAAGGAATAAATAAAGGAGGATAAAAGGAAAAGAAAAGAAGGTTATTTGGAAAAGTCACTATAGGTAGAAATTGGAGAAGAGAAGAGAAGAGAGGAAAAGCCAAACGTCAAATTCAAGGATCATCGCGAGGTAAGGGTGATTTCATTCAGATTAATATGCCTTATGGGTTTTGGGATACAATTGAATGATTGGGTATGTTAGAAAACTTGAATTAGATAATTCTAGGTTTGTAGGATTATCTCTAATTGTGTCGGATTATAGGAATTGGAACCATTAATGGGATAAATAATTAATAGGAATGATGGAAACATGATTTATGATGTTGTGTTGATGTGTATTGGTTGCATTTGGTGTTTCTAATGCTATAATTGTATGGGAATGAGTAAGAATGAATTGGGACATAAGTTGTCACAAAAACGAGATTTTGGTAATACTGGTCGGGAACCTTACTCTGGGAGGAACCGGTTCCCAATTCAAATTTGCAAAATTGGGACTTTTTCAACGTGGGAACGGTTCCCAGTATGGAGGAACCGGTTCCCCATAAAAATTCCAAGAGCGTGATATTTTTAATGTGGGAACCGGGTTCTCCCAGGGAGGAACCGGTTACCACTGTGTTGAATTTCAAAATGTTTAAAACTTCAAAAATTCATATTTTCCAAACCGTAGCTCCGATTTGAGTGCCGTTTTCGGCAGTATTTCTTAAATTAAAAATACTATCTTATAAAATAAGAAAATTATTATTTTATGAAAACTATTTTAAAAATAGTCGAATTCCCGATTTTTGTAAATTTTGGTATTTTGAGAATGGTGTAGAATTGGTTGTGAGTCGTTCTGACTTAGTGAATAAGGACTGATACTTATGTGTTGTGCCTGCTATCCATTATGATTGAGATGTGATCATGTGATATATTGGTTAGATTGTTTTGACAAGTTGAATGAAGATTGACGCTTATGTGTTGTTTTCCTTGTTGTTTATTCATGATTGTATTGATATCATGTGTTGTTGTCGATGTTGTATATTCATGATGGTTGTTGATCTCAGTTGTTATTGTTGTACATACTGGTGATAGTCTTACTAATTGAAGGGTAAGCGTTTGGCATAGTTATGCTTTGTGATAATTTATTTCATGATTATGTTGTGATCATATTCCGTTGAATTGATGTTGCATGCTTTTATGGTGCATGCATAAGCATTGTTTATGGTTCATTCCCATTATGCGGAAGTGAGCTTGCAGAGCCAATAAACTTACCAGGATACAGAGGTAGTGAGGCTAGATTCTTGACCCAGTGGTTATGGGCGAATCATGGATTGAGATTCTTGACCCAGTGGTTATGGGCGAATCATGGATTGCCGCTGTCTTTCCACATGTAAACGGAACAGTGGGTGAACTCGGTTCACGTTTGGTACCACATGCATAGAGTCTGCATTGCATATGGGATTGTAACATGCTAGGATGGTTTCCAGTGTTGCAATTTCCACTGATTGTTATATTTGCATAAATCATTGTGTGAAATGCAATTGTGAACTGAACGATGATTATGTTAATGATAGTGGACTAATATCTTGAATTATTCTGTGTATCTAAAGAACGTATAATGCATTTTATATTGGATAGAGATCTCACCCTTACTTTAATGATTTCAGATTAAAGTTAGCAGCTCAGGAGTCGGTGAGGATGGCTTATAGAGCTGTGTCGTGTTTTATCCGCGTGTGTCAGTGTCATGCTCTGATAGTTGTAACACTGGGGGAAACGCTTGTTTGATGAGTTTTATTTAATACTCCATTGTTTTAAATTATGTTGGGAATACTTATGAATTGAAGTTATTCCGGTTTGAGGTATTTTCCGCTGTGTAGAACATGAAGTTGATTTTTGAATAATCTATTTTATTTATTCCTTCAGTTGAGCATGATTACCGTTTGAGATTGAGAATTTTGTATTTTATTTTAATTGTGACATCCCTGTTTTCATGTTACTCTGATAAAATCTAGTTTGATATCAATTTAATTAATGTATTCGCAGGTTATTTAGAAGGGGTGTTACAATAGTGGTATCAGAGCATAGTCGATCGTGTGACCAGTGTCTTAATGTCATTATTCCTTTTGTATACGACATGTGTGTGAAACACTGTCGATACTTGCTTGTTTTTCCTAACTACTTGGTTGCAGGAGTGGTTTAGAAGCAAGTGGGGGAGAAGCTTTACTTCTCTGATATGTTCTGGCGTGAAGAGTTGGATCGATGTGTTATTGATTACATGAGTGCAAATGTTGGCTAGACTGTGTAGTTTCCAGAATTCGGAGGGATTACGAATTCAAGAGTTCAGTCTAACGGTCAGATAAAGTTCTCTTAAGGGGTAACAATTAGGTACTTGTGTTGTTCGCATCATTGGGAGTGAAGGACGATGTTATGGATAATGATGTCCCGGTTAGGTGTGAGTTCTAATGTTCCCATGGGAATAATAGCGACTCATCGTTTGAGAAAGATGTTGGATTAGCTTAAGGTTATCCTTGGGTTGAATGTTTGAAGTTAAACCAAGTGATTATGAATCGTTTTGATGAGTCGATGCATATTCTTGGCCTAGAAGATATTTGGTAATTAAGAAGGATGACTCTTAGAAGATGAAGCTGGTGTGGTTGGAATGTTGCAACACTTCCGGTTGATCGTGAAGTTGTCAGTGTGAGTTACCTCTTTGTGTTCTTGAAAAGATTGATTGTGTCAGTGTCAATGGTTGATATAAAGTATGCAATTGTGTGAATTGGTTATTGGAATTGTAACTTGACGCAATTAATCATGGTGAATGATGTGTGTTGCGGTATGTTGAAGTTAGGATATCAAATTTTGTATTCTATGATGTTTTGGGATTTTTCACTCTCACAAGGTGGAAATCGATTACCTATCACAGGGAATTGATTTCCTGAAGCTAACAACATTTTTCAAAAACTTGTAAAATTCATAACTTGAGTTTTGGATGTCTGATTTGAGTTCCGTTTGAAGCGTTGGAAAGATAATGTGATGAACTTTGTTTTAAAAATGGTTCCAGCACCTGGAAGTAATTTATTTATCATGCAGTGATGTTTGAGGAGAATCGGAGTTGTTGTTGATGTCGTTGTTGGTACAAAACTTATTTCTATGACACCATACAAGACGTCAACTTTAGAGTTAGGAAAATTGAAGAAGCTATTGGAAGATGCACAGAGAAATAGATTTGTAAAACCAAGTGTATATTGTTTTGGGAGCTCTAATTTCATTAGTCAAGGAGAAAGAAAGTAGTACGAATTGTGTGTGGATTTCTGATAACTGATTAAAGTGGTGATTGAGACTAAATATCTATTTCAAATTATTGGTGATTTGATGGATCAATTGGTTGGAAAGTATGTCTTCAGTAAAGTCGAATTGAGGTTAACTTACCTTCGTGGTCAGGTTAAGGATGAAGATAGTTAGAGAGAAGCTTCTAGAACTCGGTATAGGCATGTTGAATGTTGTGAGGTGAATTCCAACTTCGAAAGGGAGTAGAATTTTGTTAAGTTTTCATTGTGTAGATTACGGTATGAGGATATGAGTTTTCTTTATCATGTTATCTCAAGCGACGGTAATGCGGTAGACCCATCTAAGGATGACGCAGTGTTGCAGTGGGAAAATCCAAAATTAGTTGCGGGTATTAGAAGATTTTATGGATATAACTCGTAACAGTCACAGTTTATTTGAGACGAGGTCAAGAATGATATATTCTTAATGAATGAGATGTTGGTATTAGTAAGAATGTGAAAGTATTAGAGATGCAGCTTATGTCGATTAAGGATGGATAGAGTGACATTAGCTTTTGAGGAAAAGATAAGTGATGCTAGAAGAAAAAATAAATTCGATAGGAAATGCAATCATGTTTAAGATGTCGAAATATTGACATGTGTGAAGAAAATTTTGGGAGTTTCTTTTACCAATCATATGATGAGATGTATTACTGAGATTGCATTTGAAATAAGATTCAAATTGAACATATATGGATCCTAGATGTTATGAGATTTAAAGGAAGACTAAGAATTGTGAATGTCGTCAAAGTTCTCTGCATGGGTAAGGACTTCAAATGGAAACAAAATGAGTTATGGTGTATTTGGTATGTTAGCATTTCATGAGTGGGAAAATACTTAACATTTGTGTGATGCTAAGTGAGTGTGAAGAAGATTATATAAATTGTTTGATCGATGGTATCTCATCGTCGAGAACAAATGAGAAATAATTGTAGATGAAGTTGTAAACCTTAAAAGAAGATTATTAGACCATGGTGCTTGGGTGACTTCGAGCACGAGTTCTAAAGGAACGCTATTATAGTTTGGTAACGGTGGTTTATACTCCATTGTGATTGTCGGCTATCTATTGACAAATTGAGGAACTAATCACCCTTAATCTCTTGTTGATAATAGACGGGATCGTGTTGGATTAAATAGACTTATCTTGCAAGCTTGATAGTGTGTGAAGTGGTTGACGTTCTATTGAGAGGATAGTAGTTCATCAGTTCGCATGAACCTAAGAGGAAAATGGCTATTGAAAAGACTTGGAAATTTTTTCAGCAGGTCGGAGACTTGAGTGTGTATGCGAGTTGAAGCCGCAGAGTGGAAGGTTTAGAATGTAAAAAGGTGAACAATAATTTTCTGGTGGATATTAAAGAGAGTCTAAAGATAAATATGAAACTTGTGGAGCTGGTAGTTGATGAGAATCAAATGAAGATAATGACTTAAGGTAAATGATTAGAGTCGCGTAGCGGAAGCGTAATGTGATGCACTTTGTTATGCGAGTATGATTTTTTTAAGTCACAAATTAAACGTTAGAAGGTGTGGAGTTTATGAAACTATTAGAAATTTCAAAATAGAATTATTAGGTGAAAGGTTCTATGTATTATTGGTGTTACAGTCATTCTGATAGATGTATTAATTTGCAAGCTCGATCGTTGGAACGTAGCCTTGTGGTACTAGCATTGTGTATAAATGTTGTGGACATTGCGGTTATGTGGAGGTTCTTTTAATTGTGTTGCGGTGTAATGAAGTGATAAATCATGTATCCTAGAGTGATGGGGCAAGAAGTGAGATGAATCGATGCATTCTTAACCCGATAGCAACGGATCGTGTGGGATTATAGTGGTTGAATAGGAAGGATATTGGTTAGTGGTATTGGAAATGATGTCAAACATGATGTGATAGTTGGAAGGAAGGATCCAAGAGTCGTATCAGCAGTTATTAGTATCAAGTGAATTTTCGAGGACGAAAATATTCTAAGTGGGGGAGAGTTGTAACACCCCATATTTTCAATTATTATTAAATTGGAATTGTAATTATTTAATTAATTAAAATTTGATTTTTTTTGGGAATTATTGGAATATTAGAATTTTTAGAAAATAAATAAGAGGAGAGAATTTGAATTTATGGTGTAAAGAGTAGAAGGAGGGGTGTATGGAGTAAAAGCCTCTAATAATTTATTTTATTATTATTATTGTTATAGAATAATAATAAAAGATATAAAAAGAGGAAAAAGAGAATTGGGAGTAAAAAAAACTCTACTTAATCCTAATTAATTTATTTCTATTATTTGGCAAATAAAAAGGAATAAATAAAGGAGGATAAAAAGGAAAAGAAAAAGAAGGTTATTTGGAAAAAGTCACTATACGTAGAAATTGGAGAAGAGAAGAGAAGAGAGGAAAAAGCCAAACGCCGTAAATTCGAAGGATCATCGCGAGGTAAGGGGTGATTTCATTCAGTTAATATGCCTTATGGGTTTTGGGATACAATTGAATGATTGGGTATGTTAGAAAACTTGAATTAGATAATTCTAGGTTTGTAGGATTATCTCTAATTGTGTCGGATTATAGGAATTGGAACCATTAATGGGATAAATAATTAATAGGAATGATGGAAACATGATTTATGATGTTGTGTTGATGTGTATTGGTTGCATTTTGGTGTTTCTAATGCTATAATTCGTATGGGAATGAGTATGAATGAATTGGGGCATAAGTTGCTATCAAAAACTGAGATTTTGGTAATACAGGTCGTGGGAACCGGTTACTCCTGGGGAGGAACCGGGTTCCCAATTCAAATTTGCAAAAATTGGGACTTTTTCAACGTGGGAACCGGTTCCCAGTATGGAGGAACCGGGTTCCCCATACAAAATTCTAGGAGCGTGATATTTTTAAAATGTGGGAATCGGGTTCTCCCAGGGAGGAACCGGTTACCACTGTGTTGAATTTCAAAATGTTTAAAACTTCAAAAATTCATATTTTCCAAACCGTAGCTCCGATTTGAGTGCCGTTTTCGGCAGTATTTCTTAAATTAAAAATACTATCTTATAAAATAAGAAAATTATTATTTTATGAAAACTATTTTAAAAATAGTCGAATTCCCGATTTTTGTAAATTTTGGTATTTTGAGAATGGTGTAGAATTGGTTGTGAGTCGTTCTGACTTAGTGAATGAGGACTGATACTTATGTGTTGTGCCTGCTATCCATTATGATTGAGATGTGATCATGTGATATATTGGTTAGATTGTTTTGACAAGTTGAATGAAGATTGACGCTTATGTGTTGTTTTCCTTGTTGTTTATTCATGATTGTATTGATATCATGTGTTGTTGTCGATGTTGTATATTCATGATGGTTGTTGATCTCAGTTGTTATTGTTGTACATACTGGTGATAGTCTTACTAATTGAAGGGTAAGCGTTTGGCATAGTTATGCTTTGTGATAATTTATTTCATGATTATGTTGTGATCATATTCCGTTGAATTGATGTTGCATGCTTTTATGGTGCATGCATAAGCATTGTTTATGGTTCATTCCCATTATGCGGAAGTGAGCTTGCAGAGCCAATAAACTTACCAGGATACAGAGGTAGTGAGGCTAGATTCTTGACCCAGTGGTTATGGGCGAATCATGGATTGAGATTCTTGACCCAGTGGTTATGGGCGAATCATGGATTGCCGCTGTCTTTCCACATGTAAACGGAACAGTGGGTGAACTCGGTTCACGTTTGGTACCACATGCATAGAGTCTGCATTGCATATGGGATTGTAACATGCTAGGATGGTTTCCAGTGTTGCAATTTCCACTGATTGTTATATTTGCATAAATCATTGTGTGAAATGCAATTGTGAACTGAACGATGATTATGTTAATGATAGTGGACTAATATCTTGAATTGTTCTGTGTATCTAAAGAACATATAATGCATTTTATATTGGATAGAGATCTCACCCTTACTTTAATGATTTCATATTAAAGTTAGAAGCTTAGGAGTCGGTGAGGATGGCTTATAGAGTTGTGTCGTGTTTTATCCGCGTGTGTCAGTGTCATGCTCTGATAGTTGTAACACTGGGGGAAACGCTTGTTTGATGAGTTTTATTTAATACTCCATTGTTTTAAATTATGTTGGGAATACTTATGAATTGAAGTTATTCCGGTTTGAGGTATTTTCCGCTGTGTAGAACATGAAGTTGATTTTTGAATAATCTATTTTATTTATTCCTTCAGTTGAGCATGATTACCGTTTGAGATTGAGAATTTTGTATTTTATTTTAATTGTGGCATCCCTGTTTTCATGTTACTCTGATAAAATCTAGTTTGATATCAATTTAATTAATGTATCCGCGGGTTATTTAGAAGAGGTGTTACACTTAACAGTGGTGTCAGCAACAAATTTCTCAGGGGATTTATCAGAAAGATCATTAATGGGGTTCTCAGGGGATTTCCTAACATTGTCATCAGATGTCTTGACATTCTGTGTGACATCTGGATCAGTTGCTAAATTAGGGCTAGCAGATTCTTGATTCAAAGGAACAGAAACCCCAGGTACAGAGTGATTCTCATTCAGAATCCTAGTAACTATTCTAGCTATGGCTTGATGAACATATCTAGAACCCTCCCTATTAGCTATCTCAGGAGGAACAGAGGAAGATGGTTCAGTAGTCTTACCAGATGGAGAGACTTGAGACCTTCTTGCATGTCTGGTACGAAGTTTCTTGACCCTCCCAGGATCAGTTGCCATGGCACGTAGAGGAGTAACCTCCAGAACCTCAGTCTGCATTGGTTCTGCGTTTGACCTAAACCTAGAATAAGTGGGAGAGGGAGAACCAGCTTCCTTTGATGGTGAAGATGAGGATGACATGCTTTGTTGAGACATCTTGAGAGAATGAAAAAATAATTGACAGGAAGTTTGAGAGTTTCTGTTGAGGGAATGGAATGTGATACATTCAAATGGAAAAACTGGGATATATATATGACCCTTCCTCTTCTTAAATTTTTGAAAAGAGAGAGGGAAATAATTAATTAGCCCAATCACAATTAAATTAAATAAAATGTATATTTCTTCCCTTGTTGTAAGCAATATTAATTGCTACAACTCTTCATATTGACAAATACCCAACTTGCCCCTTAAATTCTCAAACTGACTAGCATCAAGAGCTTTAGTAAAGGTGTCAGTCAGTTGAAGTTCAGTGGCTACATGCTCCAATTTAATCACCTTCTCTTCCACAAGATCTCTGATGAAGTGATGTCTAATGTCAATATGCTTAGTCCTGCTGTGCTGAATAGGATTCTTAGAAATATTAATAGCACTCAGGTTGTCACAGTACAATATCATGACATCCTGTGTGACATTATACTCAGTCAGCATCTGCTTCATCCAGACCATTTGAGAATAACTTCTACCAGCTGCTATGTATTCAGCTTCAGCAGTAGATAAAGACACACAGTTTTGCTTCTTGCTGAACCAAGAAACAAGATTGCTTCCCAAAAAGAAGCATCCTCTAGAAGTGCTTTTTCTATCATCAGCACTACCAGCCCAATCAACATCACAATAGCCAGACATAATTGGTTCACATCCATGAGAATATAGCATACCATAATTGTATGTTCCACTCACATACTTTAGAATTCTTTTCACCTGGTTGATGTGACTTACTTTAGGTTCAGCCTGGTACCTTGCACACACTCCAACAGCAAAGGCAATGTCAGGTCTGCTAGCTGTTAAATACAGTAGACTTCCTATCATGCTTCTGTACAAGCTTTGATCTACATTTGTCCCACTTGTGTCTTTGGACAACTTTGGATGAGTAGGTGCAGAAGTCCTTTTATGACTGGCATTTTCCATTCCAAATTTCTTGACAATATTCTTTGCATACTTGCTTTGAGAGAGGAAGGTTGAGTCTTCCATCTGTGTGACTTGTAGTCCAAGAAAGTAAGTCAATTCTCCCATGAGGCTCATTTCAAACTCAGCTTGCATTTGATTGGCAAAATGTCTCACCATTTTATCTGACATTCCTCCAAACACTATGTCATCAACATAAATTTGAGCCACCATTATCTTTCCTCCTTCATCCTTTACAAAGAGAGTTTTATCCAAACCTCTTTTCCTGTATCCTTTATCAGTGAGGAATTTTGTCAACCTTTCATACCAAGCTCTAGGAGCTTGTTTCAGACAGACCATATAGAGCTTTCCTCAATTTGTAAACATGATCAGGAAAGTTAGGATCCACAAATCCTTTAGGCTGTTCCACATATACTTCCTTATTTAAGTATCCATTTAGGAAGTCACTTTTCACATCCATCTGAAACAACTTGAATTTCAGAATGCAAGCAACTCCTAGTAGAAATCTGATTGATTCCAGCCTGGCCACATGAGGAAAAGTCTCATCAAAATCAACTCCTTCAACTTGAGTGTATCCTTGAGCAACAAGTTTTGCCTTATTCCTGGTGACAACCCTTTCTGCATCTGACTTATTCTTGTAGATCCACTTTGTGCCAATGATGTTTGTTCCTTCTGGTCTAGGAACTAACTCCCATACTTCATGCTGTTTGAACTGGTTCAATTCATCTTGCATTGCTCCAATCCAATATTCATTAGTCAAAGCCTCCTTAACATTCTTTGGTTCAATCTTAGACACAAAACAAGAGTTTGAGATGATTTCTCTAGATCTTGTAATGAATCCACTGTTAGGATCTCCTATGATGAGTTCCTTTAGATGATCTTTCTGAATTCTGATGGAAGGATCTTTATTGGCTTCCTCAGGTTCAGCCTTTGGTGAAGTAGGGATAGGCATATCATCCTTATTAGACACTTGAGGTGATGTCTCAAACAATGTCTCAACATCATATGGGACATTTGTTTCCTCATGATGATCATCAACTATGAAATTTATAGACTCCATCATAACTTTGGTCCTGGAATTGAATACCCTGTATGCTCTGCTGTTTGTAGAGTATCCTAGAAAAATTCCTTCATCACTTTTAGAGTCCATCTTTCTCCTTTGTTCACGATCTGTCAGAATATAGCATTTGCTCCCAAACACATGAAAATACTTCACGGTAGGTTTTCTTCCTTTCCATATTTCATACAGGGTGGAGGATGTTCCCTTTCTCAAGGTGACCCTGTTGTGAACATAACAGGTTGTATTCATAGCTTCAGCCCAAAAATGAATAGGAAGCTTCTTAGCATGTATCATTGCTCTGGAAGATTCCTGTATAGTTCTGTTCTTCCTTTCCACAACTCCATTTTGTTGAGGAGTTATAGGTGAGAGAACTCATGATTGATTCCTTCTGAGAAACAGAACTCATCAAACTTGATATTCTCAAATTCCTTTCCATGATCACTTCTGATTCTGACAATGCATCCTTCTTTTTCTCTTTGAAGTCTCTTGCATAGTTCTTTAAAAATATCAAAAACATCAGATTTTTCCCGATGAATTTTATCCGTAAATCTGGAAAATCATCCACAACAACATAAGCATATCTTTTCCACCAAGGCTTTCAACCTAGGGCCCATCGATCCATGTGCAAAGTTCTAGCACCTTAGAGGTGGTCGATGTCTTGACATTGGATGTGACATTCGTTTGCTTTCCAACGACACTCACCACAAACTCTCCTTCATCAATGTGAAGTCTTGAAATCCCTCGGCCTCCATGGATATGATCTTTTCATCCTCTAAGATGTAAATGACCAAGTTTTTAGTGCCACGCCACTTTCTTTTCTTCTTTGCGTAGGCACAGGAATAGTTAGTGTCCTCGACTCCATAGGTATTGCCCTTGATATGACTCCTCTCATAACAACTTCTTGTTTTCATTGATTACAAGACATTCAAACTTGGTGAAGTTGACCTTGAATCCTATATCACATAGTTGATGATGCTTATGAGATTAAACCATTTACCAAAGAACATCCATTTAGGTTTGGAACTCGTGGCCCAAGTTTCCAACACATTTGATTTCTCCTTTAGCTCCATCTCCAAAAGTAACAAAACTAGTTGTATGAGGTTTGACATCATTCAGAAGGTTCTTGATTCCAGTCATATGCTTAGAGCATCCACTGTCAAAGTACCGGTCTTCCTTGGCGAAACTCTAAGGTGTGAGCTATCAAGTGCAGTCTTCTTCTTCCACTATTGAGTATATGGTACCTTGTTGGTCTTAGGTTTGACATAAGGGATCGATTAGGATATCCATATAGCAAGCAAAATGGCTTTATATGCCCAAACCTTCCACAATAATGACATCTCCATCTTTGAAACTTTTTCTTCATGTTTCTCTGATCTTGATGTTGAGCCCTATGTTGTGACATCTGCTTTGACATAGGTTTATCAGGTCTGTTCTTCTTCTTGTTATCAGCAAATTTCTTTGCAGCCACATATCCTGAACCAGACACATTTCCTGCCCTATGTTGTGACATCCGCTTTGACATTGGTTTGCTGTGCTTGTTCTTCTTCTCACCAGGTTTCTTTGCGACCAAATATCCCGACCATGCATATTTCCTGCATTTTGTCCAATCTGAAGGATCTCCTCTAACTTATCAGTTCCAGTTGTCAGCATCTTGACAGACTTAGTCATCTGATCAAGTTTGGAATTCAACACTATAACTTCACTGTTGAGATGACTTATAGTAGCAGTGTTTGCATTCTTTTCAGCCTCCAACTTCACATTCTCAGCTTCCAACTTCACAATTAGATTTTTCTGTTTCTCATTTTGCTGACATACTTCAGCACTTCTGATACACAGCTTCTTGTAAGTGTCAGGAAGTTCTTTAAATGTCACTTCCTCACATCGAATCATTATCGAGTTACAAAATCCAGAGAGCGGAACTAGTTTGGCGATTCTTCTTAGTCACTTCCGAGTCACCATCGACCAAGTGATGCCATTCCTTTCTTCTTTCTTTAGAAAGGTAGGACATTCATCTCGAATGTGCCCATATCCTTCACACCCATGGCGGATTCTCTTCTTTGACTTCTTCGGACTTGGATCTTCCGTTGAGTCATAAGTTTTGCTAATGTCAGATGGGATGTTCTTGACATTGGACCTTGACTTTGGGTCAATTCTCTTGATGAGTTTGTTGAACTGCCTTCCAAGCATAGCAATTGCTTTTGAGATCTTTTCTTCATCATCTTCCTTGCTTTCATCTTCAGTATTGGATACAAGGGCTATGCTCTTGTTTTTCTTGTCAACATTGTCACTGATCCCCATCTCAAATGTCTGAAGTGATCCAATAAGTTCATCCACCTTCAAGTTACAGATATCTTGAGCTTCCTCTATAGCAGTCACCTTCATTGCAAACCTCTTAGGCAAGGATCCGAATCTTTCTCACTAGCTTTTCTTCTGACATCTTCTCTCCCAATGCTCCTGAGGTGTTGGCAATCTCCAAGATGTTCATGTGAAACTCATGAATGGTTTCATCTTCCTTCATCTTCAGATTCTCAAATTTGGTAGTGAGCATCTAAAGTCTTGACATTTTCACCTTGGATGTACCTCATGAGTGGTTTTGAGAGTCCCAAACATCCTTGGCCGATCACACGATGTACAAGTCTGAAAATATTTCACAATTCCATTGAATAAGGCATTCAATGCTTTAGAGTTGCTGCTAGCTCTTCTTCTTCTTGCTTCATTCTTCCTCAAGTTTCTAGTAGTCCCATCTTTCTCAAGCTTGGTGGGATGTTTCCATCCTCTCGTGACTCTCCAAGCCTTGTTATCCAGACTTTAAAAATGCAACCATACGAGGTTTCCAAGAATCATAGTTAGATCCATCCGAATAGGTGGTCTACTCCCAAATCCTCCTTCCTTGTCCATAACGCTGTAAAATAATATCCCTAGATCTCACCCAAAATAATAGGCGGTGCCCGCTCGATGCCAATTGAAATTCTGGCAGCATACGTGATGTCACGAGAATGTTATGACACAAGATCGACACTCATAACAATTCACAGCTTAATTGAAAGCAAGAAAGAACACAATCAATTGTTTACTTGGTGTAACTACACCTACATCCGGGGCTACCAAGCCAGGGAGGAAATTCACTATTAGTAGTATTAATTCAGGAATAAACCAACCAGTTTATCTCCTTCACTTAAAACCTACCCAATGCAACTTCAATCTAAGTCCTACTTAGACACGAGTTCCTACTACCCCTCAATCACGACAGTGATATAAACCTATTGTTTAATAGAATTGTGAAGACACTCTTCAATAAACATACTTGATTTGCTTCAAAGCTTTAATCAAGAGACACAACACTCGTGCTTTAAAGCTTTGAGTGATAAACAACCCTTACAACCAAATCCTAGTCTAAGGCACTTATCAAATAATATTTGCTTGGCTCACAAGAGTAACTAGAATACACAAATAACAGTCTGCTTAGATCTTCAATACAGTCCAAAAAGCGTGCAAGCAGAATAAGGGTTCTTTTCCTATTATAGAAGCAGTAACAAGACTTCAGTTTTGGGCTTCCATAATAATAGCTAGGGTTCACTTAATTTAACCTAAAGACTTGGTCTTTTTAACAAACCAATTTATGGTTAAATAAGATTAACCACAGAGTCACATGAGCATGTGATCCGATAACATAACTCATAACAAAAACAGCTCAACAGAAATCCTGAAAACTCTCAGGAAAAAAAGAATCTGCAGAACAACACATGTCACACAGAATGTCATAACATTGTTTATGACATCAGTCATTCTTCTGCAGATTTCCAGCAAAGCAGCTAACTCCCTATCTGAGTTGTACTTGAATTAATCTTCTTCTGCAGAATTTATCTTCAACTCTGAATGTCATGACATCAGTCAAGACATTGACATAAACTAGTTTTACCAAAAATTAAGGCCAACATAAAAACACTTACACTTACAAAGCTAGCACAACAAGAGCCAAAGTTTTAGACTCATTAGAATGTTCTAGCAAGTCCAATTTTAGAGCATTTCAGCCACACTTCATTCAGGTAGATAGAAGCGTCATTTTAAACAATCTCAAACATCACAATATATTACTTTTCTCTCTAAAGATCATCCTTATTTTAGATTTCATTTTCATTGTGATTTTATCGTTTAATTTTGATTTTAGTTTTCAAACATTTTCTAAGTTTTCATCAAATTCTCTTTACTCAACTTATATAAATTTTTCATAATGCATATGGTTAAGATCACGAGGAAGAGACGACCACAATGGTGATGGTCTCAGTGTCTCATGTTGCAAAATTTAAAAACTCTGATGAAGGTCGATCGTGGAAGATGACATGAGGAGGAAGAAGAAGATTAGCAGAGTTTATTTTTACCTTTGGACCAATAACACACTGACACTTGTTTTAATTTGATTGGCTTTTTCATAATAAATTTAGTGTGATGTGTTTCGTTGAGCTCCACCATGAACCATAGCCTCAGTGCTTTCAGACCAGCTAGGTCATTTAAGTGACACAGATCCTCTATGCCAGGATTTTCTTTTCTTTTACTTTTTTTTCATTTTAATTTGTTTTAGCTTCAAAAATTATTTTAAAATCCATTTTAACTCCAAAAATATTCTAAAATAATATCTAAAATTTCCTCTGACATTTCTTCATCTGATTTTAATTTTTTTAGATTTTTTTAGTTGTTATTTTAAATTAATTTTCTGAAGAACAAAAGTGTAATCATTCTTCTATCTAAACAAATAATATTTTGTAAATGTAATGACATGGACTTTAGATCCATCAGAACATCAACAATAAAAACTACCAATTATACTATATGAAATAAAAAGTAAAATTATATTTTATATTTTTTATTGAAAAAATTATTAATTTATAAATATCATTTATATTATTACATCATAAAGAAATATTGTACCATGGATGGAATTCTAAATAGTTAGCATCTACATTATATTTTACATTTTTAGGGGTAATATTAACTTCTAATATTTTTCTAATTATTTGACTATTGACTCTTCTATTTGAGAGGAATGTTTATTACACAAAGATGAATCCATATTATAAATTCATAGACTAATTAAACTAATTGTTTCATTAGTTAGCGTAGACTAGAAGTTTTCACAAAGACTATTTGGTAAGCCAAGTCTTAAAATATAACTTACTTTCCTACCACCTTCCTGTTTTTCTCAACAAGAACAAGTCTCTTATTTTAATGGCAAAAAAGACGCATATTAAAGATATTATTTGAAGAAAAAAAAATTTCAAAATTCATAAATTTAATTTATTGAAATTCTAAATATCACTTTATTATACATGTATTTTCTATTTATAGTACCTTAATATGTGTCATTAAGACATAACATGTGTCATTAGGACATATGTTAACCTGACTTTATTTTAATTAAATAAATTTAATAGTAAGTTAACCTTAATTATAAACAAAACCACGGAACTAAAATGATTAGTTGTTTGGTTCAATGAACATTTTCTATGAACATAGGTAGTTAATTGCTTGGGAAGTTTTAATTAAGTCTATATTAATGCAAAGTCAATAAAAATAGCACGTTTGCTTGTAGACTTTGCATTACTTCTTAACCAATTAAGACATTCAACAAGTTAAGCATAAGTTTCTTAGTCGGTGCCCATTTTTATTTTACTTATTTGAAAAGTAAGACATTCAACAACATGACGTAGTTTTTTTTCGTGATAACAACTAGACATTGGTTGACATCGTTTTCAATTAGTTATTTCGTAGTTAGGTACTAAATTTCTGGAACCGAATAGAGAATATTCATGTTCAAGGAAATGGTAGCACATATACACATAGAGAATTTTGTATTTCAGTTTATTTCAGTTTACAAGGGTGTGTAATTCCGAAAATATTTTGGAAAAATAAAAAATGTATTTTTAATTTGTACTTTTATTACTTATAATCCATTTGTTTTGAAATATATCTTTTAAAATTTGCTTTTATTAAAAATCGAAAATATATTTTTGATTTTTTATAAATACAATTTAAAAATGGTGTGCACCAAAAATATATTTTTGACTTTATTGCATATCTGTATAGTAAAATTTATCGTCGATAATTTAACATGTTGACCCAATAATTGAAGACATCCTCCAATATTTTCATAATGTCAAAAATGCTCATAAATAAATTTTGGGGAGCAGAAAGAACGAAATTTCAAGTAAATTATCTAAAATTTTTGATAACATACCAATTTTCTGATAGTTCCTTTTTAAATTGGTGATATGTTTTTTTTCAAAAATAAAATAAAATGTTTTTAATCCTACTGAAAATTTTGAAAAGTGTAATCTAAAATTTCAAAATTTTCTGTAGTGTAACAAAAACAAATTGTCAAATATGAACTACCGGATATTTTTGAAAAATCGGGTAACTTTTCAAAAAAATTTGATTATTTTTTTGAAATTTCTAATAAATATAAAATTAAATTTTAAATTTTTTGTTATAAGGGCATAAAAGTAATACCAGCCATTATTAGGGAGTGTCAGGTTCATTTTTTGGGTGGCAGATTAAATCATCATATAAATCAATCATTTGATATGTCAACGAGACTTGTCCAAATTAGCGTCTTACAAAACTTTAACAGAACTGTTAATTTTGATCATTTTTTTAATATTTTTAATTATTTTTTATTGATGTTAAATTTTTAATATGATATATATGTTAATAGCTTTTAATCCAACAACAGATATATATATATATATATATATATATATATATATATATATATATATATATATATATATATATATATATATATATATATATATATATATATATATATATAAAGAGTTATCGAGATGTCATGTTACTTAGTTTGATACTTAGGTGTCTGATAACTCTTTATCGCATATTCGTATGACAAAATTTACTGTTGATTTGTAAATTATTATCATATAAATCATATCTATACTACTAAAAATTTGTATTTAGTTATCAAATTAGTGACTGAAAAATTTTAGTCACTTTGGCCATCAAATTAACCACCAAATCTTATTAAAATTTTAAAAATCACTCAATTTGTCACTAAAATCAAGAATTAAAAAAATTTAAAATAAATTTAAAATAATGATAAAATTGAATAAGATCAAGATATTTTCTAAAATCAAGAATTAAAAATTTAAGAGATAAAAAATAGATTCATAAATTGGTCTATATCAGAAATTAAATTAAAAATAAATATTTAAATAGTCTTTTGACCTTTATATTTTGGTCTTTACAAGTTAGAAAAAAATTTATTTTGCTTCTTTTATATATATATATATATATATATATATATATATATATATATATATATATATTTATTATTTTTTGAGTTTGATCTCTGACATCAAAGATACGTTAAAAAAATTCTGACGTAGCAAATGTTCCTGATGTGGCAACCATTTTTCTCATTTTCCATTTTTATATCTTCGGAATTCTGCGTAAGCTTCGTTTTTATTTTTCTTTCTTTGGGGTTTTAAATATTAAAATGCAGAAGCTTAAAAGTTATAGTTCCAACAAGTATACATTGTACTCCCTATTTGTTAGGTCAAACTTTGCTTTTGTTTATAATATTACAACATATGTAGTATTACATATGTGCTTTAGTATTTAATAATTATATTTCATATTATATTATATTTTTATAATTATATTTCATATTATATTATATTTTAATAATTATATAACATATTATATTGTATTATTGTTTTTTATATTTTAATAATTATGGATCATACATAAAATATATTGTTTGGGCTCCAGTGATAAATAGAGACTGAGATGAGTCTACTAGATGATAATCGGACAGCATTTCGGCGAGACCCCAAGGTCGGAACCGGGTATTTAGGTCGGACGCGCTAGACGTATATACGCGGCCTAACTGTGTTGGTCGGGTAGCACCAGACCGGATTGGTTTCTGTTACGGAATCTATTAGAGAGCAGTTATATATGTTACGTTACTTATGGATCGGTTATGGACGTTACAAGTTATTAGTAATCAATTACGAGTATTAATGGACGATTATGAACCTTAGTGATGACTACATTATATAAAGAGGCCTTATGACTATGGGAAAAGACACTTTCTCATTCCCTCTTTTAACTACACGCTCAAGAGAAGTCATATACACTATACCTAAGGGCTCCCGACTGCGGGGTAAGCTAGACCTATAGTTTGGAGACCAAATCACACTATTGAGCCTCTGAATCCCTCAAAATCAATAACATAGTTTTTCCTGCAAGAACAATTATATTTAATATTTATATTTAATTTAAATATAATATATTTTATTTTATTTTAATAATTATATTTTATATTATTTTACATTTTAATAATTTCATTTCATAATAATTATTCCATATTAGATTTTATTTTAATTTATTAATATTATGAAATTATTATTACTTAATATTTTATGAAATATTTCAACTGATAAATATTAAATAATCATTTAATAATATTTCAACTATTTATTATTTCTACTATTAATATTTTAACTATTAATATTTCAACTTTTTGATTTATTAAATATCTAGCGTGTTAAATATTTCAACCATTTAATATTTAGCCTATTCAATATTTCAAATATTAATATTTAATAATTTTTTAAATATTTATTAAATAATTAATTTATTAAATAATTAATTTATTAAAAATTAAAAATAAATAAATAATTATTAAATATAATAGAAACCTTAAATAATTTGTTTATGGTTGAAAATTAAATAGTTGAATAATAATACAAAAAGTATTTGAAATATCAAATAATTAAAATATTAAATAAAAATAAAAATTTAATAAAATAAATATTTCAACTATTTAATAAAATAACTATTTAACTATTTCAACTATCGTTGCATGTATATCCGGGAGTGTCTTGACAATTCACGAATGCGACAATTCAATGAAAGTTAACTAATCCACATGGTTAAGATATCTAGAAACTTAAAGCTAACATTATCGTTGAAAGCTAAACATTATATACATGTCCCTTTCATAATATTAATAGAATAAAAATAAAAATATAATATAAAAAGTTATTATGAAATAAAATTATTAAAATAAAATTATTAAAATAAATATTAAATATTTAATAATTATTAAATACTGAAGCATATTAGGGACCAAGATTAAAATTTGCTAATAAATATATAAAATTAGTACTTTAGATTTTAAGATAAGCTTTTAAAAAACAAGTTTCTCCACTATAATCTGCTAGGGTTTAAGACAAAATTTAAAAAGGGCGTTGGCCTCCCAGTAAAAGGGGCGACGACAAACTAAAAGACATCAGAGAAATTTACTGTCACGATAACACACACGACAATCGACACAAAGATGACATCAGAATTAATTGTAGAGAAAGAACCATCTCAGGTGGAACCATCATCTGCTTTGGAGAATACTAAACCTAACCCATCAGAATTTGAATTGACGAATAAGAAGTCTTGGGTAGATGTTATCCAAGGGAATCAAAGTCTGGATCGAGGAATGGCATTGGGATACGTTGCACCCAAAATGATGAACGGGGAATTAGCTATCCAAATTGAAGAAGATGATGTTGCAGAGGAACTCGAATTCTGGAAAAATGCAACCATCCTCTTTGCTTTGGGAGAGACTCTCTCGATGAACGCGGTGAAGAAATTTATGGAGAAGGCATAGAATTTTGTTGCTTTACCAGATCTCTATTACAATGATACGAGTTATTTCATCGTGTGATGCAAGAGCATGAAGGATCAAGAACAAATTATGGCACAAGGTCCCTATTTCATATATGGTAAGCCTCTCTTCTTGAGAAATTGGACTATGGATTTCAAGATAAAAGATTATTTACTTAGGGTTCTACCTCTCTAGATCACCTTACCTAATCTACCTTTCTATTTATCGGGGAAAAGTATAACAAAGATTGCGAGTGCAATAGGTAAACCTATCACCACTGATGAATGTACTGCCAAGAAATTGCGACATTCATATGCAAGAGTTTTAGTTGAAGTTGATATTATTCAGAAGCCTAGGGAGAGTATAAAGATTCAGAATCATATGGGGGAATGGTGGAGTAGATCATTGAATATGAATGGAGACCTAGGTATTGCCAAACCTGTTTGAGGATAGGGCATGATTGTTCTAAGAAACAACAGGTCATGAAACAAAAACATGAAACTCGGGAACTTATAGCTCTTAAACCCATTGAAGAAGAGAAATAAGAGGTTGTCACCAATTACCAGATCATTAATGAAGATAATAAGAGCACAAAGGAGGATAATAAAACACCAACAATAAACCCTCAGTGGATCTTGGTAACATCTAGTAAGACTGTAGATAGAGGGAAAGAACAAGTGAAATCTTCTAGAGAAATTAGTACAGATCTATTCAAGAACCATTTCACCCCCTTGAGGATTGAAGCTTGTCTGATAAGGGAAAGTAGTAACCATCAATGATATTAACATGGAATGTTAGATGATTGAATAAAGAGGCCAAACATAAAGAGATAGGCTCTCACATATCTCAGTTTCATGTGCCTGATATTGGTCTGCTAGAGACTAGAGTTAAACAAAATAATGCTGACAAAATTAGAAATAAACTGGGGAATATGTGGAATTTTTGTGATAACTATTCATATCATCCCAATGGAAGGATTTCACTTATGTGGAATTACAAGGAGGTTGGGGTTAAGTTGAAAAGAATTGATGATAAATTTATTCATGATGAGGTATTGGGGCTTGACATGCAGCTGTAGTGTGTGGTGGCAGCCATTTATGCCGCAAACTAGTTGGAGAAAAGAATCAATCTCTATAAAGACATTGAGCAAATAGTAATCAACAATTCTTATCCTTGGATAGCAATTGGAGATTTTAATAGTGTGATTACAACTCAAGATAGAATAGGAGGTAATAATCTGACTGAGAAAGAATACAAAGATCTGGTGGATAGGATGCAAGCATCAGGTTTGTATGAGGCTAACACTAGAGGATCTCACTACAACCGGACTAATAAGAAAAATGGAGGTGTTATCTACTCCAAAATTGACTATATGCTTGGTAATGCTGAGTGGTTTCAAAAATTCTAAGATGTCGTTGTTTATGTTTTGAATCCACATATTTCTGATCATGCACCCATAAAGGTTGAGATTTAGAAATTTTAGAGAATGAAGAACTTCATGTTTAAATTTCTTAACGATATTACTCAGGAGCCCTCATATCTGCAGATAATAGCTAACAGTTGGGACCATAGTTTTAAGGAACTGTCATATATAGCCTTTCAATTAATTTGATGAGGTTGCTGAATCAATTAAAGCCTCTGATTAGAAGATACTCCAAAATTCAAGTTCAAATCCAAAAATCCAGACAAGATATGAAGAATGCCCAATATCATCTAACTCAAAATATGTTTGATATGTCTACTATTGAACAAGTTAAGACAAAAATAGAGTTGGTGGTTCATCTCAACCAGATGGAAGAATCTATTTTGATGCAGAAAGCTAAAGTGGATGGGATGGGACTAGGCGATAACAATAACTCTTACTTTCATGCTTCAATTAGAGTAAAGAATAATCAAAAAGGTATTTTCACTTTGCAAATCCTTGATGGAAGAATGTTGAGTATCCAGGAAGATATTGAGCAGGAAATTATGGGATTCTATAGTAAATTGGAGGGCACTAAAGCTAACTATCTATATGGTGTGGACATTAAGGCTGTCAAAAAATGAAAGGCTATAAGTAGAGATAAAAGTATGATGCTGATTAATCCTATGACTGAGGAAGAAATCAAAAAGGCTTTGCAAAGCAGAGGAAATACAAAAGCTCCAGGGGTGGATGGGTCCAATGCCATGTTCTTCAAAACTGCATGGCAAATTATAGGAAAAGATATCACTAGGGTTGTTAAGGAGTTCTTTGAAACATGATACATGTATAAAGCTTTCAATTTCTCTTTAGTTACCCTTATTCCCAAGTCTCCGGAGGCTAAAACTATTAAAGATATGTGACCTATCTTCTGCTGCAGTACATTCTACAAAATCATATAAAAAAATCTTGACAACTAGACTTGGTGAAGTGATGAACTCAGTGATCAATGAGTGTCAATATCCTTTCATCCTTGGGAGGAACCTCCATGATAATATTATGATTGCATAGGAGCTGGTGAGAGGTTATAGTAGGAAAAATATATGTCCTAGGTGTATGATCCAAATGGATATACACAAGGCTTATGACACTATTGAGTGGCCCGCCTTAATGCAAATTCTAGGAGAAATGGGATTTCCACAAATCTTCATTAATTGGATCCTAACCTGCCTAAATATGGTATCCTTTAGGTTTGCTATCAATGGGACCCCCTTAAAAATTCTTAAGGATCAAAGAGGATTAAGACAAGGAAATCAAACCCCCCTTTCCTCTTTGTGATCATCGTGGAGTAGATTTACTTGTTAAATACTTGGAAGTGCCTCTTGATAGAAAATAGTTATATGTGTCTATCTGCAAAGCTCTTATTGACAAAATGCTCAACATAATCAATTGTTAGAGTAAAAGACTCCTTTACTATGCAGGTAGATTCCTTCTTGTGAAAAGTGTTTTGTTTTCCATAGCTAACTATTGGATGAAATTTTTTGTCCTTCCTAAAAAAGTGATCCATCACATAGAAGGTCTCTATAGAAGATTTATGTGGTCTGAAAATGATATTAAAAGCAAGAAAGCTTCAGTTTCGGGGGACCAGATTAGGAAACCTAAAGTGACAGGTGGCCTTAATATGATTTCTCTTGTGGATTGGAATAAGGCTACTATAGGAAAAATGTTGGAACCTAAATGCAAAGAAAGATAAGATGTGGATTAATTGGATCCATCACTTTTATATGAAGGGTATTGAATGTAAAGACTATCATCCCCCAGTACAGAGTTCTTGGAGTTTGAAGTATATTTTCAAGAACAAAGAAACCTTTATAAATTCTGATACTTGGCAAGTTTTCACAGACAGGGGTAGATATAATACCAAAGAAATGTACAAGAGTCTTAGGGACGGGAAGTAGAAAACATGCTGAAGAAAGTTAATTATGGGGAATTATGCTAGACCTAGGGCCATCTTTGAGGTGTGGATGGCCTGTCTTGGGCGCATGCCAACCAAGTATAGATTAAACATATTCGACACGATCATTAAGTGTGCAGGATCATTAAGCCAGTAATTAACTAGGTTCTGACCCAGTTAAATGACTTGTAAAGAAGAAGCATATAATTTAGATTGTAATGGACCAAAATCTAATTTTCAAATAGAACCTCTACTCCATATTGACTCAGCCTTTGAAGTTTAAATGGAACTTGAAGCACCATATTTGAAACATATTACAACACCTTTTGATTCGTACTATGTGTAAAAGCAGCTTCATCTTATTAACTGCCGAAATTATAGAGAAAGTCAACTAAAGGTTTTAACGCAAGGCTCAAGGCTGCTTTACATGATTTCTTTAGTCTACTCCAACATGCCTATGTATACCTTAATTAAGAAAGACACAATGGATAAATAAATTATTCAGAAGATGAAGATCCTCATCATACCTACTCCAACGTCTCTCTCTTAGAAACCACTTATTCAACAAAGATACTAGAGAGTTTCATACACTTGTATATCTTATAAATCTCAAGTAACAAGGTCTTTGCATGTGTTGTATTATTCGTAGCTCTTATTGTATATCAAGTATATATTTTTGCAATCCTAAACAATTTGTTTAGAATTTGTAAAAGTCAGAAACAATGTGTTTGAGCAAGGAAGTCTCAGACTAAGTGTTTAAGCAATGAAGTCTCTTTTAGGTTTAATTACGCAGGAATTTATGAAATGTGATTTTAGGCAAGGAAGTCTCTTTCAGGTGTGATTGAGCAGGAAGTCGTGAACTACGAGTTTAGGCAAGAAAGTCTCTTTCAGGTGGGATTGAGCAGGAAGTCATGAACTGTGAGTTTAGACAAGGAAGTATCTTTTAGGTGTGATTAAGAATGAAGTCTTGGACTGATGTGTCTAAGAAAGTTATTAGGATATAATTATAGTGAAAAGCTCTTGTGTGGCAAGGGGACTAGACTAGTCTCATTATAGAGGAACCAAGATAACTTCAAATTATTCTACTACTTCGTACTCTTGCTGAGAATTTGAACTTGGTTAGATTCAGAAGCTACTATTCTTAAAATTAAAAGTTTATCAGATACACAATTCAACGCTCATTTCTTGTGTATTTTTCTCTCCTTCGGTTGGCATCATAGCACAATTTATGCTTAACACTTAATAGTTGTACACAAAATATCTTAAAGAGAAAAGTATACTAGATGGGTAATACTGGTTATAGTCATGTTACTGGTACTAGTGTACCATATGATTATAGTGCTCCTGAAAAGAGTCACTATTCTGCTAAACCACCTTCATTTAGTGATGATTCTACTCACTTCGACAGTGGAAGAGCATAATGTACACATACATCATTGTACTTGATGATAAGCTATGGACATCCTTGAGGATGGTATTAATATTCATGTGAACGTTATAGGAATGGTTTCTGATATAAAATTTCTCACACCAGCTTAAAAGAAAATATACAAAAAACACCACAAAGTAAGAGGTATTATTGTTGATCCTTGTGGGACTTCAGCAAATGAACTTTCTTAATACCAACATCTCTAGAATATTTGCTCATGTTGAAACGCAACAAATGAGGATGTTGAGGTAGACAACAATAAAAGCCAAGAAGAGTTACTTAGATTATAATGAACCCTGCTTATTTGTAACCGATATTTCTTCAAATTTCCGATTTATGCTACGTACCAAACTTTTTTGTAATTTTCGATTTATGCAATGGCTTTTGAAAATCGCCCATGAAAATTTGAAATTCCCAGTGAATTGCACTCGAAAATTTTGAAATTTTTAACTTTTCGCAATCAAAAATTTAGATAATGCAAAGAATTTCCTATATACGTCAAAATTCGGCATCGAAAATTTGTTAAGCGAATCAAAAATTTTGTTTTTACCACCTTTGATCAATAGTAATTCTTTTTGACAAATACAAAAATTTAAAAAATAAATAATGAAAGAGACATTTTGAAAATAATAAAATATAGGGAGTGCCATGTATAATTTGAATTGTGACATGTTAAATTCTCAACTATTAGCCTTGCTATAAAAAATTTATTTTAAAAATATAATGTATGACCATGACAAAATTCGAAAGGAAAAAACTTAAATACAATTTCTTAAATATGATTTTTATTATTTTTTAATTAAATATAACAAATATATAAAATTTCAATTTAAAAACGGCCTTATTATTATTTTTTTGTAATAACTAAACAATGTACTTTGTTTTAATTTTAAAATCTATAATAAATAAAAAACTATTTATTAAACAATGTCCCTTGTTTTAGTTTTAAAATCTATAATAAAACTAACTATAAATTTATTTTCAAATTATTTTTACAGGATCTTCTAATTTTCTCATGTAGTAAAAAAGTTACTGATCTTAAATCCAGAATTCATAAAAAAAAAGAAAGTGAAATTAAGTCCCACAGATCGCCAAAAAGCTTACCAGCTCTAGCCGTTGAAAATTTGAATATTAGTCTTAACTAAGGTCCCACATTCAATGACGATAATACCCTTCAAAATTCAAATCTCAAAACCGCGATTACTCTCTCATCAAACAGCATTTAAATCCACATCAAATCTCAACCGTTCATTTCAAACTCCCTTTTTCGTCACTTCAAATTCATCTGCGATTTACAATTCAAATAAAAATAAATAAATCTGAAAACACCAACCAAACCCTCTCACTGATAGTAGTGTTCGTGTATCTGAACTTCTAATTTTTTTTATCTATGTTGAACTTTGCGTTCAATTTCAAATCATAACTACTCAAATTCTTCGATTCGGTGTTTTGTTCTTCAATTCCACCTTCAGGTAATTTAGTAGCTATTTTTTCGTACTTCATTTTTTTTTTTTTTGGATTTTACTGATTTTTTTTATTTGTATGATAGGATGCTGAGGGATTCAAAAATTCCGCGTCGGAATTGCAAACAGGGAGAAGTTGAAAATGTGGATCCGGCGGATTCATGGTCGTCCGGGACAACTCAGAGACTCACGGAAGCTTCCAGGCCTCCATTGAATACGATTCAAGATACTGATGCGAGTTGCGGAAGCAGCAAGTTTGAGAAAACTCCATCTAAAACCAATAAGAGGAAATTAGGATCTGAGCTTCGTACTCCTGAAAAGAGCTTGCATTGGAAACACAGGTTCGCGTGGCCTCAGAGAATCGAAACAGTTTCGTCTGTGATTGATGATAGAAGAGGATCTGGTATTGGAAATGGTACTCCTAAAGTAACTCGTAATGCGGGAAGAGCTTGTTCCGAAACCAATTCGACTCATAGTACTCCTACTAAGAGTGTGACTAAGCCTCCTCCTAGCTCGAGTGTTCGAGCTAAAGCTGATGGAAGCTTTAGTGCTCGTTTGGGAAACTATGCTGCATTGTATAAAGGGGTTTCGAGTACTTCTTGTACGCCGCCTACTGTTGTTAACACGGTTGAAGTACCTCACTTTGATCTCAAAGAGGATTCTTCATTTTGGATTAATCACAATGTACAGGTAGGATGAGTGATTGAGTTCATTGGTTTATTTTGTAATGGGTTGTTGATTCATAAAGTACATTAATTTTGGTTTGTTGTGAGTAGGTAATTATCCGTGTTCGTCCTCTCAATAGCATGGAGAGGAGTATACACAACTATAACAGATGCCTAAAACAAGAGGGCTCTCAGTGTATTACTTGGATTGGGCAACCGGAAAACCGGTTCACGTTTGATCACGTTGCATGTGAAACAGTAGACCAGGTATGCTAATTTTGAGAATGCAGTTTAGTGTACACTTTTTGTTGGAAGTTGTTGTTAATTTCTGTCTCCAAATGTTGGTTTTGTAGGATATGGTTTTCAGAATGGCTGGTCTTCCCATGGTTGAGAACTGTCTTTCAGGATACAATAGCTGTATGTTTGCATACGGACAGGTATTCTCTTTAACTAAGCCATTCTATTATCTTGGATTTATTTAAGTACATCCAATTTGAATCGATGTCGATTGTTACTGCTCATACAAAGTCTCCACTGATTATGTCCATAGTTATGCAAATTATGTCCATAGTTGAAGAGTATGTATTGGAGTAAAAGCTTTCTTTTTGTAATCAGAAATTCCCTCTATAGCATAGCCCGATTTTTGAAATCAAATATGAGGGGCTACATTAACATTGAACAAACTGTGCTCCTATATCACAGTCAGGAACATCAACACAGGATGCATCAACACAGTAAATACATAATAATAATAATTACAATTCCGAAATTTCATATTCAGCAGACATTATTTCAATGTTTCTTCAGAAAATTAGTTAGAAGCTGAGTTTGGACTTTGGCATAAATATTTAGCAAACATATACACTGCCTGTTGCCGAATGTGAAAATATGGCACCAGGCTGACCTAGATGTCCAACAAACTTACATTTAGTGTACAGTTTAACACACCTAGGCATTAAAACGAACTCGGGTAAAAAATGAAGCCTGTGGTTAAACATGGACTGAAGTAGAAAAGGGAAGATTTTGAGTTGAAACTTAAGTCATAATACCATACTTTTAAGTATCAGTGAAGTGTCTCAGAATATTGATATCAAATACTAGACGGTACAGATACTTGAAGCCTGAAGGGAATACAAGTATTTGGGGCTCCGTAGGTTTTATACAAAGTATACAGAGAATTTATCACGAAGTAGTACAATATATAGTTCTATGCTATGTTTTGTGATATTGTATGCTCTGGTGCAGGGTAGCTTAATTAGAAATGGAAGTGAGTGGCACTACTTTGATTATGATAGACAACTAAATTTTCATTCTTTATGTAAGTTGTAACATGATTAATGCATCGCTCAATTTTGTAGACAGGAAGTGGGAAAACATATACAATGCTTGGTGAAATTGAAGATTTAGATGTGAAGCCCAGTCCTCATCGTGGAATGACTCCTCGTATATTTGAGTTTTTGTTTGCCCGGATTCAAGCTGTAAATTCCTCACTTGCTGCTTCTTCATCTTTATATTTATATTGAGAAGTCAATTTTTTTATCAGTGCAGAACATTAATTATATACCTGTTTTTATTTTTTACTATCTTCTCCCAATTAATTTCCAGGAAGAGGAAAGCAGAAGAGATGAGAACTTAAAATACAATTGCAAGTGTTCCTTCTTGGAGATTTACAATGAGCAAATTACAGATCTACTTGATCCATCGTCTACCAATTTGCATGTAAGTACAGTTCTTCCCTCATCAGATGACTGTCGATTTGTCAAAGCATGTTTAATTAATTCGTACTACTCGTCATTCTTGATAGCTACGGGAGGATGTAAAGAAGGGTGGTGTTTATGTTGAAAATCTTTCCGAGTTTGAGGCTCAAAGTGTGAGTGACATTATTAGGCTTCTAATTCAGGTACTTGTTTCTTGGACTATAGTATTTTGAGGCATTCTCAAACATATTCCTCTGTTCGTGTTATTTATATACAAGATGACATAGATTTGCATTCTCATGTACTCTCTTCCATTAAAGCTGAATTTCTGACTTGTAGGGTACGGCAAATAGAAAAGTTGCAGCTACAAACATGAATAGAGAAAGCAGTCGGTCCCACTGTGTTTTTACATGTGTAATTGAGAGTACCTGGGAAAAGGATTCTACCACTAATTACCGTTTTGCAAGGTTAAACCTGGTTGATCTAGCTGGATCAGAAAGGTATGACATTATCCTTTAGATCGATTGAGCCAAATGTAGCGTGAGATATGTATGCACATATTTACTTACCAAATTCTTATCATTTATGACAGACAAAAAACTTCTGGTGCTGAGGGTGAGCGTTTAAAGGAAGCGGCTAGCATCAATAAGTCATTATCTACCTTGGGGTATATTTTTTACCTTGATATATGTTTTGATTTTGTGTGTATGGATAATATTGTCTTATATCTGCTTTCTCATATTATGCAATTGATATTTTTTGATCTTGCTTGCAGTCATGTCATTATGATACTAGTGGATGTTGCAAATGGGAAGCAGAGGCATATCCCTTACAGAGACTCCAGGCTAACGTTTCTTCTTCAGGTTGATTATTTACTGGCTTCCTTAGACATTTTGATTCTCATGATGAGTTTTATTCATCACTATTTTTGGCATCAAATGCAGGATTCTCTTGGTGGAAACTCAAAAACAATGATTATTGCTAATGTCAGCCCTTCTATCTGGTTTGTTCGTTAATCTGGTTCTACGTTTCTTTCACAGAAATTCTACAATTTCCAATACAAGTCTAATAGAACTTACTATTTTCACTTTTGTAGTTGTGCCGCTGAAACACTGAATACCCTTAAATTTGCTCAGAGAGCAAAACTGATTCAAAATAATGTGAGTGCCATTCTATGACCAGTCTGAATTGTTTCCAATGAGTATATGCTCAACCAATGTAAGTTTTGTATCATGTAGGCTGTGGTGAATGAAGATTCTAGTGGGGATGTAATTGCTTTAAAACATCAAATTCGGCTTTTGAAGGTAGTATACATTATTTTCTGTAGGTAGTGTAAGATTTGTGTGTCAACAATGGACAATTAAACTCAAATGGTGAACTTTTGTGGCAGGAGGAGATTTCTACGCTCAAACGGTGCCAGAGTGTTTCCAGATCATTGTCATTCAGAGATATAAAACAATCAGTAGAAGACTATTCTTTGCAAAATGAAACTGACATGGCTGAACAACATGATGATGATATGCTTGATTGTGAATCCAAGGGCACCAGAATGTCTCACAAACAGGTATGTTTGTAACTGCGAATCGCCCGTCATAATTTCTATGGCTAAGGTGAATTCTGTGTCTGACCCTCCTGGGATGCAACGATGGAAATCTTGTGCCTTTTAGCTTTTGGCTTATTTTTTGATAATACTGCTAGTCTCCTAATGATGTGCTAAAATTTCATTGCTGTTGCAATAATTTATTAGTAATATTTTCAAAATTATTTGTGGCTCAGTTAGAATCACTGCAGACAACTCTTGCTGGTGTTTTAAGAAGGGAACAAATAGCAGAAACTTCTATTAAGCAATTAGAAGCAGAAGTTGAACTATTGAATTCTTTGGTATTTCCCCTATAAGATCTTTTGGTTCATGCAGTTTTATATTTCAACTGCCTCTTCACATTTTATCTCTAAACCATTGTGCTCAGGTTCGTCAAAGAGAGGAGGAAACTATGAGTTGCAAAATGATGCTTAGGTTTCGTGAAGATAAAATTCGTCGATTGGAATCTCAAGCTGTTGGTTCTATTACCGCAGATCAATTTTTGCAGGAAGATAATAAAGCACTTTCTGATGAGATTCAGTTACTTCAGGGAAAAATTGATCAAAATCCCGAAGTTACGCGATTTGCTAAGGAGAATATCAGGCTTCAAGAACAACTTAGAAGGTTTATACATCTTCTTTTCTCCATACTATTGAGTGTTAAATGTTCTCTCTATTTAGACTTCCTTACTATGATTACCAACAGATATGAAGAGTTCTATGGAGTAGGGGAGAGGGAGATTTTATTAAGTGAAGTATCTTCTTTAAGGGAACAGGTACGCATGTTTCTATTTTACCTAATAGAGCAATATTTTCCTTTCTAGATTCCTTGTTTTGAAACTTACAATATCTTTGTTGTGCAGTTGCTTCAATTTCTTGGAGGAAAATCAGTTCAGGGTGAATCAAGTTATGACACTCAACCTCAGGTCAGTTTATAATCACCTGATGCACTTCATAGTTTCCATCTGTGGAACATTCCATTCCCTCCCATTTTTAACAGTTTCAAATTATCATGGATGCAGAAAACTCAGTGTTGCAGCAAACACAATGACTCCATTGATATAGAGGTTTGTTCCTGCATGTATATCCAACTTTTTTCCTATTCAAAATATAGACGTATAACCACTTCATAGTTTCCATCTGTAGAACATTCCATTCCCTCCCCTTTTTTCCTATTCAAAATATAGACGTATAACCTCTTCTGTTTATGGATTGTAGCTAAGAAATGCTCTGGGTAAGTTAGAGGAGTACAGACACAACTTAAATTGTTGCTTAGAGGAGAATGCAAAACTCCATCGGTATGGTTTTGTTCTCCTGTTGAAGTTCTTTCGATTGTATAAAAACAGATTGAAGCTCTCAATTTTGGAAGAAGAATGCTAACTTTTATTTTTGAATGAAAATATAGATATATGATATATAAGAATGTTAACTATTTTTATATTGCATATATATACAGAGAATTAGACTCTTTGCAGTCAATGTTCAACAACAAAACTGCCACAAAGGTACTCTTAATATTCTGAAATAACTGCATTTGGTTTTATTCCCTTTTGTACTCTAATATTCGTACGCATGTTGTTGTTGTTGTTTAATTCGTACACATGTTCTTGTTATCATTATTATTTTCAGGTTTCTATAAAAGAAGAACCTTTGTCCGAAGGTCAGGCACTTCCACCTAAGGTGGCGGTTAATCATGAACCTCAATTGTTAAAAGAAACAGATGATATCTTGGATTTGCACCTGGAGTTAGATATAATAAAGATAATTCTGAAAGAAGAGAGGACTTCCCGTGGTATACTGGAGGAGGGAGCAAAGCGCTTAAGTAATGAAATTCTAATGGAAAAAGACAAGCTTTTACAGGCCCAAAAACAGTTGGAAGATACTGATAATGAACTGGAAGTTGCTAAATCTGTAATCGAAGCTCTTGAGTCACAACAAATTTTATCAATCAAAGAGATAGAAGAATTGCAGAACAAGAACAACAATTATCAAGATCTTGTGAGGAAACAAGAGCGTGAGATCATTGCCTTGAAGAATCAACTTGCACCAAGTAAGGCTGATAATGAGTACCCCTTACAAGTAAGGTTCAGAAGAATGCATGATTCTCTTGAAAAAGCCAAGCAACTGAATATGTTTTACCAAAGTGATCGTGCACTCCAGATATCGAATGAGGAAGAGATGGATGAAGTCCGGCGACAGGCTGAGGCTGAAACTGCCGAGGTAATTGTATCTATGCAGGAAGAACTTGCCCAGCTACAACATCAAGTAAATGACAGCCATCAGAAGGAAGTAGAAATGAAGGAGAGTATATTGCATTTGGAGACTGAATTGAAGGATGTGCAAGAAAAATTGCTTACTAATGTTGATGATAGCCAAAATTTAAGTGAAGAGCTTTGGCAGAGAGATAGTGCACTCAAATCACTTGTCGAAGAATGGGAATTGTTAACCTCTGAGATTGAAGAAATTCTTGGTGATGGGTGTCAGGCACTAGATGATGCCTCAGATGAACTGGGGCATATAAGCAATTCACTTCCACAGAAAAGGATATGGATTTCTGAACAAGTTAGCATGATGGTTAGAAAAATCTCTGAAAAGGAATTGCTAATTGACGAGCTCGGAAGATGTTTGGAAGATGCATGCAATAAAAGAAGTGATATGGAGTGTATGCTGAAGTCCTTACGAAGTGCAACACTGGTGATTACCGAAGCCCACCAGAAGGAGTCAGCTGAACTAGAAAAAGAAATTCTCCTACTGACATCACAAGTGAGTGAAAGAACGACTACTCTGAAACAGATGGAGAAGCAGTTTATATTGGCCAGAGACCAAATCCGAAAAATATCAACTTGTGCAACAGCGGCTTTTGTAGTTCTGAATAGATTGTCAGATGTGAACGATGGTTATCTTGTTGATCTAAAGCACAAGGATAATCTGCTTGGTGAACTAGCAGAAATTAATGACAGGAAGGATTCCGTTTTAATTGATCAATCCACTTCCCTTGAACAAGCAAAGAGGCAGATAGCTGAGTTGAATGAAAATTGTGACAACTTATGTCAGAAGCTGTCTGAGGAGAAAGAACACTCTTTTGCTTTGGAACATAAACTCGAAGATATTGAACAGAAGGTCATTTCAGAGACTAGGGAACAACTATTAACATTACAAGATGGCGTCTCCTCAATCAGGTCATCCATGGCCTCTTTTGCAGATAATTCTGAATGTCTTGAGAATAGAGGTTTGTTGGACGCATGCAGGTCACACTATGATGATAATGGTGAATCAAGGGTAAGCTAATGCTGTATTGTGATAGATTTAATAAGTTAAAGTACTTTTCGAACAATTAATTTTTCTAATGTTATTTTCATTCATGGGTGCTGTGAATGATATTTAATCGATATTATTGTCGCAGATAAGGTGAACCAAGTGTGATCTAATGATATTTTTCTAATGTTATTGTGGCAGACAAGTTCTGAAACACATCATCAAGTAGCTGAGATGGATGACTTATCCTTTAAATTGGGCAACAGTGGATATGACAAGAAAGACCGTAAAACAAGAAATGTTTCCAAGGATGCATGTGAAAGAGATGTTACCATTACTCTGTTGAGAAAAGAAATTGAAAGTGCTCTTGAAAGCTTAAAAGAAGTTCAAGCTGAGATAGCCAAATTACATGAGGAGAAAAAAGAGATGTCAATATGTGAAAAGCAAAGTCGGGATAGTATCAAGTGTCTCACAACTCAAATACTTGCTCTGCAAGCAGCTATGGGACACTTTGAAGAGCAATCCGAAGTTAAGGTCGAAGTACTCTGTAAAAAACTTAGGAACTTGGAGAAAACTCTAAAAGAAGCAATGTCCTATTGGAATCAAACAAAAGAGGTAATTTTTTTGCTTTTAGATTAATTCATGGAATTTCGATTTGAGCCTCACCCAATTCCACAAACTGAATTGTAAGGCCAGGGCCAGGGATGCCTTCCACTTCTGAACACTTTTTTAGGCAGTATCACATCCCTTTCTGCACTAATGTTTAATGTGAACAGTCTCTCTTTTGTTCTCTTCCATTCTATAATAATGAAATTTTCTGCGCATATTTGATTTGCTTTTCCTGTTGTCGTGAATTTTCCTGCTTAATGCTGAATGAATTATGTTTGAATTCAGCGATTTCATATACACTTCACATTTTTCTTTGCAGTCACTTGAACTAGAAGTTGGGGAGGCAAAGATCGTTCAAGTACAAAAAGCTGAAGAGACATACTGTATTCTTGCTAAATTTGAAGAAGCCCAAGAGACAATGAAAGAAGCAGATATTATGATCAATGAATTAGTGATAGCTAATCAGTCAATGAAGATTGATTTAGAAAAACTGAAAGAAAGAGAAGTCACATTGCTCAGTGAGAAGGATGTATTATTCAACAAGGTTGGGGGCTTACAGACCGTTGTCGATTTGAAGCATCGGGAGATAGAAGACCTTGTTGAATCAAATCTTATGGAAACAAGGAACTTAATCATGGAGGTGGATGATGTCATTAACGAGGTCCAGTTGGCGATGAAGGGAAATTTTACCTCTTTAGCTTGTGATATAGAATCCTTGAAGTCGCAATTTATATGTTCCACTAAGTTGATACAACCATGGCTTGAGAAGATCTGGTCTGAGATAGTTAATAAAGATTGTGCTATGTCTGTACTACATCTCTGTCACATGAGTGTTCTTCTGGAAACAGTGACAGGAATGCATGCAGAAAATGGCTTGCTCTCACATGGCTTGCGTGAATCAAACTCTGTCATAAGTGATCTGAAGGAGCATAATTGTAGAACAAGGGAAGAACTAGAAATGTGCAGAACCTTGAAAGGGAAACTGCTTGCTGATATCCAGAATAGTTTTGATCGCATCAGTAGGAAAGAAGTGGAAGCTGGAGAGATCACCATCAAGCTAAACACTTTTGCTAAAAAATTATCAGATCTACAGCTTCAGGAGGAGATGATGCTGCAAAGGTCTAATGAAATGGGATCCCAACTTGCTATGTTGATGAGGGAATTGGATCTGAGTAATACCAATCTCGTGGTATCCCTTTTAGATCAAGAGAAACTACTGAAACAGAAAGTAGAAGCAACTGAGTCTCAAGCTGAATTTCTTATGGCAGATTGGTACACGAAAGACTTTGAGTTACTCATCCATGCTTCTGAATTCAGAAACATGGCCTGCAATTTATCTGAAAGGGAGGAGCATTTTGTCAAGTACTCTACATTAATTGAACAATTGAAGACAGAAACAGTATTTTTCAAGGTAGAGATTGAGTTAGCAGAACAAATTTTGATGGATAAGGAAGTTGAAGTTTGCCTTTTGAAACAAGAAGTCCAGCAGGAAAAAGTAGAAAAGGAAAACTTATTGATGGAATTGAAGAAGAACATCTTAAGGATTACTGAGATGGGTGAAGTAAACAAGACACTTGAACAAAAGATTGACCTTCTAAAGGATACTGAGTCGCAGGCTGAGTTTTTAATGGCAGATTGGTACGCCAAAGACTTTGAGTTACTCATCCGTTCTTCTGAATTCAGTAACATGGCCTGTAGTATATCTGATATGGAGGAGCATTTTGTCAAGTACTCTACATTAAATGAACAATTGAAGACAGAAACGATATTTTTCCAGGTAAAAACTGAGTTAGCAGAACAAATTTTGATGGATAAGGAAGTTGAAGTTTCCCTTCTAAAACGAGAAGTTCAGCAGGAAAAAGTAGAAAAGGAAAATACATCGATGGAATTGAAGCAGAACATCTTAAGGATTACACAGATGGGTGAAGTAAACAAGGCACTTGAACAAAAGATTGAGCTTCTAAAGGATACCGAGTCTCAAGCTGAGATTGAGCTAAAGGATACCGAGTCTCAAGCTGAGTTTTTAATGGCAGATTGGTACGCCAAAGACTTTGAATTACTCGTTCGTGCTTCAGAATTCAGAATCATGACATGTAATATATCTGATATGGAGGATCATTTTGTCAAGTATTCTACATTAATTGAACAGTTGAAAAAGGAAACAATATTTTTCCAGGTAGAAACTGAGTTAGCAGAACAGATTTTGATGGATAGGGAAATTGAAGTTTCCCTACTAAAGCGAGAAGTTCAGCAGGAAAAAGAAGAAAAGCAGAACTTATTGCTGGAACTGAAGCAGAACATCTTAAGGATTACAAAGATAAGTGAAGTAAACAAGGAACTTGAACAAAATATTGAGCTTCTAAAGGATGTTAGTTGTTCTAATATTGCATTGAAGGGTGAACTTGTTGAAGTTAAGGAGTCAGAGAAAAGACTTTTGGATGACATTCGAGATCTTGAGGTTGATTATGATAGAGTAATTGATGATGCCATAGCAAAGAATGTGGCTTCTGAATTTGCTTTCCATCATATTTTGTTTCTGGAAGATCAATTCAGAGAGTTACAAAGCATAACCGACATATTGGAAAGTTCATGTTGCAAACTTAAGAATGAGCTGCACCTAAGGGATTCAGAGATAGATAGAGTACAAAGTTTGTTGCAACTTGAGTTATCTAGAAAGGAAGATGTAATAAAAGGGTTGCTGTACGATCTGAGCTTACTACAGGAATCTGCATCTACCAGTAAAGACCAAAAGGATGAAATGGAGGAAATGATGGCCACAATGGAAGAACTTGAATCGGAGCTTACAGTCAAATCTGACGAGCTTGCTTCTGTAGTTGCAAACTGCCAGTTTCTTGAAACTCAGTTAATGGATAAAACAAACAAAGTTACTGCTCTTGAGTTGGACCTCTCAAAAGAGTGTGAGGTTGTAAAGCAGCAAGTTAGTGAAATTGATGAACTTCGAACTCATATTGAAGATGCCCTGGTGGCAAGAAAGCTAGCTGAGGAGGAGCTAAAAGAGAGAAAGAAGATAACAGAGAGTTTAGAGAATGAAATCTTGGAAATGAGCAATGTTCTTGGGCAAATGAATGATTCAATTAAAAATCTAAGTGTTGATAGGGATGCCCTAACTATTCAGAGGGATCAACTTGAGGGTCAAGTGATTTTACTCAAAGAAGGGTTTGAAAATGCTGAAGCACAAGCTGAAGCCAATGAAGCGATTGCACAAGATGCTCAAAAGGTAACACTTAAATCCATTAAACACGCAACATGTTTTCCATTAATGTTGTCAATATTAAGAAACGGTTGATGACTGAGCATAAAGAACTCGGTATCATGCCCTACGAAGACACGGAAAATCTGCTCAAAATTGTGTAATATATATTTGTGATTGAATTTCTTTAAACAATTTCAGATGGCTGAAGCAAGAAAAGTTTATGCTGAAGACAAGGAAGCAGAGATTGAACTTCTTGAGAGATCTATTGAAGAGCTGGAAAGTACCATAAATGTACTAGAAGAAAATGTAAGTAATTTTTGGTAATTTATAAGAGAAAGCTTGTTTACCTGCATTGAAATATAACGCTTCAATTATTTTGGTCAGGTTGACTTCATTAAAGGAGAAGCTGAACGACAACGGCTGCAAAGAGAAGAACTAGAAACGGAGCTATGTGCATTAAAAGAGCAGATGCAAAATCTACGAAATGCTGATGATGATACAAAAAGGTTTAGGCCGATTACTCTATATAATAGGGATGCTCTGCTGGGATGGTCTTTAATATCTATTTATTTCCTGTAGGTTTCTGGATGGAAAAGAGAAAAGCCTTGAAGAAGCCCGAAATCACATACAGGTTCTGAAGAGTGACATTGCAGGAAAAGATGCAGCGGTAGGATTTTTTGGATAATGCTAGTTACATATTTTGTTTTGAAGTTTCTTGTAACGTTATTTCGTTTCTGTGTTGGTTACTGATAGGTTGCACAAATGAAAGCTCATATATCTGAGCTTAATTTGCATGCTGAAGCACAGGCAATGGAGTACAAGCAGAAAGTAATTTTCGTTATTACATCAAATAAAATGTCTTGGTTGTCATATTGGATAATATAATTTAAAGCATAGCACTACCATTGGTAATTTTATGTACATTTTTATAATGTGAAATGTATCATTATTAAATCAGTTCAAAGCATTGGAAGCGATGGTTGAGCAAGTCAAACCTGAGGGCATTTCCACGCAATCCACCAATGCTCTGTCAAACAAGTCTGAGAAGAATGCGACCAAGTCTCGAGGTTCTGGTTCTCCTTTCAAATGTATTGGCTTGGGATTGGCACAACAGGTAAAAAATGAAAAGGTTGAAGAGCTGTCTGCTGCGAAACTGCACATTGAGGAACTAGAATCTCAGGCAGCATGTCGACAGAAAGAGGTTGGGTTTTCTCCTCAACTGAATGTTCTATGATCGTTGAATTTTGCTGATTAGCTTTAAGTTGTTTCTTCCTTTTCCTTGTCCAGATATTTGCACTGAAATCCAGATTAGCAACTGCGGAGAGCATGACCCATGATGTAATACGGGACTTACTTGGAGTGAAGTTGGATATGACCTCTTATGTGGTAAAGTCATCTACTGATTTTTCTTGGATTTCCTTTCTGTTATGTATCATGTTTGAATTACATATAGGAAAATAAGATTGTTATCATGCAATCACTATTTTGAGCAAAAATGTCATGTACTTGTAATTTATAGTTACAAGGATAAAAACGAGAAAACGAGTTTTTAATAACTAGTCTTGTTAATGCAGTCACTGCTGGATAATCATCAAGTTCAGAAGATTGCAGAGAAAACTCAATTTCATACTCTAGAACCTCAAGAGAAGGTAGTTCGACTTTTCTACTAGATTTCACTGTTATGATGTTGAATCTTAGTTGAGATGCATAATGGCCTGCAGGAACAAGAGGTTAGTAAACTAAAGAGGCAGCTTAATGAATTTATTGAAGAGAGGAACGGGTAATTACCTTTCGGATTTTTTGGTATTGCAAAACGAATCTCAAATATTAAACTACTGTTGGACTTTCTTTCTCACACAATTCTCAAACCCTATTTATCAGATGGTTGCAAGATATCGCTAGAAAACAAACAGAGTTAGTAGCAGCACAGAGTGCATTGGAAAACCTTCAGCAGCGAGATCAGTCACTAAAAAATGAAAATGAATTGTTGAGGGTAGAAATTTAAAGTTACTTTTCTCTGTTTTTTTGGTGAATTCATTCTCTTTTATGTCAAATGGGCTAATGTTGCTGAATTTGTTTTGAGCAGATGGAAAATGCAAGTAAGATGAGTAAGGTAATGGAACTGGAGGAAGAAATCAAGAAGCTGTCGGGTCAGCAAAATCTTCAGCAGCGTATTCATCATCATGCTAAAATTAAGGTAACACCATCTTGCATTTCCTCAATTAATTTTGCAGGCGCTAAGTTCAATATGTTGACAAATTATTTACTAAAATTTGGCAAGGTATCTTTATTTTAAAAATGTTATATATCTTTGAATTTGATCATGAGATTTATGGCGTAATAATGCTACAGGAGGAAAACAACACATTAAAGATGCAAAATGAGCAACTCAGCGCAAAGTTACGCAGGTCAAATCACTTCATGTCACGTGTCCAAGAAGACATTGCTCACCTTCGAGCTTCCACAGGATCGAAACACTATATTGATTTTGATCAAGAGCAACGTCTGAGGAAAATGGTGAAGGTCAGTTTTCTAACTAGTATGTTGTACTCCATATTGCTAACAAAATGGATGTTTAAATATCGAGTTAATAATGCCGCAGGAGACCGAGGAAGAGAAAATACAATTAGCACAGCAATTATTGAGATTGTCTACTAATGTTCTAAAGGTAAGTGACACTGATTAGTGGTTCTTAGTGCAATAAACAAAGAAAGCAAAACCGCTTAGTTTGGCAAGATACTAAGTAAATCAATTGTCTAATAATGTGACAATGATTATGCTTTTACATTCAGGCGGCTGGAATAGCAAAACCAATGTCAGATGTGAATCCTACTATTGCCGAGAAGGCCCTAGAGGAGCTCAAAAATAGGATAACATCCCTGGAAATGGAACAAGAAAATTTGAAGTTTAAGGTATGTATGTAATTTATGTGTATGCGAAGCTATCAATGTCAAACTTTAAATAAAAAATAACGAAATTTGATCCTTGCTGTTATGATACAGAATAAAATTATGAAAGAAAAGATTCGATTATCTGAACTCATGCCACAAGCTTCTCCTTTGAGCTCAAGATCTGAAGAGAACAAGAAGACTCCACCAAAGGCAAATAAAGCTCCATTTCTTTCCAGTTTTGATCGATACTGAAGTGTTAGTTTACACGCTATATTCTTTGATTAACATGTAAAAAACTAACATGTACATGTACTATGTACAGTTTTTTTTTGGAACGGTGTTATGTATAGTTTAATTAATGACAAATTTATATTGTCAATATATAGAAGAGATCTGTGGTACTCAGGGAATGTTAAGTAAAGTCAATGTGTTCAGAAAATATACTTAATAATATGTTATTATTAGTATAAAATTAAATTAAAATATGTTATGTTAAAGTTAAATAAAACTTCGGTATTTTGAAAATTTGTAAAATTAAGTTGAATAAGTTCATGAAACAAAAATTGATTTTTATTTACTTCTGTAAAATCAATAATTTCACATATTTGATGATAATAATAACAATATGGTTTGGTACTCTATTTTGGTACTTCATATGCTTATTATGCATGACACCTCACAAACGAGAGGTTATAGGATGGAGATTAGTAATAGTAGGTGTGATTATTGTCGAGATTGTTCCGAAACAACGATGCATGTGTTGAGATTGTACTCTTATTAAATTGTTAAGGGTCAGTGATATTCTGTATCATCAAAGACAAATGTTTTTCATTATGTCATTGAAGGAATGAATATCTGCTAATGTGGTTGGTATTAGAAATTTACGGTTTAATAAGGGGTGGAGCAATTTTTGAGCTACGATGTGTCATGCGGCGTGGCGTTGGAGGAATAAAGAGAAGTACGAAGAAGGGATTGTTAGGCCGCAGAAGCAAGAGGTTGCGGTTCGGAGGATGCTCGAGTCTGTTCCGTTAGAAGAAAATGTCATTTATCTTAATGAAAAACTGTCTGGTGGCTATTCAAGTGGGTTGGAACGCTCCTAGGCTAGGGCGGGTCTCTTTGAACATGGATGAGGTTAATGCAGAAATGAGTAAATTGGATGTGGAGGTGTCATTTAGGGAAGTGAAGGCGAATGACTACGTGGAGATTAAAGTTTGCTAAAGTAGAGATTCAATTAGATTTCAAAGATGTGATAGATGCGGTTATAAGTCAACAAAATATTACTATTGAAAGATTTCTATTTGAAGAAATATGGAGAGTATTAGATATGGATTGAGATGTGGTCTTCAAACATTTGTATCGGGAGACAAATATGTTAGCAAATCCTTTAGTTAAGTATAGTTTTTCTTTAGACGATTCTTACAATTTATTTGTAGGTGTCCAGAAATATTTGTTCATATTTTGAAAAGAAATGTGTTATTCCTAAATTAGTTGTGGTGTTGTTGGACTTAAATCCTCTTTATAATAGAAAAAATAATGCACATATTAGTTGCCTTATCCTATTTATTATACTTAAAAACTATTTGAATTTTATAAATAATAATAATAATCAATTTCATTTTTTATATAGCAATGTTATTCAAATTCAAATTTTGAAGAAAAAACAAAAAAACTAAAGCATATATATAAAATTTAAAAAGGTCATAATTTTATTATATTTTAATGCAGCATAATCATTTTTAATGATAGGAACATGTTATACCTAAATTTGTTAGTGAGGTTGAAAAAATAATTTAAAGTGTAGTTTCTGCATTTAATTTATATATTTTAATGTGTTATAATTTTTTTAATGAAAAAAATAAACATTATTGCCTTTTTTGGAACTATAAATAAATATCATCATAGAATTGCCTAATACAGAAATTAAGGTTTAAATACTTTTTCCGTATCATTGGAATGAGTTTTTTTTTTATAAATAAAATAAAATATGATTCATGTAAATAAAAATTTAGTTTGAAAGATACTTAAATGTGATGTTTATTTTGATAGATGGATAATTAAATTAATGAGTTTTATTTTAAAATTTAAAATTTAAAATTTAAAATTTAAATTTAAATCCTTCTTTTCTCTTCATGGTTGATGAGACATGACTTACAGAAACACACTTTTAGGCAAGCAACAACATTTCTGAATCATTCTCATTTATCACAAATACACAAAAAGTATCTTCATCAACAAAGATACAAAAAAGAAAGAAGAAAGAGAGGAGAGAATAATTAAAATCAAGAATTGAGAACCAGATAAGAATCGACGTCATGGATCCAGATACACTTTTATTATTTTTCCATGAAACTAAAACACCGTAAAAAATATGAGATCAAGATACAACATGACCTTAATTTCTTGAAAGTACCATTTTTTTATAGTGTTGTAATTCATCTGGAACTATCCAAACTCAAGAGGAAGCGAGTTAATGATAATTTGTACTAGAAAATATTCATTCACATCCATATTTAAGGACTTCAACTCAGGGCTTGATATTATCGACAATATAGTTAGGTCGCTAAGATTTATGGAGATAATTTTGCATTTGTTTTCTTCACTAAGAACTAGTGGGATACCTGTACGTGCGACACACTGGTACTGGTGTGGTACGCACATTTTTAGTCATTATCTGTCATTGTTGAGATGATTTAGTGCAAGTCTTCGGTGTCACTAGGAACCGTCCCTGGCCAATGTTGTCTTCCTTTCTCAACACAGTATTCAAAATTTCCATAACCAAACTCAACTGAATCTTCAACTGATGGTTCTCCTCTTTCAAAATTTCTTGTCCACTAACCAAATCTTGTATGTCTAGCATCAAAAACGCCATTTGTTCTTTCATTTCATCCAATTCCTCACGAAGTTGTTCCATCACTTAAATCTGATCAGATCGTAGAGTGGTAAGAAGTCAAGATTTGTAATTCTGCAAAGACAATATCAGGTCTGAATAAGAGAAATCCCCAAGTTTCGAACACTTGTTATGAATGCATGAAATGAATGAATATGCAGGTTAGATATGTGCATATTTAATTTTTCTGACATTTCTTTTTTTGAAAAATAAACATGCTATGTAAGTGCATTAACCATGGGTTCAAAATTTCAGCATAACAACGGGTAGCATCTGTACAATCCGTTGAATAATGACTGCATAGTCTCTGAACAACCTGAATATCACAGGATCAAAGGTTCGTCACCAATTCGGAATACCATAGAAACCAAGTCTGAATATCATAGGATCAAAGGTCCGGCGTCATTTCAGAATATCACAGAAAATACAAGAAAACCAGGTGTTAAGAACCAAGTATCATAAGCCACACGGTCATCAATAACAGAACGTCACATAAGGACCAATGTAATCACCATCAGAATAAATAGTCACCATCAGAACATAGTCACCATCTGAATAAATAGTCACCATCAGAACATAGTCACCATCTGTACCTGTAATAATCATGATCCCGCCCCACTCACAGGTGAAACTAAGGCTTGGGTAAAGTCAAGGTAACTCCAGGATCTAGTTCGCCTAGAGAAACTAACATCTTATCACCTACGTGAAGATGATAGCCCCCTGATTGAACCTCCTCTGAAGCATGGACGACATGCCAGACTACAAGATCTACATCCGGTATCTGACATGTTCCACTCTATTCCTAGGTGTTCCTATGTGTCTCTTGGCCGGGGTATGGGGCCTTTTACCTCTTGTAACTCCCACCCAATCAATAGAATAACCTGTACAGCAGCCCAACCATTATATGAAAGCAGTAAATATGCCACATAGAATGCAATGCAAACATACAATAGATGTTACAATAAAGCAAGTAAATAAATAAACAAATAAATAAACACCCAATAGACATGAAAATAAAAGCTAGGATCGACTCTTGATCGGACCAGCACAGGTCTGTACGATCCCCAGTGAAGTCGCCAGCTGAAACAACCGGCTGAACATCATCCGATAACTATATCAATGAAGACGCCATCGAACGTTTTTTATCTCGCAAAAGGAGAAAGGTAAACGCATCGCGAAAACCTAAAAGGGATAAGACACGGTCTTGCGACCGAGAGATAGGGTAAGGGAATCTATTACGCGAAGGGAAGGTATTAGCACCCCACACGCCCGTAGTACTCTACGGTATCCACTTCTATTTTCTGTTTAATGGGTGTATTTATATCTATTTACTGCTTAATTGCTATATTTGTATGCTAAAAGAAAATGCATGTGGAAGAAAGGAAAATAAAGAAAACACGGGGAAAAGAAGAAAATATTTACAAAGTTTGCTCGATCGAGCCCCGTGACAAGATGCCTACGTATTCCCGCGTGCAATGGGAAAGTCAGAGCGTCGTAGTTCGGCTCACATGTTTTGATGGGTTATGTATTTTTTTTAATTATGAAAAATAATTTAAACACAAAAGAAAAGAAAACCCGTAGGCAAAAAAGTTTGCATTTGTTGGTTGTTTTTACCTTAAAAAAAGGAGTTTGAACCATTAGTAAGTGCTTTATTTGCAAAAGGAAAAAGAAAACAATTTTTTAGTTTTATTAAATGCATGAATGCAAAAGAAAACTGGAAAACAATAAGGGAAACTATCTAATGCTATCCCTAATGTCATCATGCATGGATTACATCCTAAGGTCTAACTCGAATCACTAACTAAGGTAGAGTCGAGAGAATCCTAAAGGAACATGCAAAGGTTTACCACCTAGATCTATGTTTATCTCGAATCACCAGCTAAAATGGAGTCGAAGATGACAAAAAGGAGGGAAAAGGTTTACAACCTAAGTCTATGTCCATCTCGAATCACTAACTAAAGTAGAGTCGAAGACGACAAAAGGGATGAAGCAAACAAGTGCTTTGACAGAAGCACACAAACAATGCGATGCGAAAACAAATGTCAAACAATCGTAGGCATAACCTACAGAGCAAATGATGCGAGTTCAGCAATAAATGCGAACCCCATGAATGAGTGGAGAGTCAGAATAGGGAACTCTTGCCACTTTTATTATTGACTCGATAAAGAAAGCAACACGATTCGCGTGTGCTGAGCTGACACGGACTAGAACTGTGTGCGGGGTTGGTTGCGGACCCTACCTTCCGGCTTGCCCATATATCAATGACTCGATGGCAGGAAATATAAAAAGCGGGACTTTGCTTAGTGGTACCACATCGGGTGTCCTAACCACTCTGACCTATGCAAGCACAAATGTAAACACTTACTGAAAGTTACCTCCCTATGCAGATGGAGGATTTTAAACAAACCAAACACAATTAGCAAACAGAATTGCCCTAAACGGGTCTTTAAATAAACCAGAGGGGTTCCTGAACATGCTCCAACTACGGAAGCCCCTTCATACATCTCTATTCCTACTTCTCATGGCAAGGAAAGCGGTAAAATCCTACTTCTCATGCTCTCTAGAAAAGCGGTAAAGAAATGCGATAAATAAAGTAAAATAAATACCAAACGGATATTAAATCCGAAGAGCACGCAAGCTAAGAAATACTCCGGAAAACTTCAAGTACTGCTGGCACGCAATAAAGAAATCCGGTGAGAAGTGTGCGGAGGCACAAAAAGCATAATCAGAATGTGTGTCGTACACATCTGAAGCAAATACACCTGTACAAGATCATAATCCAGACAATACAGATAAAGGATGTGCGTAGATATGCACAGTCAAGAATGTGTGTCTATACACACTCGACGTATATCCAATGAACCTGCAGAAAATATCCAGATAATACAGACAAAGAGAAGAGGGGCACACACAAGTGTGCGAGCAACATGTATGGATTCTATACATCCAAAATCAATCAGATAACCTGCAAAAGATGGTAAAAACCAAACAGACAGATACATAATACACACACATGTGTGTAACATCAGATCAATGAATTTTATACGTCCAAATCAATAGTATAACGCTCCGCGTACCTCGCATACAAAACAGAGTGTCAGAAATAGCAATGTGGCTTTTAAATAAAGCATAAAACGCAAAAAATGATTATTTACAATGAAATCGGAATATCAAAAATAAATTTGAAACTTTACTTACAACACTAAGATAAGATATACTTTCAACTATAATTAAACGGTATAAAAATATCTTAGAGTTTCTAAAAAAATGACATTATACTCCTAAGTCAATTATAAAAGAAAAAAAACATCTAAATGTATTATTTAAAAATGAATTAGAATTAATTGCAAAAATATTTAAAAAAATGTCAAAAATATTCTAATATCTTAAAACATCAGAATATATTTTTTATGTATTTTTTACGAATCCAAAATAATCGAAATCGAAATCAAAATTGAACTATGTCAAAAATTATGGTACATGAAAGCAGGGGTGTAATCCAGAATTTTCTAACTGAGCTAATTCTAGTTATACTCGCTGCTGTGGGCCTAAATTAGGGGGTGTGGGATAGTAAAATGTGAAGCCGAGTCCGGAGTCCATTACTAAGTCCAACGAAAACCAAAAAAATCATATTCAGATTTTATTTTCATATGTTACGTTTTTTTTTATGTATTTGTTATGTTATTTTCCATGTATGCATTACATTATCATCAATTGGTCATGGTCTTAATTAAATATTATCTGATTTAATTTTTATTAAATAAAAAAAAAAGTGACACGTGGTGAACTCCTGGTGGTTAGTATGGAAAAATTTCATGGACGAGTGGAATTGTGACACGCAGGGCTTACATGATGCAAACAAAAATAACTCACCGGAACTGTAACTTGCCGATGGTCTTCTCCGACGTGACGCCACCGCCGAAATTTCCGATTCGCCTCAACTATATCATTTTCTTCAGGACTTCCGTCAAGCCGTATATCCGACGAACCTCATATCTTCGTCCGATCTCAACCTCCCGATCTGCTTCCATGATCTCACATCCTCGCCTAAAGAACGAATATAATGGCAGTCGTGACGAGTTCACGTCGAAGGTACGATTTCCTTTTCCTCTTGCTTTGTACGCATCTGGTTTCTTTTTACTTCTTCTGATTCTTGATCTTGGATTTTCCTTATATAATTGCGTCGTTGTTGTTGACGCGATGAAGGCGAAGACGTCGCTGAATCAGAACGACAATGGCGGAGGCTCTGAAGATATCGCGGTTGTCGAAGATTCGTTGAAGTTTGTTGATGCGTGATGAGGATTTGATGATGTTGAAGAAGCAGCAAGGAGTGTTGTTGAAGGGTGGAAGAGAGAAGAAAATGAAGGTTGTGTGGGTGATGGTGGTTAGGAGAAAAAGAAAGCAAGAGAGGATTTGATCGAAGAAGATGGAAGTGTGAGAGAGGGAGTGAGGTTACGGTTATGGCAGTGTGGGGGATGAAGAATGTGAGCTGTCACAGTGGAAGGAAATTGATGGTTGTTATGTGGTTGTGAGAGAGAAAAAAAATGGAGAGGAAGTTTGTTATGGTTTTTTTGTGAGAGAGTGAGGGAATGCCATCGGTTTTTTTGTGGCAACCGGGTGAGAAAAGAAAGAAGGTGAAGGATGTGTGAAAGAATGGAGTGTGGTCCGTGAAATGGTCTGTTACTGTGAGTTATAAACAGTGTGTAAAACGCGTGCCAACACAACTCTTGCCAAATGATCACGAGTTCAAATCATGGCCGAGTGTCAAGTTTGTGATCCTATAACTCTTTCGATATATGACGAAATAACGCAAACTCCGTGTCATTGGAAAGAAGGCACGTGGAAGAACAACTTTGATGTTGAGTTCCTGATGAAACGCTGATCACAAGCTCGCCGTATTTAGCTTCGAAGTTATGACGGCACAAGCTGACCGCGTTACCGATGAATTTTCTTGAACGTTGCCAACCATTTATTACTACCATGTGCACTACTTTATGGCTTCATAACTTTTCCGATACCCGACCAAATAACACAAATCCGGTGTCATTGGAAAGATGACTTGTGGAAGAACATGTTTGTAGTTCATTGCCAATTCGAACGGAGCCTAAATCACGGAGAAAAAAGTGTTTGAAGTTTGTCTCATGGCTGTTCGATGAAATGCCTGGCCTGGCTGGGCAAGTTTTAAACATGACTCGCGGCAATTTTCCAACTTCAAGCCTTCACTTACGGCGCTTCGTATCTTCCAGCTCCGACGTCCTAAACGAAAAAGTTTCTAAATGGAAAATGTAAGGCATACGGCAAACTCCAACTTTCGTGTTCAGAGTTTTTCAGTGCGGCGACTGAATCAACGAGAAAACGGCCCCGAACATACGCACAAAAACTGTTCGATGAAATGCGTCCGCAGCTTGGCAAGAAATGTGTATGCTGTCTTGCATTTTGGCAACCTCATACTATCACTTACGGCGCTCCGTATCTTTAAGCTCTGACGTCCGAAACAAAAAAGTTTCTAAACGGAATTTGTAGATGGAATTACGAACTCCAACTTTCATGTTCGGAATTTTTCCGTGCGGCGATCGAATCAATGAAGAAAATAGCCCTGAACACGTGCACAAAAATTGTTCGAATCTTACAAACATAATGAGTTCTTATTTTCCGAGCTTTATAACTTCCGATCCGGTTCCCGAATGGATTCGACTTCTTCAGCAAAGTTTTAGATTGCCGTGAGATGAACAATTTTTCAGTTGAGCATTTTTCGATTCGGAGCCACGAACTATGATAAATTCGACCCTGAAACTGTCAGCTTGAGCATAGAAATAAACACTTCAAAATATTTCCAAGTGTTGAATTTCGAGAAATGATAAACCGTAACTTCCGAGCGACGTAATTTTTGATCCGATTCCCGGATGGATTCGATTTCTTCAGCAAAGTTGTAGATTGCTGTGAGATGAACAACTTTGATTTTGAACTTAACCCAAATCGACGCCTCAAAACACGTGTAAAATGTCTCCGAAATCGAGCGCTTGAACATGTTAAAAACACTCAAAATTTTACTAAGTGTAAAACTTCAAAAGTTATGAACTTCAAACTTCGGAGCTTTATAACTCGAAATTTGGGCGTTTCTGGAAAAATCTTCACAAGGACAAAGTCGGAGTACGAAATGCTCTCTTTCCAACGACTATCAATTCACAAACTTCTGACCACAGACGGGCAAGATACGGATGCGGTAACATGGTTCCGTGAACACAAAGTACTTAAAACTTAGAAATTTTTTCTAAGTTCAAGATTACTTAAAATGCAAGAAACCTCATTTTCACCCGATTCTTCCGACTTTTCTCAACAAATGATCGCATTTTCTCAAATGTCGACTTTTGACCATAATTTCGACCCGAAATTTCACCCGGTCAAACTTTGACTTTTGTTGACTTTTCAAAACACGCGCTCAAATATCATTTTATCCGATCGTTCTTGATTTTCTGATGAATCGCGTGGATCGATAAGCCGTGTACTGACACCTCACCATTTACAGAAGGCCATAGAATCAGTTCGAGCTCAAATATCCGACCACAGCACACTGTAGCTCGAAATTGTACATCCACTTGATAGACGATCAGAACTCCACAACCTCAATTCTCGAGAGACAAACAGTAACTTTTGGATGCTCACATCTTGCATATTGAGAAGACGCTTGAAATACCAGGACCTCAGATATCCGTCTTTTGGAAACAAACCTCTTCTTCAGAATTGTACAGGTTCACACGATTTAGAAAAATCCCGAACCCATGATCAATGCATGAATGATATGTATGCGATGCACCTATTAATTAAGTGTCAACCAATTATTTATTAATAAAATGAAGAGGGTGAATTTTAGGGTGCAACAAGTGGGTAGGAGATTCACATTCATGTTCATATTGACCTACACTCAGATCTTGTTAGCTCGCATAATATATTGAGCTTTTTGGACGGATATGGCCTATCATTGTAATAGATCAGAATTCAACGATTTTGAATTTGCGGCGGATGCTCGTCTCTTCGAACGCGGTGGCGTTAATCTACCGCTTCTTTTAGCTTTCCTTTCAAATAAAGTGAGATCTGGAAATTATAGGCCATCTCGAGAAAGTGAGAGATGTACTCAGTCATAAGGTTAGAGCATAAATGAGTTTCATACATTAAAACATATATGTATGGTTGAATCCTTGCATTGAGCCTTTGACCGGAATGATAATTATATTAATTAATGTTAAGTTAAATAAAACTTAATTTCTAAAAATAAATTGAAAATGTTCATGAAACATATATTTCTTTTTAACCCTATACCCTAAAGTCTTTTTGAAGTGTTTCACAATAAGTATGTGATCGGAAAAATAGCAAGCGTACTATTTTTACCGATGTAGTTATAGTAGGTTTTACCCCAAAGATATCGATCTCGAGGATTGCGTAGGAAACACAAAGTATGATGTCTTACCAATTGAACAAAAGCAATGGATTTGGGTTGATTGAAAAAAATCCTTACTAAATGTAAATTAAAGCAATATAGAAAATTGAATTTTGTTTGATGAAAATATGCTAGGGAGTGTGTATAATTTACCAGCTAATATTCTTACTTTTTGATCAATTCAACAAGTTCATCCGCCTCAATTACCGATTCTCATTGTTATATTTTCCTAATTCCTTAGTGAAAAACCTTTAACCTCTATTCCTAATTTTAACTCCCGTTCAAATTAGTAAAAAGGTTAAGCATGCAATTATCAAGAACAATTCTGGTTATTATAGGATTGCCCTAGTCCTAGGTGAAATCCTTACTAATATCATCATTTAGAAAACCTTAACATGACCGTCCGACTCTAATGTGTTAAATCAATCCAATCGTATGGTCTCATAAGGTCAAACGATAAACTTTTCTAAATAATCAAATTGATGCTGAATAAACTAAATTGTTGATTAACAAAACAAAGAGATCAGTATTCTTAATATGACAAATTAGGAACACCCCCTAACATTAGGGGGTTTAGCCTCTCATAATATTCACAAAGAAAACAACAATAATTAATAAGATATACATTACAAAAAAACTTGGATTGGTCGATTCTTCAATTGCTTCCGCTCATGAAAGAGTCTTCGTCTCCAATTCTTCTCGAATGCTCCACTCTCATCTATCGTGTAATCTCCAATTGTGCAAAAAAATCCTTTCTCAATCCTAAAATCTAAATTAAATACTCTTCATACAGATCCCAGTTAAGCAGAATGTCCAAAGTGCCCTCCAAAGTTCAGATTCACTTAAAAAACCTAAAATATAAAACCTTGTCCGCGCTACCAACACGGGTCGTGCCGTGCAACACTGGCCGTGTTGGTCCCTAATTTTGAAGATTTTATTTTATCCTCCAAGCCTCCTAACACGGGCCGTGCCAAGCCATACGGGCGCATGTGTCAGTCCTCTGGTTTTACTATGGGTGAAAATCCAACTCCTGACACGGGCCGTGTTGCTTCCAATTTTTCCTACTTTTATTTCTTTGGATCTTGAACTCTTCTGTTTATGCACTTTTGCCTTTTTCTGTTCTGATTTGTCATGTTTTATTCTTGTGAACCTAAAAACACTAAAACACAAAACCAAAACATAAAACATGATAAAATGAAATAAAAGCTCGATAATTAAAAGAAACAATAACTAAAATAACTGCTAAAAAACTGTGTGAAAACCACTGGTCAAACTCCCCCAAACTTAAACTGTTGCTTGACCTCAAGCGACGATTACAAGAACTCATGAAAATCAAAGCAGCTCGGTACTCATATGCAAGACTCTAGTTCACATTGCTCAGAAAGTAGTGCGCCCGAAATTCACATGACAAGAAGATACCTCTCCAACTATGATTCGTACTTAAGTTTTTCTCTTTCTGACTTTCCTCCTTTTTCATTTGCACAGTCAAATTAAGGCACTGAGAACTATGATAATCATCACATACACATGACTATCCAAGAACTTCACATGTTCGAGCACCAAACGAACATCATTTACTACCTCTTATTACCAATGAAATTTTCAAACCTTGCGGTTATATATTGTCCTTTATTTGGACGGCGTTTGGGGATTAACCCCCTTTGGGCTGAATAACCTGGTGAGGGCTACCCAATTTAGAGGGCTGATTGCCTTTTACCGCCTTTTTATCATTTGGTGCCATTTTTATTTGCTTCTCAACCAATCATACTTGCATGTGAATCTGAATTATGCCAGACTGTATATATAAACTACTCAAGGAGTACTTCGCAAACTTTAAGAACTATGGTACAAATCTATACGTTAGACTCGTATCATTTTCACATTATTCCAAACTTCCTACCCTCAAGCAATATTCCCTTTATGTCCACATATTATTCCCGATCTCATTTAAATACAAGCTCTTGCGCAACGCAAAACAAAAATTTCGGTCAAAAATTCGGGAGAATTTCTACACGTGGACTTACACAACAATTGACATTAACCTTACAGGTAAATAAACAAAAACAAAGCAGTAAAACCTCCCCCAAATTTGAACTAGACATTGGCCTAAATGTTTCAGACCAATCTCAAGAGAGGTAACTCACAGGGTAGTGCAGCACCAGCTGCTGCCTCCTAGCTTTCGCAAGTAAGACTCCCTTTTTATTATCTTCAAACTAAACAAAACAAAATAGAAACTAAGTTATTAAAAGCGTGGGTTGCCTCCCACGAAGAGCTTCGTTTAACGCCGTATGGCTCGATGGATCATCCCCTTATGGGAGTACTTCCTCCTCCACACCTTGTTGCTTGTACTTTTCGCACACCAAAACTCATCTAGATCAAAAGCATTGGCCACTGCGTGATTCCTGTTATTTCCATCTTCCATATTCTCACCTTTGCATACCTTCTTCTTTCTCTTCTTGCCAGCTTGAGTGAACTTGAGAGTTGTTATGGCGTAACTTGAGATATTATGCCCGAGACTTCTTCTGGGGGAGACTTTGCCTTTGTGTTCTCTCCTTCTACTTTGATCATTCCAACGAAAGATTTATTCTTTACACCTGCACTGTTCTTCTTGATTTCTAACACCTTCAAGGTTATCTCTTCATCAAAAAAATTTAATGTTAGATTACCTCTCTCGATGTCAAAATTGCACCGACTAGTCAGTAAGAATGGTCGACCAAGAATGATAGGAGTCTCTTCATCTTCAGGGATATCCATGATCTGGAAGTCAACTGGAAAGACAAAATTTTCAATTTTCACCAACACATCTTCAGCTATCCCGTATGATTTCTTGATGGTGCGATCAGCAAATTTCAATTTTGTTCCCCCCCTTATCTTCTCAATACCGAGCTTCTTGAAGATTGATAATGGCATTAAACTCACACTAGAGCTAGAATCAATTAGAAACCTTTTAAATTTCTCGTCTTTTATTGTGCACGAGATTGCCACTGATCTAGAATCCTTCTGCTTCACAGGTATTCTTCTCTCAGGCGTAACTGCACACAACTTCTCATCAACGGGTATCTGTTCATCATCTGTTAGCCTATTTTTTTTATAGCACCTCCTTCATGAATTTTTGATACAAAGAAATTTTCTCGAGCGCTTCAAAGAAAGATATGTTGATCTCCATTTTTTGAACAATTTGACAAATTTATCAAACTCTTTTTCTTCTGTGTCCTTCTTTTCGACTCTAGAGGGATATGGCAACCCGATCTTAGTTTTAATTTTTTCTTCAACTGGCTTCACAGGTATCACCAGTTCTTCCTGCTTTTTCTTGTCCTCTCTCACTTCTAAATCCACTTCTATAAGATTATCATCAACTTTCACCTCTTCTCTTCCTGTAGCAACTTTGTCACTCCTTATCATGACAACATTCACATTCTCATGGTTCTTCTGATTGCCCTGTGCTTGCATCGCTACTTGTTGTGCAATTTGCCCCATATGTACCTCCAACTTTTTAATTGCAGCTGTGTTGTTTTTGTGATTGCTTCTTGTTTCTTCTTGGAATTGGGAAGTGTGGGCAACCATCTTTTTAATATCCACCTCCCATTCTGCCTTTTGAGGAGTTTGTTGCTGCTGATCTTTCTAGGAAAAATTCGGATGATTCTTCCACCCAGAATTATAGGTGTTAGAATAAGGATTATTCTGCTTCAAGAATTTCATCTCCTTAATTTGTTTTGGAGTTGCAAGACATTGCACAGTCATATGTGGTCCACTACAAATGTCACAAATCACATTTTTAACCTGTGCTACCTGTTGAGTTCCCATGTTCATAGCTTTGAGCTTTTTCTCCACTTCTGCAACTATCTCCTCTTCGAGTTTTAGTCGCCTGTTTACTTCCAACTTCAAATCAATCACTCCCTCTGGTTTTCTTGTAACCCTGTCATACATTTCCAGATTCTCATTTGCAGCAATGGCTTTAATGATCTTTTTAATACTAGTGGCTATTGTAAAGTTGGATGAGCCACCGGCAGCTGTGACAATAAGTTTCTTTATCTTCATTCATCTGCATTTGTTCAGTTTGGTCCATGTTGTGAGTGGGACAAGCTACCAACAATCTCTTGAACCTCTTATAGGCATCACCAAGTGACTCTCCTTCTTTCTACTTAAAATTCACAATTTCATATCTTTTGCGAATATAAACAGAAGTAGGGAAATACTCATCAAGAAACATTTTCAGCATCTTCAGATAGGGTAAACAGAAACATTCTCAGTTTCTTTGCTTCGTCTGTATGCCCGTTAATCTTCAATGTAGTACTCATGGTCAAAAATCTCTATAAGTGTTTGTTGGCATCTTCATTGATCTTTCCGATGAAAGACCTTCTCTCAAGCTGATTGATTGTACTTGGATGCAGTTGAAAATTGGGGACATTCACCAGATGGTTTACAATTGTCAACCTGCCACCTGGTGCATTTGTCCCACCATAATCACCAAGAAGTCTCTCTGGTGGTGGTGGATTTTCACCCATTGTCTCTGAAAGTGTTTCTGTCTCTGAATCTGAATGCTCTGAGTGACTTGAAACTCCGTCCTCTTTGTCTTGATCTGGTATGATTGCTTCTCTTTTTGCTAGTTCCAGTTTGTCTCGTTTAGCTCGTTTGAGCCTTGCATGCAATGATCTTTCTGGTTCTACGTCAAAAGGAAAATCAACTGAGGCCTTACCTCGCATAAACAAGTTAGACAATTATTAGCGAGAACAACCAAAAATAAAAAATAACAGAAAAGAAAAAATTTAGTTGCGGAGCAACAAATTTTAATTGATTAGTAATCAACTTTGTATTTTGGCAATCCCTGGCAACAGTGCCAAAAACTTGATCAGAAAAATAGCAAGTGTACTATTTTTACCGATTTAGTAATAGTGAGTTTTACCCCAAAGATATCGATCTCGAGGATTGCGTAGGAAACACAAAGTATGATGTCTTACCAATTGAACAAAAACAATGGATTTGGGTTGATTGGAATAAATCCTTACTAAATGTAAATTAAAGCAATATAGAAAATTGACTTTTGTTTGATGAAAATATGCTAGGGAGAATGTATAATTTTCCAGTTAATATTTTTACTCTTTGATCAATTCAACAAGTTCATCCGCCTTAATTACCGATTCCCATTGTTATCTTTTCCTAATTCCTTAGTGAAAAACCTTTAACCTCTATTCCTAATTTTAACTTCCGTTCAAATTAGTAAAAAGGTTAAGCATGCAATTATCAAGAACAATTCTGGTTATTATAGGATTGCCCTAGTCCTAGGTGAAATCCTTAATAATATCATCATTTAGAAAACCTTAACACGACCGTCCGACTCTAATGTGTTAAATCAATCCAATCCTATGGTCCCATAGGGTCAAACAATAAACAAAATTATTGATTAACAAAACAAAGAAATCTGTATTCTTAACATGAAAAATTAGGGACACCCCAACATTAGGGGGTTTAGCCGCACATAATATTCACAAAGAAAACAACAATAATTAATAAGATAGACATTATAAAGAAACTTGGATTGGTAGATTCTTCAATTGCTTCCGCTCATGAAAGAGTCTTCGTCTCCAATTCTTCCTGAATGCTCCACTCTCATCTATCGTGTAATCTCCAATTGAGCAAAAAAAAATCATTTCTCAATCCTAAAAACTAAATTAAATAGTCTCAATACAAATCCTAGTCAAGCAAAATGTCCAAAGTGCGCTCCAAAGTTCAGATTCACTTGAAAAACCTAAAATTTAAAACCTTGTCCGCGCTACCAACACAGGTCGTGTTGTGCAACACTGGCCGTGTTGGTCTCTGATTTTGAAGATTTTATTTTATGCTCCAGGCCTCGTGACACGGCCCGTGCCAAGCCACATGGGCACCCGTGTCAGCCCTCTGATTTTACTATGGGTGAAAATTCAACTCTTGACGCGGGCCGTGCTGTGAGACACATGCCGTGTTGCTTCCAATTTTTCCTACTTTTATTTCTTTGGATCTTGAACTCTTCCGTTTATGCACTTTTGCCTTTTTCTGTCCCGATTTGTCATGTTTTATTCTTGCGAACCTAAAAACACTAAAACACAAAACAAAGCATAAAACGCGATAAAATAAAATAAAAGCTCAATAATTAAAAGAAACAATAACTAAAATAACTCTTAAAAAACGGTGTGAAAACCACTTGTTAGTATGATTCTCCCATGCAGTTCTGAGCAAGCAAATATAAATTAATATATACACACATGTATATATAATACAGTTCTTTTTCAAAATATTTATAAAATAAAAAACAGCCATGAATACAAAGCAAAGCAACACAAACTTAAATACAAACATGATGGATCATGGAAAATTCAATCACATTCCTTCCACTGGTTTACATAGCATAAACTATTTCCCCACTGCTATCAATATCAAGGTCAGGATCAGTGTCTAAATCCTCTTCCATGTCATCATCTATATCCAAACTACCAGAAAGATACTGGTTGTGGCTTTGTGTTCCTGCTGCAGGAACTGTCGCCTCGGCAATTATTTGCATGATTTCTTCGACACTTTGTGTTGGTTGATCCGGATCCTTGAACTGATCGTTTGTTCCATTCTCATCCATGAGATCAGTTGGAAGATTCTTCATAAACCATTCATGGTTTCGAATCTCAGGCATACTTATTCTCTGTTATAAAATGATATTAGTTTAATACCATCATCCTTTGATACAAAAAATGGAGAAGTGTCTGTAATCCTAGCTCAACAGCCAAAAGCCAATATTGATAGGTTCGACGTCATTATCAGGGTTCGAGAAAAACTGACCTTTGCTGGATCAGCAACAAAAATTCTTGAAATCAAATGCTGACATTCAGGAGATATATGAACATAATCAGGAATTGAATATTGAACATTTAAAATCCTCTGCAAGAAACATACAAGATTTTAGTAAAAAACCAATTCAACCGAAAGTACTACATAGATTAGTAAAAAATGAGAACAAAATGTGTTACATGTATTGTCTTGCGGAAATTTTTAGGTTCCTCTGGATCTTCAAAAGGATAAGCTCCCACCAACATGACATATAATGTCACCCCACAAGACCAAACATCTGCAATCTAAAATATCATTCAATGTCAACAAAAACTATAGATGAATTTGTCTGCAAATCCTAACTCAACTGACCGAAGTCAATATTGCTAGGTTGGACATCATCACAAGAGTTCAAATCTCAATACCCATAATCGTGTGTGAGTTTCTAGTGCTTATTATCACTTTGTCTTAATAAGAAACAATGCGTATTTACCTTTCCATCATATTCCTTCTTAAGCAAAACTTCAGGAGCTATATATGCAGGGGTTCCAACTGTAGATTTTGGTTGTGAATGTAGTACTGATGACTGAAAAACGAAGATGCATAAACCATCACAAATTAATTAATAAATCAGAGATAGATGTTATAAAAAATAAACTATTATACCTTTGAATATCCAAAATCACAAATCTTCAAACGTGGCGCTGGACTACCGTCTAACAACGTGTTTTCCAACTTCAAGTCGCGATGACATACTTGCTTCATTCAAGAATTCAAATAGAATTTAATATTAATATAACAATCAAAATTATACAAAAATAGCATACAAACGGACAATATCAAGTGAACATTTACATACCATTGAATGACAGTAGCTAACACCTGATATAAGTTGTTGGAAGAAGAATCGCGCCTACATAATCAAATAACAGATGTTAAATGCACACACAACGAAAACCTATACACAGTCGAGTGAAAATGATAAGAACCTCATCTTCACTGAATCGCCCTGCATTGCATATTCGCTCGAATAACTCTCCTCCAGAAGCATATTCCATTACAATCGCTAAATGTGTTGGAGTCAACATAACCTAAAGTCACACACATCATCAAAGAACTAATTACAACACTTTGAAGACAGAAACTACAAAATAACAGAATGATAATAAAACATTGCTAATGTTCTTCTAACCTCCTTAAACCTGACAATATTAGGATGTCTCAATGATCTATGATTTATAATTTCTCTCTGAACATTTTCATCAATCTGTGAAGTAAAGTAATACAAAGAAACATTAATTAATTTCTCTATGCAAAAACAAAAACAAAAACAGAAAATTTCTCTAAGCTAGAGGAGTTATGTTATAGACATGAACCTTTTCACCTCTCTCAATATACTTAACAGCAACAAGTTCTTCAGTTTGTTTATCTCTCATAAGCCTAGCAACCCCGAAATTCCCAGAACCGATATCGCGAACAAGTTCATAACGATCACTATCATGCATAATCGGCATATCCATTCCTGGCCCAACAACAATCGTAGGTCGATCCATTTGCTTGAAAAAAAGAAGATGAAAACTTAAACAATAAGGTAAAAACTCAGCTTCACATTGTTATGATCGTAAAAGATAAAGCTTTAGCCAAAAGGGTCATGGTGGGAAGAGATAAAACAACGTTTGAGATTGAGCAAAAAGAGAAAGGTGTGTGGACCACTGAAGAAGCAGAGAGTGGGTGAATAAAGAGACACGTAAATGGTTTTAGCTCGTGAAGAGTTCAACAACCAGAAAGCTGTGAATGAATTGTCTGAGAATTGAACAAGAGAAGGAGTATGTGTGTGTTCCTCAGATGAGGGACGGTGAAACACTCGTGAATTTTCTTACATATGTGTGTTGATGTGATGTTTATGTTGCTACAAAGTTTTGATTTTGGTGATGAAAAGTTTTTTTTTCTTCTTATCTTATTCATATGCTTTTATGAAGAACCTTAAATTCAAACAAGTTGAAATAGATTTGAGTTGCTTTCACTTTGATATTGGGAGTAGAAATATTTTAATTTTTAAATTATATTTTTAATACTACTTGTACAAAAGGGAAATCTTAGTAGGTGTCTACTATCTAGTTAATGTATTAGAAATAAAAAATTTGCATTTGAAATATGTATTTTATATATAAAAAAAATTTGAATTATTTTGTTTTTTTACATATTGTTTATAAATCAATGGCAAACGGATAGCTCACCCATTTAATTTCGTCACAAAAATTAAAAAATTATAAAAATTTAAGATCATTTTTCATATCCGTCAAAATCTATAAAAAAATGAGACGGACGGAACAATATAATAGAGAATACGAACTTAAAACATTAGTTCTTTCAATAAATAAATAAATAAATAAATAAATAAATTTTTTCTACCGATCAAAGCTCATTTTACCATCCCTTTCTTATTCATACTATAATATCACAAATTAGCATGATAAATATATTAATTATATTAGTTAATTAATTAATAATTCAAATAATATTGAATTTAATACAATTAGTATAATAGTGATTATTTCTTAATTATATTTTCAGTCTTAGCATTTAATTAATTAATATTTTAATTAATTCATTTAAGTTTACTATTACAAGAGTGGTTAAAATAATTAATATATTATTTGATTAATTTACTATTAAAATTAATTTTACTATTATAATATGCAGAATCAGTCACGAAGTTCCATTATTTAATTTAATGTTTCACTTCAGTCTCTTATCTAATAAATATTATTTAAAAACACTTATGTTAGAAGAATTGGTTCTTTCCGTCAAATTTTCTAAAAAATCGTAAATTTCTATAGATGTAGCTTAATAGCAAGGCTTAAGGTTCAAATCTAACTCAATATTTATATTATAAAGTAGGATTTTTACTTATGTTGTTTCATATTCACGTTCATCTTCCTTATTTGCTTCTTTCTCTAAGATTTGTTCATCATCTTCTTTAAAATTAATCTTCCTTCTTTTTCTACGTTCTTTATTTTTCTTCTTTTTGTGTTGTGTTTATCTCCATTAATGTTAAAGAATTCAAGCAGAGCTTTAATGTCAAACAACCAAAGCTTTGGGATAATTGGATCTATAATTCGTAGAAACAAGAGGACTGAGTGTTTTTGTCAAGATGAGTTTGTTCTTCGTACTATGAGTGATACAAACATTGTTAATTTTAGGAAAAGTTTTGGGGTTGTAGAAATTACATAAGTCACATGGAAAACGATTGTAATTTCTTCTAGTGGTTAGGTGATGAAATTGTCGATGAAAGGGATTTGAAGATTGAAAGATAAAAAAAATAAATTAAAATTGAAGAATGAGATTGTCTACATAAGAGGATGGTAAAAAATGTTGGTGATTATTCGGATTTTGAGTTTAGGGTTGAACCTTATTATTTTATTTCAAATAAGGTTAGTTTATCACATGATTTTAGCATTTCAAATCTATGTATAAGATAAATTAGTGTTATGAATATTTTGATTATATTCAGTAATTTGAGTTTATTTGAGTCAAATCTACGCTTTTAACAAATAATATGTGATAAAACCTCTGTCATCAAACATATCATAATTTCACTAATAAAATACTAGTATTGTGATAAATCACTAGTATAACATTGGTATAAACCTTGAACATACAAACACACACGTATACAACACTAGAATTGAGACTATAATAAAATCTTTTAACATATGATAATGGATTACACTTAAACCATGAATAAATTTAAAGGATTAAATGAATATCATGAATAAATTTAAGAGATTAATGTGAAACTATTTTACAACCTCTGTCATAAAACAAACAAGAACTTCATGTCAAAATTTCAGAATATTTGAGCAACATTTTATTAAATCCTAAATGCATAGAATAATTATGGCATTTAACTAGAACCTTAAACCAAGATTCTTACACCAAAATAAATAAACACTCAAACATAAGGTGTCACACTACAAAATAAGGTGTCAAACTCAAATAGATTGTTACACCAAACTGAAATATAAGGTGCCATTAAGATATACTACAAAGAAAAGGAAACAGAAATGGAATTACATAAGGTGTTCAGAGACACTACTACAATAAGTAATTGAAACATAAATAATTAACATAGTTATTATTGGCTTAAAAATGGTTTTGGTCCCTTTTGAAGTCTTCTTTTCTTCTTAGGAAGAGGTTGAGTTTGGGGTTCTTGTGTTGGTGCTGCCTGACTTGAAGTTGTAGAGTCAACTAGTGCTAATTGATTTGGGGTTTCTTGTGGCATTGATAGTTTGCATGTATCCTTTTTGTGACCATCCATATGGCACTTACTGAATTTGATTCAAAATCTAGACCGCTTCAATTATAAATCATTTTTCCTCATCTCTCCAGCCTCCATTTACCTTTTATTCTTGGGCCTACTAGTTTTTCTTTTAATGGGTGGTGGTTGGAGATCGACAAACTCTATTTTGGTCCACAAGGTTTTCTCATTGACTGGATAAAACACTAGTGCATAACAAGCCTCATAGAATTCCCTTTTATAAAAATCAGGCACAAAATCATCAATTTTTAAGTGTTGATCTTTCGTGCATGAAATTACATGACAACATGGAGATCATTGCCAACACCCATCTTCTACAAGAGCATTCATTTTTTGACAGATTAACTGTATACTTTTTTCCACTATATGATATATGTTTAACCTCATAGTCATATTCAATTGTACACCAGTATAACATGTTGAAATCACAAATTAACTCACAATCTATTTATAAACTAGTATATAAGTTACAAAGCTTTATAATTGAACATTTATCTAACAATTCAGTGGTTTGTTTTATGTGACTCCTTTGTTAACCTCCTTTGTTAACAATTAAGTTATTTCTCCGAGCATAATGACAATAGGCTTGGCTCTTGCACATACAAACACTCAGTTGAATGCCTATGTGTTGTACCCCAAAATTTTTCTTCCCATATTTGAGGTCAAGATACACCCTCATGGTCATAGGGTTCTCAATTGCTCAAAGAACTACTCAAAGATTGATTAGACAAACCCTCTCCTAAGCAATTGACCTATAATTACGATTTTGCTTTTCTCAAGATAAATGTGATTCCTAATGCCTCGAGTGAAATTCATGCTTCCTCATATGTCTCAAGGTACCTACATGTCAAGAATCAAGCCTTGAATCACAAGTTTGCTCAATCAATTGCTTAGATGGTTGAAAATTAGTTGTGTTGGACCAAAAGTCAATTGTGGTCAATATACAGTCAAACTTCATCATTTTTGGTTAACATCAAGATTTTGAGGTCATATTCATCATTTGATCAAGGGCTGATCATGATTCATCAAGAAAAATCAAGATTCATCAAAAGTCAAAAGTTACTAAATTAGGGTTTTCTTAAGGAGAAGTCAATTGAACTTTGACCAAGCATAACTTTCACACACTTCATTAGAAATTCCTCAACCAAAGCTCATTTTGGAGAAAATTCAATTCTCTATAACTTTGTCTCTTATAGGTTTTTCCCAAAAAAGGCTTCATTTGAGACATATGGGCCAAGACATTATAGGTCCTTTCAAAAGTCAACAAAAAGTCATATTTTTTCAAAGAAGTGTACATGAACATGGGAGCTTCAAATGAGATAAAACCAAAGAGGGGTTTTAGAGGACATCTTAAGATTTCTAAAAAGTCCAAGATCATCCTCAAATGTTGAGAATTGAGTAAGATATGATTGGTACAAGTTTGGAAATTTTGAGAAAATGCATGAAAGTCATTTTGACTAAAACTTGAATTTTGGACCAATGGGCCTAAGTTTTGGGTTTCAAACATGTCCATGACCATAAATAAGACCTCTTAACCCCTCCATGCATTATCCTAATTTTTTTATTTTTTATTTATTTTATTCATTTAAATTCAAAATAAATTAAATAAAATGCGAGATTAATGTATGATGCGTGTAACACCTTAAAATTGAGTTGCTTGAGGTCCAAACAACACTTAGTAATATGGAAAAAACGCACAAGAGTGATTGTTATGAGATTGGCCATGATTGAAGTTATTTTTCAAAATTTGCCAATCAAATATTTTCTTCATGAATGCAAGAGATTTCTACCACAATTGTTGAGCTAATACACTCCTTATAAGTATAAGAACATGACCAGTCACAAAAAAATACGAATGCTGCCTTGAAAAGAACCCTAAAGAATTCTCAAAATTTCCAAAGTTTAGGGAAAACACAAATCCTATTTTCTAGCCATTCTCAAGCCGTTCCAAGCATCAAATCGTACTTCTGAGGTTCCTAGGAAGTCTCCCACATCCTTAAGCAAGCCAGATTGTGCCCAAAATTCACTTCCTCAAGTGCACCGGTTGCGTAATCTTTTGGAATTTAAAACTTTTCTTTTGTGTAATTTAAACGATTATATATATATATATATATATATATATATATATATATATATATATATATATATATATATATATATATAATATTGATGTCTGGATTTGTTTAAAAGCATCGTTTGCAAGCTTTTGTGCAGAAATCGAGTTCCACCATTGTTAGGGTTTAAAAACTATTAAGCTTCGAACAGGATGTTTAAGGCCAAAAGGACCACACCATTGGATTCACAGCCCTCAAATTAGGGGACAGGGTCCTTTAATCTTTTGTTTTATTATTTTTTGCAGGTTCAGGGAAGAGGCTAGCCGGAGAATACGACCGGAGCTAGGGCTCCATATCCTCTTCGGTGAGTCAAACATTTTAAAATGGTTGACCCCTGCGTGGCTGTGTGTGATTCGTCCATTTAAACTTCCTGGGCCCCACCAGCGCGGGTGTTGTTTTTAGTTTGATTTTCTGGAATTGATTTATATTATATATTTATGGAAGCATTATATAAATGGATGAAACAGTCACCCCAATGGTAGAAGCACGTGCGTTAAGGCTTTGGTCTCTCAGGTCACGGGTTCGAGCCAGCCGTTTTGCTTTTTTTTTCTTCATATTTTCCAGGTTTTTGCAGGTTATCAATATAATTTTCAGCGTCTTTCCTTCTAACACCATTGGCGTGTAGCCTAGTGATCAAATTTTGGACCTACCACCCTGGGGTCATGAGTTCAATTCCCAGCGCCCCCAACCTATATTTTAAGCACTAGTCTTCTCTCTTTCTTCCTTTTCAATTTCTTTTCTAAATTAATTTCTTTTCACTAATTCTTTTAACTATTTTCCAAAATCATAAAAAATATTTTATTTTTAGTTTTAGGTTAATTAAATATTTATTTAATCTTTGACACAAAACTATTTTTATTTTAATTAAGTTTAAAATTATTTTTATAATTAACTTGTAATAAATTAGTTTTATTTCTTTTCCTATTAAAATAAATCATAAAAATCACAAAAAAATATTTTTTCAATACTTCGAATATTAGGGCATTTTGACATTTGTGTAAATATTTTCTTAACTTTATTTTCTATTTTTCTTTTATTTTAAATTCTAGAAATGATGTATAGGTCGCACGGTTATTTTGTAATTGTGTAGATTTATTTCTCGCATTTTTCTAATTATATAACTGCTAATGGGATGTAATAACTTAGGGTTAATTTCCCGCACTTTATTTTCTGCATAGATATTAACTGTTAGATGCATGCTAATAGGATTGTATGGAAAGAATAAAATTAACTTAGATAACCCTAATTCAAGATAAATAATTGAATTGAATCACTATTGCACACTTGGACCCGAGGGTATCCTCTGTTGTTGCCTTCAGATAATGGTCACGTCCCTCGAATATAGGGATACCATTAGCAAAGTCCCTTGGTTAAAATCATCATAAAGATCATAGTCCCGCGATGTCCCTCAAGGTTACCTACAAATACATGATCTTGTCCCTCGATTGTTGCCTACGAATAAATGATGATAGTCCCTTCAATAAAATTGCTAAGATATCTTTACATGTTGCCTTTAGTGACCATATGATGACCCTACGTTTGTCCCTTCATAACCAATGGATGGGGCTACCTACCAACTAATAGTATGGATAACACTATCCCTAATGGAGAAGGAAAAGAAATCGAATGACCTTTGAGTGGGTAGTTCTTAATTGCTTGCTCGCAACGACATTTCAAAACACAACACATCTTACACTTCATATTTTCAAACGAATATTTTCAAACAAATATTTTCAAACACTTTGTATACATTCTTGAGGACTGATACAAGAATCATTACAAAGTTAAAGTCAAAATATTTTCAAACAAATCACACACATAAAAGCATGTTTTCAAAAGTGAGCTAAACAATTAAGAGCCCGTAGATAACTACGGATGAAAAGGATGCTAACACCTTCCCTTTTCATAACTTACCCACCGAACTCAAAATCTATCAAAGGTCTTTTCTGTTCTTTTCATATTTCCTTGTTGGATAAAATAAAAGTCGGTGGAGACTTTTGCTAACCGCAACATTTGTGATAAAACGCAAAACAATTAAGTCAGTTCTCCCACCGTATTACACTATGAAATGTTGATCATTTGGGTCCCTCCCAATGGTTGCTAGTATTTGTCCTCCATAGTAGCCTTTTAAAAAAACCACCAATCCAATCTTATAATGGGCATGCACTTGAAAAAATATATGCACAAGCATCAAATTATATATACATCCCTTGAAAATGTGGGTTCAATAGTCTCTCAGGATGTTCAATACTTCCTCTCCACCTTGAAATGGTTAATTTGTAATTTTCACATTTGACTTAGGGTTTGTCCTTAATAGTTCATGGCCATAATCATAAATTCTTGTATATTACTCCCTAAATGAACCATCTACAATATCCATAACTAGTGTCTTGGCTCTACATGCAAGTATATTTTTTATACCAACGTTTAAATTTTGATGAGTCTTCTCTATTATATTTGTCATCTTTAGATTTGGGTTTTATCTTACATTAGTATGTATCTTTTTGCCTAACCTCTTGGAAGTAAGGAACCTAACCATATAATCACTACTACATGTATGTTTGTCAACTATTTTTATCAATTGCCAAGTCTCTTTTTGTGGTATTTTTGCACAGTTAGCCTCCCATGGAAAACCTGCCTTACATATCAATCTCATCCTCTTGTTATCATTTTTTTTCATATTCCTTCCAGAACGAATAGAATATGCTCTCATCCCCTCCTTAAAATCCTCCTTTATATAAAAATATGTGCCTACTTCCCACTTATAATATTCCATTTTCTTGGAATCTTGAAGGTTTGAAATCAACCTTTGTAATATTTTTTCTTCACTGTCATACTCATTAGGTGTATCATCATTGTCATATTAGTCAAAATTGCCCAATCCTTTAAAATTCTCATTTGGCATATCCTATACATTCACACCATCATGCAAACCACTCCATTTATTAGTCTGACTAATTTGCTTACTTGGTCTCCCAACCTTGCCTTTCCCATTACTTTTTCCTTTCCCATCCCCTTTAGATTTACCCTTTCCTTTCCTTTTAGATTTACCTTTTTCTTTCTATTTTTGCTTACCTTTATCCTCCCTTATTTCCTCTTCTAACACTTTTTCTATTGAAATATCTCCATAAATCCTAATACCATTATCTAAATCCTTAAAGTTTACTTTCAAACCACTATCTTCACTAACACCACCATTTACGTCCCTTATCCACTTTGTGGTTAAATTCAAAGTGAACATCTTCCTACTGGTAATAGTCCAGTCCTTCTATTTGTTGATGATTATAGTCAAGTCCCTCTTACAATTCATGGTACAAGTCAGTTGCAACATCTTTCTCATTTTTACATTCAAGTCCTTTATCTTCTTGCTGGTTAAATTAAATTTCCTCACCCACTTCCTACTTCAACTTAGTGGTCCCATCAACAATATAATCTTGTTTTACTTCATTATCCAATTCCTCAAATATGTCATTTACTATATTACTCACTTGATCCAAATTATATTTTTGCACAATTATTTCATACCTTGTCATTTTTCAACACAACAATTCCTTCTTCTTTTTCATTGGGTCTTCAATTATATCAGGTTGTGACAATGGATGAAGAATGAATAAATTCACTTTCCCATTAACCAATGCAATGGTTTTCATCCTCTTTGTACCCATGTCATATTTCAATGGAACAATCTCATTAATCTCAATGCATCATGATACCATAGGCTCTCCAATTTTGGATACCCTAAGTCTTTCAAACCACTCAACACTTAAAAATAACTCCAACAATCATGCTCACATTTCCAAACCTCCTCAAACCCCTGATAACCTAATTTTGTAAACTCAATAAATCAACCCGCATAATGTGCAACATGTGAGAATAAAGTTTGCTCTATATCTGGCCTTATATTTTGATGATAACTTTACAAGTTATCTTTAAGAACAATTATGTACTCTAACATGTTTCTGTCTAGTGTATGGATTTTTTTTCATATAGGTTCTGACTCTGGTAAGAAGGCATGTGACGTCAAGGTTCTGAAATCAACACTCTAGAAGAAAACCTTTAGTGTGTTACAAAGTTAAGTTAAGATTTAGGAATGCGTCTTATGCAACGGTTCTAAGGACGTTAGTAAAAGAGCTTGTGATCGTAACTTATTCAAGGAAGCGTTGAAGGCCTTCTGAAGCTTTACTTATGTTGTTCCGAGTTCTGAAGATGCTGAAGATAAGGTTCTACTGAACGAAGTTCTGAAGATAAGAAGACATGTTTTTGAAGACCAAGTGATCAAGATTGTGAAGGAAAGAGTTCTCTAAACAAGCCCTTTGTTAAGGTTCTAAAGACTTAGGTTCTAGAAGATACTAGTTCCGATCCTTCTACAACAAGCTTCATCAACAAATATATTAGTAGCCTCTTAAGACTTAGAATATGAAGATTAATACTAAGGGATTATGTGTGATGGTGAGTATAAAAGTACAAAAGTACATCATGACCTCTACTCTCTAAAGTGGCGCAAGGACATACTTGTACTATTATCTAACAATCTCGCCATGATCGTTGGGAACAATACAATTGCATTTATATTTCCTATTCTACCCTTCAACAGATCTCTTCTTTTTATCTATAAAATAAGTAATTGGAAGAATTTGAAATTAACGAATTCGTTCAAATCTATACTAAATCGGTGCACAAATACTCTATAGAGAAATCTTTTTTATATTTTTGTAAATAAGCAAGGAGTTGTTGTTCGTATCTTTCTATCAACACTTTTATGTTGTTGTACATAAACTTTGTGTAATCTTCTTTTTATAAGCATCTTGTAAACACAAATACTTGTACTTAACTGCTGAGTTGATTATTCCTTCAGTGACCGAGTGAAGGTCTGTATACTCAAGGATAATATGGATGTGGTCATAGTGGTTTACAATAAGGACCAACGGACTTATTAGGGATTCCAATAGGGTTGATTAGACTTATCGTGGTTGTCTATAATCTAGTGATTATAGTGGATTAAGTCCTTGTGTTTAAGACAAATCACCTTGCAGGGTGGACTGGAGTAACTTAGTTAACAATGAATCAGGATAAAAAAATTGTGTTAATCTATTTTTATTCAGTTGTTATCTTTGTGTTTTGAGTTGTAAAAGGATTATATTTTATGCAACCTAATTCAAACCCCATTTTGTGTGTGTTTTGCACCTTGATTTGGCATCAGATCTCCGATTATGGTTATGATATCTATCACACACTTAACTATGTTAGATAAAGATCCAGGCGAGTTTTAGAAACACTATGGCTGATCCTATTCCACCACCACCTACTCCAATTTCTGATAAAGATAAATACTATGCTAAACCTCCCATTTTTTATGGTGAAAAATTTGATTACTCTAAAGATAGACTAAAACGTTTCTTTCTATGTCAAGATGTTGATCTCTGGGATATGTTAGTCTATGGCTACGAACATCCTACAAATGAGAATGGAAAACAACTTGAGAGAAAAGCTATGACTGATCAACAAATGAAGAATTGTAAGAATTGTTATAAATTAAGAACTATATTTCTAAATCTTATTTCTTAAACTAATTATGAGAAGATCACAAATATAGACTCAACTAAGTCTATATTTGACTCTCTCAAAATGACTCATGAAGGAAATGATCAAGTCAAAGAAACCAAGGCTTTGTCCTTGATTTAGAAGTATGAAGCTTTCAAGATGGAAGACGATGAAATAATTGAGATAATGTTCTCAAGGTTTCAAACCATAGTTGTAGGACTGAGAGTTTGGAACACTGGATATTAAATAGTAGATCACATGAAGAAGATTATCACAAGATTGCCATTCAAATGGATTCCTATGGTAATTATTCTCAAGCTTGCAAAGGATCTGAACAACACTTTACTACAAGAACTGGTGATCTCTCTAAGAAGTCATGATATTGAGCTAGATTAGGATGAACCTCAGAAAAGAGGGAAATCTATTACGCTAAAATCCGTTAGAAAATCTGACAATTCCATATCTCTTCAAGCAAAGGAGTTTGAGGATTTATAATAAGATTATGATCAAGATGAAGATGATTTATCTCTACGGTCCAGAAGTATTAACCATCTCTGGAAGAGAAATCAAGGCACTTGTTATGAGTACAGTGAGCCAGGACACTACATAAATGATTGTCCTGAACTTCAGAAGGACAAGCCCAAGAAGAAAGTTCTCAAGATCATGAAGAAAGGGTTGATGGAAACCTGGGATGATTCTGACTCCTCAGAAGACAACTCAGAAGAAGAACGTGCTAACACAGTGCTAATGGCTCAAGCTGGAGCTTTTGCTGAAAGGATTGATCCAGAAGATGAAGCAAAATCAGAATCACACACAGAAGGGGTATTCTCCAAAGATGTATTTTCTAACCTTAATAATTTTGAATTGACATTCTCTTTAGTTTAAATTCTAGAAAACATTAGTTACTTGAAGGAACTGGACAAACTCATCTGATAGAATATCAATGAAGTCGCCATCAAACGTTTTTTATCTCGTAAGAGGAGAAAGGTAAACATATTGCGAAAACCTAAAAGGTTTAAGACACAGTCTTGCGACTAAGAGATAGGGTAAGGGAGCCTATTACAAGAGGGGAAGGGATTAGCACCCCACACGCCCGTAGTACTCTATGGTATCCACTTCTATTTTCTGGCTAATGGGTGTGGGTATCTACTCACTTAATCGCTACATCAAGGCTATATGCTAACAGGAAATGCATGTTGTTCGCGTTAAAAGGTGACGCGCTAGAGGATGCGAACGTGAATTCGGATTCTCTGGCTCGAAACGATTTACTCTTTTGATTTGTTTATAAAGATGCCGCGAGCATCAAGCTTTATTATTTTCAACACAAGAAAGATTATTTAATGATTATGAAAAGGGAAAGTGAAATACCCTCAATTGATATTGATATGCGTAACGACTAGCGCAAACTAGGCAACGCATTGGGAGATTCCAGTAAGGGGATTGTTATATAAAGGGAATAGATGGAGCACCCTAAATATATAGTTATCTATAGCTTTATATATGAATATATTTGATATGTTTGTGTGTTTTAATTGCTATTTCTATGATTGGGAAAGTTTCTCCTTTGGGATTTTAAGAAAGACAGGTTATGTGGGATTCTAGTGTTTGTTATTATTGTGCTCGCAAAGATCTGTGGATCTTCTGCATACATATCCCCTAATGGGAATCAGAGCATTTGTAGCTCAGATCTACAGGGTTCTATGGTTTGTTTGGTCTGAGAGAGATAGAAATTTGCTCGGCAAGGATGAGACCTTGTGCCTACGTATTCTCAAAAGGATGTTGAGAAAGTCAGAGCAATCGTAGTTCCCACTTATGCTAGTGGAAAGCAACGGGATGTTAGTAAGAGACAGACAAATGTCATCTTAATGAAAAATGTATCTAATCTATTTCATCACATACATTTTTGAAAAGTTTGATTGATAAAAATCTTTCGTCGTAAGTTATAGGTGTTTTGCTTGAGTGTACAAGCGTTACCACTTACATGTTTAAGAAAGATGTTTGAAAAAAAAAGTGATTGAGTCTTTTAACTGTAAGCATTGGGTGTTTTTCTTGAGTGTACAAGCGTTACCACTTACAATTAAGAGATGTTTTTGTTTGAAAACAGTTTGAAAAGTTTTTGACTGTATGTGATGTAATAGATGAGATACTTCTTCCATAGAGATGATAGATGTCTAAATCTCAAGGAGAAATTGATTGGATTTAAGGGATGCTTTTAAGAAGCCCATGGGTCCTTGTATTGTTAGCCCAAGAGGAGGCATTCCGAGGGTCATCGAGGGTCCTTGTATGAAGCTCAAGAGGAAGCTATAGGGTATGGCTGGCTTTGTGTTAAAAGGGATTTCACCGAGAAACCATCCTTTTGGAATTAAGAGCAATTTCATCGGGAAATTTTACTCATTGGGGATTTGAAAGTGATTTCACCGGGAAACCATCCTTTCAGGGTTCTATCTTAGCGCGGGTGATTCTTTGTATTGGAAGCCCAATAGGAGGTTTAAGAGATTTCTGTCTCTTTCATTGTATGATTCCCAAGAGAAGGCTAAACTCAATGAGGAGTTCTTTTGAGCGAAGCCCAAGAGAGGCGACTCAGCAGGTGTTGTCTTATATGAAGCCTAAGCGGAGGCTAAACTCGATGAATGAGTTTTCTTATATGAAGCCTAAGAGGAGGCTGAACTCGGGGAGAGTTATCTTGTATGAAGCCTAGCGGAGGCTACAACTGGGGAACCTATTGGTTAGACTAATTGTTATGTTATAATTAGACAGTTGTATAAACAAGTGTGTGTGTGTGTGTGTGTGATATGTATTCACGGGTTTATGAAGGAAATATAAATAATGCATGATGTTTATTTGAAGTTTATGAAATATAAACAAGTGTCGTGAACGAACGTTTAAAGCAGGCGTAACTTGATTATTTACAAGTTTGAACGTGTACAAGGAAATGAATATGTACACGAACAGTATTTATGTACGAGAGAAAGATGGATGTACATAGGGGTTGGGACTTACACCATAGGGAGACCCATTGGTTTGAAAGCGGTTTCACGAGGAATAATGCTCCTTTCAATACCAATGGTATTCGATATATATCTGAAAAACGATCGATCAAAGTTTATCGTAAAAGGTATCTGTATTATGTACAAATGAAAGTTTGTATGAAAAGAATTTGATATGTACAAGGAAAAAGTATGTACATAAAGAATGTTGGTTTATGTATACACAAGTGAAGTGAAAAACAAACGATCGAAGTTTGTCTGTACTTGAGTATAAAAGGTATCTGTGTTATGTACTGATGAAAATTTCTATGTATTTGAAGAGAGTTTGATATGTACAAAGAAATATTATGTACATAAAAGAATGTTATGGGACTTACACCGTGAGGGAGGCCCATTGGTTTGAAAGCAGTTTCACAGGGAATAATGCTCCTTTCAATACCAATGGCGTCGGTGTATAAACAAACGAATGAAAACAAACGAAAGAAAATTTGTTTATGTTTGAATATTGACAATGATGATTTGAGTATGTACAAGTAAAACTAAATATGTACAAAAAGGATTGGGACTTACACCATAAGGGTGGCCCATGATCGATTGAGAAATTCGAGAGAAAACGAATTTGATTTTATCGTTTAAATCGGATCGATCGTGGTAAAAAGATGTAAGTTTTGATGAAATGTTTTGAAGAATGATTTGAAAATGTTTTGAAATGTGAGGTTCATTTATGAAAAGTTTTGAAAAAAATCGGAAGTCGAAAACTTGAAAATTTCACCTTAAAAGGAGGTTTGAAAAAGTGTTCAGAACGTCGTTTTCGGCTCGATTAAAATATAATCAGATGAAAGTTTTTTCTGAAAATTTTTTCACTATCATAAAATAGATGTATTTGACAAGTGTCCAAAAAATCACCTTAAAATAAGGAGTTTTGATTGGTCAAAAAAATTGTGAAAGTTTTGTAAAAAAACATGAAAATTTGGAAAAGTTATAAAAAGAAATGGTCCTGATGGGAGTTGAACCCATGACCATAGGGGTGACCACGTGGCAGAGAGACTTAAGGGCAAACAAACTACCACTCAGCCAAACACGCGCTGGTGTTTAGTGGACAATAACACGTGTAGACAAAGTGTTGGAATATTTGAATTTGAAAAAAAATCAAGAACACGCGCGAAGCTTGTTCTTCGTGTTTGATTTCCAGAAATTTCAAACCTAGCTACAATCCTTGTTTCTCAATGAAATTCAATGATGTAAACATCAAAATTGCTCAATTTTTCATCACGAACATGAATATGACAGTTAATTGCATTTATATTAAGCCTAGCATGTTTGGATTTCTGGGAACTACGATGAACCCTAGAACTGAGTTTTTTAAATTAAATAATGTATGTTTGATGATTCTTTGATTTTATTGAGGGCTATTGATCGTTATAAGTGCAGAAAAAGATTGGCCAAGAGCTTTTTCAATTAAGTTCAAAGAATATGGATATCCAAGTTTGTATTCATACCTGTTCAAGTGAGAATCGAAGAAGGTCTTAGAGCGTTTCCAGAACTTGTTTCTTGATCATTTGAGCATCATCGGCATGTATGGAAGCTGTGTGAATGGTATGCTTGCTTCGAATCACCTCAAGTCGTTCCAGCCAAGTCCACCTGCACAGTTCAGAAATAGAAACTCGAATTCTATGTTTAAGCTGTTACAGTTGGTTGTTTATGTTTTGGATCATCCCTATGACGTATATGGAAGGTGTTAGGATGATTAGAACATAACTTGCTCAAGCTTAGAATGGAATTCGATTCATAAGGCAGTTTGGAAAGTTTGAAAGCATGAAATGTGAAAACTGGTTTTTACTTGTTTTTCTTATGATCTTAAGTTCTAAACAAGTTTTATATTGATCATGAAGCATGTTTGACACCAAAATTTAACATGTTTTCAACTGATTTTCAAAAATGCAATGTTTGGCAATTTTGCACTATATTGCTTGATTTTCAAGAAAGAAGAGTGAAAGCATGGATTTGCATTGCTTTGGTGTGGTTTTGGACTTGAAATGTGATCCACTTATAGGCCAAAAGATTCTGAAATGTTAGGCAACAAGTACAAGCTTTTGGTGATTCAAAGATAACTTAGAGGGCAAAAATGACTTTTCAAAGGAAAAGGAAGTTTCCTTTTTTAACCATGTGCTTATTTTTACAACTTGATCCATATCTCTTAATTATTACCTCTAGCTGATATTTATCAGCTCAATGATCAATTTGGCAAGGTTGGATTGCTTCTAGATGAAGAAAACACAAAAATGACCTATAATTGAAGTTTTGACTTTTGGAAAATCAAGTTCATGGAGCCTTATGTTTCAATTTCAAAAGCATAGCTAGACTCCATGGATTTGAGAGTTCTTGGACATTTTGGAAAGCTTGTTTCACAAGCTACAACTTTCATGTTTTGAGTTTTTTCCAATTCAAAATGGAACTAGGTGAAAAAATGGCATGAAGTTTGGAAAAAATAAGAAATTTCAACACTTAGAAATGTTTCTAAGTATGAAAACTTTTGACTTTTTGTTGACTTTTTCAAATTCTTTGATTCTTTATGATCATGATGGATCATTTGAAGTATTTTGATGATTGAAAAAGTTTTGTTTTGAAAAATTTGACCAAAAGTCAAAGTTTGACTTTTCAGTGCAGATGAAATTTCATCAGATGTTTCTGAAATTGACTGATGAAGTCTGTGAACTTCTGTGATGTTTTGAATCCAGAAATTAGGTCAAGATGTTGTATCTAAGATATAATGACCAATCTCTATCCAAAAAAGTCATTTCTTGTTCAAAAAGTCAGAGAAAACTCATGCCCGATCAAAACCCTAATTGGTCGATCCTTGATTGATCTGTGAGAGAAATGGATATCTGATGATCAGAGGTTGATATTTTGATCAAGATGGATCAAATGAGGTGAGAAAAACTCAAACCCTAATTGATTGCCTCTTGAATCAGATGAAAATCTGATGAAACCCTAATTTTGACCTGTGAAATCCACACCCAATTAATGCTGTTTGAGCTGTTAGTTATGCAAATGATGCAAATAAAAAGTGGTATATTAGGTCAAAATTTGGGGTATGACACATGTGAAATAAAGAAAATAAACAAAACAAACAAGGGGAAAAGAATGAAGTATTTACAAATTTTTCTTGGTCAAGCCCCGTGACCAGATGCCTACGTACCCCCTCGTGCAATAGGAAAGTCAGAGCGTCGTAGTTCGGTCACATGTTTTGGTGGTTTGCAATGTTTTTTATAGGAAGTTCGATTCCATATCCTCACAATTAAAACTCGTGCTTGGCTTTGCAGCTTATAAAAGAAGTCTTATGCTCAGCCGCTCGTACACTTAGCATCTTGTTTAGACTTGAAAGGTACACCCTTTTTGAAAAGGTTTTAAAACAAAAATAAGTCCGAAGACAAAATTGTTTGAAGTGAGGTTGGTTACTTTTACCTTGAAAAAGGAGTTTTGAACCATTATTAATTGTTTTTATTTTCAAAAGAAAAGAAAACAAGTTTTAGTTTTATTACATGCAAGGATGCAAAAGAAACTAGAAAACAAATAAGGGAAACTAACTAGTTCTACCGCTAATATTATCAAGCAAAGGTATCCTATGGTTGAGGATAAAAAAAAGTCTTAGCTCGAAGACTATCCTAACCAAGAGGTCCTAAGGAAACTATCCTAACATCCACCTTGGTTGAACGACTAAGGGATGCAGGGGATGAGGCAAAAAAGTGCTTTGGCAGAAGCACAAACAATGTAATGCACAAACAAATGATTCACACATGCGCAGGAGAAGAAGGAAGTCCCATAGACTATGACGGTAACGAGCATACCAGAGTCAACCAGGAGCCGACCATTCGATTCCTGAGAAAGGTATCACAACATGATACGAATTATCAAGTGTGAAGAGCATATGAGTGCGGGTATCAAAGAAATAAATGCGAACCCTAAGAGAAAGCGTGGAGATTCAGAATAGGAGACTCTTGACACTATTATTATTGACTCGATAAAGGAAGCAACATGGTTTGCGTGTGTTGAGTTGACACAGACTAGAACTGTGCGAGGGTTGATTGCGAACCCTTTCCGCGTGCCCATCATATCATTATCATATACAGCACCTGTAGATCTCATCAAAGTGGGTCTTTGCTTGGTGGTTCCTGTCATACCCTAATTTTTGACCTAAGATACCACCTTATATCATTCACATATGCATCACTGCATCACTAACAATTTCAGAACAGGATAGATCGTGCGTGCATTCCTAAAGTCAAAGTTAGGGTTTCATCAAAATTTCATCTGTTCAAGATATGATCAATTAGTATTTGAGTTTCCACTCACCTCAATTTATCTATCTTAATCAATCATCAATATTTGATCTTCAAATTCCCAACTTTTTCTCATGATCTACCTTGAATCGACTAATTAGGGTTTTGATCGAAGATAGTGAATCATTGACTTTCTGCTCAATGGATGACCTATTTACTTGAAGATTGATCTTAACATCTTTAATGCAACATATTGACCTAATTTCTTGGTTCAAAACATTGCAAAATCCATGTTTCTTCATCAGACAAATTCTGAATCATCTGATGAAAATTCATCTGCTAAAAAAAGTCAAACTTTGACTTTTGGTCAACTTTTTTCAAATCCAAACTTTTCAATCATAAAATCATTTCAAATAATCCATCATGATCATAAAAAATCAAGAAATGTGAAAAAGTCAATAAAAAGTCAAGATTTGAATTTTTTCTAACACTTAAATTTTTTTTTCAAGTGTTAAGAAACATGGTTTTTCCTTACTTTCATGGCCATTTTTCACCTAGATCCATTTTGATTCAAGAAAAATTCAAAACATGAAAGTTGTAGGTCTTGTTACAAGCTTTCTAAAATGTCCAAGAAATTGAAAAAACACTTTGTCTAGCTAGGGCTTTGATTTTGAAACATAGAGCTCCAAAACCATGGATTTTCAAAATCATGCATCAAAATTACAAGTCATTTTTTGCAACTTCTCCTTCTAGAAGCCTTGTCACCATTTAGAGATAGGTTATAACTGATAAATATCAGTTAGGAATGATTGAGAGGTGGATTGGATCAAGAAGAGATTTTAACCATGGTTAAAAAGTTAACCATTTGCATTAAATGCAAAAGATTCCTTCTTACCTCTTAAGCCAAGTTGCAAGCTCTCTCAATGATAACCTTGCCTTGTCATTCAGAATTTTTGGCCTATAAATAGAGGTCATTTCTTCATTCAAAACGACCCCAAAACAATCATAATCCAAGCTTTCCTTCTTTCTTTCTTGATTTCCAAGTTTCAAAGTTCTAAGAAGGAGAATTTTGCAAGTTTCAAGTTTTGCAATTTCTGAGTAAACTTAAGCTTCCAATACTTTCTAAACATCATTAGAGAGTTGTTAAAATCCTTAAGCTAGCCCAAACACTAGCCAAACTCAGAAATCATTCTCAAACATCATGTATGCACATATTGATCCATAACTTGCAAACTCTCAATCCACTTGTGCATCTTCTAAACTTTCACTTCAAACACCTTCTATACATCATATAGAAGTAATCCAAATCATCATTACACCACTGTAAACACATAATCATGAAAATGGATTCTCACTTCAAGTGACTGTAACTGGACTTGGTCAGAACAATCCAGACCATTTCAAACCAAGGTAAGCATACCAACACGTTCCATAAACATCACTGAAGCTGTAGCAATCATCAAAAAACCTCTGGAACACCTCTAGCAAGAAACAAGATTTCATTTTAAAGAGGTATAAACTTGAACTTTGAACTCTGTGATTTCTAACTTTAAGTCCAAAAAAGGCTTGGCCATTTTGATCTGCACTATCACTGAGTAATAACCCTCAATCAATTGCTTAAAATTATGCACATAAACAATTTCACAATCAAAATTCAGAATTAGGTTTCTTAATGTTCTTACAAAATTAATCACCCTACACTTAAAATAAATGAAATTAATTGCCACCATCATGTTCCTGGTGAAAATCCGAGCAAGATTGATGTTTGGATCGTGCAATTTCATGGAGAAACCAGAGAGCTATGAATTGGAATTTAGAGGTTGAAGATGAAGCTGTTACGCGCGTTCTTTGATTTCGGGAAATTCAAATTCTAAGTTTATTTTAAATTTATTGGTTGTTGTATTATGACCGGATGTAACAGCCACCCCAATGGCAAGCCAACACGCACTTAAAACTTTCCTTCGCCTCAAGGTCCAGGGTTCGAATCCCCCTGGAACCTTTTTTTAATAAAAGGGATTACAAGCTTCTGATGCTTGTTTCTCCAGAAGTACTTCTGAAGCTTCTACCCTCTAGAAGTTCCACACGCCCCAGAAGCAACATACCTCCAAAGCGCTCCGGCCCACTTCTAAGCCTTCGCCTCCGCAAGCCATGCTTGACCCCACACACAACTTCTGATCTTTTTCAAAACTGCATTTTTTCAAAACTCCTTCTAAACAAGGTAATTAAATGACAAGTCAAGCACATGGCTCAGTGGAAAAACTCTTCACTTCTAAGCCAAAAGTCCAAGGTTAAACCTCCTTAAGACCAAAAACTCTTTTTTATCAATTTTCTCAAGTTTCTAGCAAACTTCAACATTTTCAAAAACTATTCAAAACTTCTCATTTTGAGATGATTTTTTGCACACTTGTCATTTAATATACCTATTTTATGATTATGTCAACAAATCCAAAAATATTTTCTTTTTGATTATATTTTTATTAAGTTAAAAATGTGACATTTTAAGTATTTTTAATACTTTTCAAAAATGTTTTCTTTCCAACTTTCAAACTTAAATCTTTTTCAAAACATCTTGTGAATATCCTTCACTTTTCAAAATCATTTTCAAAACCTTTTCAAAAACCTTTCAATAAACTTACACACCTTTTTCCATGATCAATTAGATTTAAAGATAAAACCGAACCAGGTTTCTCCTTGAATTTCTTAATTGATCATGGGCCTCCCTCACGGTGTAAGTCCCAACCCTCCTATGTACATATTCATTTCCTTGTACACATTCAAACGTCGTTGTAAATATTCAAGCATAAACAAACTTCTTTCGTTTGTTTTCATCCGCTTGTTTATACACCGATTCCATTGGTATTGAGAGAAGCATTATTCCTGGTGAAACTGCTCTTAAACCAATGGGCCTCCCTTAAGGTGTAAGTCCCAAACCTTGTATATATTCAAGTTACACATGCTTTAAATGCTTGTTTTATACACTTGTTTATATCTTTCCTTCATAAACTCCTGTGAATACATATCACACACTTGTTAATATAACTGTTCAGTTATAACATAACAACTAGCCTAACAACTAGGTTCCCTTTAGCCTCCTCTTAGGATTCGTATAAGATAACTCATTTATTGAGTTAGCCTCCTCTTAGGCTTCATATAAGATAACTCATTTATTGAGTTTAGCCTCCTCTTAGGCTTCATATAAGACAACTCCCCTGCTGAGTTAGCCTCCTCTTGGGCTTCGTTCAAAAGAACTCCCTCGTTGAGTTTAGCCTTCTCTTGGGCATCAAACAAGAAAGAGACCTGGAAATCTCTTAACAACCTCCTATTGGGCTTCCAATACAAAGAATCACCCGCGCTAGGATAGAACCCTAAGAGTATGATTTCCCGGTGAAATCACTTTTGAATCCTAAGAGGATGGTTTCCCAGTGAAACCACTCTTAAAGCCAAAGCCAACCATACCCTATAGCTTCCTCTTGAGCTTCATACAAGGACACTCGATGACCCTCGGAAGGCCTTCTCTTGTGCTCACAATGCAAGGACCCTCGATGACCCTCGGAATGCCTCCTCTTGGGCTTACAATACAAGGACCCACGGGCTTCTTAAAAACATCCCCCTAATCCTGATCAATTTCTCCTCGAGATTTAGACATTTATCATCTCTATGGAAGAAGTATCTCATCTATCACATCACATACTATCAAATTCTTTTCACACTCTTTTCAAACAAAAAACATCTTTTAACTGTAAGTGGTAACGCTTGTACACTAAATTAAAACACATAATACTTACAATTAAAGATTCAAACATCTTTCTTAAACTTGTAAGTGGTAACGCTTGTACACTCAAGCAAAACACCTAATACTCACGATAAAAGAGTCAATCAATCACCCCTTCAAAATGTATGTGATGAAATAGATTAGATACATTTTTCATTAAGATGACATTTGTCTCTGTCTCTTAATAACATCTCGTTGCTTCCACTAGCATAAGTGGGAACTACGATTGCTCTGACTTTCTCAACCTCCCTTTGAGAATACGTAGGCACAAGGTCTCATCCTTGGTGAGCATACTTCTTTCTCCCTCAAACCAAACAAACCATAGCTCCCTTAGATCCGAGCGACAAATTCTCTGATTCCCATTAAGGGATATGTATGCAGAAGATCCCAATGATCTTTGCGAGCACAATAATAACAAAACCTAGGATCCCACATAACCTACCCTTCTTAAAATCTAAAGGAGAAACTTTCCCAAGAATAGCAAATTAAAACACACAAACATATCAAAATATTCATATATAAGGCTATAGATAACTATATATATTTAGGGTGCCACATCTATTTCCTTTATATAACAAACCCCCTTGCCCAGAATCTCCCCAATGCGTTGCGTCTAGTTCACGCTAGTCGTACCGCATATCATTATTTATTGAGGGTATTGCAGCTTTCCCCTTTTTCATCTCATTTGTCTTGTTTTGGAAACAATAAAGCTTGATGCTCGCGACATCTTTAAAACAAATCAAAAGAGTAAATCGTTTCGAGCCAGAGATTCGAATTCTGATTCGATTCCCTCGTTCGTCACTTTTTAACGCGAACAATTCCACTTAGTGGTTTGCCTAACCACTCTTGACCTATACAATCACAAAAGTAAACACACGACCGAAAGTACCTCCCTATGCACGGAAGAGGATTTTAAACAAACCACACACAAGTAGAAAACAGAATTTCCCTAAACGGGTCTTTAAGTAAACCAGATGGGTTCCTGAACATGCTCCAACTACGGAAGCCCCGTCATGCATCTCTATTCCTGCTTCTCATGGCAAAAGAAAGCGGTAAAACCCTACTTCTCATGCTCTCTAGAAAAGCGGTAAAAGAATGCGGTAAAAAAGGTATAGAAAATACCAAACGGATAACAATCCGTAAGCAAAAGCAAGCTAGAAATAATCTGGAAAATGTCAAGTACTACCGACAAGCAATAAAGAAAACCGGTGAGCAATGCGCAAAGGCATCAAAAAGCATAATCATAATGTGTGTAGATACATTTCCGAAGCAAATAAACCTACACAAGATTGTAATTCGGGAAATATAGACAAATGATGTGCATCAATATGCACGGTCAAGAACGTGTGTTGATACACATTCGACGTAGATCCAACGAACCTACAAGAAATTATCCAGGCAATACAAACAAAGGATGTCCATCGATATGCACGATCAAGAATGTGTTGTTATAAACATTCTACATAGATCCAATGAACCCGTAAGAGATTACAATCCAGATAAAGCAGACAAAGAATGCACACATATGTGTGCAAGAACGAGATATGGATCCTACACATCCAAATCAAGTCAATAACCTGCAAGAAGGTGAGAACCATGAAAGCAAACAAAAGAGTGCACACACATGTGTGCAAGAATGAAATATGGATACTACACATCCACATCTCAAGAATAAATGCTCAATGTACCTCGCATATGTCAACAAACACGTCAAAAATAACAAGGAGGCGGGAATATAGTCACATACTCACATCGCAAGTCAAAATATGATCCAAATGCAAAGAAATGGAATGCGAACATGTATAGAAACATAATAATGGAAAATCGGGCATCCACACACACATAATGCAAAATACCCTATGAACGATATTAAAATCGAGCTAAATCCATTACAATAGTCCTCATATGAAATGCTAAACATAGCTAGAGACCAAGAGAAGTTGGAAACTAAAACTCTACATTAAAATGGCCTAAAGGCATTATTCACAAAGACGTCGAGGCATGAAGTGTAGCTTCCTAATAGGGGCAGCAATTATATATTTTAAAGATTTTCTAAGCATCTCTCTAAGATAGAGGAAAAGATTGAAAATAAACATGCAAGAGGAACCTAGAAGAATTATACAAGTATCAAACTAGTTCCTAAGAGTTATACTGCTAAGAGTTGGCCTTAAAGTTCTACTTACAACGCTAAGGTAAAGTTTACATTTAACTACAATTAAGTTATGAAAAATGTTCTAAACTTTCTAAGAAACACATGGTATTACACTCATACAATTAATCAATTCAAGTGACAAAGAAGAAACATACTTTTAAGAAACGCAAACTAATCGAAAATTACAAATTGAGTAACTATTGAATTAAGCTAAGTATGGAACTCTACAAGTCAGTAGCTAACATATATTAAATGATCTCAAACAAAATGTACAAGCCAAATCATGATTGAAACAAAACTATGCACAAAACTAAGTCAAAACGATCAATCGTCGCTCTAAGGGTTAGTTGTCATGGTATCCTAATCATATGACTCAATTATGGATTATAAATGAAGGTATAAACTACCTAAACATGTCAACATATTATTCAAGAATATAATTGAAGGTTAGCATAAGTATCAGTCATTGTATGCGAAAAGAAATTCGAGGTGTTATAGAAAAAGTCATTTCTAAACATATGATCAAATATCGACTAAAAACTAATGAAAATTAGTTAATGAAAATTCACAAAAATGTCAAAAATATCCTAAGACATCAAAATGTCAGAAACTTGTTTTTACACATTTTTTATGAATCAATATAATTGAAATCGAATGCGAAATTGAACATGTATTGAAGTTTGTTTGCAAGGAAACAGGAGGTGTATCAACATATTCTGGAAGAGCCTAAATTCTATTACAGTGGCGCTCATGCCCATTATGAAAGGGGGTGTAAATTAGAATTCGCAAGGCCCGGTCCAAATCGCATTAAGCCCAATTTTCCAAACGCACAAAAAAACAATTTTCCAAAATTTTATTACTATCATACAACATGTCACATTTTCTTATGTGGCTTATCAATTGGTCATTTTCTTTTTAATTATGTTATCATAAAATAATAAATAATCATATTGTAAAAAAAGATAGAACCTGATTGGCTGAGAGAGAGAGAGACCAACACGCACCAATGAAAAGCTTGCACACCTAGGGCCAAGGTGCAGCATGGTGTCACCAAAATTTCTTCTTGGTCATCCCTTCTCGAAGTTCTCGCCGCCTACTACGGTGGCTCTATGTTGAAACAAACACAAATACCACCAATCCGCTCGAAATTTTTGAGACAAACACGAATCCGGTGCCTAAACTTCCATTCGAGCATTTGAAAATGAGATCCGAAGAAAGCTCATAGATTCATCAAAATGAGATCTGAAGGTGTATGGCTCTCGTGATTACACCCCTGAGTTAAACCCAATACATCGTTAGTTTAACTAGAATTAGTTCATTCTAAAGTTCGATTATTACACCCTCATTTTTCCATGTACACAACTTCAATACATTTCCAATTTCATCCGTAATTTCGATTTTATCGACTTGTAAAAAATACATAAAAATAGGTTCCTGACTTTTTAGCATCTTAGGAAATTTTGATATTTTTTGGGATTTTTTTACAATTAATTTCCATTAGTTTTTACTTGACTTTTGATGGCATGTTTAGAAATGGTTCTTTGGATAACACCTTGTACATTTTGACGCGATTTTTCGACCGTTTCTCGACTATGAAAATTCCTAAAATGATAAGCTTATCCTATGATGTGTGGGGAGTCTTTAGGTATTTTTCTCATAATTTTTTAGATCCTTTTAGGTCTTCATCCGATTTTTCTCTTATATCACATAAAGATAGATAATTGTTTACTAGTTTACGTAGTTTGAAGTCAATTTTTTGCGTACGATGTCCAATACTTATTCTAACCCTCAATTAACTTCTTGAATAACATTTTGACATGTTTAGGTAGTTACCACCTTCATTTAGAACCCATAATTGAGTCATATGATTAGTGTATCATGATAGGTGATCGTTAGAGCGACCATTGATCGTTTTGACTTGGTTTTATGTTTAATATTTCTTCAATCATGATTTTTCTCCTTTATCATTTGAATTGACTAATGGTTAGATTTTGATACCATGTGTTTCTTAGAAACTTTAGTACATTTTTCCCAATTAATTGTAGTTAGATGTAAGCTTTACCCTAGTGTTGTAAGTAGATATTTTAAGTTAACCCTTAGTTGTACAATCCTTAGGAACTAGTTTGATACTTGTATAGTTCTTCTAGGTTCCTCTTGCATGATTGATTTGTAATATTTTCCTCTACCTTAGAGAGATGTGTGGGTAAGTTTTAGAATATATAGTTGCTACCCCCTATTAGGAAGTTACACTTTGTGCCCTAATTTCGTTGTGAATAATGCGTTTAGGCCATTTTTAGTGTAAGATTTTTTGGTTCCCAACTTCTCTTAATCGCTAGTTATGCTTAGCATTTCATTTGAGGACTATTGTGACAGATTTAGATCGATTTTGATATCGTTCATGAGGTATTTTGCATTATGTGTGCGTGGCTGTCCGATTTTCCATTCTTATGTCACCATACATGTTAACATTCTATTTCTTCGCATTTAGATCATATTTTAACTTGCGATGTGAGTATGTAACTACATCCCCGCCTCTTTGTTATTTTTTACATGTTTGTTGACTTGTGCAAAATACATTGAGGATAGTTTGGTTAGTTACCTAATCTTGGTACACTAACATACAACTTCGCCCGTGGTTTTGCTTGCGCCTTAAGCGCATTTTGCTTTTGTGTTCTCACGATATGAGAAACATACATTCTCTTATTTTGTCTAGATATGTACCTTTGTGCAGGTGTTCCAATTGTTGTGAGGACGTGTCTGATACACACAAGTATTGCAGGATATCACTTTGTGGATTATATTGATCAAGCTATTTCTAATTATTGCTTTGTTGATGACAACTTACTCGAAGTTTTTGGGAGAAGTTACAATTTGCTTGCTTGCTACGGATTGATAATCGTGTGGTATTACCCTGCTTCTGGTTCATTTTTCTGTATTTTCTCACTTTCTAGAGATCATGAGAAGTAGGGGTTTACTGCTTTCTAGAGATCATGAGAAGTAGGAAAAGAGCGTGGGTTCGAAAGTCGTTGTTTAAAGACCGGTAGCACGCATTCCGCATATTGTGTGGTATTGTGTTTGGTTTGTTTAAAACCCTACCTGTGAGTAGGTACTTTTCAGTAAGTTTTTATTATTTGTGCTTGCTGCAGGGAGTCATGGTGGTAAGCCTATTATGGTACTATCATTAAGTCCTCATGAGAAAGGCATGCAGAAAAGGGTTAGCAACCAACCCCCGCCCAATTCAGTCCGTGTCATCCTAGCTCATGCGAATCGTGAAAGCTTCCTTTATTGAGTCATATATTTAGTGGAAAGGGTTCCCTATTCTAACCCTCCATGCTTTGTCTGGATTTCACATCGTCATGCGCTGATACTCGCACTGATATACTCTTCACACTTGGTAATTCACACCAAGGCGTGAATCCCTTTCCCATAGAGAAAACTCATGGTTGACTTAAATTTGCTCTCTGTGGGTATGGTTTTTCTCCAAAAGAAAGCTCCTGGTTGACTCGGGTGACGCGCCACCCTTGGCTATGGTCTTTCTTTCCTCCTCTTCTCCCCGCGCTTCTATGTATCATTTGTTTGTGCATTGCATTGTTTGTGTGCTTTTGCTAAAGCACTTGCTTGCCTCCTTCATTTGTATCCCTTGGTTCTTCAATCAAGGTGGATATTAGGATAACATCCCCGAGGATCTCTCGGCTAGAGTGTTTTTTGAGCTTAGACATTAGGATAGTCATCTATGCATGCTAACTTAGTTAGAAGCTCCATTTATCCTTAACCTTAGGATCAATCATTGTATGATAACATTAGGGTAGAACTAGTTAGTTTCCCTTAGATGTTTTTCTTCTTTCTTTTGCATACTTGCATTAAAACTAAAACTTGTTTTCTTTTCTTTTGAAAATCAAAACACTTAATAATGGTTCAAAACTCCTTTTTCAAGGTAAAATCAACCAATCAATTCAAATTCTTTTTCGCCTTCTTGGATTGTTATCCAAACTTTCCAAAAGAACGTGTTAATTCCTTTTGTGCTGACACGTAATACCCCAAAGGTCGGGTTGTGGCAGGAAGCGAACTTAACATCGTTCCATTAAAAAACACAAAACCCACCAAAACATGTGAGTCGAACTACAACGCTCTGACTTTCTCATTGCACGAGGGAATACGTAGGCATCTAGTCACGGGACTCGACCGAGCAAACTTTGTAAATACTTCCTTCTTTTCCCCGTGTTTTCTTTCTTTCTTTCACATGTATTTCCTTTTAGCACATAGAATTAGATATAGATGTAGCCATTAACTGATATAACACACCCATTAGATAGAAAATAGAAGTGGATCCTGTAGAGTACTACAGACGTGTGGGGTGCTAATATCTTCCCCTCGCGTAACCGACTCCCTTACTCGATCTCTTAGTCATAAGATCGTGATTTCTCCCTTTCAAGTTTACTCGATGTTTACCTTTCTTCTTAGGTGAGATAAAAAAACGTTTGATGGCGACTTCATTTATATTCTATCATATGAGTTTGTCCAGTTGCTTCAACATGTAGTATAATTAATAAATATGAGGGATCAAGACAAATTCAAGGAAGATAAATTATGACAAACTTATCATCAATCTCAAGTACCTTGAATGATCAAAGGGCTATTTAGAGGTAGATTGAAAATGATGAAAGTTCCTCAAATATCCAACAAGATCAGATGAACTAAAAAACTAAAATACTTTCTAAATTGATCCAAATAAAAATAAAAATAAAATAGATAAAAAAGAATAGGCAAAATACTCATTTTGGTCCCTTAACTATACTTTTGGGTTCATATTGGTCCCTTAACTTTTTTTCGTTTCATTTTAGTCCCTTAATTTTCAAAAAGAATCATTTTAGTCATTTTTACCTTATTAGCGACGGAAAAACTTTGAAATTGGTTGCTAAGTCTGTCGCTAATTAGACAAAAAGGACTAAAATGAAACATTTTGAAAGTTAAGGGACAAAAATGACACGAAAAAAAGTTAAGGGACCAGTGTGGACCTAAGGGTATAGTTAAAGGGCCAAAATGAGTATTTTGCCAAAAGAATAAGATGAAGTCTATTAAAAATAATAAAACTTTCATAACTTTCTCGATTTTTATGAAATTAAGAAAATGAATAATGAAAATTCATCGACTCAATCTCACGAACAACAATCGATGTTCAAAATAAAAAAATTAACAACAAAAAATTACAGTAAAAAACTACAATTAAAGAACAATGAATCACTTTTGTTTTTGGAGGTTCAAGAACACTTTTCAACTCTTGATTTTGAATCAACAGAGTTTTTTTTTTGTTGCAAAATGGTGATAATTAAGGTACTAAATAAATAAAGTAAGAGTAAAATGCAATAGAATTAAAATAAAGAACAAGCGAACCTACCTATTCAATAAAAAGAAGAAATGACTTAAAAGAAAATGAAGTGAAAAAAAGAAGGGAGTTTTGGCTTAGTTTAGTGAATGATAGGTGATTCCAATTGTGAATGAGGAGGGATTTATTTATAGACTCCACCAAGGATGGTTTAGGAATTAAAAAAAGAGATGGCAAATGTGAGTGAATGATTGGTCTTGGAGGGATGTTGAAAATGGTGATTCATGTGATGTTGTAAGAACAAATGTGGACCTTTGATTATTTTGAATTGATGGATGAGATTGAAAGTTGAAAAGTGTGTTTGTTATGTAACGTAAATTTCAATTTGCAAAATTTACTTGATTTTTTTCATTTTGTATGAGTTTTGCTTTGTACTATTTATTTATTTATTTATTTATTTATTTTGACAATAAGACACATACAATAAAATAAACAAAAGTGGTAGTAAGAATAAAGTTAAAAATAATAAATTCAATTAATAATAAAAATTATCATTTAAAATAAAAGTTGCAAATTCACCTAAACGTAGGTATTTGCTAACTTAATTACTTTAAACAAGCAAAATTAATTATTATTTAAATGAAGACAAAAATAAATTAACTTGACTTAAAAAAATGGCACAAATGAAAATAAGGAACAGACTTGAAATTTTTTAGATTTTAATAGTAATCCAATTTAGAAAAGATATTTCAAATTGAATTAAGATTGAAATTAAGATCCAAAAATAATATTGAAATTAAAGAAATAAAATTCTAGACTAAGAACTTTGACTAAAAAATGTAAATAAAAATGCAATGATACAAAAGTGGTTGGATCTTAGGTCAAAAGTTAGGGCTGGGCACTACACAATACACAAGAGACTTTCAAAATCTTTATGTTTCCTCTATTTTTACAATTGTTGAAAACTTAAAATACATTAAGTTAGGATTATCCTTTAAATACAACTTTGCAGTCCATGGGCTTCGATATTCTTAGTCCAGAAGTTTCTTGATCCATAAGCTAAGTGATGCACCAATTGTGTAGCAAATCTCCTTAAATTTTGGAACATCCAATTAATAGTTTCATAATTAATCTCAAAGCCTAAATTAATTTCTTATGTACAACTGGAGATATGAAACTTGTTCCAAAACACATCTTCTTGACCTGCGAAATTTATTGAAATATATCCATAAGAAATATTCCAGAATCTAATTAAATTTGTTAAGATTTAAAACAACACCGCCTGCTGTGCTGCAGAACCAGACCAAAATGTCATGACATTGTCTTTGACATCTGACTAAAAACACGTAACAGTAGAATTGTTATGACAGTTGATAAAGATGTTGCAACATCTTACTCAACACCATAGAACCATGTTTTAGGCAAAAGTTGTCAATCTCAGAACCATGGTACTAACCATTTTTGCAAATATGATGTTGCTTCTGGGTTATAATGTTGTATTTATCCTTCTTACTACTATTAACATGATTCAGGTTAGTCATTCTTTAGTTATTGAAATAGGCTTTGTTGTGCAGCTTATGATTTATATTGTCGTGTTGAATGTTTTCTCTCATGTGACTTTCGTTCTGATTTTGAGTATTGTTTATGTCTTGTATGTAATTACGTTGATTAGTTAGAACTAGATGAATGTTGTCTATTATAGTATGCTTAATCTGATTATGGGTGTTATGGTTGTTGCTAGGCTTGTTTTTGTTAATGCTGGTGTTTCTAATAGGGAGATTACTAATATACTCATCATATTTTATGGTGTCAATGTTAGCAATCTCATTATCTTCAAAAACTATTATGGGAATTTTATTAACCATTTTTTATATTAATCCTTAATTTATGATGATATTTTTTAAATTTGTAGATCTAGTTTTCCACTTATAGATTGACGTTTGTGTTATCAAGTATTGAGAGACATCTAAAGAGTGTAGGAGAAACACCGTCAAAAGTTCCATATTTGCATAAGTAATATAACCTAGAACCAGTGGATAACAGAATCATGTTTTTTTTTGGAATTACATCTCTGAATTAACCTCAAAAAAATCCGGAGATGCATCTCCAAACTAAATTTTGGAAAAAAATAACGAAATGGTACGTTCGAAGATGTATCTCTGAAATAGGGGACATTTTTGATATTTTTCCAGGGGCCTAGGAGAATGTAACATGGTGTAAAAATAAATTCCCAAATAACTAAGGGTGTCCATTGGTTGGATAAATCTGAATCAAGCCGAAATCCAAACTAAACTATGGTGTTTGATTTGGGCTTTTTTAGTTTAAACAAAAACCGAACCAAATTAATAAAATCCGATGTTATTTTGTTCAAGTAATGGATTTCCAAAATTTAACCCGCGAACCCACCTATCTAAACCTGTAACACCCCAATTCTACCCCTCGTAATTAACAATAAAATCTGAGTTTCAAAATTTCATTTAATAAAATTGAGGCATCACATATTCACATTTCCATCAATTCGCATTATAATGCACATCAAAAGTCGGATATACCGATTCATACATAATTCATCATGTTCACATATGAATATTCACAACACAATGGATATGTTCACAAAATATACATAACATCATGTTGTCATCAATTCATAAGGTTATAACATCATAAGATAATATACATAAACTATCCTATCAAAATAATGACGTCGCCCAAATCCCGAGTGTTACTACGACCAGAGCAGAACGACACAAAATAAGGTAACTCGAGCTAATCCTCCTCATCCTCGGGGATCACCTGCACGTTACCAATATATAGGCAACGGCGAAACATGTAAAGGGTGAGATACTCCAAAACATATAATTAGAAGCACGATAGGATATATAAATAGTTTGGAATTATAAATGATATAAGTTAAATAGAGTATATCAACATGTATCAAAATCTTACATACTTAAATTAGCATTTAGTGTATAAATTCACACTTTAACTTCATCACATAATCATTATACTCGCGTCAACACAAAACATCATATACCATCGCAATTCAACATCATTCGTCAATTAAAACCCAATCGCCAAACAACTCACACATAAACATAACCGACTCCATGAGACACGACTATGTTATGCATGTGGTACCCGTCACTTTGTCCATAAATAGGAACACTTGGCATAAAGCCCATCGTCGCTTGGCATAAAAGCCCTCGTCGCCTATGCAATGTATGTGACTCGACAATAAAACAACACAACAAAAACATCATCATCGCTCATCAAAATTGGCATAAAGCCCACATCGCCATAATTTATCCATATTAAGATAAATATATCATCGCATCATATTTGCATTATACAAAACATCACCTATAATTCATCATCGCCAAAAGTCATGCATTCACAAATCAGAAGCATTTATTAACGACATCAATATAATCATATAGTATCGTCACCAAATAATTCACCCAATTCTAAACATGGAAAAATAATCGAACATCAATAATCGTCGCAAAAGCCATTCCTAATAACCGGCATTAATCATGATCGTCAACATCGAAATCGGATTGTCCATACGTGTCTTAAATTGACTAAAACGCCATCCGATTCAATTTACCGTAATTAAGCCTATTTCGGATCGTTTCGTTTATTTGTCTAATGTTATATGTCATTTTATCGCATTTTACGCTTTGGTTATGTGTTTGAGTGTTTTCAGGGTCCGAATAATAAAATGAGACAAATCGGGGCAAAAGAAGTGCAAAAAATCAGAATATGGGAGGCTACAGATACATCAACACGGGCCCCCGTGTTAATCAACACGGCCCGTGTCAAAAAGCCACTAGAAACGCAAAAAAAAACACCAAAGTCAGTGAATCAACACAGGCACCCGTGTTAATCAACACAGCCCGTGTTGATTGGCCTGACAGCCAATATTCCTTATACAAGAGATCAACACGGACACCCGTGTTAATCAACACGGCCCGTGTTGATGGACGCGTGTGAAAACTTCATTTTTACCATTCCCATTAATTCTAATCATCATCAACCTCATAACCCCTACACCTAATTCAACTTTTCTAAACATTTTCAATAATCAACCAACCAAACCCTATAAACCATCTATCAATTTTCCCCCAATCCAAACTACAACCACCAAACCCCAACTATATGAGATAGAAATCAAACCCCTTACCTAGCAAGCTTTGAGTGTTCTTGATGATTCTTCAAACCAAGCCTTGCTCTTCTTCTTGCTCTCCTCTTTTTCCCCTACCAAAGCCCTAACTTTTCTCCTTAGCTTCTATACTTATGTTTTTGGTGTTGTGTTTGGAAAATGAAGGAAAAATGGTTTTATATGAATGTTGTCATACTAACCAAGGGTGGGAAGCCCAATTCTCCCTAACTTCTCCCACACCCCTACTATTCTTCAAACATTAATATCATCTAATTAATCATTAACTCAATTTATTAATATAATTCTGGGGAATTAAATATCGGTCTGAATAATATTTTACCGAACCGATCGGAACGTCGCCAAATATATTAATAGATATACCGATTAATATAATTATTTTCGTCGCCAAAATAATCGTCAAACGGTAATTCAAAAATATTAATATAATATAATATTTAAATAAAACGGGCGTTACAAAACCCACTATAATCAATTTATATTATTATCATCATAGAAACTAATTAAGTTATTCAACTTCTATAAGATAATGTAAAAACAAAAAAAAAAATTGGAATTTTATATTACTATGAAAAATTAGTTGAAGTAAATTTGATATTTTTTTAAGAATATTTTTGCACATTTGTTTCTAATGTATCCATTCAATCTAGCCTAAACCAACATACTGTTTCTCGGTTTGGTTCAGTTTGGGTTTTATCGAAAAAAGTGTAAATCCAATCCATATATTTTTGAATGGTTAGCAGCATATTTTTTTTCAAAACTGAACTAAACCAGCCAACGAACACCCCTTAAATAACATATACTTTTTGGGTAATTCTCAAGTCACCTTCCCATTAATTTTAAAAATCCTAAATTTTCTATTTTGAATATTGTTAAAATTATTCTTCTATCGTATTTAGGGTAGGTCAGGAGGGCCAACACCTGCGGCCCAGAGAAAGCGACAATTAACTAAATGCTTGCAGTGTAGGGGCATTATCTTAGGGAACAAATTTCTCACTTAAATTTAAGAATTCTCTCAAAGTACTATAGCTAAAATATATGAAAAATTAGACATGATTTTGAGAAAGTATGAGAGAAAGAAAAATGAGGTTTTTCACTCTTGACCAACCACCTTATGAATCTTTGACCGCTTAAGCTAGCTTTAGTGATTTATTGATCTTCATGTGTTGTTATTTTCAAAACCATTTCAAGTGTTGTTACTTCTTCAAGTTTCGTCATCAAAACCACGACATCATCAAGGCTAAGCAGTTGCTTTTTGTTACCCATGTTCTTGGATCACTTATTGGTTAAACCTAAAATCACATAGTTCCACAATAAAGTCAGGGAATCACGCCCCAAAAAATTTATCAACCGTATTGAGATAGATGAAATGCCCCAAATACACCACAGTATAAGTACAACTCTGGGGGTGAAAATATAGTCGAACTCACCAAATATGAGATACACTCCAAAGAGGAACTTCTTGTGCAAGTATCTGTGAATCTCGCAATTATCAGTGGGAGTGACACTTGTAGATGTCTAGTAATTGTTAAAATTATATTTCAAGAACCTAAATCATATATGAGCATCCTTGGTCTTAGCATCTTCACATTCTATTTTTGTTGGATCAGATCAGGCTCGTGCCTAGTGAATGTAATGGATTAGTCTTTGTTCATCCGAACGTGATCTCTCAACATATTAATCATATTTATTACTAAAAATTGTTTAAAAATCAAAACAAACCACCACACAGACAAATCAACAAGTAAAAAAATAAATCACCACACAAACAAATCAACACTGGTGAAATAAATGAATGTAGTATCCTATAGTTTAGATTATATAATCGAATGTATGCATGAAGCATGCTCAACATAATTCAAGTAATACAAACATATTAGGGAAAAAGGCACCAAAAATAAAATATTTAGACATACATGTGTTAATCATGTATTATATAATTTAATGAGTAATTATTCGCCTAAAATTGGATGGAAAATGAGAAAATTTAAACTTTTTCAAATTTGGGATTTTTTACTAAAAAAATAGGGTTACAAAAGCGAGAGGAACAAAAATGGTTGCATGACTTATATTGACCGTTCAGATTCTAGAATTCAAACATTTAAATATTATATTCCATATTATAAAATCTAAAATGTATTTTTCAAAGTTTAAAATTTTTTTTTGATGTTTGGGATGGGAAGATAGAGAGTTTCACTTGATGTGTCACATATTTAAGTATACTATGACCTGATCCAAATACTCTACAAAGTTCTAAGTGATACAAACTCGGCCAACTCTAATTTTTAATAATTTTTTTGTAGGTGATGCTCTTTACACCCTATATAGTGATCACACACCCTACGAAAACCTCAAAATATCATTTCTACGCTCCAGATTTTAAAATCCGGACGCACCTATTCTACAACAAAACGACTTCATACTGATACACTCCATTTTTATCAAAAATTGGACTACATTCTAATCTGCATATCATAGGTCTAGATTTCAATATCTAGATTAACCCCATGACAATTTTTTACACCCTTTGATAGTAAGTTAGAATAATTTTGTTATTTTTAATAAAACTTATATTATGAGTTATTTATAAATCATTCCCATAATAAACTATACACATTTGTCATTCAATCAACTATCTACCTAAAACTAAAACATACACGTGCACTTCCTAATTTACCCTTTTAATAAAATATTAATTACACTAAGTAATGTCCTTATTTGTAATTGACTAATAAAAATTATTTGACCAATCAAAACACCTCTTTTAGCCGAGTGGCGGAACAAATGCTACTTGCATAATAATTTTGGACACCCCTTTTACCCGGTTAAAAAAATTACCTCCACCAATTGTATAATTTTATCCATAATCTTTGCCAATACATTAACCGGTCTCTCTTAGACTTAGTTTCCCGCTTCCTTTTCCTTTGTTTATTGTTTTCTTCTAGTAAATTTCCTTTGTGCTCTCTCATCATTTGTCCTCCTTCATTCGTTTCTCATACACGCTATTTCATCTATTTCTTAGTGATTTCCTCTTTTTCTGCATACAGATAAAAGATCTTCCAATTTTTTCAGTTTATCAGTTATCTACTATCAGATAGTTTATCAGTCATCAACTATAAATTATAAACTATCCGCTAATTTATCAGTCATCAACTAAATTATAAACTATCTGCTAATTTATCAGTCGTCATCAGTTATCTTTATCAAACAAACTTAGTTTGAATATATAGCTCTTATTTTGTTTAGTGTGACAAGTATAATTATAATCTATTACACAACTCTATAATCTTCATTATATTTTCATTCTTATAACTTTACCATAAATAGGTGACTTATAAAGTTTTTGATATTATGTTATTTCACTTACTTATAGATTTCTTGGACATATTCCAGAAAACTCTTTTCTATATTGTTGGAGCCATTTTGATCCCACAAATTTGATATTAGCAATTACCTCTTAATTTAGTTTTGTATATAACTTTTCAATGTAGCAATGAAACGTGTGTATACAATTATTATTTTTTAAGTAAACTATTAATTTTTAACACTTCGCGTTACTATCAATATTAACATTACGTTTAAAACAAAATATTTAAACTTGTAGATGATATTATCCGTGTGGATGCACTATTCTTCTACTAACTTTTTTTTATATTGAATGTGTTTGAATGTTAAAATCTGTATTTGAGAGTTATTTATCGAATTTTGTCGGAGTGTGAATAATCATGAGGTGTAATGAGTAATACGTTTTTGTTTAATTATTTTGTATTATGTTTTTAAGGCGTTTGGGCTTATAAATTTACTTGCACAATTTTCGACCCAAGAGAAAATGAGCTTTAAGTATGTGGCCTTCAATTCATTATACTTCACTTTCTCTATTTACTTTCTCCTTCCCTCCCTACAACTCTTACACACCGTTTATAATATTTCGTTTCCTCTTTGAAGAAACAAGACAACAATGTTAAGATAAGACTCGTTAAATGGAAAGTGGTCCCTGTTTGTTTGTCTGCTTGTGCTAAAAAAAGAACCACCGTTCAATATGCGGCGAATCGATTCCATCATATATCACCATCACGCCACAACCCTCCAAATCACACCCACGTTTCTTTCCTATTTTGTTTCCTTTCCTTTATGTTTCTTTTCATTCAAGCCACAACAATTCATTATTCAAAACTCAAATCTTCCTTAACAAGACTTAACTCAAACTTTCAACAAATTTGTGTCTGCACAGGCGCATGCATCTTGCACTTGATTTTACTGTTTTCTTTGAATAAATTATACTATTATGTAATGGTTGAGTTTGTTCCAAAGCAACAAAGATAAAAAAAATAGTGAGTCTAGAATACTCTTCTTATGGAAGCTATAATACTATAGTAAATTTTTGACATGGAAAGTGACCCTTTTGCTCTCTTAGTGCAATATATTAGTGAGATTCACAAGATCATTATACTGTTTGTTATGCGCATGAAGCAACATATCAAATGCAAAAATTCATTATTATATATATAATTATTAAGTACCAATAGTATCCTAAATTTGACCTACAAAAATGCATGCTTAATTTACCAAATTAAGATTCCATCATATATGAGAGATTGTATCTATATATTCGGCTCTGCACAGATGCAGTCAACTCTACAACACTATTTTTTAAATTTTAAGGGATTTAGTTTTATTTATTGGACAATTTAAAAAAAAAAACACAACATCAAAAATAAAAATAAAAATTGTAGACTGTCATTTAAAAATAAAACAACATGAAAGATTGTGATTTTATTATGGGTCAGTGTTGTTCTGGTTAGTCAACGATATAGATTTGTTACCATGCCTTTGAAGACATGGATAACCTCTAAGGATGAAGTAGATTTTGTACAATGGTTTGTCATGAGGCGTGGATTTGGAAGACTAAAGAAAAGTATGACAAAGGGTTTGTGAGATCCCGTAAGTAGGAGGGTTTGGTTAGGAAGATGTTTGAGTACGTTCCAGTAGAAGAAACCTTCATTCAGCCATCGGAAATGCATTCTTAGGTGGCAATTCGGGTTGGTTTCCAGGCTCCCATCAAGGGGTGGGTCCAATTGAATGTTGATGAGGCGTGTAGAAAAATGGCTTGATTGGGTGTGGTGTGGTTATTTGGAAAAGTGATGGGGAATGGTTAGGAGGTTTTTCTAAGACCATTGGAAGAGGGGATGCTTTTTTGGCGGAGTTATGGGGGTGCTGGAAGGTATCAAATTGATTAGGAGCATGCATTTTTTTCCAGATGGAGATACAGGTGGATTCTAAAGAAATGATTAAGTTCATTATTAGTAGGAAGATTAATTTCGTTGGGAGATCTACATCTGAAGAGATTCATAGACTTTTAGACATGGATTGAGATGTGGTGGTTAGTCATTCGTATCAAAAAATGAATAGGCTGGCAGATGCCATGACAAAACACAATTTTTCGTTAGATGATATTGAAATTCTGACACGCCCATAACAGAAGTCAAGACTGATGTCTTAACTACACACAATGTCACAATTGATGTTATGACACATGCTGACAGAACATCAAACAGTAACACAATAGAAAGATAACTTGCATAAACAAAAAGAACACAACGATATGTTTACCCAGTTCGGTGCAACATCACCTACATCTAGGGCTACCAAGCCAGGAAAAAAATCACCTATAGTATAAGTTCAAAGCCTATGCAATCCACTGTTTACAACTTTCCATCTTAATCACTACCTGTACAACTTCTACCTAGTCCTCCCTAGATATGAGAAATCGTATCTCACCTTCAATCATCGCGATGATGTCTAATAGTCTCAGTCCTAGTTAATCTATCGACGACATTTCACCGAAATGAATATCATACTTCAACTACAAAATAAAAACACCTTAATCAAGACACCCCTTGATGAAGAACAAAATACTTGATATTGTTTAAAACTTGTGATCAAGAATAATACTTAGAGTTTCTTAATATCTTCTTCCAAGAACAACACTCAACTCTTTTTTCACAGCTTCGAGTGAGAACAATAACTTGACAAACAACTAACAGACAGTCTACCACATAGTATCTTTTGATACATGGGTGACACACATCTACATCTTCCACAGGTATCAAAATATACAAGGTTGACTTACAGTCACAAGAGCACACACGACTGTCAAAATGGAAAACCCTTATCTGTTATACACAACCTTAAGAATTAAAAACTATACCACCCTAGGTCTTGATCTTCCTTTTATAAGCTTCAACAATGGTGGGCTTCGAATTCCTAGTCCACATATTCCTTGATCCACACGGTTATAGATTGCACATAACTCTACATAATCTTTTTAAATCTAGGAACGTAGCATTGAGTTTCCAAATTTGTCTTCCAACTAATTTTAGTACTTCTACATTTGTAGACCAAATCTTCTTATTCCAAATTAAATCTTCTTGACTTGTAAAATATATGAGAAATATCTAAAGAGGAAATCTCACATTAATCAATTTAAATCATATCAAAAGTTACTTAAATAACGGTGTCAACTATGTCAGACCAAGACATCATGACATCATCTTTGACATTTGGTTAAAACAAAACACATAACAGCAAGACTATTGTGATAATTGACAAGAATGTTGCAACATCTTGATCAACCAACATAGAACCATGCTTCGAAACATACTTAGCCAACCATAGAACCATGAAACTAACAGATATGTATACTTTGTTTACTGTTATTCCAGAAACTTATACTCATATTTTGGATGTAGATGAGCGGGGTTTTGTTTCCCCTAGGATTGTAGTTGTGTAGTCTCTTTTTTAGGGCGCTAAACCCTATTTTCAATAAAAAAGAAATAAAACAACACATTCTTCTCTCTTTTGCTCTTTTATTTTTTGTATGCCTTTGTCAAAAACGAAAATGAAAGACGCTATTTTTTTTATATTTATATTTTAGTTCCTTATTTTTAATCATTAATTATTGAAATTGTATTTTTTCTAGTTTAAGTCCATTTTATAAATTAGAATTGAGTTAAAATTAACTCTTCCTTGACACAATGGCATTGCATATTGGGTCTCATTCCTTGACACAATGGCATCGCATATTTACTTACCATTTTTTGTTAAAAAAAAGTTGATTTACTCATATCAAAACCAAAACAATATGAATTCTCCAATTCTATATTTTTTTATAAGTAAAATAAATTAATAAAGTACAAGGGGTACTGTTGCCCAAACAATTACATACAAATTTATAAAATCACGAGAACTTAAACATCAGTCATAAAAACAAACATAACTCCTCTTATTAGTCCCTATTACCATCCATAATCTGGAAATCAGTTTGACATTTGACACAACATTATTAACAGAATTAATACTATTATTAAACATAACACTATTTCTCATCCTCTAAAACCTCCAAAATAACACCAATTTTAAATTTTTTAACTTTTCTTCTTAGAACTGAAAAGAAAGAAAGGAAACTAGTTGTGAAATCTGAAAACAAAACATCTTGCATATCCATTCACAATAAAACTTTATCTCATACCTTCACACTAAACTTGCATTAAAATAACAAGTGAATAAGTGATTTTTCTGTTGGAGCGCAAGGTTTAATGAAGAACAGAAAAAGAATAAAGAGAGAATATATTTACTGCAATAACGACTAGAAAACTTACAAAATGAATGGATGATTAAAAAAGGGTGTTACAAATGACAACTACCACTAGTCTATTTATACACAAAGTAAATTGCCACATAGGCCCCAATAAAGGTAAACTTAATAACTAAGAAAATAGTACAAACTAGAAAATACTAAAGTACCCTTCAAACTAAACTTAATAGCTACGCTAACAAACTCCAAAGTCCCAGAAGTTAAGCATACTTCTAGACGCAACCTCAGAAGCTTCTGCTTCTAACTAACGGTTGGTGCACAAGAATCAAACATGATTGAAATAATGAGAGAATAAAAGAGAATGACGACTACAAAAGGTATGAAGAAATAAGGATTGTTGTTTTAAATGACAGCTACCACTAGTTTATTTATACACAAAGTAAATTGCCACATATGCCTTAAAAGGTAAACTTAATAACTAAGTAAACAGTACAAACTAGGAAATACTAAAGTACCCTACAAACTAAACTTAATTGCTATACTAAAGAACCCAGAAGTTAAACATACTTTTGGACACAACCTCAGAAGCTTCTGATTCTGAATAACAACAACTTCTAGCTAATCAACCTCAGAAGCTCTACTGCTTCTAGGCAACACCAGAACATCAGAAGCATCTATTTCTAATTAACAACAACTTCTGAATATTGAATTACTCTTAAATATCATCCCTTAATTTATATTTTGCTAACCAAAATCTACAACACCAATTCAATCCCTCAACTGGATAAGGTGTTCAGTCTTGAAGCTCCTCTTTTAGAAGGTCCACCTTTAGAGTCGTGATTACCACCAAAAGCATGATCATTTCCAGAAGTGATCGCGACTTTATCGTCTTATAGAATTGTAAGGGTTTTTATGTTTGCTTTAACTTTTGGTAAAACCAGATTTTGTCAATGTCTTGACTGATGTCATGACATTCTGGGTTGAAGATAAATTCTGCAGAAGAAGTGTTCTATAGGTACAGCTCAGTATGGAGTATGGTGGAATAGCATAATAATCATGCTATGATAGGTTATGCTGGAAATCTGCAAGAAGAATGAATGATGTCATGACAAATGTTATGACATTCTGTGCAGAATATATTGTTATGCAGATTTGCTTTTCCTGAGAGTTTTCAGGAATCTGTTGAGCTGTTCTGATTGGATAATTATGTTGGATCACATGCTCACGTGGACTTGAGGTTAACTTTGTTTAACCCTAATTTCTTAAGTTGTAAAGATCAAGTCCTTAGGTTAACTTTGGTTAACCCTAGCTATTTTTATGGAGGCCCAAGCTGAAGACTTTACTGCTTCTATAATATCTGAAAAACCCTTATGTTTAAAGCTGCGCTTTTAGAGAAGAAAAGAAGCAAGATTGTAATTGTGTTTTTAGTAATTCATGTGAGCCAAGCAATTATCTCTTGATAAGTGTATTGAAGTAAGATTTGGTTGTAAGGGTAGTTTGTTCACTCAAAGCTTTGAAGCACGAGTGTTGTGTCTCTTGATTAAAGCTTTGAAGCAAAATCAAATATGTTTATTAAAGAATGTCTTCACAATTCTATTAATCATTAGATTAGTATCATTGTTGTATTGAGGGGGAACGAGTAGGAACTCAGGTCTAAGTAGGACTTAGATTGAAGTTGCATTGAGTAGGTCTTAAGTGAAGGAGATAAATTGGTTGGTTTATTCCTGAATTAATACTGCTTATAGTGGATTTCCTACCTGACTTGGTAGCCCCCAGATGTAGGTGTAGTTACACATTGAACTGGGTTAACAATTGACTGTGTTCTTTACTGCCTTTTAAATTATTGTTTGGATTGTTAACAGTTTGTCAGATACGGTGTCATAACATTCTCTTTGACATTAAGTATTTGTTGCCAGAATTTTAATTGGCATCGAGTGCACCACTGCTTTTCCGGGTGAGATCTAGGATACTATTTTCGCGCTATGGACAAGGAAGGAGGATTTGGGAGCGACCACCCATTCGGATGGATCAAACTATGATTACGGAAACCTCGTATGGTTGCCTTTTGAAGTCATCGGACAATAAAGCTTGGAGAGTCAGAGGATGGAAACATCCCATCAAACTTGAGAAAGATGGGCTACTAGCCGAAACTTGAGGAAGAATGGAGCAAAAAAGAAGAAGAGTTAGCTCTGGGCAACTCTAAAGCATTGAATGCCTTATTCAATGGAATTGATAGAAACATTTTCAAACTAGTACATCAGTGTGAACTTGCCAAGGATGTTTGAGACACTCTCAAAACCACTCATGAGGGTACATCCAAGGTAAAAATGTCAAGACTTCAGATGCTCACTACCAAATTTGAGAATCTGAGGATGAAGGAGGATGAGACCATTCATGAGTTTCACATGAACATCTTGGAGATTGCCAACACTTCAGGAGCATTGGGAGAAAAGATGTCTGAAGAAAAGCTGGTGAGAAAGATTCTCAGATCTTTGCCTAAAAGGTTTGCAATGAAAGTGACTGCTATAAAGGAAGCTCAGGATATCTGCAGCTTGAAAGTAGATGAACTCATTGGCTCACTTTAGACATTTGAGATGGGGATCAGTGACAATATTGACAAGAAGAACAAAAGCATAGCCCTTGTATCCAATGCTGAAGAGGAAAGCAAGGAGAGTGATGAAGAGAATTTATCAGAAGCTATAGCTATGCTTGGAAGGCAGTTCAACAAACTCATCAAGAGAATGGACCAGAAGCCAAGGTCAAATGTCAAGAACATTTTCTCTGACATTAGCATATCCTATGACTCCAACAGAATAACTGAGCCTGAAGAAAAGGGAAATCAAAGCAGAGGAATACAATGCCATGGATGTGAAGGATATGACCACAATAGAGCTGAATGTCCTACCTTTCTAAAGAAACAAAAGAAAGGAATGTCTGTTACTTGGTCTGATGGTGACTCAGAGAGTGACTCTGAAGAAGAATCTGCTAAACTAGTTACTGCATTATCTGGTGTATGTAACTCTGACAATGATTCAAGTGATGAGGAGGTGACATTTGAAGAACTTGCTGACTCCTACAAGAAGTTGTGTATTAGGAGTGCTGAAGTCTGTCAACAAAATAAGAAACAGAAGAAGTTCATAATGAAGTTGGAGGATGAGAAGAAGGTAGACATTGCAACTATAAGTCACCTCAAAGGTGAAGTTCTAGTGTTGAATTCCAAACTTGATCAGATGACAAAGCCTGTCAAGATGTTAACAAATGGAACTGACAAGTTGGAAGAAATCCTTCATACTGGACAAAATGCAGGAAACATGTCTGGTCTAGGGTTTGTGGAGGCAAAGAAATCTGTTGTTGACATGAAGAAAATCAGGCCTGATAAACAAATGTCCAAACAGATGTCACAACATAGGGCTCAACATCAAGGACAGAGAAACATGAAGAAAAAATATCAAAAATGGAGATGTCATTACTGTGGAAGGTTTGGCCACATAAAGCCTTTTTGCTTCAGATTATATGGATATCCTAACCAGACCCCATATGTCAAGCCTAAGACTAACAGGACACCATATACTCAACAATGGAAGAAAAAGACTACAACCTTGATAGCTCACACCTCCCTAAGAGTTTCAGCCAAAGAAGACTGGTACTTTGATAGTGGTTGCTCTAAACACATGACTGGAATCAAGAATCTGTTGAATGATGTCAAACCTCATACTACTAGTTATGTCACTTTTGGAGATGGAGCTAGAGGAGAAATCAAAGGTGTTGGAAACTTGGACTGCCCTGGAGTTCCAAACCTAAATGAAGTGTTGCTGGTAAATGGTTTAACTGCTAATCTCATCAGTATCAGTCAACTATGTGATCTAGGATTCAAAGTCAACTTCACCAAGTCTGAATGCCTTGTTACAAATGAAGAGGAGTCAGATCTAAAGACAATTGTTACCTATGGGAGTCTGAGAACACTAACTATTCTTCTGTATGCTCTATAGCCAAAGAAGAAAAGAAAGTGAAACTATGGCAATAAAAACTTGGTCATTTACATCTGAGAGGGATGAAAAAGATCATATCCTTGGAGGCTGTCAGAGGGATTCCAAAGCTTCATATTGATGAAGAAAGAGTCTGTGATGAATGTCAGGTTGGGAAGCAAACTAGAATGTCACATCCAAAGACAAGACATCTAACCACCTCCAAGGTGTTAGAACTTTTACATATGGATCTGATGGGCCCCGTGCAGGTAGAAAGTCTTGGTGGAAAGAGATATGCTTATGTTGTTATGGATGATTTTTCTAGATTCACCTGGATAAACTTCATTAGATAAAAATCTGATGTGTTTGATGTCTTTAAAGAATTGTGCAAAAGACTTCAAAGAGAAAAGGGAGGATGCATTGTCAGGATCAGAAGTGATCATGGAAAGGAATTTGAAAATAGTAAGTTTGATGAGTTCTATTCTTCAGAAGGAATCAATCATGAGTTTTCTTCACCTATAACTCCTCAACAAAATGGAGTTGTGGAAAGGAAAAACAGAACTATACAGGAATCTGCTAGAGCAATGATTCAGGCCAAGAAGCTTCCTATTCACTTTTGGGCTGAAGCTATGAATACAGCTTGTTATATCCACAACAGGGTCACATTGAGAAAGGGAACATCATCCACCCTTTATGAAATATGGAAAGGAAGAAAGCCTATTGTGAAGTACTTTCATGTCTTTGGGAGCAAGTGCTATATTCTGACAGATCGTGAACAAAGGAGAAAGATGGATCCTAAAAGTGATGAAGGAATATTCCTAGGATACTCTACCAACAGCAGAGCATACAGGGTATTTAATTCCAGGACCAAAGTTATGATGGAATCTATAAATGTCACGGTTGATGATCACCATGAGGAAACCAATGTCCCATATGATGTTGAGACATTCTTTGACACTCCCACACAAGTGTCTAAAAAGGATGATGTGTCTAATCATACTTCATCAGAGTTTGAATCAAAGGAAGCTAACAAAGACCCTTCTATTAGAATTTAGAAAGATCATCCCAAGGAACTCATCATAGGAGATCCTAACATTGGAGTTACAACAAGATCTAGAGAAATCATCTCAAACTCTTATTTTGTGTCTAAGATTGAACCAAAGAATGTTAAAGAAGATTTGACTGATGAATACTGGATTGGAGCAATGCAAGATGAATTGAACCAGTTCATACAACATAAAGTATGAGAGTTAGTTCCTAGACCTGAAGGAACAAACATCATTGGCACAAAGTGGATCTACAAAAGCAAGTCTGATGATGAAGGAGTTGTCACCAGGAATAAGGCAAGGCTTGTTGCACAAGGATACACTCAAGTAGAAGGGGTGGATTTTGATGAGACATTTGTTGTTGTAGCCAGACTGGAATCAATCAGACTACTCTTGGGAGTTTCTTGTCTTCTGAAGTTCAAGTTGTATCAGATGGATGTGAAGAGTGCCTTCCTAAATGGGTACTTAAATGAGGAAGTGTATGTGGATCCAAACTGTCCTGATCATGTATACAAACTGAGAAAAACATTGTATGGTCTGAAACAAGCTCCTAGAGCTTGGTATGAAAGGTTGACAAAGTTCCTCACTGACAAAGGATACAGGGAAGGAGGTTTGGACAAAACTCTCTTTATCAAGGATGAAGGAGGAAAAATAATGGTAGCTCAAATTTATGTTGATGACATAGTGTTTGGAGGAATGTCAGATAAAATGGTTAAACATTTTGCTGATCAGATGCAAGCTGAATTTGAAATGAGCCTCATGGGAGAATTGACCTACTTTCTTGGACTACAAGTCGCACAGATGAAAGACTCAATTTTTCTTTCTTAAAGCAAGTATGCAAAGAATATTGTCAAGAAGTTTGGGATGGATAATGTCAGTCATAAAAGGACTCCTGCACCTACTCATCTAAAGCTGTCCAAAGACACAAGTGGGACAAATGCGGATCAAAGCTTGTACAGAAGCATGATAGGAAGTCTGCTATAATTAACAGCCAACAAACCTGACGTAGACTTTGCAGTTGGAGTATGTGCAAGATACCAGGCTGAACCCAAAGTAAGTCACATAAACCAAGTGAAAAGAATTCTAAAATATGTGAGTGGAACATACAATTATGGTATGTTGTACTCTCATGGATGTGAACCTATCTTGTCTGGTTATTGTGATGCTGATTGGGCTAGTACTGCTGATGACAGAAAGAGTACCTCTGGAGGATGTTTCTTTTTGGGAAACAACCTTGTTTCTTGGTTCAACAAGAAACAAAATTGTGTGTCCCTATCTACTGCTAAAGCTGAATACATAGCAGCTGGTAGCAGTTGTTCTCAAATGATCTGGATGAAACAGATGCTGATTGAGTAGAATGTCACACAAGATGTCATGACATTATACTGTGACAACCTGAGTGCTATTAACATATCCAAGAATCCAATACAGCACAGCAGGACTAAGCATATTGACATTAGACATCACTTCATCAGAGATCTTGTGGAGGAGAGAGTGATTAAGTTGCAACATGTAGCCACTGAACTACAACTGGATGATATTTTTACCAAGGCACTGGATGCTAGTCAGTTTGAAAACTTAAGGGGCAAGCTGGGTATTTGCCAATATGAAGATTTGTAGCAATTAATTTTGCTTAAAACAAGGGCTAAGGGAAATTTTTTTAATTAAGTTTACTGTGATTGGTCAAAGAATTAGTTTCCCTCCTTATTTCCAAAATTTTAAGAAGAGGAATAGACACACTTATATTTTCTTCCTCACAGTTTGGTGTATCATTCCTCACTCTCACAAAAGAAAATTTCAACCGTGCTTTCACGTGTACTCTCAACTCCTCAAGATGTCTCAATAATGTGCATCATCACCATCATCAAAAGCGACTGCTTCCTCCTCATCCACTGACACAGATCCTAGGGCAAACGTAAATTCCATGGATGCTGAGGTTCTTGAGTTAACCCCTCTTCGTGCAATGGCAGCTGACCCTACTAAAGTCAAGAAGATGAGAACTCCACATGCAAGAATATCACAGGCGTCTCCCTCTGGTAAATTTACTCAAACTTCATCTTCTGTTCCTCCTGAAATAGCTAATAGGGAGGGCACTGCATATGTTCACCGCGTCATTGCTAAAATAGTAACTAGGATTATTAATGAGAACCATTATGTTCCTGGTGTATCTGTACCCCTGAACCAAGAAGCTGCAAGCCCAAATTTAGAAAGTGATCCCAATGTCACTCAGAATGTTGAGACACCTGATAACAACATTGAGAAATCTCCATAAAAACATGATGATCATCAGACCCCTACTAATAAGGCTGATGAACCACCTATTATTGATGTTGATGAGGAATTTTCTGATAATGATTTAATTGCAAATGTTAACCCTAGCATAGCAAGAAGGATGATGACTAGAAAGGAAAAGCAGAGTACTGCTCAAAGCCCCTCCAAAGAGAAGGCTACTGAAGTTTCTCCTAAGAAAGCTGGTCCTGAGAACAAGGTTAGGATAGGAGCTGAAAAGGACCAAATAGTTGGAACTTCCAAAGGGAAGGGTAAGATGAAAGCAAGGGTATCTGTTGGTAGTCTCTCAAAACCCTTGAGAAAACCTATAACCAAGAAGAGAAAGGCTCCTGAACCCTCTGAATATGATGAGAGCTCAGACTTTGATTTTGATGTTGAGAGTAATGTTCCAGACATTCCTCTCAGGAAGAAACCCTATTCAAGCAAACTGGCTAAGGTTTCTGAGGTTTCCATTGACAATATTTCCTTTCACCATTCAGAAAATGCAAGCAAGTGCAAGTATGTATTTTTGAAAAGAATAGCTTTAGAGAGAGAGCTGAACAACAATGCACTTGAGTGCAAGGAGGTAATGGACCTCATCAACTGTGCTGGTCTTCTGAAAATAGTTTCCAAGTTTTCCAGCTGCTATGAAATTCTTGTCAAAGAATCCATAGTGAATTTTTCTGTTGAATGTGCTGATGGAAAGTCAGCTGATGTTAGGTGTGTTTATGTGAGAGGAAGAAAGGTAAATTTCTCTCCATCTGTGATCAACAAATACCTGGGGAGGGCTGATGAAGCTCAACCTGAGTTAAAGGTAATTGGCAACCAGGTTTGTCAAATCATCACTGGCCAACAAGTCAAACACTGGCCCTTGAAAGGGAAGTTAACTGCTAGCAAGCTCAGTGTAAAGTTTGTCATGCTGCACAAAATTGGAGCAGCCAACTGGGTTCCCACCAACCACAAATCTATCATCTCTACTAGATTGGGCAAATTTGTTTATGCTGTTGTAACCAAAACAAAATTTGACTATGGCAGCTACATCTTTGAGCAGACAATGAAACATGCAGAAAGCTATGCAATTAAAGGTCCTATAGCCTTTCCCTCCCTCCTGTGTGGTATAATCATTGATCAATACCCTGATATCCTGGTAGAAAAGGACTCTGTTTGTAAAAGAGCTCCTGCTCTTGGTTTCCATTATAAGCTGTTTTAGGGTAAACATGTCCCTGATATTGTCATGACACCTGCTGAGACATCAAATGTCAAAGCTAATTCCAAGAAAGCTGATGTGATTGATGTGCTAAAAGAGACCTGCAGAGAGCTTGAAGCCAGAAAGAAAACTCTTGAAGAGCTGATAACTACCTTGGAGCAGGAGAAGGATGACACTGAGGTTGAGGATGAAAGCCTATAGGAGAATATTGATGAAGAACAGCATGCTGGTTCTACAAGCAGTTCAACAGAAGAGGATGCTGAAAATAGTGCCTCCTCAGGAGAGGACAGTGCCTGATATTTTCTGTGGATGCTGTTGTTTGATAACTTGGATGTATATTAATTCTTCTGCTACTTATATACCTTGATTTCTGGGATTATGTAATGGTACCTTTGGCTCCTTTATGGCTAAAAAGGGGGAGAAGAAATTATGGGTTGAATTTATCTTAATTGGGTGTTGGTAGTTTAGCTTAGTTGTTTATTTTAATTTCTGCTGCATTAGTTCTCTGATAGTTTAGTTGTTTTAGCCAAAAATTTGCCAAAGGGGGAGTTTGTAAGGGTTTTTATGTTGGCTTTAATTTTTGGTAAAATCAGATATTGTTAATGTCTTGACTGATGTCATGACATTCTGGGTTGAAGATAAATTCTGCAGAAGAAGTGTTCTACAGGTACAGCTCAATATGGAGTATGGTGGAATAGCATAATAATCATGCTATGATAGGTTATGCTGGAAATCTGCAAGAAGAATGAATGACGTCATGACCAATGTTATGACATTCTGTGCAGAATATATTGTTATGCAGATTTGCTTTTCCTGAGAGTTTTCAGGAATTTGTTAAGCTGTTCTGATGTGGATTATTATGTTGGATCACATGCTCACGTGGACTTGAGGTTAAATTTGTTTAACCCTAATTTCTTAAGTTGTAAAGACAAAGTCCTTAGGTTAACTTTGGTTAACCCTAGCTATTTTTATGGAGGCCCAAGTTGAAGACTTTACTGCTTCTATAATATCTAACAAACCCTTATGTTTAAAGTTGTGCTTTTAGAGAAGAAAAGAAGCGAGATTGTAATTGTGTTTTTAGTAATTCTTGTGAGCCAAGCAATTATCTCTTGATAAGTGTATTGGCGTAGGATTTGGTTGTAAGGGTAGTTTGTTCACTCAAAGCTTTGAAGCACGAGTGTTGTGTCTCTTGATTAAAGCTTTGAAGCAAAATCAAGTATGTTTATTGAAGAATGTCTTCACAATTCTATTAATCATTAGATTAGTATCACTGATGTGATTGAGGGGAGTGAGTAGGAACTCAGGTCTAAGTAGGACTTAGATTGAAGTTGCATTGGGTAGGTCTTAAGTGAAGGAGATAAATTGGTTGGTTTATTCCTGAATTAGTACTGCTTATAGTGGATTTCCTCCCTGGCTTGGTAGCCCCCAGATGTAGGTGTAGTTACACATTGAACTGGGTTAATAATTGACTGTGTTCTTTACTGCCTTTTAAATTATTGTTTGGATTGTTAACAGTTTGTCATATACGGTGTCATAACATTCTCTTTGACATTAAGTATCTGTTGCCAGAATTTCAATCTAGACCGCAAGTATACAGTCATATCGCTTGTAGTTTTAAAGATTATCGAATTCACAGGGACTAAATGTTGATCTACCACTATCTTAGGTTACTACGTAAATCTAAGGCTAGTAATATAAATGATGTTTGGTTTTAGGGAACCTAACTGATTAAGATTTAGTTTAGATTCAGAATAAAATTATCGGTATGTAATGGTCGGGCTTAGGGTTTTAGCAACTTATTGACTTAAATTGTATTATCAAAATGTGTTTTAGTAGGAACTATTTGTTTAAAAATCCTCTTCTCACACTCTCGTGTTTATTGATTCAGATCCTATAATCAAGTCTAAGTGAGTGCTCTCGTTGTTTCAATTAGAGTTTAAAAATAGTTTTTGAAAATAAATAAAACCTAATCAACTTAAAAGCGCTCTCGCTGTATTTTAAGTTGATTCTCAATTATTAATGTCCAGTTAGAATCTCAAACTCTCGCTTTATTGACCCTAACTTCTAATCTGTGTTTTACTCTCGTAACAAAACAGTTGCATTAATTACTAATAATTGAAATCGGAAAATCAATCTTTTTAAAACAGAATAAGTCGAGTGAAGTTGCTAAACCCCGTTGGCTATTTGACCCCACATACCGATAACTAAATTTAGCCTAGCATGTTAAATGATTCAAATATAACGCAACAATAATAAACATATGATTCAGATAAAATATGCATTTCAAATAAATCGGGTATAAAATAAATAAACAATTAAATAAATTTAATAAACCTAAAAATAAATTAATTAAATAAACCTGAAAAATAAAATGCTAAATATTTGGCAGGTTCCAGGTGTCTCCCATAGGTCGGTGAGATCGCCTTTAATTGCTCAGTAATCCAAATGCGATGAAAAAAGGTAAAAAGGCGCAATCCTAATGTAAGGTTAGAATTGGCAAAAGTTCGCAGCAATCTTCGATGTGAAGATTTCTACGAGAAAAGAAGCTGTGTACGAAAAATAAAACTGAAATTAAATGCAGAATGGAAATTAAAATTGGCAGAGTAACGGTACTGGAATGAGGAAACAAACGTGTCTTGAGAGTGAACTAAAGTGACATATATATAGGCATGTAAGAGCTAGGGTTACGAAGTGGTTTGAGAAGATCTCGCCTCCTAAATCTCCTCCATAGAAATCGCTACGGAGTCAGCTGCCACTTGTAACGGTCGCCACAGGTCTTGCGTGAGGAGGAAGATTCGCTCTTGACTTGTAATGGTCGCCACAACCTTTAGGGCTTGCGTGTAACGATCGTTACACCTTGTAATGTTCTGGGCTTGCTTGCTTTAAGTGGGTTGGGCCTCGTTTCTTTGAGTCTCCTGCGTGTTTGCTTATTCATACCCCCATTTCATGTTATGCATACACACTTCAAAAAATACTCTCTTTTGTGGACTTTGAGTGTGATTTATCCGTCTTTTCTCGACTATCTTCGCACATGCCTAATAATCGGTAGAAACTTGAAAACATAAAAAATACCGGCATAATACGAATAAAGAATAATTTATTTAATTAAAATGCGGATAAAAAGCATATAAATTGGCTTAAATAATCGATACATTGTCGTGTTATCAAGAAGTTTGCCCTCCAGAACCTACGTCTTCAGAGTTTTCCCTTCCATAAACATGATTGCCACCAGATTTTGGATCATCATCAAAATCTGGATCAGAATCAGATTCACTATCTGAATCATCTTTAGAGTCTCCATAAGATTCTTCATCTTCTGACTCTAGCTCTTCTTCAGAACTTTTAGGTTCTGATTCATCTTCAGAAGCATAATCTCTTTCAGATTCTGACTCGTCTTCTGATTCTTCTTCAGACTCAGAATCACCTTCGGATTCTGACTTGTCTTCAACTTCAGGGTCATCTTCAGATTCATCTTCTAACTATGACTCTTCTTCCGAAACCTCAGAGTCTGACTCATCTTCATAATCTTCAATGTCATTTTTTGACTCTAACTCATAAAGAAACACTCCTTCAGAATCAGAATATTCAGAGTCATCTTCTTCCCTTTCAAAATCAGAAAATGACAACCGCACAGGTTCTTCGTTAGATTCATAAGCCATCAATAGCACAGGTTCGTCATTAGAATCACCTCTGGCTATTTCTGCTTCTTCTTTATTTGACCAACGCTCTTTAGCAAAGTGGCCAAACTGATTACAACAGTAACATTGAACCATTCTTTTTTATACTTCTCCTTTCCCTTCTGATGTTTCTTATCAGAATAGAAGACTTATGACTTCTGCGACCTACCATGTTTTTCCAGCTTTTGGTCCTTCTTGACAAAAAAAGCCTTCAGAGCCTACTCAACTTCCCTCTCAGAACTTCTTTCAGTCAGACGTAACTCTTGCGCCTCTAGACTACTTTGCAGCTCTTCTATTCTCATGGTGTCCAGATCTTTAGAATGTTCTATTTCTACAAAAATGTAATCAAATTGAGGAGTAAGTGATCTCAATACCTTCTCAATGATTACTTGTTCAAAAAGGGTTTCTCCACAAGCCTTCATCTCATTAGTGATCAGAATCACTCTAGAGATATATTCTGAAACCTTCTCATTGTTCTTCATGTTGAGATTCTCGTATTGCTTTCTCAGGGACTGAATCTTCACCTTTTTCACTGATGTGTCACCACCGTCACATCTGACTAGTGTATCCCACGCCTCTTTTGACGTCGTCGAATATGCAATCTTCTCAAACACATTCACATCCACACACTGATGGACGAAGAACAACGCCTTCTGATCTTTCTTCCTCTTGTTTCTCTGCGCCTCTCTCTCTTCTTTTGTTGCATCTGCTGCAAACGAAAAATACCTATCAGTAACAAGCTCAAAAACATCTTGAGACCCAAATAACATGTGCATCTGAATCATCCATCTGTTCCAATTCTTGTCATCAAAAATTGGAAGTTTGGTACTCATGTTGTCGTTTCCGTTCATCTTCAACCTTGTACAGTACACTCAGATATTCAAGTGTTTCCCAACCCCACAGAATCAGAAAATGTGATTCTGTTAAAACTTTGTTCAAAGATTCAATGTGAACCCAGAAACAAAATCAATCACACAACATAAACTCACGTTACTCGTGTTTCCCTGTGTTTCTAACCGGAGCTCTAGATACCAATTTGTTGGAGCACAAGGTATAATAAAGAATAAGAAAGGAATAAAGAGAGAATATATTTACTACAATGGTGGCTAGAAAGCTTACAAAAGGAATGAATTACTAAAAGGGTTGTTGTTTTAAATGATAGCTACCACTAGTCTATTTATACACAAAGTAAATTGCCACATATGCCCTAAAAGGAAAACTTAATAAATAAGCAAACACTACAAGCTAGGAAATACTAAAGTACCCTTCAAACTAAACTTAATTGTTATACTAAAGAACCCAAAAGTTAAACATACTTTTGGACACAACCTTAGAAGCTTCAGCTTCTGACTAACAACAACTTCTAGCTAATCAACCTCAGAAGCTCTACTGCGTATGAGCAACACCAGATCATCAGAAGCATTTGCTTCTAATTAACAACAACTTTTGAAAATTGAATTACTCTTCAATACCATCCCTTAATTCATATTCTGCTAACCAAAATCTACAACACCAATTCCATCCCTCAATTGGATAAGTTGTTCAGTCTTGACATCCTTCATCAGAATCATGACCACCACCAGAGGCGGGAATGCCTTTAGAAGCTCCTCCTTCAGAAGGTCCACCTTTAGAGTCGTGATTACCACTAAAAGCATGATCATTTCCTGAAGCTTTCCCTCCAGAACCTACGTCTTCAGAGTTTTCCCTTCAATTTGGGATCCTTCGATTTAGGAAAAATTGGCCAAAACTAATGATACATTCTTGATCAGGAGATGAAACCGAGTCGAACCATGGCTTCATATTGTATTTATGTTGCTTGTGCTTGATTTTTGAATTTTGTAGGGGTTATAGCGTCGAACCAAGCCGACGCTAACTGTTTAAAAATTCAAACGAAGAAGATGAAGTTCTTCGCGCGTTTTCTGATTCTCAGAATTCAAATCCGTTTAAAACGTTCTTGTTTCATTATCCTAACACCAAATGCAGTTTGGCTCAGTGGTGAAGGCAGCGCGTGTTTTCCCTGGATGTCCTTGGTTCGATCCCTGGCCATGACATTATTTTTATAACTTCTGAAAACTAACACTTTTTTTCTTATTTTCTTTTTTTAATATTTTCATTCTAATTTAATTTATCTGTAAATAATTTTCTTATGCATTTAAAAATCACCAAAAATATTTTCCTTTTGCATTTTAATCAGAAAAATACTTATTTAATTTTTTACATTAAAATTAATATTTTTGCATGCATATTTTAATTAATTGCTAATTAACCATTAATTTGACTTTTAATTGCTTTTAATTATCAAAATCGATCCAGAAAATTCCCAAAAAATTTATATATCATCTAATCAGCATGACTAACTCAAAATCTTTTTCCTCATTCAATAATCTTATTTGTGCTAACCTTTTTTCTCTTATGCGAGTCTCTTATATTTTCTGATTATGTATCTGTTCACAGGTTGTAATGTTTCAGACTATTTTTCTCGCTTTTTCTTTTCAATATTATGTAACTGCTCATGGGATGTAATAGTTTAAATAGGACTTTTACTTTCCGCACTCCAATTATGTAACTGCCCCAAAGCCATGTAATAGCGTAGGACTTTACTTTCCGCAATTTATTTTCCGCACCCTATAAACTGTTAGTAACTAGGCGTGTATGGCAAGATAAAAACAACATAGATCACTTCTAATTCCAAGATAATATATCTGAATTCAACACACTCTTTTCACACATTGCACCCCTTAGGGTAATTCTCTCTCGTTGCCTTTCGATTAAATGGTCAAGTCCCTCGAACGTAGAGGTATCCTAGCACCGTTGCCTACCAATATATCATCATAGTCCCTTCGATACAAAGATCATAGACCCACGATGTCGCCTACGAATACATGATCTCGTCCCTCGATTGTTGCCTACGAAAAGTGATGATAGTCCCTTCGAATGTGCTAGGATACTTCCTACAAGTTGCCTTCTATGACCATCCGATGTCCCTTCGAATGTCCCTTCTACATCCAACGAATAGGGTTACCTATCAACTAATGATATGGATAACACTATTCTAAAGGAAAGTAAAACAACACGAAAACAACCATTCTGAGTAGGTAAATAAAGACTTTTAGTTGCTTGCTCAAACAAAATACTTTTCACACCACACACTTTTGTCAAAGTTCAAACTCTTTTTCAAAACAAAACATTTCCGAACACTTTGTATACATTCCTACATGAATCATTACAAAGTCAAAGCGAAATGTCTTTTCAAAACATTTTTGTCCAACACACAGAAAGCAATTTTTAAAAATGAGCTAAAAGCAACTAAGAGCCCGTAGATAACTACGTATGGAAAGGGGTGCTAATACCTTCCCTTTTCATAACCTTCTCCCTTACTCAGAATCTAACGAAGGTCTTTTCCTGTTCTTTTCACCTTCCCTTAATTGGATAAAAGAAAAGTCGGTGGCGACTCTTGCTATCCGCAACATTTTTGCGATGAAAAGCAAAACAATTCTCAAAGTCAGTTCACCGTATTACACGACCTACCATGTTTTTTCACCTTCTGGTCCTTAGTTACAAAAGAAGCCTTCAAATCCTGCTCAACTTCCCTCTCAAAAGTTCTTTTAGTTAGACGCAACTCTTGTGCCTACAGACTACTTTGCAACTGTTCTATTCTCATGGTTTTCATATCTTAAGAGTGTTCAATTTCTACAACAATGAAATCAAATTGAGGAGTAAGTGACATCAATAACTTCTCTAAGATTACTTGTTCATAAAGGGTTTCTCCACAAGCCTTCATCTCATTAGTGATCATAATCACTCTAGAGATATACTCTGAAACCTTCTCATTGTTCTTCATGTTGAGATTCTCATATTGCTTTCTCAGAGACTAAAGCTTCACCTTCTTCACTGATGTGTCACTACCGTAACACAGTGTGTCCCACGCCTCCTTTGATGCCCTTCGAATTAGAAATCTTCTCAAATGCGTTCACAACCACACACTTATGGATGAAGAACAACGCCTTATGATCTTTCTTCCTCTTGTTTTTCTGTGCATCTCTCTCTCTCTTCTTTTGTTGCATCTGCTGCAACCAGAATATACCCATCAATAACAAGCTCAAGAACATCTTAAGCCACAAATAACACGCGCATCTGAATAATCCATCTGTTCCAATTCTTGCCATCAAAAACTGGAAGTTTGGTACTCAGATTACCGTTTCCGTTCATCTTTAACCTTGTACAATGCACTCAAATCTTCACCAAACACAGTGTTTCCCAACCCCACAAAATCAGAAAATGTGATTCTGTAACAATTTTGTTCAAAGATTCAACGTGAACCCAAAAACAAAATCAATCACACAAATTCTCACATTTCACCCGTGTTTCCCTATGAATCTAACAGGAGCTCTAGATACCAATTTGTTGGAGCACAAGGTTTAATGAAGAACAAAAAAAGAATAAAGAGAGAACATATTTACTGTAATGGCGGCTAGAAAACTTACAAAAGGAATGAATGATTATAAAAAGTTGCTACAAATGACAGCTACCACTAGTCTATTTATACACAAAGTAAATTTCCATGTAGGACCTAATAAAGGTAAACTTAATAACTAAGCAAACAATATAAACTAGGAAATACTAAAGTACCATTCAAACTAAACTTAATAGATACGCTAACAAACTCCAAAACCCCAGATGTTAAGCATACTTTTGGACGCAACCTTAGAAGCTTCTGCTTCTGACTAACAACCTCAAAAGTTTTACTACTTCTGAATAACACTGCTTCTGAGTAACAACATCAGAACTTCGGATTCTAACATTAGCTTCTGAATATGAATTACTTTTCAACATCTTCATCCTCAAAACATACATCACAAATCTTGTCATATCAACTTGAAAAAATCCCTCTCTTAGCCATTTGATAACGGGTTGGATTTCTATTAAGTATCAACTTCCATGTAAAAATCTTAATCTTTGACAAAATCTTAGTTATCCATATCTGAGACATCGCATAAATGGTCACCAGTGATGAAACCAGGATTTTTTTTGGATGGGCCACTAAAATAAATGATAACCAGTGGTGAATCAACAAACATTTTGGAGACAAAAACAGGTTCCTTCGAGTAGTGGAAAAAGAGAATAGAAATATTACCAAACGAATTTTTTTTTACTCAGTCAAAAAACACAATCGTAGGAAACAATAGAGGCAAAGAAAGGGTTTATTTTCATATAGAAAAAGAGAATAGAAATGTTACCAAACAAATTTTTTTTTTACTCAAAGTCAAAAAACACAATCGTAGGAAACAATAGAGGCAAAGAAAGGGTTTATTTTCATATAATAATATATTATTTAGGGGTATTAATGCAAATTCCTATGGTATAAATACAATTGGAGGGTGGGTCGTGGCCCAACACAACCCCCATCCCCGCCTTTGATGGTCACATTGTTCAATTGCTCATTACTATCAACCTTACACAGAATTTGATAGCAAGATTTCACCAAAAATATATCGTCCAGATTAGAGCACTATACCATATTGTCTACCACATCCTCCTTAAGTTCAACATCCTTCAAAGTTGCATTGAGCTCATAAATACTCTGCTTCCAAACCATAAAATCTTCCAAAAGTATATATTATTGGCGACACCAACTTTGCAAGAAATTTTAGAAACAAGTCAGTCCTCTTCTTCTTGATTAACCCTACCAATAAGTTGAAAATCATTCCACCAATTTGAAGCTTTCCTATAGCCTTTAGAACAAGTTTGACAAAAAATATTTCCCTACAAATTACCATACTTGTACACAAATATCTCTCCAAATACCATCATCCACATGTGTAGATGCATGCTCAATTTTTCATGATGTCAAAACCCCTTGAAGAGTATGTATGAGCTACAAGGCTGGCTGATAGAAGAAAACCAAAGAATCCAGAAATAAGCTCGATGCGTCGATGCAAGTGCCTTTCCGGTCGATGCACGTTTAAGGGAAACCCCTTGGAAGTTACGTGTCGACCCTTGGGTCGACGCATAAGCAAATGAAGTCTAGGAGCTGAAATCAAAAAGACTGCGTTGACGCATCTGCCATGTTGTAGCTTTTAATTAATTTTCTTCTTTTCCTTATTTTCATTAAATTAACATTAACACATATAAATAGATTTTATTTGTCATTTGAGCTTTTTCAACAAGAATAGAGTGAAAGATACACATAGAGAGCACTCCATCTTCAACATTCCTTCTTCAAATTCAACTTCTCCAAAAATCAAAGTGGTTGAATTCAAGATCCGAGAATTGTTGATACCGTCCGAATTGAAGAATTGCTTCAGATTTGGGTTGTGTTTTGTGGGCTCTATCTTGAATAAAACCTTTGGGGTTTTTTCCTCCTAGATCTGGATTGGTGCGGGGGGTTTTGATACTAATCTTCGCTTTGCAAGATTCAGCCGAGTGAAGCATCAAGGAGTAGTGGGTTCACTTGATTTTGTCACGGTAACCGAAGGATCTTGAAGGAAGAGTTAGGGTTCGATCTTGTTTAACTGATATCAGTCGAGAGAAAGAAATTCTACAGTAAATTGGTAGAGATTTCAAGTATCGCTAATCGGAGGTGTACTCGAAGTGATCAAAGCTTAGTTTGGCTCGAACCAAGGATCGTGAAGAAGATAGGTTCATCATCATCAATTGAATTATGTGAAAATGGAACTATTTCCTCACTTGTTACAATTTGCAATTTTATGAAAAAATTCTCAACTCTAAATTTTAGAGTTGGGGGAAGACGTACACCACGCGAGGACGAAAGGTGGAACTGCCTTAACAAATTCTCGTGTTCTTTTTCACATTTACTTTCATTACTTGATTGATTAAAATTGTAAGATTCAAATTATCAAACTTGCATAAACTGAATTTGTGTTGTGTCGATCTTTAACAAATACATTCATAACTATCCGTTTGATTGTTACGTGAAAATTATCGACAACACAACTTTGTTAATGCAACACTTGTGAAATTCGCTTACAAGGTGTTTGATAAATTGTCTTCTCTACAAATTGCCTATTGTGCTTAATTTTGTTTCTTACCGTTCGCATTGGAATTATTTGATACTTAAGGTGATACTTAAGACGATTAATAAAGTGTATTCATGTATTGATTAAAGCTAGTTTTCTCACATTTTCCATACGGTTAGCATATCCGATCTTATCAATAGTGGATCATTTAGACGGTTAAAAATCTAGGAGGCTTTCGTTATAAAGTTGTTTTTAAACACACAAATTTTAAAATCCCGATCTATTCAACCCCCTTCTATATCGAGCACATCGTCTAACAAGTGGTATACGAGAGCTCCGGTTTGCACCGGTGAAAACTATAGCTATTGGAAAGATTGTATGCGTGTTCATATCATATTTGTTGATAGAAAGATATGGAAAGTTATCAAAAATGGTCCCATGGCAATAACCATGACCAACAAATATAACGTTACCATACCTAAACCGAAAGCACTATGGATGAAAATGATGAGAAAAAGTATGCCTATGATTGGAAGGGTAGAAACATTCTTATAGCTGCCTTAGGTGTCGATGAATACTTTCGAGGATCCCATTGCACAACAGCCAAAGCCCTGTGGGATGCCCTACAAATTGCCCATGAAGGCACAAATGATGTTAAGCTTTCTAGAATCAATACTTTGACTCAAGAGTTTGATCTCTTTCACATGAAGCATGGTGAAACCATTGCCGACGTGCAAAAGAGATTCTCTCACATTATTAATCGCTTACACACTCTTGGTCATGTTACTCCCAATGCAGTTGCTACTAGCAAAATTTTGAGATGTATTAACAGGGAATGGAAACCGAAAGTCACCGTTATCAAGGAAGAAAATGACCTAGCCACTCTTGACATCACAACACTATTTGGAAAGCTCCAATAACATGAACAAGAGCTCACAAATCTCAAGCATGAAAAGAAAGAAAGAAAGAAAGAAAGGAAAAGTAAAAAGATACAGAAAGGAAGTCTATCTCATTGAAGGCTTCAAGCTCAAAGTCTTCCACCAACAACTCATGTGTTAGTGAGTCTAGTGATGATGATGAGAGCTCGAGTGAAGACATGGGGCTGTTTGTGAGAAAGTGTCACAAATATCTTCGAAAGAATGAAGTGCAACACTATGACAAAAATCTCGTCAACTATAGGCAACAATCAAAGACATCTAAGCAAGATGATGACAAGAAATAAAAATCAAGGGGATCATGCTTCAATTGTGGGAAACCCAGACACTACAAGCCGGATTGTCCTCTTCTCAAAAGAGACAAAGGAAAAGACAAATTCCAAAGAAGACAAATTCCAAAGAAGACCTAACAAAGCTAGAAGAGTCTAAATTGCATGGGAAAACGATAGTGAAGAATCTAACAAAAGTTACTCTAGCAATGAAGAAGAAACTGTCAACTTTTGTCTTATGGCTCATCAAGGAAAAAAGAAAAAGGTAAACACTCTAAGTATGATCATAGTGATAAAATGTATCATTTAGAATTACAAAAAGCATTTGACACTCTACATCATGAGGCTAGAGAAGCCTTCAAGAGACTAGCCTCAAATAAGAAAATATTTTCATACCTTGAGCATAAAGTATCTGAATCTAAAAATGGACTTGAAGCTCTTAAGTAATCTATGATTGAGAAGGTCAAATGTGATAGCAAAGATGAAAAGATGTCTTGGCATGATTGGCACGGATGTGAAACTTGTCATATTTGGCAAAGAGAAGTTAAAACTCTTAAAGCTAAGCTTGAAAAGGCTTTACAACCCAAAATTACATATGTTATTGATAGATCAAATTTCTGAAGTAGTATGATTAATCCTTATCAAAAATACACTTATGAAATTAGAGATCAATCTATCAAATGTAATTATCCCAACACATTAATTTGCCTATATTGTTGCAAAAGGGGACATACCATTAAAAAATATCGCTTTAGGAGATTTCTAGTTCCTCAAGACATTTTTCAATGGTTGCCTAAATGCAACTCATGTACGACTCATACACAAGGACCCAATAAGAATTGGGTACCTACTTCCCTTATTTAAATTCGTAGGTGGGATATCTTGAGACTACCGAGAGAAGATGGTTTCTCGATAGTGGGTGCTCAAGACATATGATGGGTGATGTGACACCCCGATTTAATTCGAATATTAAATAAATAGGAATTTAATTATTTATTTAATTAAAGTCTTAAGTATTTATATTTTTGGATTTAATTGGATTAATTGAAGAAAGAAGGGTTGGAGGTGTGCAGAGTAAATAGTGGGTGTGAGGAGTAAATCACTCTACTTTTACTAATTATTAATTACGTATTTTATTTGGAATAATAAAGGAGTATTAAAAGGAATATAAAAAGGAAAAGAAAGAAAAAGGAGTCTTTTTTGGGAAAAAGCTATTTCACGTAGAATTGGAGAAGAGAAGAGAGAGAGGAAAAGCCGAGGAAATCGAAGATCATCGCGAGGTAAGGGGTGATTTCATTCGGTTCTAATGCCTTATGGGTTTTGGGAATCAAATGGATGATTGGGTATGTTAGGAAATTCGATTTTGATTAATTTAGGTTTGTTGGATTCATCCCTATTTGTGTCGGATTATAGGTCAGAAACCATTAGTGTGTCAAATAATAAATAGGAATGATGAAATAATGTTGTATGATGTTATACTTGTGTAAAATGGATGCATTTTGGTGTTCCTAATGTTGCAATTCGTATGGGAATGATTGGAAGTGTTTTAGAATGTATAATGCTGTCAAAAATAGCAGTTTTTGATTCTGCAGGTCGTGGGAACCAGTTCCCATATGGGAGAACCCGGGTTCCCAGTGTTTTGATCACTAAAAATGACATTTTTGAACTCAGGAACCGGTTCCCCATATGGAGGAATCGGGTTCCACTGTTTCTTTTTGGAAAACACTAAACTTTAAAAATTCATAACTTTCAAACCGTAAGTCTGTTTTAGTCGCCGTTTTGGACGTTGTTTCTTAAATTAAATACTCTATTTTATAAAATAAAGAAAATTATAATTAATGGATTTTATTTTGAAAAGAGTCATTTTTCCGATTGGTGAACTATGGTAGTTTTAAGAATGGTGGATGAATTGGTTCAGATTGTTCTGACAGGTTGAACGAAGATTGACGCTTATGTGTTGGTTTCCTTGTTGTTTATTCATGATTGCATTGATATCATGTGTTGTTGTCGATGTTGTGTATTCATGATGATTGTTGATCTCAGTTGTTATTGTTGTATATACTGGTGTTAGTCTTACTAATTGAAGAGTAAGCGTTTGGCATAGTTATGCTTTGTGATAATTTATTTCATGATTATGTTGTTATCATGCGATATTTGTTGATGTTGGCATTATGTGGAATTATGTGTGATCATAATCCGTTGAATTAATGTTGCATGCTTTTATGGTGCATGCATAAGCATTTGTTATTGGTTCATTCCCATTGTGTGGAGGTGAACTGGCAGAGCCAATAGACTTACCTGGTTCAGAGGTAGTGAGGTTAGATTCTTGACCCAGTGTTATGGGCGAATCATGGATTCTTGACTCAGTGTTCTGGGCGAATCATGGATTTCCTGTCTTTCTACATGTAAGCGGAGCGGTGAACTCGGTTCACGTTTGGTACCACATGCATAGAGTCGCATTGCATATGGGATTGTAACATGCTAGGATGGTTTCAGTTGCAATTTCCATTGTTTGTTATATTGCATGTTCACTGTGAAATGCATTTGTGAATTAGCTATGACTATGTGTTTGGATAATGGACTAATGTATTCAATTATTCATTGTATTTAGAAACGATAATGCATTTTATATTGGATAGAAATCTCACCCTTACTTTGATGATTTGATTCAGTGATTAGCTTGGAATTGGTGAGGATAGCTCTAGAGTCGAGTCAGTTAGTTAATCCGCGTGTCAGTGTCGTGCTCTGGTAGATGTAACACTGGGGAAACGTTTGTTTTGAAAATCCGTTAATGGATAACCTTAATGGTTTTGAATTATGTTTTGATTTATTATCCTGGAATAACTATGAATGATGTATTCGGGATTTGTTATGTTTCATTTCCGCTGTTAAACATAACTTTAAGTCTATTTTATTTAATGATTTATTCTTCAGTGAAAGCATGACAACTGTGTTGATTGATTTGAATTATTTAAATTGTGACGCCTCTTAATTTGTGATTAAAAACTCTGATTATTATTTATAAAACGCGGGTAATTAGAAGGGGTGTTACAGGTGACATATCCTTACTCTTTGACTTTGTGGCTAAGAAGAAAGGGTTTGTTACCTATGGTGACAATAACAAGGGTGAAATACTAGGTAAAGGTAGTTTAGGTAATCCCTCTTCTACTACTATCTTTGACGTCCTTTTAGTTGATGGCCTTAAACACAATCTCATTAACATTAGTCAATTGTGCGAAAAAGGATACAATGTCTCTTTTTCTAAAGATTGTTGCACTATTGAACACAGTGTAAATAAGGAGGATGTGTTCAAAGGCTTGAGGGTTAATAATGTATACATGCTAGACTTGAATGAAGTATCCGCGAAAGGTGCCAAATGCCTAATATCCTTAAATGAAAATTCTTGGCTTTGGCATAGACGTCTTGCTCACTTAAACTTTGAATTGTTAAATAAAGTTGTCTCAAAAGATTTAGTAGTCGGATTACCTAAGGTAAAATTCTCCAAAGATCACTTATGTGATGCGTGCCAAATGGGGAAGCAAACAAGAATCTCCTTTAAATTTAAAAACATTATATCTATAACGAGACCTCTTGAACTTCTCCATATGGACCTTTTTGGACCGTCTAGAATTAAAAGCTTAGGTGGAAATTATTATGGATTTGTTATTATTGACAACTACTCTATATTTTGTTGGACACTTTTCTTAGCAAATAAGAGCGACACCTTTCCGGCATTCAAAAAGTTTGCCAAGATCTTCCAAAACAAGTTAAATGCAAACATTATTACTATTCGTAGAGATCATGGAGGAGAATTTGAAAATGATCCGTTTAACAAGTTTTGTGCTAAGCATGGAATTGATCATAATTTTTCCACACCACGTATTCCTCAACAAAATGGAGTTGTGGAACATAAAAGTCATGTTTTAAAGGAACTACGAAGAACTATGATCAATGAAAATTGTCGTCCTAAATACTTTTGGACTGATGCCATTAACACGGGATGTTATGTTTTGAATAGGGTCCTAATTCGTCCTATTCTAAATAAAAATCCCTATAAACTTTTGAAAGGAAGAAAATCAAATATTTCTCATCTTCGTGTGTTCGGATGTAAATGTTTTGTATTAAACAATGGAAAGGAAAATCTAGGTAAATTTAACTCAAAAGTTGATGAAGGTATCTTCCTTGGATACTTTTATTCTAGTAAAGCTTATAGAGTATACAATAAAAGGTTACATATTGTTGAAGAGTATATGCATGTTTCCTTTGATGAATCCTATCCGAAAGTAGTCGAAAAGGATAGTTTGTTTGATGGTGCAGGTGTATCTTTGGAAAGCATACTAAAAGATCCCAAAGAAAAAGACTCAGAATCTACTAATAATGAGGAAGAGTTGGATCGAGTATCTAAGGAAAGAGGGTAGGATCATCCAAGTAATAAATATGATATTCCTTTAGAATGGAAAACTTCTAAGGATCATCCCATTGAAAACATCCTTGGAGACATATCAAAGGGAGTGACGATTAGCTCTAAGATAAGTAACTTTTGTTATCATTTCTATTTTGTCTCACAAATTGAGCCTAAAAATTCTAAAGATTCCTTACTCGATGAACATTGGTTTTTAGCTATGCAAAAGGAACTTAATCAGTTTAAAATAAATGAGGTTTGAGACCTTTTCCCACCTGCGAGATCATCGAGTCTTCGGCACTAAGTGGGTCTTTAGGAACAAACTTGAAGAAAATGAAATAATAACTCGCAACATGGCCCGCCTTGTTTCCCAAGGTTATAATCAAGAGGAAGACATCGATTATGAGGAAACTTATGCTCCAGTGGCCCGACTTGAGGCTATACGCCTTTTACTTGCATATGCATGCTCACAAAATTTTAAGTTGTTTCAAATGGACGTAAAAAGTGTTTTCCTAAACGGATACATTAATGAGGAGGTCTATGTGTCTCAACCCCCAGGTTTTGATAATTTTGAGAATCCTAACTATGTTTATAAAGTCAAGCGTGTGTTATACAATCTTAAACAAGCTCCTAGAGCTTGGTATGAACATCTTAGCAAATTCTTATTAGATCAACGATTCTCAAGAGGTAAGGTTGACACAATCCTTTTTATTAAACGTCAAGGAAAACACTCCATTTTTGTCCAAGTATATGTAGATGATATCATTTTTGGTTCCACTAATATATCCTTGGTCAAGGAATTTTCTAAGCTTATGCATGGAGAGGTTGAAATGAGCGTGATGGAGGAGTTGAACTACTTCCTTGGTCTTCAAATAAAGCAATTGAACGAAGGAACTTTTGTGAGCCAAACAAAGTATTGTCTTGATTTGCTTAAACGCTTTGATATGGCTAACTCAAAAGCAATTGACACCCATATGCCTACTACGGTAAATTTAGACCGTGATGAGAATGGTAAGTTCGTTGACACAAAAAGGTATAGAGGTATGATTGATTCTCTTATTTATTTCACTGCCTCTTGTTTGGATGTCATGTTTAGTGTTTGCATGTGTGCCCGATATCAATCATATCCCAAGGAATCACATTTAAAATCCGTTAAGTGAATACTTAGTTATCTTTGTGGTACTATCAAGTATGGTCTTTGGTTCTCTAAGAGAAGTCATTGCTCCTTGGTTGGATATTCTGACTCTGATTTTTCCGGTTGCAAATCGGATAGGAAGAGCGCGAGTGGTACTTGTCACTTCTTTTCCAACTCTTTGGTAAGTTGGCATAGCAAAAAGCAAGTTTCTGTTGCATTGTTGAAACAACTTGGCCGAAAAATAATCATATAACTATATATCAATGAAGTCGCCATCGAACGTTTTTTATCCCTCTGAAAGGGAAAGGTAAACATCGAGTAAACGTGAAACGGAGAAATCACGGTCTTGCGACCTAGAGATCGGGTAAGGAAGTATGTTACGCGAGGGGAAGGGATTAGCACCCCACGCGCCTGTAGTACTCTACAGTATCCGCTTCTACTGTCTACCTAATGGGCGCAAAGGTCTAACTATATCTGTACATGAGGTATAATGTATGCAAGAAGAAAATAAAAATAAAGAAAGAAAGAAAAGAATAAAAGAAAGAAAACACGGGATAAAGAAGAAAATATTTACAAAGGTTGCTCGATCAAGCCCCGCGATAGGGTGCTTACGTATTCCCTCGTGCAATGGGAAACTCAGAGTGCCGTAGTTCGGCTCACTTATTTTGGGTGGTTTCTGTTTTTTAGTTTAGAAGACAAGACAACAAACAACGGTGACGAAACACTTCCACGATGACGAAACATTAGTTACAGACTAGATGACAAAATATCAACTACAGACGGGATGACGAAACATCAGCAACGGGATGACGAAATATCAGCTACAGACAGGATGATGAAACATCAGCAGACGGTATGATGAAACATCAACAACGAACGGGATGACAAAATATCCTATGACTAAGAATATTGGTTTGTATATTTTACTTTGGAAAAAGTTTCGTATTATTAGAGTATTTTGATGCAATTGACAAAACAAGGTTTTAATTTTAGGTATGCAAAAGGATAAAGATAAAATAGCTAGAGAAAACTAACTTATTTCTAATCCTAATTATTATCATACAAAGTTGTTCCTAAGTTTATGGGTATGAACAAGGGAAACTACTTAGATTATCTACCTAATGTTGGCATGCATGGATATTTAACCTAATGTTTAAACTCGATAACTAACCTAATCGAGTGATCCTAAGGAAAAGCTATAATATCACCCATCTTGGTTAGAAAACCAAATGAGAAGAGGGGAAGGAGCAAACAAAATGCTTTGGCAAAAGCACACAAACTGAGCACAAACAAAAACGAAGAAAGAAAAGAAGAAAATGACGTGGAAACAAATGAGTGAACAATCATGCAAGGTGTCATATGAAGTGAGGTCAGTAGACACAACATACATATATAAGGTTTATACGAACCATAAACAAACATCAAACATCACTATGAAGACATACATGCAAAGTTAGTACACAAACTAGACAAAAACTAGTCCTAAAAGCATACGGAAGGAAAATTATGTGAGATTTTAAGCATAGATGAGATGAGGGAAAAATTAGAAGGTAAAATGACATAAAATTCAGTAGCTGACATGTTAATAAATCACTTTAATCATGCAAACAAATCTGAAATGAACACAAGTGTGTGACATACTTAGCATGCGAAGAGAGTGTCAAGATGAATTGATTATAGTAGAAACATTATATAAAAGTGTTGGTTCTATTGATTGGCAGCAATTTTGGTAAAACATTCTGCTCAAAAATAACTTAAAGTTTATTGAAGTAGCTGATGTCACAGCAGATATCCTGACATGTGAAACTGGCAGAAGTGCAAAATTTTTAGGAAGTTAGTTAGTTTGTTATTTGTATGCTTCTACTAAGGAAGCTTGAGAAATGCCTTCAGCAATTTACTTGGATATTTAATGTCCTGCTTTTATGGAGAAAATAAAGGAGATGTTGAAGACTTGTGAGTAAGGCAACCCTAGTTGATGTTACTCTATTTAAAGACTGCAAATCCTATTTTGCAGTTTGGCCGTTTCAATTTTAGAGAGTTTAGTTTTAATTTTTGGTTGTTCATTGTGTTGGTTGTCAATTGTTAATTGTGAGCCTCTTAAGTATCTCTACTTGAGAAGGACAGTTTTTGAGTTGTAAGTTTTCAATCACCATAAGCTTTGAAGCAAGTGTGATTGTGTGTCTTTGAAGAGTGTCTTCAGTTTTAGTTGTTTTTAGTATCACAGGTTGTGGTACTGAGGGAGTGAGCGGAGGGTTCTCATATCTAAGTGTGGTATCTTAGGTAGAAGGGTCATTGGTTAGTTTGATTAAGTGAGGAGGTGTAAACAGGAAGGTTTAGCTCCGAATTAATACTACTAATAGTGAACTTCACCTTTGGCTTGGAAGCCCCCACACGTAGGTTAGTTTGAACTGAACTGGGTTAACAACTCTCTGTGTTTTTATTGCTTTCTGCACTGTTAAATTCTGTTTTGGTTATCTATGTTCAAGCAAATATAAGTATCATGACATTATCTTTGACATCTCATATCTGATACCAGAATTTCAATTGGTATCAGAGAAGGCATCTTGCTCTATCTCTGGGTGACATCTAAGGAAGATACTTTTTGGTAATATGGACAAGGAGGAAATCTTTATGAATAGACCACCCATTCTAGATGTTTCTAACTATGACTTATGGAAGCCTCACATGGCAGCATACATAAAGTCCTTGGACAACAAGGCTTGGAAAGTTATTCTGAAAGGAAGGACTCATCCTATTATTATTGGAGCTGATGATCAACCTACTGGTGAACTAAAGCCTGAAGAAGATTGGTCAAAGGATTATGATGAACTAGCCCTTTCTAATTCAAATGGATTGAATGCTATATTTAATGGAGTGGACAAAAACATCTTCATACTAATTAATACATGTGAAGTAGCTAAAGATGCTTGGGAAATCCTTAGAACTACTCATGAAAGAACCTCCAAAGTTAAGATGTCAAGACTTCAACTACTTACTACTAAGTTTGAAAATCTAACAATGAAGGAAGAAGAAAGCATTCAAGAATTTCATATGAATATCCTTGAGATTGCTTATGCCTGCAGTGCCTTGGAAGAGAAGATACCTATGAGATTTGACATGAAGGTTACAACGATTGAAGATGCTCAAGAAATCAACAACATGAAAGTGTATGAACTAATTGGTTCTCTCCAAACATTTGAGTTGGGCATCAATGAGAGGCTATACAAAAAACCTAAGAGTATAGCCTTCAAGACCAGTACTGAAGAAGTCGAGGAATTTGACATGGATACTAAAGAAGGACTCTCTAATACCATTGTATTTCTTGGAAGATAACTCAACAAGGTGTTGAAGATAATTGAAGACAACTCAAGACCAAATGTCAAGAATATCTCTCATGACATCGGGAGGTCAGGAAATTATGGCAGAAAAACCATATCAGATGACAAAATCAATCAAGATAAAGAATCAAAGTGTCAATGTTGTGAAGGATTTGGTCATATCATAACTGAATGTCCTACATATCTTAAGAGAAGAACAAGAGAACTACCAGTAACATGGTCTAGTGAAGACTCTGGAAGTGAAGTAGAAGAAGATACATCCAAGGAAGTTATAGCCTTAACTGGGATATGCAAATCAGATGGAGGAAACGATGAAATGCATAAAGAACTGGAGAATCAAAAGAAAACGGTAGCTCAATTAAAGGAAGAAAATAAGAAGAACTTAAATACCATCTCAAAGCTTGAACATGAAGTAAGCCGACTCAAGCCTGATCTGACAAATTTAACCAAATCTGTCAGAATGTTGGGTAACGGATCAGATGTATTGGACAATATACTTATGACTGGAAGAGATGAAAAAGATATAAGTGGTCTAGGATATAATGAAATCACCAAAAAGAGACATCACTTGAATATGAATAATTTTCAGTCTAGACCTCAAATGTTGAAACAAATGTCTCAATATTATGGAAGAAAGAATACTGAACACTCCAAAAGAAGACACCAACACTGGAGATTATACCACTGCGGGAGATTTGGTCATATAAAGTTATTTTGCTACAAGCTACATGGATATCCAAAGTATGATTCTCAACTCAAGATCAATCAAACTACTCACACTGAAAGAAGCAAGAAACAGTGGGTGCCCAAGGCTGCTATTAATAGTCTCATAGCTCATACATCTCTTAGAGCCTCTGCTAAAGAAGACTGGTATTTTGACAGTGGATGTTCAAGATGTAACACCCTGACTTCCCCATAGCATGTTTATATAATTTTCAGAGTAATTTAAAATTCAAACAACACAATTCAGGATGTCACATGTTTCCAAAAACCACAACGACTCATTAATTTGATACATAACACATAATTGAAATAAACATAACCTTGTTTGAATCAAAAAGTTTATTGAAATAACGGAATTATTACAAATCCAACAAAATAACTTCAAATAATTGTTCTGGAGTTTTATAATCTCCTATTAGAATCAACAACAGAAACTAAAACCATTTCAAACGTTTATCCCCAACCCGAGTGTTACGTATCAGAGCATAACATCGACTCGAACTAAAAGAGGAGCAACCTCTTTGACTCCTGCTACTAGAGTTACTCCTGGGTATCTGCATGTTACCCATGTAAAGGCAACATAACAATAGAAGGGGTGAGATATCACAACAATATAAAGAACAGTATAATAAGAAACATACGAAATTTCATAATTATAAGTGTTCAAGCATTTCATTACCACAACACAATTGTCATAATATCAACAATACAACAATAACATGAAACAATCACATTATAACACTGGAATTCTTCTAATCATGTTATAACATATACAATTAATGCAATGCAACACGACTCTATGCATGTGGTACCAACTCCACGTTCCATTCCAACTCGGACACGGCTAACAACCTCCGTTCCATTCCAACTCGGACACGGATACGCCTCACCGCCCATTCCAACTCAGACACGGTGTCATACCCCAAAATTTGCCCTCCATCTACTCAAGAGATTTCATACATCCATACTCAAGGATTCCTCAAGAGTTGATCAGACAAACTCTCTCCTAGACAATCAACCCAAACTAGGGTTTGGTATCTCTCAAGTCAAGATGGATTTCCAACATCTCCAATGGTATTCATGCCTCCTCATATGCTTCAAAGATTCTCCATGTCAAGTTTCAAGCCTCACAAGTCAAGTTTCCTCAGACAATTGCTCAGATGATTGAAAATCGGGTGTATTGGGCAAAAAGTCAACTGTGGTCAACATACAGTCAAAACTTCTGATTTTTGGTCAACATCCTCATTTTGAAGTTACATTCATCATTTGATCAAGGGTTGATCATGATTCATCAAGAAAACTCAAGATTTGCTCAAAAGTCAAACTTTCTAAATTAGGGTTTCTAGGTGAAAAGTCAACTGAACTTTGACTGATCATAACTTTCTCATACTTTCTCAGAAATTTTCCCACCAAAGCTCATTTTGAAGGAAATTCAATTCTCTACAACTTCATGTCTCACAAGAATGTCCAAAAAATGCTTCATTTGAGAGGTATAGCTCAAAACATTACAGGTCATTTTCAAAGTCAACAAAAAGTCAACTTTTTGTTTTGAAGATATTTTGAGCATGGTAACTCCAAATGAGATGAGACCAAAGACATTGGTTAGAGGACTCTTAGAGCTTTCCAAAAAGTCCAAGAACACTCAAAAATGTGGAAAATTGAGCAAGTTACACCATTCACAAGTTGGGCAATTTTGGAAGAATGCACAAAGAGAGATACTTCAAAAAAATCAAATCTTTTGCAAATGGGCCTACTTTTTCTTCATCCTAACTTGTTCCTCAAGCAATTAGGAGTGCCCAAGCCCAATGCCACGAATTTTTGATTTATTTTTCTATTTAATTTGTAATTTATTTATTTAAATACAAATTAAATCTTAAAATAAATTATAAAATCAAAATTAATTGGAAGATTGATTTTTATTGCTTTCTTGCGATCCAATCAACCCATAAATGCCAGCAATTTCGAAATTGGATCAAATTTGGCAAGATTGGATTGAAATTGGACAAAATTTGAAAATTTGATTTCATGAGAATATCAAAATTTGATTTCCATTGGATGTTGATCAATTCTTTCCAAAAGCCATTCCAAATCCATCCAGTATAAATATATGATGCATACCTATCAAGAAAGGACGAAAAAATTGGCTCAAGAACCCTATTCTCAAAGTAAAAAAACCGTGCCTCTCAAGCAAGTACAAACCCTACTTTCAGCCGTTTTCAATCGTTTTTGAGGTGTCCAACACATTGCTTGACATCTCCTGAGTCGATCCAGACCCTCACACTGCACAAATCCATTCAGAATCGTGAAATCAGTGTTTGGTTTGTTCTTGAAAATCTCAAATTTGAATTCTCATATTCATGCATTATTAACTCTTTTTGATTGTTTGTCTGTGTTTAGAATCAAGCTTGCAAGCTTTCTGGGCAAACCAATTGGATTTTCATGACCGGAATCGTGTTTCACCATAACTAGGGTTTCCTGTGCCGTTTTAGGGTTTCACAAAATAGGAAAAATTGGACCTCGAGACTAGTACCATTGCATTCGGAGTGATGTTCCCAATCGAACCATGGCTTTAGAATGTATTTATATTATGTGTGCTGCATTTTTGATATTAGCCAGGGACCTAGCGTCGAAGAAAGGCCGACGCTGGATTTTGAAAATTCAAAAGGTTGAAGACGACTGGATGGCGCGAGCGGGAGGAGAGCAGGAAGCGACGCGTGTTATTTTAAAATCGATCCGTTTCCAAACAGTGCAGCACGCCAGCTCAGTTGGTCAAGCATGTGGTTTTCAAGGTTTGAAAGGGATGTCTCCAGTTCGATTCCTGGTTCAGACAATCCCTTTTTACACTTTTCCAAAACTCTATTTTTATATTTCTTCATATTTATTTAATATTTTCACATTATTTTAATTTCTTTACTATATTTTATTCTGCATTAAAAAATTACCAAAAAATATTTTCTTTTTTCATTATCTTCATAAAAACCTTTATTTAATTTAATAAATTTAAAAATATAATTTTCGCATGCATATTTATTTTATTTGTATTTTTGCATTTTAATCATTATAAATTGCATTTTAATTATTAAATCTTTTCCAAAAAATCCCAAAAAATTATTTTAACTTATTTATCTTATTTCCAGCATGCATTAATTTTCTCATATTAAAAATTGCATTTTTTCTAACATTTTCTCTTATTTCAATTTCATCATATTTCCCGATTTTTCTATTCTTTCACAGGTTGCACCGATTCGGACGTTTTTTCTTTTATCATTCTATTTTTTCCAATAATGTAACTGCTCATGGGATGTAATAGTTTAAATTAGGTTTTTATTTCCCGCAAGTTTAAATTATGTATCTGCCCCAAAGCCATGTAATAGCGTAGGTTTATCTTTCCGCATCTTTACATTCCGCATTTTACTTTCCGCACCCTTATCAATTGCTAGTAATTAGGCGTGTATGGCAAGATAATAGTTTAACATAGCTCACACTAATCTTCAAGATAACATATTCTGAATTCAACACACTTCTATCACACACGCACCCCTTAGGGTAATTCTCTCTCGATGCCTTTCGATTCAAAATGGTCATGTCCCTCGAACGTAGAGGTATTCTAGCACCGTTGCCTTCCAAACAAATCATCATAGTCCCTTCGATACAAAGATCATAGACCCACGATGTCGCCTACGAATACATGATCTTGACCCTCGATTGTCGCCTACGAAAAATGATGATAGTCCCTTCGAATATGCTAGGATACTTCCTACAAGTTGCTTTCGATGACCATCCGATGTCCCTTCGAATGTCCCGCTTACATCCAACGAATGGAGCTACCTACTAACTAATGGTACGGCTAGCGCTATTCTAAAGGAATGTAGAAGTACAACAAAAACGACCAATTCTGAGTGGGTAAATAAGTCTCTTAGTTGCTTGCTCTATCAAATGCTTTTCACACCACACACTTTTTTCAAAGTTCAAAATTCTTTTCCAAAAACAAAACATTTCCGAACACTTTGTATACACTCCTACATGAGTCATTACAAAGTCAAAGCGAAATGTCCTTTTCAAAACATTTTTTGTCAAACACACAGAAGCAATTTTTAAAAAAAGTGATCTAGAGCAACTAAGAGCCCGTAGAATAAACTACGGATGAAAAGGGGTGCTAATACCTTCCCTTTTCATAACCATTCTCCCGAACTCATAATCTAACGAAGGTCTTTTTCTGTTACTTTTACCTTCCCTTAATTGGATAAAATAAAAGTCGGTGGCGACTCTTGCTATCCGCACATTTGGATACAAAATCCTACAAAGTCGGTTCAGACATGTAATCGCGATCTGTGGGAACACCCAAAGAGAGAATTGCCTTAGGGATTTCTAGATAACCTTTATTGCTTTTTGTTTGACTTGTATGCTTTATCTTTAAGGGTTGCTTGGGTATTATATTGTTGGGGATCCTACACCGATCCGTTCCTTTTAGGTAAGTAGCATTAGATCATCGCGACCGCTAGACGATAACTACGCGGTCAACATGATGGCTACGTTAGCGTGACACTTTGGTTGCCCCGATACTCTTCATTCCCAAGTTGAAGAAAGTATTTGGCTTCGGTGTCATCAAGCTAACTAAACTTTTAGAACCTTAATTGACCCATCTTGGCCATTAGAAGGTAGTGAGATGGCGGCTTTGGTGTAGACCGAGGTTGGTTGATACTCGATGCTACGCTCATTGAGATTAGACTTTTGGGACATTTTCGATCGACCACTTGGCGTCGATTGAAATAAGCGCCTACGAGAAAGATCTGATATGAGATTCCTAGAACCCGGTTACTATAGGACAGGATGAACCAACTCAAACTTTTGGTGGGTAATCACCTATACCTCATGCAAGCCTTAAACATAGGCTCATTGTGTGAATTGCTTGTGTGTGCTAAACATGACATCATGACATCATCCGCATTGCATATCATTTCTAACTATTTCAAGGACCTAGGGATTTATCTTTGCTGCTTTTGTAGGAATTATGGCTTCTAGGAAGACTATCCGAATCAACTTCATGGGTATCCCTTCAACTCAAAGAATTGGTTTCAAATTCCGACCATGCTCGCTTCATCAAAAGACATGGTTATCTACTTGATTTGGTTATCTCCGGTTTTGAAGAAGATATGATGCATGTCCTATTCAGCTTTTGATCCGAAACACCATTGCTTCACATTTCCATTATCGCTTGGTTCCTACCTTAGAAGAGTTCTCTAAGCTACTGGGGTACCTATTCTTGACCAAATGCCATTCACGGTCTAGAAAAGGTTCCTAAACGAAGACATTGCATCGACGCATCTTAAGCGCTCGATATTGAAGCCAATTGGGAGACTAGAAGTGGAGTTAAGGGTTTACTTTCCAAGTTCCTAATTAAGAAAGCCCAAGAATTCCTCAAAGTTATGAGTTTCCATGCATTTGAAAACATTGTGGCCTTGCTAATTTATGGTTTGGTTCTATTTCCTAACTCAGATCAATTCATAGATGTCAATGCCATCAAGTTGTTTCTTACCCGCAATCGTGTGCCTACTTTACTTGGAGACATCCTACATTCTCTCCACACTCGTACTACTAAGAGACAAGGAACTCTCATGTGTTGTATACCGTTACTTTCCAGGTGGTTTATTTCGCACCTTCCTCCATCAGTTTTGAAGAATGAACAAAGGTTGAGATGGTCTCAAAGATTGATGTCACTCTCTCATTCCGATATCCGTTGGAATCTTTTCTCTCAAAAGGACTTCACATTCATCGAGCGTTGTGGAGAGTTCCCTAATGTACCACTCCTTGGTATAAGGGGAGGTATTACTTATAACCCTTCCTTAGCTCTACGTCAGTTTGGTTTTGCTCGAAGAGATGGTCCACATGATATGCTTCTCCAAGATGTTGTGTTCGACTACAATCACGATCTCCAGAATTACCGACGAAGGTTTATACATGCTTGGGGCATGGTGAAGAAGACTGATACCAAGACTTTGGGGCACCCGAACTCCATTCCTTGGGAACCTTACCTCAAATGGGTGCGAGCTCGAGCTCAAAACCTCATGATGCCATTCACTGCTGTTTACCAAGAATTATGGAACTGTTATAGGTGACGTACCTATGTTCTTCCATCCCGACATGCCTACGATTTTGAAGACTTGAAGCGATCCTGGATTCAGCTTAAAGAAGAAAGGGATACCTTTGAAGCTCAGTGTTATGCAAGTGAGAAGAAAGTTCTAGAGTTGACCAAGCTACTTCATGAGGAGCGAAATATCAACGCTACATCGGCACCAAGAGGAAGCGCCCATGGAGACTTAGAGCTTTAGGATGTTTATGCTTTTATTGTTTTGGACTATCTTTTGTACTTAAAAGAAAAAGAATAATAATGAGAAGTACTAATAAATGTTTGTTCATTGCTTGTTTAACAAATTTAAATCTCTTAGGTCCTTGAAAACATTGCATTGCATTCGCATAAACATTGCATATCATAGCATAACATTGCATCACGTACATTGAGATTGGTTTTCTCATTTGCTCGCTATTTATTTTAGCAAATGGCTCTTGAACATGTCAAAGATCTCAGTGCTCGAATGCTCGGGCAGATGTTTACCACCTTGGTCCAAGGTCAAGAAGATCCAAGAAGCTCATCAACGAAAGAAGAAGGTTGTTGGTCTCCTCAACATGGGTAGACGCTTCAAAGGGGTCCAAAAGTGGTTAGTCGGATCGAGCTCTCAAGGAAGTGTCCATACCGAGGGAGTACCAAGGGTGATGAAGGTGAGCAGCGTGAGCCAAAGAAAGGAGGAGAGGATCATTCGATTATGGCCAAGACTCGAGGAAGATGACAAGTACAAACAACTTGAAGACCGTCAATGTGGAAAACTCAAGATGTCCGGCTGAACTTTGATGATCCGAGTCTTGTTCCCGGTGTTGTGATTCCTCCCAAGTTCAAAGTTCCCGCTTTTGCTAAGTATGATGGCATGTCTTGCCCTAAGCGGCATTTGAAGTCCTATGTCCGTAAGATCAATCCCACACCGATGATGAAAGTTGTGGATGCACTATTTTCAAGAAAGTTTGTCCGAACCCAATTGGAATGGTACTATCGCTAGAAACGACGATCCGTACTTGGGTGATTTGGTGATGCTTTCTGCAAGATGAGTACAATGTCAATTGACACCCACTCGCATGCAACTACAAAGCATGTCTATGGGTCGCGACGAGAAGTTCAAGGAGTATGCTCGAAGTGGAGAGATCTAGCGAGAGTTCACCCACCCTTGTCCAATAGGGAGTTGGTTGATATGTTTATGGGAACACCGACAGCCCATTCTTCAATCATCGATTGGAAATTCTTCATCCGGATTCACCGAGTGATATTGACAAAGAGCGATCGTCGGTATCAAGAGTGGAAAGATTCAGATAGAGACATCTTCAAATACTGCGAAAAGATCTTTTGGTGCTAAGAAAGAAGCCAACGCTGTGTATGGTCAGAAAAGCCAAGCCAAGACCGACCGTGCTCAATCTGTGGGGGCAGTTGTGATCTCCAATCCTACATCAGCACAACCTCAGTGAGACAACGCGAACGCGCCACGAAGACAGCTTACGAAGATCAATATGCCATTGTCGCAAGCCTTGCAACACATGTTGAAAGCAGAGCTGATTACTTTGAGGGATCCTCCTCAGAATGTCAACACTTCCTCTCCGAAGTACAATCCAAATGCTAAGTGTGCTTACCATTCCAACAGCCCAGGGCACGATACTGACAATTGTTGGGCTCTGAAGAACAAGATTCAAGATATGATTGAAGCTAAGCAGATTGAATTTGATCCTCCGTTGAAACTCGAATGTGATCAACGCCCTATGCCTAACCATGACAAGAGTTCCAATGTCACAGGACGACGCTTATGTTTTCAACATAGATGACTTGACCATTCCTCGATGGTTAAGAAGAATTTGTTGCAAGCGGTGTCAATCCGGGATGCCCAGAGGATTGTCGTTGGTGCCCTCTCACCGATGGTTGTGCTTGGTTGAGAAGACGTGTTCGGTATGATGGATAACCGTGAGATACTATTTCGAAACCACCGTAGAAGCTGTGAAGAATGTCTAAGTTGAAGATCGACAATGCGAACGAAACTGCCATCCGTGGGATACCTTGGGCAACCAAGTGGAAAGTATGATTACATGGTGAAGTACACGTCTCGATAGTTACAAGATTCCTATTGAAGATGTTAAGCGACCGGATGGGGTGACGATTTCCGAAGACTATGCCGATATTAACACCATAAGGATTTCCTCTGCGATCCATGCCTAGAGTGGCACCTCTCATCATCACTTCTCCAAGACCGTGCCATATTCCTCCGATAAGGCTATCCTTGGAATTATGGAGTGAGGTTTACTATCATGGCGTCAAACAAGACCCTCGACTATTGAAGATCTTACCATTGAAGTTTCTATTCGACATTGACAACATCACCGGATCCAAGAAGGTGACCAACCGGAAGGGTATTCTCTCGAGATCTCTCCTCCAAAAGACGCGCGACTCCACTCGCATTCCACTACTCAACCAATATCCCTAGAGGGAAAGAACCATGGCTCATCCCGCTCAACCGTAGTACCAAAGGAAGTTATCAAGACACCTCCAAACAAGAAATGGAGGAAATTCAAGATCATCAAGAAAAGTGACTACAATGTTGTGGAGCAGTTGGGACGATCTGTCCCAAGATTTCCATGCTTGCTCGCTCTGTGCTCGAGGCTCATGCTAATGCCTTGGTGAAGTTTCAAGAATGCTCACGCATGCAAGACACTACCACCACCATCGAAGTTTGTATTGCTAGCTGGCTGCCAACAACGGCCTAGGCTTCTCGATCTCGATTTGACTCGGAAAGGAACATAACAAAGCCTTGCACATCTCTTGAATGCAAGGGTACTACCTTATCTCATGTTTTGGTGATACCGTTCGCCTCGAATATCCTTCCAAGATCGCTTTTGATCGACTTGATGTCGAAGGGTTGGTTCGAGACCCGACATTATTGTGAGAGCTTTTGATGGTTCTAAGCGAACAAGATTGGAGAGCTCACTCACTGTTAAAGTCGGTTCCCACTTTTGACTCCACTTTCTTTGTCATGGACATCCGTCCTTCTTACTCTTGCCTACTTGACGCCCTTGATATATGGGCGGCGTACTCTACCTTACATCGAAATGAAATACCCAGTGAAAGGGAAGGTTGTCACGGATGTGGTGAAGAAGAGTATATGGTCACCATCTACCATTCCGCTATCTCGAGATGGAGGGTGAATTCTTCGAGACTCCCCGTCAAGCTTTTGAAACGATACCCAGTCATGCCTTGACTCTCGCCCCTCAAGTCACGCAAGTTCCGCCTAGGATGGCCTCATTGAAAGATGCTCAAGCCGCTGAACAAGGAGGTAGTGCTATTTGGCTCCCCGATCTTCCTTTCAAATCGACAAGACCGTTTAGGCTTCACCATCGGGGTCAAGATGATACGCCGCGAACGTGCCGACCAACTTCCTTTCCGACGTCGAGTGGAATCCATGCTATAGAAGACGACGACAACGGCTTCGACATCGCAAGTGGATCTTCCCAACTCGGATCATGGGCTCAAGAATTGGAAGATCAAGACGCTATACCAATCTCCTTTAGCCGAGTAATTGCTTTTGTTTTGTTTTGCTTTTCGTATTTCTTTATGTTTTGAACAATAAACTTTGAAAGCCTGCCTTGCCCGGCGTCATGGCTCGCTTCATGAGGGTTTTATCCGTCGCTTATGATTTTCATTCAATAAATTCGTTGGACTTTTGCATTCAATTGTTTGTTTCTTTCTTTTACTTTATCACCCTTCAAAAGCTATGTGTTTCTTACACACACCCACGTGATACAGCAGAATCACTCCGAATCTAGTTAATAACTATGCTATTGCTAAATATGACTTGATAATCCGATCTACCTAGTCAAGATGAAAGTGAGGAAGATTGTGAAGTGCAGAACTTGCCAGCTACAACAAGAAGAGCGAGTTATACACCACCGAAGAGCAAGTTGAGGTTGTGAATTTGGGTACCGACGAAGATGTAAGAGATCAAGATAGGAGCGGGTCTTGAGAGAAGTGTTAAAGAAAGGTTGGTTCAGATGCTACGAGACTATATTGAGGTTTTGCTGGTCATACGAAGACATGCCTGGTTTAGACATTGATATTGTGGTACACCGATTGCCGAAAAAGAAGGTTTTCTCGGAAGAAGGTTCGTCGTATGCGTCCCGAGATGTCGAGAAAATCAAAGCCGGGTTATGAAGCGCTCAACGGTTTCTTAGTCACACCTCTTATCCCTGGGTTGCAAATGTGGTACCCGTGCCTAAGAAGGATGGTAAGGTAAGAATGTGTGGATTACGAGATCCGAACAAAGCAAGTCCGAAAGACGATTTCCCACTTCCTCATATTGATGTTCGGTGACAACACCGCTCAAGATAGGGTTTTCTCCTTCATGGATGGTTTCTCCGGTAATCGGATCAAAATGGCTCAAGACATGGAGAAGACTACTTTTGTTACAGTGGGGCACTTTTTGCTACAAGGTTATGCCGCTCGGATGAAGAACGCAGCGCCACTTATCATGCTATGGTGACATTGTTTCATGACATGATTCATCACGAGATAGAGGTCTACGAGACGACATGATAGCTCGATCACATCAAGAAGAACATCTCGATCATTTGCGAAACTGTTTGATAGGTTGAAGAAGCATGATCGAGACTTAATCCCAACAAGTGCACCTTTGAGTCGATCCGAAAACTCCTAGGGTTTGTAGTCAGTGGAAGAGGTATTGAGGTTGACCCTGCGAAGGTTAAAGCCATTCAAGAGATGCCAGCTCCCCGCACCGAGAAGGAAGTCAGAGGTTTCTTGGGCCGATTGAACTACATTGCCAGATTCATTGCACACCTAACTGCTACTTGTGAGCCAATCTTCAAGTTACTTAAGAAAGATCAAGTAGTGGAATGGAACGACGATTGCCAGATCGCTTTTGACAAAATCAAGGAATACCTACAAAATCCTCCTATCCTAATGCCGCCTGCCGAAGGAAGACCTCTTATCATGTACTTGACAGTGTTAGAGAACTCAATAGGGTGTGTGTTGGGGCAACATGACGAGTCTGGTCGAAAAGAGCATGCAATATACTACCTTAGCAAAAAGTTTACCGACTGTGAAACAAGATACTCACAGCCCGAGAAAACTTGCAACGCTTTTTGGCTTCACGACTAAGACAAGATATGTTGACTCACACTACCTTGTTGATTTCAAGATGGATCCGATAAAATACATTTTTGAGAAACCACTCTCCTAAGAATAGCAAGATGGCAAATGATCTTGACCGAGTATGACATCCAAGACACTTCTCGAAGCGATCAAAGGAAGTGTGGTAGCCGATCACTTGGCTCATCAAGCCGTAGATGACTATCGCCTATGCAGTTCAATTTCCGATGAAGATGTTTTACTAGTTACAGATTGAAGAACCAGCCCATAAGGACCCGAACAAGGATCCCGATGGACTATGGTCTTTGATGGAGCCTCAAACGCTTTCAAATGGCATTGGCGCCATCATTACATCCCCTACAGGCGGACATACTCCTTTCACCGCCAGGTTATGTTTCAGCTGCACCAATGATAAGTTCCAAAATGTAGTTATTTTGTATATACATTTTGTGGCACTTATCCGTTCTTTTGTTGATATTCAGTCGAATAAATACCCCGCTTTTAGTATATTTGTGTACATAATAGAATAATTGATTTTTTGTGTAAATATTGTATCATTTGATAGTTTTTCATCTCTTTTATAGGTATTCATTCATAATTGGAGCATTGAGTAATTAAGGTCAAAGGCTAAGCTTCAAGAGTGCGATTTTGCACAATTGATCAACGAATAAAGCTCAAATTCAACACAATAAAAATCATCAATTTGGTTGATATTTCTTCATGGTTGGATAGAGCATTGAATAAGCTTTCCAACGCTTCAAACCGGGCTCAATTCTGAGTTACGGTTCTCAAGATACGGCAAAAATAAAATGTGAAAATAGCATCACTGAAGCGCGAATATTGAGCGCGCCCCGCGACTTCGAATTCTTTAAAAGGGCTCAAAACACATTTTAGGTTATGGGTTGGGTATTTTTGAGTCCCAACACCATCACCTTCATTTCTTTGGTAGATTAGCTTAGAAAACAACATTGGAGCTTGCATTTTGATGATCCGGAGTCGAATCCCTCTTCGATTGGCTTGACAACCAATGTAAATTTGTGGTTCCTCTTCTTCTCTTCTCTTTGTAATCTCTTTTGTTGGGTTTGCATGTATTTCTACTCATAACTCTTGTATATTTATCGCCTTTAGCTTGTATAAAGTTTGCTTTACGAATTTGTGTCGGTGATTATCTTGGGTGTTTACTTTATGTTAGGGATTTGAGCTTTGCTAGGGATAGATTGCTTAGATTCTTACCTAGGATGATTATCTGTTAGTTTCCGAATGCTAGAAATGGGTTTAGAGATAACATTCACTATAGAGTACCCGAACTTAATGCCTCTGCGTCGATGAAGTATGCCAGGAATGGGTATGGAGGTGACGCAGTTGATTCCTATGTTGTTGAGATATGCCAGGAATGGATATTGAGATGATTCAGGAGGATTCTCAATTTGGGTTAGAAATAGCTTAGATTGTGAGAGGTATGTGATGACACAGACGAGTATCGTAGGCCGAGTATAACATGGGTGGTAGATTTAAGTCCGTGACGGTAGTTTACATTCGCCGGATAAGTCGTCTATCTTTTATACTTTTGTTCATTTACTTTTTGTCTTTTATTTTCATTTCATTTAATCTCAAACTCATTAACGGTAGAATTATCGAACACGAATCAATAACCAATCTCTGTGGACACGATACGATATAACCTAACCAAGATATATCACCGGTAAAATAATACCAACTCTTTGCTTGCCGCTATACCGCAAGAACAAAATGGCGCCGTTGCCCGGGATTGGTTTTATTGGTTTTGTATTGCGATAATTCCATTGTTTTTGAGTTTTGTAATTAATGTATATGTTGTATAGGCTTTGTATATGAACTTGTATATGTTACTTGTACATGTTATGTGTTTACTTTCCATACTTGTACATATTTGTGATTTTCTTAGTTTATATGTGATGTTGTGAATTGTCTCGTACTCGTAACGTTTGTTGTGTGGTTGTTAGGACACTTTCTTTAGGTTTGCGCGGTGTGGCAATACCATGGCATGACGAGAGGAGGTTACTAGTGCTCGCACAATAAAGGCGTCGAGCTTACGACGTAAAACAAGCATGTTTTTGTTTGTTTATGTTTATGTTGTTTGGTGGCTTATGTTTTAACAAGTTGAAATAGGACTTGCTCTTAATTTCAAACTTTCACTTTTCAACTTGTTAATTTGTTTTCACCAAGTTTATGTATTGTTATTTGCTTTAGTTTTGTTATGTCAATTTGTTATTTTCCACAAGTTTGTAGTGTTTTAGCTTGTGGAAGTGTGTATGTATTGTAAATATTGTTTATATGTGTAAATGAGATTGTATAGGTGTGTAAGTGGAGCTTGCATAGCAGTTGCACTATTCGCCATTTTTCTCAGAATCGGTAGGCTTAGCTCATTGGCGCTTAGCGCGCTCTGCTATGCAGAGCCAGTGAAGTCTTTTAAAATTTCACTTGGTTTTCCTTTTTCCCACTTTCACCAAGGCTTTTTGTATTGAATAAAATTAGTATTGTTTTTCTAATTCTTTTGTTGTTGTTTGGACTCAAATTTTGGTTCGGTAACTTGAAGACTTTTGAGATGATTTTCCGAGTTTGATCGTTTCAACTCGCGGATGTATGGTAATGATAGTTTTCAAAGTTGGTACATGTCAGGTACTCGTTTATCGCTTTCTATAGCATAACATGTTTAGGAAATTTATCATTTGTACAATTACCATACCATTCATTCTTTTTGCATTACTTGCTCATGAATTGAATCACTTTAGCTCCCTTTTTACCCATAAATGTGAGGAAGCTTTCCATTGTTTACATATGAGAGTCCACATTCTTGTTTTAACTGGATTTTATTATGCTTAATCTTTAGTTTTGTATTGATTGTATGATTGCAAGAAAATGATCAAGGCATTTTGTTTGATTTTGAGCATAACTACCTTGGCCAAATATTCAATTCACCTTGTGAGTGTGTGAACCTTTGTTAACCCCTTTGAACTTTTATCAATATCCATGTTTATTTGAACTTGATGCTTGTCTATGAGTGTCAATTCACCTTTTTTTGTATGGATGTTGATTTCTTTGTTTCTTGAACCCTCAACTATATGTTGTTGTATGGATTTTTACCTTGCCTTAGAAAGTAGGGAGTATTCACACATTAATGTTGGTTGAATTCAAGTTGGGGAGAGGAATGTTTATGTGCTTATATTGTGGTTTGTATGAGGTTAAGAGAAAAGAAAAAGAAAAAAAATGTGAAAAAGAAAGATTAGAAAAAGAAATAAAAAAGAGAAAAGTTTTGAAAAAGAAAAAAAAGAGTAGGAATAATGTTATGTTAATAAGTGAGGTGTGTTTGGTGTGAAATTTGTGATGAAGAAGAAGTTTGATTGAAATTTTATTGTTTGAAACTTTGTGAGTTGATCACTCCCTTAGGTTTAGGCAAGTTTTTGTTTCGATTAGCTTTAGGACTTATCACTTGTTTGTTAACCAAGCCACATTACAACCTTGAAAAGCCCTTGTGATTTTTGCATTTGTATTTTCAATACGTTTTTGGGATGAATGCATAATTTAGTCTATTGTTTGCAAGATTGTGGAGGAGTGTTTTTTATCCCTCACCTTTGTGTGTTCTTCATCTACCGATGAATTTTTGCTAGGTGTGATTCATGATTGAGCTTGTTTTATTTTAGAATGTTTTGCATGATTTTTGTACTTAGGATTAGTTTCGTTTATATGTTATTGTTGTAGTATAGTGGTAAGTTTGTATTTGTCGTGTACATTTTTCGTTTGAACCATACATTTGTTTTTCGTTTTCAAAACTTATTGATTCGTGATTCTTTGATTATCATTCTTTGTTTCTTTGAGTTATTGGACTTTGTTTGAGGACAAACAATGGCCGAGTACGAAGCGTGCATCATGGGTATCAAAGCTGCTATTGACTTAAGAATCAAGTTCTTACAAGTGTATGGGGACTCGAAGCATCCGAAGCATCCGAATCTCATTCCATATCGAGAGCACGTTCTGAGTTTGATTCCTTACTTTGAAGAGATCACTTTCAATCATATTCCACGAGAAGAGAATCAGTTGGCAGACGCATTGGCTACTATGTCGTCTATGTTCAAGGTTAGATGGGACAACGAGGCTCCCCAGATCATCATTGAGAAGTTCGACGAACCAGCGTATTGTTATGAGCTTGACGCGAAGAGAGACCTTGGTACTATGACGTTAAGAGGTATCTTGAGACTCGTGAATATCCCGAGGGCATCTTTAATGATAAGAAGTTCATGAGAAGATTTGCATCTAAATTCTTTCTCAAGAATGGCGTCTATACAAGCGCAACCACGACTTGTGCTTACTCTAGACCGAAAACCGCAATGCGTATCATGGAAGAGTTACACGGCGAATTTGGTACCCACTCCGGACACACCATGGCTAAGAAGATTTTGAGAACAGTTACTATTGGTCTACCATGGAAGTCGATTGTCACCGCTACGCTCGATCTTGTCACAAGTGCCGTTATGCCGACAAAGTGCACGTACCTCCGACCTCAATGTTTTAACTTCTCCGTGGCCTTTTGCAATGTGGGCATTGACATGATTGGAGAGATTAAGCCCACGCCCGACGGACATCGTTTCATCCTTGTGGCAATCGATTACTTTACCAAGTGGGTAGAAGCAGCCTCGTATGCATTTGTTACCAAGAATGTTGTGGCTCGATTCATCAAGCATAATCTTATCTGTCGGTATGGCACTCGAAAGGATTATCACGATAACGGCTCCAATCTTAACAACAAAATGATCACCGAACTCGCACGCAGCTCAAGATCAAGCATCACAACTCTTCTCCTTATCGGCCTAAGATGAATGGCGCAGGGAAGCCGCCAACAAGAACATTAAGAAGATTATACAAGATGATGTGACTTACAAAGATTGGCATGAAATGTTACCATTTGCTCTTCATGGTTATCGCACTTCAAAGACGAACATCAACAGGGCAACCCACTTCTCTTGTCTACGGTATGGAAGCCGCTTACCCATCGAGGTTCGGATACCCTCAACCGTAATCCTCCGGAGGCGGAGTTAGGCGAAGACGATTGGGTCCGCATCGCCTTGACCAGATTAATTTGATTGATGAGAACGACTCGCATCCATCCGCCATGGATGATTTATCGAAACGAATGATCGAGCATTTAACAAGAAGGTCAAGCACCGAGTCTACCAAGTCGGTGATCTAGTAGTCAAGCGCATCATTCTTCCACAAGGTGATCCTGGGCAAATGGACTCCCACTTATGAGGGACCGTTTGTAGTCAAGACAGATTTTCCGGCAGAGCTATGATACTTAGCACCATGGATGGTGAAGACTTCCCACACCGTGAACGCAGATATAGTCAAAAATACTACGCATGAAATAGACCCGCTAGGTCGACGAACCTAGGCAAAAATAAGGGCATCTGGCGAACCAAAAGGTTCGGGCAAAATTAAGGATATATACAAAACATGTACACCGCAAGTCGAAAACCCGAAAAGGCGGCTTGGGCAAAAAGGGTATCCCAGAAAACCCAAAGGGCGGTCTAGGCAAAAGTTAGGGATTTAAGCGCACGACTATGTCTCTTCCAGATCATCCGCTTGCACTACTATCGCATTCAAGATTCAAATGGCGAAGATCACCTACTCACTTTCTACCGACAAGGAGATGAGATAGTTGAAATATATGAGTACTAGCATAGTTGGAACTTAACGAGATTGTTTCCGCATAGCTTTTTACCTTTCTTGTGTACAAACTACTTGGCCATACGCCACCTTGCAAATAAACGCAAACTTCTTTCTCTTTACAATTTCTGCTGTTGTTATTTGCAATAAGCCCAACGTTTGCTTTGAATGACTATACGCATTTGACAATAAGAATCTAATCACAAACATACGAAAAGTGAACATTCAAAAGTATTTACTACAGGTTCCAGGAATTGGGATGACGACGAAAGTCAACAAATAGTTCCCCACAGAGCATAAAGGTGTCACCCACAACACACCTTCCCCAACGGAGTATATGTTAATCCACAAGCAGTGAATCTGCTCAATCGAGCAACGTTACCTCAGTCTCCAAGCAGTAACACTTCATCCCCAGCGGATATTTCTCAATCCTCCCCCTTCTCCCAGCAGCGGTATCCAGACCCAAGACTTGGTCAGATAGTGCATCGGAGGAGACATACACCTTTATTCCCGGAGATTACAACGGACTCCACTCTTCTAGCCCGGTCTCTGCGATTATCAAATGCTCTCCATGAGATCTACACTCGGAATCCCAGAGCGCTTAAATTTCCTCAGCAGGATCTACATACAAGGTCCTCAACAGATCGCCTCCCAGACTCTCCTCAGCAGGGTCTATGAGATCTCCGACAACGAGTTTCTCAGTCTCTACCTTCCTCAACAATGTCTAGGCCCAAGACTTGGTCAGATAGTGCATCGGAGGAATCCAGGATATCTTTCTTCTCCTTTAAAAGCGGGGTTCTCACCTACACAATTCCCCAAGCGGAAGTCAAAAATCTTCAAGCAGAACATCCGCATCTTCTTCAAGATGGATATGTTTTGAAATATCACAACATTCATCATTCATACATTTCTCATAAAGTCATAATTTATGCATATGTCATTCATATACACTGTCATGCATCATACTCTGCATAAGACTAACAAATATTCTATCAAAGTTTCTCTTGTTTTCCCAAAACAGTAATGATACTCGACGCAAACAGGTCCGGATTAAGCCCGAGCCGACGGAAAACTATCCGAAAGACCACCTTCAAACAGGTCGATTAAGCCCCGAGCCGACGGAAAACTATCTGAAGACCGCCTCGACGACGGGTCCAGATTAAGCCCGAACCGACGGAAAACTATCCGAAGACCACCTCGGTTATCCTCCGATAACATGCAATGGATCAACACCGATGCACAACAGGAAGCTATCCACATTCGCCAACTACAATCTCTCGAGTAATCAAAGATTTATTCGATTATCAACAGAACTACAGAGTCTAGCATCGACTCGATTGCCTTGGATGGCATCTTAAGCCCATCTCCGACTAACTTGTCAACATTTCTTCACTTTCGAATCGCATATATGGTTAAAAATCAATACGACCAATAACTTCATTCAAAGTGAACACGAAGTCTAACGTCGACTCCTGGATGGCATCTTAAGCCCATCTCCTCTCCGCTCCAGAACATCTACGAGTCTAACATGCGACTCACTCCCCAAAGATCGACCTTTCTAGATGGCATCTTAAGCCCATCTCCGTCGCTCTCCTATTGACAACCTCAAGTCTAGCGACGACTTCCCAAATAAGCTTCCAACTTCTCAAATGGCATCAAGCCCATTCCGCATCGTCACCAACGAGTGCAAATTTTCGGTGTACTCGGTGTTCAATCATCTTCTACCTTCGGTCGCGAAGACAAGCATGTCAATCTAACCTTCCAGTACAAGAAGATTGAACAGGGCAGCTGTCATACCCCAAAATTTGCCCTCCATCTACTCAAGAGATTTCATACATCCATACTCAAGGATTCCTCAAGAGTTGATCGACAAACTCTCTCTAGACAATCAACCCAAACTAGGGTTTGGTATCTCTCAAGTCAAGATGGATTTCCAACATCTCCAATGGTATTCATGCCTCCTCATATGCTTCAAAGATTCTCCATGTCAAGTTTCAAGCCTCACAAGTCAAGTTTCCTCACAATTGCTCGATGATTGAAAATCGGTGTATTGGGCAAAAGTCAACGTGGTCAACATACAGTCAAAACTTCGATTTTTGGTCAACATCCTCATTTTGAAGTTACATTCATCATTTGATCAAGGGTTGATCATGATTCATCAAGAAAACTCAAGATTTGCCCAAAAGTCAAACTTTCTAAATTAGGGTTTCTAGATGAAAAGTCAATCGAACTTTGGTGATCATAACTTTCTCATACTTTCTCAGAAATTTTTCCACCACCTCTTGTTTTGAAGGAAATTCAATTCTCTACAACTTCATGTCTCACAAGAATGTCCAAAAAATGCTTCATTTGAGAGGTATAGCTCAAAACATTACAGTCATTTTCAAAGTCAACAAAAGTCAACTTTTTGTTTTGAAGATATTTTGAGCATGGTAACTCCAAATGAGATGAGACCAAAGACATTGGTTAGAGGACTCTTAGAGCTTTCCAAAAAGTCCAAGAACACTCAAAAATGTGGAAAATTGAGCAAGTTACACCATTCACAAGTTGGGAAATTTTGGAAGAATGCACAAAGAGAGATACTTCAAAAAATCAAATCTTTTGCAAATGGGCCTACTTTTTCTTCATCCTAACTTGTTCCTCAAGCAATTAGGAGTGCCCAAGCCCAATGCCACGAATTTTTGATTTATTTTTCTATTTAATTTGTAATTTATTTATTTAAATACAAATTAAATCTTAAAATAAATTATAAAATCAAAATTAATTGGAAGATTGATTTTTATTGCTTTCTTGCGATCCAATCAACCCATAAATGCCAGCAATTTCGAAATTGGATCAAATTTGGCAAGATTGGATTGAAATTGGACAAAATTTGAAAATTTGATTTCATGAGAATATCAAAATTTGATTTCCATTGGATGTTGATCAATTCTTTCCAAAAGCCATTCCAAATCCATCCAGTATAAATATATGATGCATACCTATCAAGAAAGGACGAAAAAATTGGCTCAAGAACCCTATTATCAAAGTAAAAAAACCGTGCCTCTCAAGCAAGTACAAACCCTACTTCCAGCCGTTTTCAATCGTTTTTGAGGTGTCCAACACATTGCTTGACATCTCCTGAGTCGATCCAGACCCTCACACTGCACAAATCCATTCAGAATCGTGAAATCAGTGTTTGGTTTGTTCTTGAAAATCTCAAATTTGAATTCTCATATTCATGCATTATTAACTCTTTTTGATTGTTTGTCTGTGTTTAGAATCAAGCTTGCAAGCTTTCTGGGCAAACCAATTGGATTTTCATGACCGGAATCGTGTTTCACCATAACTAGGGTTTCCTGTGCCGTTTTAGGGTTTCACAAAATAGGAAAAATTGGACCTCGAGACTAGTACCATTGCATTCGGAGTGATGTTTCCAATCGAACCATGGCTTTAGAATGTATTTATATTATGTGTGCTGCATTTTTGATATTAGCCAGGGACCTAGCGTCGAAGAAAGGCCGACGCTGGATTTTGAAAATTCAAAAGGTTGAAGACGACTGGATGGCGCGAGCGGGAGGAGAGCAGGAAGCGACGCGTGTTATTTTAAAATCGATCCGTTTCCAAACAGTGCAGCACGCCAGCTCAGTTGGTCAAGCATGTGGTTTTCAAGGTTTGAAAGGGATGTCTCCAGTTCGATTCCTGGTTCAGACAATCCCTTTTTACACTTTTCCAAAACTCTATTTTTATATTTCTTCATATTTATTTAATATTTTCACATTATTTTAATTTCTTTACTATATTTTATTCTGCATTAAAAAATTACCAAAAAATATTTTCTTTTTTACATTATCTTCATAAAAACCTTTATTTAATTTAATAAATTTAAAAATATAATTTTCGCATGCATATTTATTTTATTTGTATTTTTGCATTTTAATCATTATAAATTGCATTTTAATTATTAAATCTTTTCCAAAAAATCCCAAAAAATTATTTTAACTTATTTATCTTATTTCCAGCATGCATTAATTTTCTCATATTAAAAATTGCATTTTTTCTAACATTTTCTCTTATTTCAATTTCATCATATTTCCCGATTTTCCTATTCTTTCACAGGTTGCACCGATTCGGACGTTTTTTCTTTTATCATTCTATTTTTTCCAATAATGTAACTGCTCATGGGATGTAATAGTTTAAATTAGGTTTTTATTTCCCGCAAGTTTAAATTATGTATCTGCCCCAAAGCCATGTAATAGCGTAGGTTTATCTTTCCGCATCTTTACATTCCGCATTTTACTTTCCGCACCCTTATCAATTGCTAGTAATTAGGCGTGTATGGCAAGATAATAGTTTAACATAGCTCACACTAATCTTCAAGATAACATATTCTGAATTCAACACACTTCTATCACACACGCACCCCTTAGGGTAATTCTCTCTCGATGCCTTTCGATTCAAAATGGTCATGTCCCTCGAACGTAGAGGTATTCTAGCACCGTTGCCTTCCAAACAAATCATCATAGTCCCTTCGATACAAAGATCATAGACCCACGATGTCGCCTACGAATACATGATCTTGACCCTCGATTGTCGCCTACGAAAAATGATGATAGTCCCTTCGAATGTGCTAGGATACCTCCTACAAGTTGCTTTCGATGACCATCCGATGTCCCTTCGAATGTCCCGCTTACATCCAACGAATGGAGCTACCTACTAACTAATGGTACGGCTAGCGCTATTCTAAAGGAATGTAGAAGTACAACAAAAACGACCAATTCTGAGTGGGTAAATAAGTCTCTTAGTTGCTTGCTCTATCAAATGCTTTTCACACCACACACTTTTTTCAAAGTTCAAAATTCTTTTCAAAAAACAAAACATTTCCGAACACTTTGTATACACTCCTACATGAGTCATTACAAAGTCAAAGCGAAATGTCCTTTTCAAAACATTTTTTGTCAAACACACAGAAGCAATTTTTAAAAAAAGTGATCTAGAGCAACTAAGAGCCCGTAGAATAAACTACGGATGAAAAGGGGTGCTAATACCTTCCCTTTTCATAACCATTCTCCCGAACTCAGAATCTAACGAAGGTCTTTTTCTGTTACTTTTACCTTCCCTTAATTGGATAAAAATAAAAGTCGGTGGCGACTCTTGCTATCCGCACATTTGGATACAAAAATCCTACAAAGTCAGTTCACCGTATTACAGAACTGGCGACTCTGCTGGGGAACACCCAAAGGAGAGAATTGCCTTAGGGATTTCTAGATAACCTTTATTGCTTTTTGTTTGACTTGTATGCTTTATCTTTAAGGGTTGCTTGGGTATTATATTGTTGGGGGATCCTACACCCGGATCCGGGTTTCCTTTTAGGTAAGTAGCATTAGATCATCGCGACCGCTAGTAAAATATATATCAATTCACACTCCCTAGTTTCTGCACATTAAGCCATACACCCTTATCACCTCAACTTCTAGAATTTTCAACACATCTAACTCTCAAATTTGCATCATAACACACCATAAAATTCATCAACACTTATAAATATATAACAACATCTAATTATTCTAAATAAAATAATCCAACGAAATAGGGGTGTTACAACTCTCCCCCACTTAGAATATTTTCGTCCTCAAAAATTCACTTGATACTAACAACTTTGAATACGACTCTCGCATCCTTCCTTTCAACTCCCACCTCGTTTGACATTATTTCAAATATCTCTAACGAACATCCTACCTAGTCAATTATCATAGTTCCATAATATTCATTGCTATTGGGTTATGAATGCACCGGTTTAACTCACTTCTTGCCCCATCATCTTAGGATACGGAATCTATCACTTTATTCCACCGCAACATCATCAAGAGAACCTCCACATAATTGAAATATCGACAACATTGATACACAATGCTAGTAACAACGGCTATGCTCCACCAATCGATCATGCAATTCAGTACATCTAATAAAATGGAGGTAACACCAATAATACATATAACCTTTCGCATAATAGTTCCATTCTGGAATTTCCAATAGTTATATAAACTCCACAACTCCTAATGTTTAATCTGTGACTCCAAAAGTCATACCTGCATAATGAATTGTGTCACATTACGCTTCCGCTACGCCACTCTGGTCGACTATCTTAAGTCATTGTCTTCATTTGTTTTCCATCAACTACCAGATCTACAAGCTCCACATATATGTTCACACTCTCTTAAATATCAACTAGAAGATTATTGTTCACCTTATGACATCCTCAACCTTCCACTATGTGGTATTAGCTCGCATACCAACTTAAGTCTCTAAACTACTTAAATAATTTCCAAATTTTTTTCATAGCCACTTTACTCTTAGGTTCACGCGAACTAGTGAGCTACTATTCTCTCGATAGAACGTCAATCACTTCATAACTATCAAGCTTTCAAGACAAGTCTATTCAATCCAACACGATTCCGTCTATTATCAACAAGAGATTGAGGGTGACCAGTTCCTCAATTTGTCAATAGATAGCCGATATTCGTAATGGAGTATAAACCATCGTTACCCAACTATAATAGCATCCCTTTAGAACTTGTGCTCGAATTCCCCCAAAGCACCATGGTCCAATAATCTCCTTTGAGATTTACAATTGCCTCCACAATTCTTTCTAATTTGATCTCGGCGATGAGACACCATTTCTCTAACACGTTAAATATTCTACTTCACTCTCACTTAGCATCACACCATTTTTAAGTGTCCTCTGACTCAAGAATACTAAAATGCTAAACACAACAAAATTCATTTTGTTCCTATTGAAGTCCTTATCCATGAAAAGGGCTTCAACCACATTCATACGTCCTTAGTTTTTCTTTTAAATCTCACAACATCGAACATCCATATATTTTCACGTTTGACTCTCACTCCAATCGCCATCTCAATAATACCACATCCTTATCCTAGTTGATGATAGAAATTATAATAATTTTCCTAACACACATCGATACCATATCATCGCTGACATGCATTCTACATTATTATCCAACCTCCTTCTTTCTTCAAGATATCCCCGCTCTAACCATTCTCAATTCACCTAAGCTATACCTTCATATGCTTCTCCAATTTATTCACATCTTTCCTATTAACAGACATCTCATACTTGACCTCGTCTCAACCAAGTGCGATAATAATTCAGTTAAGGTCAACAATCTTCTAACCTCCGTAACCGACTTCGGAGCCTCTCAATTTAGAATTGTATATATCTCATATGGATCTACAAATGTCTTTACCCGAAAATACAAAACATTCGTCCATGCATCAAATAATTGAAATTTTGGCATTGGAAATATTTTTAAGAGAAGTTATGTTAAACCAGTGTTCCAAAGATCCAAACTACACATCAATCAGACACCTGAAACTCAAGTTATGAATCCTTGAAGTTTTACAAGATTTACCAACACCGACAACCTGCAACAACCGGCACTAACACTGCACAACACACTCACACGCCAATCAATTTTAGTCCCAGAACTTGAAATTATTTCCACAAGAAAGTATATTGTATTAGCTTTCTATCATTTCAGACAGAACTCGAATACGACGTCCGAAACTCAAATTATGAACCTTTCAAGAACTACAAAAATCCTGTCATCTTCAACGGTAACCGGTTACTGCGAATTACAGTAACTTAGTTTCCAAATTTTGCCAGCGATAACCAGTTACTCTACTATGGTAACCGGTTACTGCAAATTACAATAGTCTATTTTCTTCAAATTTTCACGTGGTAACCAGTACCTCCTCATGGTAACCGATTACTCTATGATGACAAAGTAAAATTCTGCATTATTTCCAAATACGGTTTCTCATGTTTCAACACCTTAATTCTCAATTTTCAAAACATCACCAATTCTTTTCACAAGACTACTAATATCTTTGAGTTTCATCTCTGACTCGTAATCCACAACCCTTCAACCACATCAGCAACATCTGACAATCACATATGTGACTCCAACACAAAATTCACATCAATTCATCAATCTTATCACTATTTAAAAGATCGACATCACACACAATGGTAACTCAACACTAACAACTTCACAATCAACACGAAATGCTGAAAACATTATAACCATCTGAGCTTCACATTCTAAGAGTTATCCTACTTACATAGCTAAAGTCCTCAGGGGTTCATCAAACAATTATACACATCTCGTATATATCACTAGTTGTCACATTGCTCTATATCCTTTGAAACACAACCTTTAACAATTTTACTTTTTCCTCGGAGGCTACTCTACTTGCCCCAACGAACAAGAACCTTGAATCCGTACAACCTTCAGGCATGAGAATCTGTATCGACTCGCTGAAATACTTTGTAATCACTTTAGTAAAATTCCAAATAGTTCATCCCAAGGCTAACATCAAGCTAATCCAACATTTCACTCCTTCAGTTCACTGCACACTGAATCAACTATTTACACCATAGCCATCTCAGAGAAGCACAAGCTTCTCCTCCACTTGTTTCAATCTCACTCCTGCAAACAAGTGATTATAACAATAAGAAATTACCAATAGTGTTTCACACACATGTTGTGTACTAAGGAACGAAATAACGACAGTATTCTACTGTCACACTACAGACTCAAAAACCTGGCCGGATGGACCGACCTGCTCTGATATCAATTGTAACACCCTGACTTCCCCATAGCATATTTGTATAATTATCAGAGTAATTGAAAATTCAAACAACACAATTCAGGATGTCACATGTTTCAAAAAACCACAACGGCTCATTAATTTGATACATAACACATAATTGGAATAAACATAACCTTGTCTGAATCAAAACTTTTATTGAAATAGCGGAATTATTTCAAATCCAACAAAACAACTTCAAATAATTATTCGGGAGTTTTAAAATCTCTTATTGGAATCAACAACAGAAACTAAAACCATTTCAAACATTTCAAATGTTTATCCTCAACCCGAGTGTTATGTATCAGAGCATAACGTCGACTCGAACTAAAAGATGAGCAACCTCTTCGACTCCTGCTACTAGAGCTACTCCTGAGTATCTGCACGTTACCCATGTAAAGGCAATATAACAACAGAAGGGGTGAGATATCACAACAATATAAAGAACAATATAATCAGAAATATACGAAATTATCATGCATAATTATAAGTGTTCAAGCATTTCATTACCACAACATAATATCGACAATACAACAATAACATGCAACAACCACATTATAACACTGGAATTCTTCCAATCATGTTATAACACATCCAATTAATGCAATATGGTACCAACTCCACCGTTCCATTCCAACTCGGACACGGTTATTGGCCAACTAACTAATTCCACACAATAGGAATTAGCTACTCACAACAATGATATATATGCATGCACATCTTAAAAGCATGCATTATCAACACCGAATATGATAACAACTAATATCATATACAACATATACAAGCAATTACATTCACAACTCGTAATGCTATCACAACATACACCATTCAACAACATCATATATTCGTAACCACACCACAACTACCAGATTGTCACATATATACCAAGGTATGCAAACAATGAATACATGAGATCAATTCATACAATCAACGCCAAGAAGTGTCGATTTAAACATAACCAACACCTTATTGTTTCCAGCCACTTACTGCAAACCAACAACAACCATACAACATCGGTTTCTACGATGTCACAACATACGACACCAAAAGAAATACAAATCCCAAAATATTTGAGTCACTGGTTTTGAAAACAATTTTACAAGATAGATCACATTTTTATCTTTTCAACGGTCCAAACAGTGCATCAAACAGACACCTGAGCACAAAGTTATAATTTTTACAAGTTTTGAGAAAATGTTGTCAGCTTCAGCAGGGAACCTGAGTACCCATATATAGGAACCGGTTACCCAGTACCGAAATGACTAGAAACGCTATTTTTTTAGTGGTAACCGGGTTCCCATATATGGTAATTGATTCCCAATGTACCAGAATAAAAAAACCATATTTTTATGCTACGAAAATCATCCTTTTCCATCCCAAAACTCCAATTTTTCTACATCAAAATACATAATATAATTTATCACATTTTCATACTTCATCTACTACATTCTTACTCAATTCACATCATCAATTTCATCAATTATACACAGTTTCAACGGATTTAAATCAAAACAACCTACACCAAAAACCTAACATTCTATATCATCATTTATCAAGGTTTCCACACCAAATTATCATATACAACAATTAATTTACAAATCAACACATCCACACAAAACAATCATACAATCAAACCCCACATACCTATGATTATACTATCCCTTAGAGAGTTGAAACCCCACCCATACCTTTGGATTGAAGGTTCCCAAGCTTAATCTTCTTCTCCTCTTCTACCATGGAAGTTTTCTTCAAGCCCTAGCTTTCCTTCCTTCCTCTTGTTCTCTATTTCTCTCAATTTTTCATGATCGTAACAATGAGAACACAATCCCCAATTTTCCTCTTAAGTCTCTTTTGCCCTTAGGACCCTTAATATTGTTATTCCCATCATAACCTCACTTATGCCATCCAACTTTACTATAATTCCCTTCATTATTTCTCTACTCACACCATCAAATTTTAATTACTAAAATAATTATGAATAATTATTCTTAAATCCAAATAATCCCAACTAAATTATTCAAATAAAATAATCACTAACTAATATTACTAATTAGTTACTCACAACACCCCTTATCTCTACACTATTGCTCACACACCTCCAACACCTTTAATATCTATATTCCCACTTTTTCCTTTATGAAATAATTATTTAACTATTATAAAATAATACTAATCCTATTATTCTACTAGTAATCATTTAATTATTATTCTATGACATAATATAATATTATAATTCAAACAATACTAGTAAAATATATATCCATTCATACTCCCTAGTTTCTACACATTAAGTCATACACCCTTATCACCTTAACTTATATAATTTTCAACACATCTAACTCTCAAATATGCATCATAACGCACCATAAAATTCACCAACACTTATAAATACATAACAACATCTAATTATTCTAAATAAAATAATCCAACGAAATCGGAGTGTTACACAAAACATATGACTGGAGTTAAGAACCTATTAGTATATCAGATCCCACTCTACTAGTTTTGTGACATTTGGAGACGGAGCTAAAGGAAAAATCAAAGGTGTTGGAAAACTGGATTGCCCAGGGATCCAAAATCTCAAGAATGTATTACTAGTCAAAGGGTTAACAACAAATTTTATCATCATCAACCAACTCTGTGATCAAGGCTTTAAGGTAAGCTTCACTAAATCCAAGTGCATAGTTACAAATGAGAAAGGTGAAGTAGTGATGAAAGGTGGGAGATCTAAAGACAACTTCTACTTATGGATACCTGGAGACTTAAGCCTATCCTCAACTTGCTCTCTAGCCAAGGAAGATGAAGTTAAAATATGGCATCAGAAGTTGGGACACTTACACTTAAAAGGAATGAAGAGAATCATCTCTATGGATGCAGTGAGAGGAATCCCTAAACTGCATATCAAAGAAGGCAGAGTCTGTGGTGAATGCCAAGTTGGAAAAAAACCAAGATGTCACATTAGAAGGTCCAACATCTCACTATTACAAAAGTCCTAGAACTACTTCACATAGACCTAATGGGACCAATGCAAGTAGAAAGTCTTGGTGGGAAAAAATATACATATGTAGTGGTAGACGATTACTCCAGATACACCAGGGTAAATTTCATCAGGGATAAAACAGAAGTATTTGATGTCTTCGAGAACCTCTTCCAGAGAATTCAAAGAGAAAAAGACACCTATGTGATCAAAATCAGAAGTGATCATGGAAAGGAATTTAAAAACAGTAAATTCGCTGAGTTCTGTTCTTCTGAAGGAATCAGTCATGAATTCTCATCACCCATTACTCCCCTAACAAAATGGGATTGTAGAGCGCAAAAATTGAACGCTACAAGAATCTACCAGAGCAATGATTCATGCAAAGAAACTACCTTATAACTTTTGGGTTGAGGCCATGAACACCGCATGCTAGATTCATAACAGGGTAACTCTAAGTAAGGGTACATCAACTACCATTTATGAAATGTGGAATGGTAGAAAACCTACTGTCAAATATTTTCACATCTTTGGAAGCAAATGCTACATAGTGGCTGATCGAGAACAAAGGAGAAAATTGGACCCCAAGAGTGATGAAGGAATATTCCTAGGATACTCCACTAACTGTAGATCATATAGAGTGTTCAACAACAAAACGAAAGTCATGATGGAATCCATAAATATTGTCATTGATGATAGAGGATAGAATCAAGAAGTCGATGTCTTAGACAATGTCGAAACATCCCTAGAAGACACTCCAAATACCACCACAAGCGAACACGAGGATCCTCCTCAAAATAATGAAGAACCTCTAGAAAATCAAGTCAACAAAGGACCCTCTACCAGAATTCAGAAAGACCATGCAAAAGAGCTCATCATAGGAGATCTAAACAAATGAGTCACCACCAGATCAAAAGAAGACATCACTAACTCATGTTTTGTCTCAAAAATTGAGCCCAAAAATGTCAATGAAGCCCTAAAAGATGAATTCTAGATCAATGCCATGCAAAAAGAACTAGAACAATTCAAGAGGAATGAAGTCTGAGATCTAGTCCAAGACCAGAAGGAATCAATGTTATTGGCACCAAGTGGGTTTATAAGAAAAAATCTGATGAGGCAGGAGTACTTACTAGAAACAAAGCAAGACTAGTTGCTCAAGGATACACTCAAATAAAAGGGATAGACTTTGATGAGACCTTTGCCGTAGTAGCTCGTCTTGAGTCAATCAGACTACTACTAGGAGTTTCCTGCATCCTGAAGTTGAAACTGTTTCAAATGGATGTGAAGAGTGCATTCTTAAATAGCTACGTAAATGAGGAAGTATAGTGGAACATCCTAAAGGATTTATTGATCCCACAACTCCCAACCATGTATACAGATTGAGGAAAGCACTATATGGCTTAAAGAAAGCTCCAAGAGCTTGGTATGAAAGGTTGACTGAGTTTCTAGTTGAAAATGGATACATAAAAGGTGGCATATACAAAAAACTGTTTGTCAAAAACGAAGAAGGAAGTCTCATGATTGCTCAAATCTATGTTGATGACATTATTTTTGGTGGAATTTCTGACAGAATGGTTCAACAGTTTGTCAAACAAATGCAGTCAGAATTTGAAATGAGTCTTGTTGGGGAATTAACTTACTTATTTGGTCTACAAGTTAAACAAATGGAAGACTCCATATTCATATCTCAAAGAAAATATGCCAAAAATATTGTCAAGAAATTCGGCACGAAGAATGCAAGTCACAAGAGAACACCCGCTCCTACTCACTTAAAGTTATCTAAAGATGAATCAGGTGCCAATGTTGATCAAAGTCTCTATCGAAGTATGATAGGAAGTCTACTATACCTCACAGCTAGCAGGCTAGACATTGCCTTCATTGTTGGAGTCTGTGCCAGATATCAAGTTGAACCCACAGTGAGCCATATCAACCAAGTGAAGAGAATACTAAAATATGTCAATGGAACATCTGACTATGTCATGCTATACTTTCATGGATAAAGTTGCATTCTAAGTGGATATTGTGATGCTGACTAGGCAGGAAGTGCTAATGACAGAAAAATAACCTCTGGAGGATGCTTCTTCTTGGGCAACAATCTTATCTCATGGTTTAGCAAGAAACAAAAGTGTGTTTCCCTCTCAAAAGCTAAAGTTAAATACATAGCTGCTGGAAGTAGCTGCTCTCAACTAGTCTGGATGAAACAAATGCTAACAAAATACAATGGAAATCAAGATGCCATGACATTATATTGTGAAAACTTAAGTGCTATTAACATATCCAAAAATCCTATTCAGCACAGCAAAACCAAACACATTGATATTCGCCACCAATTTATTACAGACCTAGTTGAAGACAAAACTGTTACACTGGAACACGTAACTACAAAAAGACAACTAGCAGATATTTTCACCAAGGCACTAGATGCGAACTAGTTTGAGATCTTATGAGGAAAGCTTGGCATCTGCATACATGAAGATGCATAGCAATTAGTGATTGCTCTCTCTACCTTTGGCATATTGTGGCTAAAAAGGGGGAGTAAATATCATGGTGCTCCAGATGACTGGGGTGGACCAAAACAATATTGAAGATGATTCCAACTTGTGAGCAGCTGAGGTGATGACTATGCCAGGGAGGAGTTGTTGTTGTGTTTATTGTTAATTGTGTGCTTCTTATGTTGAGAAGAAGCTGAAGTGTTAATTGTGTTGTGCTCTAATGTGTTTATTGTTGATTGTGTATCTCTGAAGATACTATGTGTTTCCACAAGAAGAGAAGTTGATGTGTAGGGGGAGCAAAGTTTTTAATTGTCAATTGTGCATCTGTGTGTGTTGTGTGCAGGGGGAGTAAAATGTTGCATCTTTGAATGTTCTAACTGATGTTTGAACATCTGTGTTAATTGTCCGCTGTTATCTCTGTTTTGATTGTGATGTTGATTTATTGTGCTGCTTTGATGTTTTGTGCTTGAATTCCTATGTTTATTATGGTGATGTTTTAAATTGTTTGGCATGCACCCCAAATAATGTTTTAGACAAAATTTTCCAAAGAGGGAGTTTGTTGGTTCTATTGATTGGCAGTAATTTTTGTAAAACATTCTGCTCATAAATAACTTGAAGTTTACTGAAGTAACAGATGTCACAGCAGATGTCTTGACATGTGAAATTGACAGAAGTGCAGAATTTTTAGAAAGTCAGTTTGTTTGTTATTTGTATGCTTTGACTAAGGAAGCTTGAGAAATGCCTTCATCAATTTACTTGGAGATTTAATGTCCTGCTTTCATGGATAAAAGATAGGAGACACTGAAGACTTATGAGTAAATAAACCCTAGTTGTTTGTACTCTATTTAAAGGCTGCGAACCTTGTTTTGCAATTTGTCTGTTCCAATTTTAGAGAGTTTAGTTTTAATTTTTGGTTGTTCATTGTGTTTGTTGTCAATTGTTAATTGTGAGTCTCTTGAGTATCTCTACTTGAGAAGGACGGTTTTTTGAGTTGTAAGTTTTCAATCACCAAAGCTTTGAAGCAAGTGTGATTGTGTGTCTTTGAATATTGTCTCCATTTTTAGTTGTTTTTAGTATCACAGGTTGTGGTACTGAGGGAGTGAGCGGATGATTCTCATATTTAAGTGTGGTATCTTAGGTAGAAGGGTCATTGGGTAGTTTGATTAAGTGAGGAGGTGTAAACATGAAGGTTTAGCTCTGAATTCACATACTAATAGTGAACTTCATCCATGGCTTAGAAGCTCCTAGATGTAGGTTAGTTAGAACTGAACTGGGTTAACAACTCTCTGTGTTTTTATTGCTTTCTACACTGTTAAATTCTATTTTGGTTAGATGTGTGATGAAATGTGTGCAAATGTGCACTTGCGTGAACATGCTTCAAGGTGTTACATAGGAGTGAAGTAAGAAGCTAAACACATTTAGGTAACACTCATACATAGCAAGAATAAAATAACAAGCATCACCATGAAAACATACATGTAAAGCTTGCAAAGGGAGAAGTCAAAATTCAACACTAAGGTCAACTTAAACAATCATACAAACCAACAAGTCAAACATGGTCAAGAGACAAGGTGATAAGGTGATAAAACATACAAGGTCAGTATCTTAAACAACATAATCAAGACATGAAAATAAACCACCTTCAAATTTCACACAGAAAACTTTCAACAACTTAGAGCAAACTAGCACAAACAAACACAAACAAACCTCTAAAGGTAAAACAAACATAAACTAAACACCTATGAATAAAGGCTAAGGCTAAAAGGAGTTAGCACATGTAAGGTCAGTAGCCTAAAAGATAAACAAACATACACAAAGGTATTTCAAACAAAGAAGAAAGCTTGTACTCAAAGGGACACAAAATTAGGGTTTGAAAACAACAAAACTAGTCAAATTCAAGGTAATTGGTAAAAATCAAACAAAATGGTCTTAATAAGATAATTAATACATGTGTGACTTGCATAATAAGCTATCTCAAGATGAGGTTCATGAGCAACAAATGTAGAAGACAAAACTTCAATACACAAAACAAATCACCTAATTGATTATCAACATCCTAAAGGAAGGAAAACACTTGTCTAAATCAATGATGGATGATATAAATCAAGTATGAAGATAAAAGTTGATACCTATATATCCTAGGGAAGTGGAATTTCCCTACTACGAGCATCTATCATGAACTTACAAAGAACTTTAATCAATGTTATCAAATTAACAAGTCAAAGTGTCATGAAAACATATAAAAGTATAGTCTTTAATGCATAAAAGCAAAGGTGATCATAAAACATCAAAATTAGGATTCTCAAATGTTATGTACTATAGAAAAAACTAAGTAAACATTTAGTAACCATAAAGAGACATAGCACAAAAACTCATGAGTAAACACTAAAGAGTGAGGCTCAAAGACACCAACAAAGGGACCAATTTAGCTTCTCACATGATACCAAAAATATATGACAATGAAATGTATCTATATGGTTCAAATATGCATAATAAATAATATGAAGAATAGGTATGAAATTAAGATTCAAACATCAAAAGAAGTGGACATGAAAGTCCTCAAACAATCACAAACTTTCAATTAGGTCAAAACTAAAAGATGTGGCTCCTAACATATCACCATGCTAAGTGGACAATGAAATGTCAATCAAGTATCATTAGAGCATGAGAAATAAAATGAAAGAGAGGCATGAAATAAGATTCAAATACAAAAATAAGTTGACATGAAAGTCCTTAAGCAAATGCACACATAGAATTAGGTCAAAACTAAAAGATGGAACTCCTAACTTGTCACCATGATGGGTGGATAATGAAATGTCAAACAAGTATCATAGGAGCATTGTATAATAGTAGGCTAATCATGAAAGATTAGAACCATGATAGGTCATATTTGAAAAATCTTCACATGAGGTATTTAAGATGGTGAACAAAAGCTACCTCCTACACCTTGATCATAAGCAAACATTAAACAAAGTTGAAGAAAAAAGTATGTTTAGAAGAAGTGAATTGTTCATTGATGAAATCAAATACCTAAATTAGAAATGAGGATGAAGGTAAAAGAGAAATTAATTCCCCAAGGGTTGCATAAATGCATTTCAATATACCTCTAAGTCAAAAGAAGCACCAATGCATCTATGGAAGAGATGCTTTGTTCAAAAACAGCAACAAGACTTATAAATCAAAACAAAAATATCACAACATTCCTAAGACAATCAAAAGTCATAAAAAATAAGCACAAGTCAAAATTGGCAAGGTTCAAGAGGAAAATGAAAATGTACAAGCAGGCAAAGTTCACAAGATAATCAAACTAGAAACCCTAATTTGACAATGTTTGGGAAAATATCAAGTCAAGTCTTAAAATCTAAACAAAGTTAGTTCTGGAATCCTAAGGAAGCATACAACCCTAATCTAATCAGAAGAGGACTTGAAAGTCAAGGGAGGTTAGCATATGAACCCTAACTTGAGCATAAGCAACCAAAACCACTCAAATGATCAAATTAAATCAAAAATTCCAAACAAATATGATTCAATAAAAAAAATTCAAATCAAAATTCACACATCAAGGCATAAACCTCAAAAAGTCATAGAAGTCAACATTTGGCATTTTTTTATTAGTAAAAATATTAAAATTAAATCTAGAAAGATTAATATATCAAATAAACCATGAAAAGTATTCACAAAAGCAAAAATGATGAAAATATTAATTCAAGGCCAGAGACCAATCACATATCATGAAAAAGGATCAAAATGAAATTGGTGAATTTTTTATACTTGAAAAATTATTTTAAAATCAATTAAATTGCAAAAATAAGCTATTATTTACATATTTCCTAAAATTAATAAAAAAATTAGAAAAATATGAAATAAAAATCAGAAATGTGATGTATATGGATAGCATGGCCTAAAATATTTTTTATGCAATTTTGTATGAAGAAAAATATTTTTAAGAATAATTAAAATGCATGAAATGCAATATAATGCAAGAAATTATTTAATTATGCACAAAATGCAAAAGTATGAAATAAAATTCAGAAATGCAACATATACAAATAGAATGATTCATAATAGTTTTTATGAAATTTATGTATGGAAGAAAATATTTTTAATAATGATTAAAATACATGAAATGCAATATAATGTCAAAATTTATTTAATTATGCAAAAATTTAAAAATAATTAAATAAAACTCAAGGACTCATCACAAACCAATCAAAGGACTTAGAATAATGTTTGTGGAATTTTTTATCATGGAAAAACATTTTTCAAGAATTTTACAATAAAAATTAATTAAATCAAAATTAATTAATCTCATAATTTATTTGACCAATCAAAACATTTACAAAATATCCGTAAAAATTCCACAAAATAAGTTAAGTTGATGAGAGCCTAGGGTATTTTTTGTAATTTTTGGACAATTTTTTAATTCAAAATAAAATCACACAAAACAAACAATTAAGAAAAGAAATAAAATGAAGCAAAATTCAAAATGGGTCAATCAGAGCACGCCACGCACTTCATCTTCAACCTTGGGACTTTGCCCCAACACGCGTATAAAGGAAAACCAACACCCTAACTTCTAGACTTCGTATCTTACTCATTTCTCAATCATTTTTCATGATTCAAAGCACAAATGAAGATCACATGGCAAGGAACAAGTAGCAACTTATAAATTTCAAAAATATCAACCACACATCAAGAAATCAAGCCACGAAAAATGCAAAAATCATCCAAATGCAAATTTTCAGAACTTCATATTATGCAACATGCTTCACAAACAAGCAAAGATATACATCAAACCTATTGTTTGGCCAGCTATACCCAAGCATACATGCTTTATTTCAACGAAAACCAACTGAAAATGAAGATTCAAGTTTTGAAACTTACCTCTTGAATTGAGAAATAAACTCAATTGGTGCCTCTGAAAAATAAGAAAACCTCTTCTCTTGATCCTTTGAGCTTTAAAAGAGAAATAAGTGGAGAAAGAACCTCTGGAATGGAAGGAAATGAAGATTTGAAGCAAAATAAAGAGAAGTTTAGATCTCTGGTTTTTGGAGGATGAAGGCGTCTAGGGTTTAAATGAATGAGATGATGAGTTTATATAAATCAGGAAAATAAGGTGTGAGTGGGGCTTGCGTTTTGCTCCTTATTCCTCTAAGTTAATGTGCGTTTTGGACATCCAATGATGAGTGGAAAATGAGTGTAGGAGGTGTGAATAATGAGTTGTCCTTGTACTATTGGTATGTGCAAGAATTCAAAATTGAAAGTTTTTACTATTTTTGGTAAAACAAGGAGAATGTGAGGTATGTATTATCATAGGCCATGCTGGACTTATTTTGGCAAGGAGAGAATGAAATAATCGTGCCACACTAGTGTCAAAATGACATGTAATCAATCCACACAAAAAAATGCATAAAACCTGAAAAATTACCACAAGTCTCAACACCCAACTTTGAACTTGAACCATTCAAAATTGGCTCGTGCATTTTCCTTGCAATTTAGGCCATGGATAAATCTCTCCATGCTCTCCAAACTGAGCTTCGAACCATGGGAAATGATGAAGTAATGAGTGAGATATCATATTTCAAAGTTGAAGAAAAATGAGCCATGGAAGCCTGGGCATGGCACGTGCATGAGTGTGCATGGTGATCAGGTTTTGGCTCAATTTTCTCAAGACCATAACTTGCTCCATAATTGGCCATTTAAAATGATTCAAAGCTTGATCAAAAGCTCTCCATGTCAACTTCAAAATACATGAAGCACATTTTTGAAATTCCTTTTGAATGGAAAGAAATAAGCTCTCACTTCTTGCACCTCAACTGTTTGATGAAATGACATGCGCATGGACCAGGAGAAGGCAAGCATGCTTTGCATTTTTTGCAAGTTTTGTGCACAAAGCTTCAAACCTAAATTTCTATTAAATTATGCATTTTTGAGAAATTTTACACATTTGAGAACTTGTAGAATTTTTCCCAAGCTTTCCAAAAATGTATGGTATGCAACTATTGGATAAAAATTGAGAGAGTTATGACATGTCAAAGTTCTATAGGGTGAACACTTAGAAAATTTTCAAACTTCAAATAAATTCAAAAACAAGTTAACTCCAATTTCTTTAATTTTCTTGATTCAATGATAAGTTTGATTATGAAATACGAAAATAGGATATTTGAATTGATGGTTGACCAAAATTCCACTTGGTCAACTCCTGGCTTTGACTGATTTTGACAAAAATAACCATTTTGCCCCTTGTGATGAATTGATTTGCTTCCAATCAAAATGGAACCTCAATATTTCAACCATAGATGCTCAAAAACATATAGAAACACATGAAATCAAGTTTGAGTGAAAAATCTGAAGAAATCCTAATTATATCCAAAACCCTAATTTTGCACCTTGTATTAGGAGATGGTCAATCAAGCTTCAAAATCTCAAATCTTCTGAATGCACAGAGAAATTATTTGAACCATGATAGCACAAATGATGATAGGAAGATGATGCTTCAAAGAATTCACTTAGCCAAGCTTCAAACTTCACAATGAGCCAAAATCCCTAATTTTATCAGATGAATGACACAGATGAATTCCTCTCCAATTCTTTGCAAAACTTCAACTCTTGAGGAATCAATGAGACAAATGAGATGTCTTAGCTATAATACATCATTGCGACATGAAATATCCAAATATATGAGCTTGAGACTCCCTTAGAACAAAATATTCACACAATCAACCTCCAAAGCTTGTAGAGGACTTGAGAACCAAAGAACTTTGATCCTATCACAATGTATGAATGCAATGCAATATATTTTTTTATGATGAAACATAAGCCTAAATCAAGAGGGTAGATTTTGGGGTGCAACAGCTGTTAACCGCTGAACCGGAATATGTTGCGGCCAATAATTGTTGTGCCCAAATTTTGTGGCTAAAGCAACAATTACTCGACTTCAATGTTCACCTTGGACGTATTCCTATTTTATGTGACAATACTAGTGTCATAAATATAACAAAGAATACGGTCCTACACTCTTGCACAAAACATATCGAAATAAGGCACCACTTCCTTCGAGATCATGTGGAGAAAGGCTATGTAGTCTTTGAGCATGTTGATAGCAAATCAACTTGCAGACCTTTTTACTAAGCCTCTTGAAACTGAACCTTTCTTCCATATCCGGAGGGAACTCGACGTTCTTGATATCTCATATCGTGTGCATCTCAATTGAGGTGCATGCTCTAAATTTTATTAATAATTATCTCCATCCACTACTCACTCTTTGCTAGTTTTTAGTAAAATGATCATAAAAAATTCTCACGGAGGTAGTATTTCTCTAACTCTTAAATGTTTTCTTGACCATGAATATGTGCTAACTTGATTTTCTACTTGACTTATGTTTGTTGTGTGCTTATGCGCAAGTGTTGCTTATGTATTGTTTATTTTTCATGTGTTTGTAATTTCATGAATGCTTATTTAATGTTTCCATACAATGTTTTACTTTGTGTATTCATTGTGTTACCTAATATTGCATCTTGTTTGACAAATGGCTCTACCTTTATATTGTGTTATAGTTAACCTTGCCTCTCTCTTTTTGATGTTGTCAAAGGGGGATAATGTGATGAATGAAGGCTCATTTCCCATATGCACACTCTCAGGGGGTACATAGGTCGTATTCACATATATCTCACATAGCTTATTTCTAGACTCTTATGTACAGGTACTACCTTGAGTTTGTCGGTTTTTCCATCATCAAAAAAGAGGAGTATGTAGATGCATGCTCAAGTTTTCATGATGTCAAAACCCCTTGAAGAGTATGTGTGAGCTACAAGGCTGGCTGATAGAAGAAAAACAAAGAATTCAGAAATAAGCTCGATGCGTCGATGCAAGTGCCTTTTCGGTCGACACGCGTTTAAGGGAAACCCCCTGGAAATTATGTGTCGACCCTTGGGTCGACGCATAAGCAAATGAAGTCTGGGAGATGAAATCAAAAATACTGCGTCGACGCATCCCCCTGGTGCCATCGATGCATCCCCCTGCTGTAGCTTTTAATTAATTTTCTTCTTTGCCTTAGTTTTATTCAATTAACACTAAAACATATAAATAGATTTTATTTCTCATTTGAGCATTTTCAACAAGAATAGAGTGAAAGATACACATAGAGAGCACTTCATCTTCAACATTCCTTCTTCAAATTCAACTTCTCCAAAAATCAAAGTGGTTGAATTGAAGATCCGAGAATTGTTGATAACGTCTAAATTGAAGAATTGCTTCAGATTTGGGTTGTGTTTTTGGGCTCTATCTTGAATAAAACCTTTAGGATTTTGTCCTCCTAGATCTGGATCGGTGCGGGGGGTTTTGATACTAATATTCACTTTGCAAGATTCAATCGAGTGAAGCATCAAAGAGCAGTGGGTTCGCTTGATTTTGTCATAGTAATCGGAGGATCTTGAAGGAAGAGTTAGGGTTCGATCTTGTTCGATTGATATCAGCCGAGAGAAATAAATTCTACAGCAAATTGGAAGAGATTTCAAGTATCGCTAATCGGAGTTGTACTCGAAGTGATTAAAGCTTGGTTTGGCTCGAACCAAGGATCGCGAAGAAGATAGGTTCATCATTGTCAATTGAATTGTGTGAAAAGGGAACTATTTCTTCACTTGTTACAATTTGCAATTTTATGAAAAACTTCTCAACTCTAAATTTTAGAGTTGGGGGGCAGACGTACACCACGCGAGGACGAAAGGTGGAACTGCCTTAACAAATTATCGTGTTCTTTTTCGCGTTTACTTTCATTACTTGATTGATCAAATTTGTAAGATTCAAATTATCAAACTTGCGTAAACTGAAGTTGTGTTGTGTCGAGCCTTAACAAATACATTCGTAACTATTTTTTTGATTGTTACGTGATAATTTATCGACAACACAACTTTGTTAATGCAACACTTATGAAATTCGCTTACAAGGTGTTTGATAAATTGTCTTCTCTACAAATTGCTTATTATGCTTAATTTTGTTTCTTACCATTCGCATTGGAAATATTTGATACTAAAGGTGATAGTTAAGACGATTAATAAAGTGTATTCGTATCGTATTGATTAAAGTTAGTTTTCTCACATTTTCCATACGGTTAGCATATGTGATCTTCTCAATAGTGGATCGTTTTGACGATTGAAAATCTAGGAGGCTTTCGTTATAAATTTATTTAAACGCGGAAATTTTAAAATCCCGATCTATTCAACCCCCCTTCTAAATCGAGAACATCGTCTAACATCATGAACCATCATCCACTTCCATTAGAGCAACAAAGCAGAATTAAACCATTATATAATTCTAAATCCCAAAACTCTCCCCTCATTTTAGTTACAAACCATACTTCACTTGGTCCAATTAATACCTCTTTTTTATTCCTTTCCAAACCAAATCAATCTATTTTTAATTTGAATAATATTTTGATGATCTTTTTCGGTGCTCTAAAGAACGACATTAGGAACACCACAAGGCTTGATAAAACTAAATTTAATAGAATAACTATCCCCCTAATTGGCAGTCATCCAACCTTTCATAAAGCAAGCTTATTTTTCAAAGCAACGATAAAAGACCTCCACGAATCACGACGCCTAGGGTTATGTCCTTTCACCTATAAAAACTTAAAAGGAATATTTTCAGTGCCTCACACGAGAAAATTGGAAGCAGCTTCCCAAAATTCCTCTTCAATATTAACACCATAAAGCTTACTTTAAAAAAATTGACCTTTAACCTCGACACCAATTCGAAACCTATTAAAACTGCTTTCAAAGTCCACAAGTTCTTCGAACTTACTTTCCTAGTTAGTATTGTATCATTTGCATATTGTAGGATATTGTACCCTGAAAACCCACCAAACTAAAATCCTTCGAAATCACCCCATTAAGAAGCTTTTTCCATCAAAACTACCAAATCTTCAGTAGTAATAGCAAAAATAAAAGGGGATAAAAGATCCTCTTGCCTTAGCTCACTTTCCACTTTAAAATCATCATTTGCGCTTCATTCACTAAAAATGATATTGTGCTACTAAAAATGCACGCTTTCATCCATTCCAACCATTTCGCTTCATAACCGATACTCCTAAGAACCGTCCTGAGGTAGTTCCAACACATACAGTCATAAGCCTGTTCAAAATATACTTTCAAAATAATGCATTCATTCCTTTCTTTCTTTACTAACTACATTCATCATAAGAACATCATCCAGTAAGTGCCTCCCTAGAACGAATGTTGTTTGGGATCTAGACACCACCTTATTGAGAATCCTCTTCAATCTAGCTGCCAAAACTTTTGAGATAATCTTACGCAAATATCCAACTAAACAAATAGGCATGTAATCTGTCAACTCTTGAGGGTTAAGAATCTTCAAGATTAACATTATAAACGAAGCAGAAACTATCTTAGGCAGATTTGCGTTTTGATGAAACTCGATCATAAACTTCACTAAATCATCCTCCAGCAGACCCCAGAACTTTTGGATGAATTCAAAATTCAATTTGTTGGGTCCAGAGCTTTTTCCTCCATCTACTGCCCATACAACAACTTTTATTTCTTCATGAGAGAAAGGAACTTCTAAAAACTCACTATCAACCAAGCTCATATTCTTAAACAAACATGCCATCCACAACAAGTCTAGTAACCATATGTTCAACAAATCTCAATTCAAAAATGTGCTCCACTTCTCCCTTCACGCCCTTCACATCCTCATACCGGCCTCTCCCAACTTTAAGAATTGACACAATTTAATTTCTTCTCCTACGTTCCTTTAAACATGAATGGAAAAATCTTGTATTTTGATCCCCTTCTCTAAGTCAACGAATTATGGATTTTTGTATAATCAAGCTCTCCTTAAGATGTAAGAATATCCACACCTCACTTGAAGCATTCTTTCTTTTTTCAACCAACAAGATCCTTTTAGCAACATCATCTGTATTCAAAATTTCATCAATCTCATAAAGTTTCTTTATCGCCTCTTCCACCTTAAAATCCAACCAACCAAACACCTCTACATTCCACTTCTTGAGATTGTTTCTAAGCAATTTAAATTTTTCCATAAGGACAAACCATCCACCTTGAATATTTCCACGTTTCTTCCAAAAAAAACCCTGAAACTCTTTATGATCGAACCAACAACTATTGACTTTGAACGACTTAGGTCCCCAGTCTAAATTCTTCGACAAAATCTAAACCGAAGCATGATCTAAAATATCTTTCAAACCAATTTTCTGACCGAGTAGCTTCCAATTATCTACAATGCTCTCTGAAATTAGAAATTTGTTCGGCCTGCTTTTTGCACTACCATCATCATTTGTCCTTGTGAAAGAATTTTCAAGAATTTGAATATTTGCCACATCCACTACAAAAATAAATTTATTTAACTCCTCAATTTCACACTTTGATTGTTCTTGTCTATTGAATCTCTTCTATTTATTGTACTAAGTAAGTGATAGAAAAATTAAAATTAAATACTAATTTTAATTTAATTTGATTTTTTTTCTAATATATTATTCCAGTAGTAAAATGAAAAATATTTTTTGTTGTCTATAATTACTAGTATTAAAATTGTACCCTTTTCATCATAAGGAAATGTTTTCTTTTTTAAGAGTAGAATATATTTTAGGTGTGACTATTATATTAGACAATGGAACAAAAAACGAGATGTAAAAAAGTAGCATACATAAAAACTAATCATGAATCATGATCTATTGTTTGTGTGACAGAAGAGAATAAGTGGATTTCTTACAAAGGCCAAAACAAACAATAGCAACAATAATAATTAATGTCACAAACAAAACAACTCCTAAAAGAAGACAAGGACACAAAAACTCTAAAAGCCAAAAACAGTGTCCCAAAAAAGTAGTAGTGATAAACTGCTAGATATGTACAATAACTCATTATTCTAAAAGATTCCTTCTAGCATAAACAAAAAATATATTATCACATGGATTGGGGACAAATAGATGCTTTCATGAAGGAGAGAATGGCTGACACAAAGGCCATTAATTCATGAATGTGAACTTGTCATCACGTGAAAGATGCTCTTATTTTTTTGGTGGTTAGATGCTAGGAATTTACTAAAGCACTTATGTATAAGGTATCTTATGTTGTTTGGATCTATTCATTAAACCCAATAGTGTAAACTTGAAGTTGACCTTCAATGGGGAATAAGTACTCGTTGATATTACTATTATTAAAAAATATAACTTATAAAAAATGTATTAAAATTAGTTTGCAACTTGGTAAGAAATAATGGATAATTGATAAGTTAGGTTATAACATATCAACTTGTAAATTAGTTTAAAAGAAAATATGGCAAATAAATTATCTGATTAAATTTATAATATTTAATAAAATTACTATTAAACTAGTTTATAAATATAAAAGACATAAGAAAGAAATTTTGAATATTTTTAATTAAGAATACAGAAAAGAAAATTGAGAGATAAAGATATTTTGAAATTATGAAGTGACATTTTTTAATTGATGCCACGTCATTAAAATATTTAAAAATTTATTATTTTATTTTTTTAAAGTTTTCTTTATAATAATTAAATGTTTTTAATTATTGTTGTTATTTTTGTTTATAAATATTTATTTAAAAATTATATATTATAAATTTTAATTCTAAAATATATATTTTAGGCCTATTTTTAATGATGTGGTAACAATTAAAAAATGTCATTGAAATAATTAAAAAATGTCACCTCATAATTTCAATGTCAACTATGTAAATTATACTATTTTGTCATGGAGGACCTCAAAAAAACATAAAATATAATATTAGGTTTTTTTATAGGGAGACTAAAATGTTTAAAAAAATTAATATAAGGGGACCAAAAATACATTTAAACTTAAAAAATAAGATATAAGTTATAAATTTAAAAGGTGGTATTTTCAAACAAAACTTAAATTTAAATATATATATATATATATATATATATATATATATATATATATATATATATATATATATATATATATATATATATATATATATATATATAAAAATTTTATAGACATTTTAAATAGCTTAAGTCTGATCTACTTTATTGAATAATATAGAGGTAATTGTCTCTAAGGATTAATTCAACTGAAAATGTTGATATTATTATGATATCCATTGTTTATATTTGAAATGGAAACTTTGGACTTGTCTGTTAGTGTTAATTTTTATAATTATCAGTTTTATCTTTGGATAAAAATAATTATTAAAACATTCTAAATGTTAATTATTTTTCACAATAAAATAGCACCTATGAATATTTGTTTATTACATATCTTTTGTGGCTTTACTGGATGCTAAATAGAATGAAGATGTTTAACTCTTGAATTTTCAAAAAGTATATTTAAATTAGTATATAAATTATATTTTGAACTTTCTATATTTTTTTCACGAGTAATTTAATCGATCTTAATTTTTTTCCATCCCTTCTATTAGGGTTTTAGTTTTGCCATCGACTATAACTTATTACAACAATGTTAAAATACAACAAAAAATTCAAAACTTCAAACTGATAAAGGGACGACTATCTTACATGACACGAAATGGAGAGTTTCAAGTTAAAAAAAAAATACATGTCGATTCTAGAGAGATATCATAAAAAAAAATTCATATTGAAATCACTCTATTAGGAATTAGTAAAGGATCCGTGCGTATCTTTGAGCAGTTTAAAAAGAAACTCTATCTTTTTCGAGTTTTTGTTAGGATTTGAAGTTTCTATCAATGTGTTTACCGTGAAATTTGGTAAATAACCGCTAGTCACTTATAAAAGGTTACTTGCAAGATCGACTAGTAATCCTACAACATAGCTCTTAAAGTTTTGTAAAGAAAATGGTACAAGTTTGTGTAAAAATAAAATATTTCGACAAAGACAAAATTTGGGTCCTTGAATGCAAGAAATAAAAGTAAAATTTGCTGGAAAAGTAAGGACTTCGACATAACTAAAAATAATTGAAAATGGAATGCAGAAAATAATAAATTTAAAAGTAAAATATTTTGCATTGAATGCAAATGGTGTTTGAATACATGCATTACACTCGATAAACTCGTTTCTCCCTTCGCTTGAGTTCTTTGAGTAAAGTGAGTTTTTGAAGTAAACTCAACACCCCGAGTTCTAACACTAAAATTTGTATTTATACTAATGTCTAAATAACTATCACAAATGGGCTTCTTTCCACTGAATGTCACGTCTTCGTTTGCATGCACTTCGCCCTTGATCTTGCTTCCATACGTCCTTCTAATGTAGGTAAAGCCAAAAGGTATTTACTTAGCCACTCTTTGCATTCCAACTGACCCCGTCGAACTGTTGTTGATGTCACTATGAAAATCACTAAGTCCCAAATACTATTGCATACACACGACTTCGACAGTTTTCTTTGACACGATCATCTCAAAAACTCTCCAACATGTCCGTTAGAAAACACCACTAGCATCACCTAAATTATACTAAGTGTTTCTTCAATCTTCTTTTTGATATGCTGAGAATTTGAGAGATATAGAAAATCTCAGCTAACAAACAGGAGATAGAGACATTTTTTTAATGCTTCGATACTGCCATCAGCATTGTACTGACTCTTTGGAGACCATTAAATATGGAACCAATTTATTACTAGTTGGCCCTACTGTCAACTTTAATTATGGTTGAATGTCGTGTTTGAACCATCACTACAAATCAACAAACCTAAAGACGATGAATAAGATATCAAGAATAGGAGAATCGAAGGTGTTTGATTGGCCTTAATGACTCATATTGATAATGGGCACAACTTGCAAGATGCTTTTACATTATATGTGATGGTGTTTTCTAAGTACCATAACTTTACTTCGTCCACGGTTCCATTTGCTAGTCGAACCTATAGTCCTGAGTGGTTCACTTGAGAGTTCCCCGCTCCCAATGCTGATCAAGAGGCAGAATCTCTTGCAATATGGGAAGCTTCTCTTGTCCAAAAAATGATTTCGACCAGATGGGAATTTCTATAGAGCATGTGAAGTCCTATGTTACCAACCCAACCTTGTGTCTTGACAGTTTAGACTTTACCAACTTTTGCCCAAGTCATTCTTTAATCGAAAGAATGAACTTTGTCTTTGCAATGTCAACTTTTCTGAAGATGAGTACGTCGTACGTTTGGATCGACACTCCTTTGATACTGCTAAACTCACCACACTCTATTTTCGACTGCCGTTTTACTTTACCAAATAATTTAATGCTTGGAGGGGAGCTTACTATGCTGAAGAATTTCTTAAAGTTTCAACTCTGACGCAACATCTAATGTATGTTTTTTCTTCTATATAGGTGACGTTAAAGAAAGAGATATACAAGCACATAAAGGAGATCTAAGCTTTCTAACGTTACTTCGAAACTCTGTACATGTCATATGATCTTAGTCGAACCATTCTGGATGTCTCTGTTACTTTAAAAGAAAGGTTTGTGAAAAAAAAAACTCCCTAATTTAAAAATCCTTTTGTATATAAAAAATGAAGACAATTATGAGTTTGCCTTCAAATTTTATTCACATAAATTTCCACATTTGCCAAGTTCTGATATGGCATTGACATTTCGACCTCCATTTCCACTGTGGTTCGTTTGTGGGTCACATCTAAAGGTGCTTCAAAATGAATGTTCAAAACTGACTTAGAGGGTGGGCATAAAACATGTGTGGATCCTTTCTCCAAGGCCACATTCATGTAGACATAAAACATGTCAAGATCTTTTCTCCAATACATGAAAGTGATGAAAGTGAAGGATCTTTCGCCCTAACTTATTTCCTTATTTCCATTTCATCCTAAGATGTTCTTGTTCCCAAAAAAAATAATACTCTTCTCCATGTGAGATCTCACTCCTTCATATCTTTATCCCAATTTCATAAGTTACCCACCATAGAGTCTCTATGATCGAAAATCTAGAAGAGCTTTGAATATTGTTAAAAACAAGACCACTTTGCCTTCCCAAGAGAAGAAGCAGATAAGAGCAACATTGAATTCCGCCAGAACAACAAGAGGACACCAAAGGAAAAATGAAGACACTTTAGTTGCTTTTAGCTCATATGCAAGATAAGATTCTCAAGGAAAATTAAAAAATCACAAGAGTTAGCCACAAACTTACCAAGATATCATTTCCAAGACAAAATAATGTTTATGTCTTGCACGCTCTTAGTTGTCACTAATTTACCTAAGAACATTATATCGGACGCAGTCGGAAGCCCTAGGAAATATAAAGCACTAAACCTAGAATAGAAAAATAGGGTTGCAAGCGCAAAACCTGTCAGATAAGCTAAAAACCACCAGAAAGAAAAAATAATTCTTATTTTATTATAATGAAAGATATTCCTTATGGCTATTGCTAAAAGTATTTAAATAGATAAAACATTGAAACCCTAACGGGCCTATAGTCCAAAACAGAATAATATAAAATAAATAAAATATAAATTGCTAAAGTAGAAAATTGCTTAAATATTGAAATGATTTTCGACGCGCGATTCTCCTTTGATACGCGCAGGCATCCCTCCTACATCAATATCATTCCAAAATTTTAAAATCGACCCAATTATTGCATGCCAAAGTATAAGCAACCCCCCTTAATCCTAGATAAACAACCAAACGGAGTGAACATTTTGAACGATTGTAGAAAGTCTCTAGGTAAAACTATGCTCCAATTCAGCCACCTAAAAATCAAGTACCGTACAACCACTATTATCTCATTAGTCACAAAAAGGTGAAAAGACAATCCAATATTCTTCCAACATAAAGGTCAAGAGGCACCCCGAGACGAGTGATTTATCTCTTAAAAAATTCTCTCCAATAAGAATCCTTGTGAATAGATTGAGTGAGTATTATTTGTCGTTGACTCGTTTATCAATATTTGGTATAGTGTTTTAATTTAGTTTTTAGATAGTTTTCTTCATTTAATAGTACACAAAAGCATAAAACCATTAATTGTTAGGAGTTAAGTCCATAAAGAGACTTTCAACCAAAAAAAGAAGAAAAGTTGACTCAAGTCCATAAAGAGATTTTCACCCAAAGAAATGAATTTAGTAGGTGAGAAAGCCTTATCTATTCAACATCAGACTCCCAACACTTATCAGGACCGACCTAAGGATAAGGCGAGTTAGGCCCTCGCCTTGGACCTCAAAAAAATATTTTTTTTTTAAAGGGATTTTAGGCCTCAAAAAATAAAATTAAGTATTTTTTAGAAAAATAAAAATTGTGTATAAATGCATGTTTAGCTCACTTGATAAGTAAGTGATGTTTTAATTGAAAGGTCCTGAATCCAAATCTGATAGAATAATTTAAATAATTTTTTTTTACCTTTTCGTCTTAGGCCTCACATTACGTTGGATCGGCCTTGATTTTGATCATGACAAGAGAAAAACTAGATTATTAAAAGCAAAACACTATGACAAAGTTTAATAAATAGTATTTAAAAGGTTAATGGAAAGTCGATTCATGGGAATCGTTGTTAGTCTATCTTCTGGCTGAAACTTTGACAAAATTAAGATAACACTATGGTTTTGTTGAAATTTCAAAGTCCATTTTAGTCACAAAATTGATGTAATTCATAGTGATTTTGCGTTCTCACTGTAAATTCAAACATGTTCTTAGATCTAAAGTATGAACCTGGTTAAATATTCCATTTCTTGGATTCATGTTTTAAGAGTATCTCCATGAATTATATTATGATTTATTTTGATACAAAGAATTAGATTATGATGCTTTGCTTTAATTGGCCATCAAAATTTTGGAGGATTGTTTGGCAACTAGCAATATGCCACAAATCACAAGGTCTAGCTACCCCTCACCCACCACCATAACACAATCTCTTTGTCTTTGTCAATACGAATCAAAATTCCATACCCCATTTTTGATCTTATCTTTTTCCTCCTTCCCTGAATTGACCTAATCAAATATATTTTGTTTTAAGTTGAAATTTTTAAAAAATTCTTGTAATTCATGATTCATGACCTAGGTGTGTTTTCAATTCTATGCTATTATTACTTCCATTTTAAAGGATTCCCTTTGACTAATGACTACTTTAGGGAATAATAATAATAATATAATTAACATGATTATTATAACCAAGCAATAGAAGAAAGCTATGATAAGTATTAAAAATACTACTGTCGGTTTCACGATTGATTCTTAGAAATTTGGTGATGCTACTCCTTATTAATCTTTATTTTAGTTGAAAGTTCATTATTTTGCTACTAACTTATTTTATGGGTTTCAATTAAAGAAAGACCAGACATTTCATATATGAAAAGTCATTTGTTTTTCTTTCGGCAGGAATTAGAATGTTTTTTTAATATTGCTTTTTACTAAAACTTTTACATTCACTGTATATTTAGAAATGAATCGGGCCTGAGTGGTTAAGTTCCTGCTACGAAACGGATGTTGAGGAAATATCGAATTTAATTTTTGGTGGAAATAATATTTGAACAATATTATGACCTCTTGGTGTGAATTTTAGATTATTAGAATCTCATTCCTTTAAAAATCATAATACATATATAGCAAAAAAGAAAGAAATTGTTAGAAAACAGAATGCAAGAGCAAAAGTTTTGACTTGAAAACTAAAATACAAAATTTTGAAGATAATTTTTTTTTATAAATTAAAATAATATTGTTTCATAAATAAAAGTTATACAGAAATAGCTTACTTAGCAGACAAGCGAACAAGAAGCTGACAAAATCAATCATTTTAAAAATTATATTTATTATTTTAAGAGATATAATATTGTTATGCATGAGTTTTTGTAAATCGTAAAAGATCTACCGTTTTTAGTGGTAGAAAATTAAAAATACAAAAAATAAATGGTATGACATGTTGATTTTCGGAACACGTTTTTTTATGTTTGACAATTTTATTTGAAGTCACTTTAAGAGTTGTTTGTCTTATAGTAAAACAATTAGTCCTTAGTCCCATTAGTGGTGATACTCTAATCAAGTCTACACATGCATATTTCCCTCTTATCCACCCGTACACCATAACAATTGCGACTTAAGTGTCGATCTTTTCTTTTGTGGATTAGTCAAGAAATTCACAAGTGCTTTTTTCTTCATAAATACATATGCACACCAAAGTATCTCAAATGAGACACTCCTAACAAAGTCATGTCGGCATTTAAAATATGATAGCTTAAAATTCTTTGATTTAGAATTGAAAATGGTTTGGGAGGCTGCATTAGGAACTTTGTAGGATAAGACAATATTAATACAAAAAAAAACTTGTCATTCTTTTTTAGGAGAAAGTTTGCACTCCTATTTTTGTTGATGGACTTTTTTTTAATGAACTTGGTGCCTTGGTCTCAAAAAATTCAAGAGCATTAATAAAGTTAAATGTCTCACACTTGGCTAAACATGATCGCGGCCAACGAACAACGAATCATTACACTTAAAAGCATATACTTTAATAACAAACATCATATTTAACATTAGATATCATCTTCAATTTGGTTTGATTTTATAGCATGTTTGGAATGATTTGAAAATCATAGTGTTGAATAAGTGTCTCTAAATACAAGAGAGGTGTGGATTGTGATATTTGGTTTTTAAAAACTTTTTCACAAAAACGATTGATTTAAAACAATTTATATTACACTACTACGAAAAACACATATAGTCAGGGGTGAAGCCAAGCCCCGGCGAGATTGGGCACTTTCTCGGGCTCTTCCTCATGTAATCTCCAGCCCTAACACTACTTCCAACAACTCTTCATCCAATCTCCTTCACTTTTACATCAATATTGCCCACTTTCATCACACCATACACAACCCAACATAATCTTCATGTCGCTGCCGCTTCCTCCACGTCTCAGACGCCCACCAGTCCCTCCACAAGTCACCAACATAATCCTCCCATCGCCGCCACTGGTAATCTTGTTTTTGTGTTTCCCGTTTTTCATTATTGCCACTTTTTTTTTTGAACTGAAAAAGTTGTTGGTTTCTCTAGTTATTATGTTCTCAGTTTATAAGAAAGTGAGAGTTCATGTCCGTGTAAGTTGTGAATGCACATTAAAAATATAAAAAAACATGTCCATGTAAATCGTTAATTCGTAGAAAAATACAACTTTTTGTCTTGTCCGCAAGGTGTTCGGTAAAATGATTTAACCCATTTCTCGCCTTTTTTCGTTTCAATTCTTGAACTTTATGATGTTGAATTATTATTGTTGTTGCAGGTTGTGGTTTATGCATGGTTATCAAATTATTGTTGATGTCGTTACCACCATTTTGCAATTTGTAGACTAAGTGTTCGGTAAATTGTCTCAACCAAATTCTTTTCCTTTTACGCTTATGAAACTTGCTAAATAGTCTTATTCTTTTTAAGATTAAGTATGGTAGACAAATTTGGTGGATTTTGATACAATTATTAATTTGACTAACAATTCAGGCCTTGGAGCTGTTTAGAACACTGCAAAGATGAAAGCAAGATCAATTGTTGTTGTTTTTGGTTTTGGAACTCTTGGGCTTGCTGTGAGTTTCTAAAAAGACTAGTACCTATATTTTCGTTTTAGGTTGATATTGGAGCTTCTATTATGACACAATTTACACTTGATAGGTTGCTGAGGGTGCAAAAGCTACCGGTGCATCAAGGATTATTAATAAAGATATTGATAGTAATAAGTTTGAAAGAGGTGTGCATATCAGTGTTGTCTTCTTCTCAACTCTGATTCTATTTGGTTTCACAAAATCTAGTTGTAATTATTAATATTTAGTATGATAATTTCTTTCATTTATATACTTTGTAGCAAAGGAACGTGAGAAACCAATTCAACAAGTCATAGTTCATCTCACAAATGGTGGAGTTTCTTGTTTTGAATGCATTGGAAATGTCTCATCGATGAGGGATGCTTTAGAATTCTTCCATAAGGTGAGTTTTAATGCTACCTCATAAACTATCTCAACTTCTTTTTATAAGCACTTTTTTGCACACACAGAAAAACTAGTGTTATGCAACATGAATATGAAAAATAGAATAATCAAACATGGAAAACATGAATGGTTATGATAAAAAATTAGTAATTCGTGCAACAAGTAATATATATTTATATGTTTTGGTGTTGAAAATCTGCAGGGTGGGGGACTTCAGTTGTTGTGGGTGTTGCAGCATCAGGGCAAGAAATATCAAATTAACCATTTCAATTGATGGTGACTAGGCGTGTTTGGAAAGTAACAACTTTTGGTGGCTTCAAGGGTAGATCACATATAAACTTAAAGGCTATAAAAAGTACTAAATAAGGTAAATTAACTAAGATGTTCCAATCCCTTTCATTTCATGCATTAAACTTAAAGGCTATTTGTTGCACAGGCTTCATAATTTTTCTGGCTTCGCCACTACATATAGCAACGATTGTAAAAGATCTATAATAACCATTAAACAATCGTTGTTAGGTAGAGTGTGTTTGTAAGTAGGTTATTTACAATCACAATCTATTGTTCGTGGTAGTAAACTAGATATCGCACTACATACAACCACAATTATATTAAATTATCATTGTTCTGTGTTTTTTAATAAAATAAAAATAAAATGCACTACTAGAACAAGAAGAAGAAGAAGAAGAAGAAGAACAACAACAACAACAACAACAACAACAACAACAATAAGAACAACAACAACAAGAACACCAATAAAACAATAAGTAAAATAATAACAATACGGCCAACAAGAACATCACACCAATAATAACAACAACAAAAAGAACAACAACAACTAACATTGCTAACTTGAATCCATATTTTCCTTGTCTCATTCAGGTTGAAGAAGAAACGATGGAGTTCTAAAATTTCTTAATGAAATATACGATGTAGAAGATAGTGTTTCATAAATGAAAGACGACATCTTGAGGTAGAAAATGAAGTTCTTCTAAGTTGAAAATTTGTCTAAGTTTTAGGTTTTCGTGGTTCACTAATGATAGTGTCTTAAGTGTTGATAATTATTAAATGTATGGTCAATACTAGTTTAATAATGGTGAATAAACTCAATAAATATGCTACATACAATAATGATTGTATTAAACAACCATTATTTTATGCCTTTTAATAAAATATAAAAATGCAGTAGTAGAACAATAACAACAACAACAATAAGATTCGAACTCATGGCCATGCACTACATACAATAACAGTTGTATTAAACAATTGTTGTTGTATGTATTTTAATAAAATATAAAAATGTAGCAATAGAACAACAACAACAACAACGAGATTCGAACTCATGATCATGCGCTTCATACAACAACGGTTATTTTAAATAATCATTGTTGTATGTATTTTAATAAAATAAAATATACAGCAATAGAACAACAACAAGAACCACAACAAGATTCGAACTCATGATAATGTGTCACTTTTTACCACGGTTGTTGTTGTTCTCAACCTGGTGATATTTTTTCTGCACATGTTCTAATTGTTGAACTTGTTCCTGAGATAATTGTATCTACAACTCCAACCTATCTTAAACTAGTTAAGTTACGAAAACTAACTCACTTTTTAAAAATAATTGGGTTTTTCGCATGCATTCTGATGCTTGTATTATGCTTGTTCAAACTAAACCAAAAATTGTAAGGAAATTGGAGTTCGGGAGAAGTGATAGAACATGTGTCCTTAAGTGTAAAACGCTAAAGGGCGAAAGAAGTGATCCAACACAACTTTTTAAATTTGTAGACATTAGTTAATTTTTATATGGTTTAGTTTTGATGTTTCTTAACATTGTTATTCCTTTTTGGCTTTATGTATTTGTTTTATGATGTATATTGAGACATGAACAAATTAGAGACAAGATATTGTTATAATCTATTTTAGAGACATGAATCATCATTATGGTTTAGTAATACATTGTCTTTTTGGCTTTATGATGTATTTTTGTTATACCTTTTTACACAAGTTCATTTATTTTAGTTCATTAAAAAACAGGGATGGAAAAAAAAATGAAACACAAGTATAGGGACTAAAATCATACAAATTCAAAATTCCATATTTATTCATTAAATAAGCATTACATGAGGAAACAAGGACAAAATTCATAAAGAATGCTTGCTAGAGGGACGAAAAACAAAAAAAATAAAAATACAGACACGTTCAAATGACAATCACCACTATTTCTAGTAAGCAATGAACAAACACCATAATACAATCAACAAAAGTTTGAACAATTTGCCTTTTTTCCTTTCGTTTTCCTACTTTATCTTTATCTTCATTTTTTTCCTAGCCTCAAGGTCTTTAAAAATGCAACCTAAATCCTTCTCAACCTCTGAGCAATTGCATCCACTTGAATTTATGGGTTCACTTGATATATTTTGTTCAAGTTCATCAATCCATATGAACAACTTGCAACTTGACATTAATCCCGAATTTTGACATTCCCAATATCTCTATTTAGGGTTTTCAGTGGAGTTTGAAATGAATATTTTAATTGATCTATTGCAATCAAAAACTATAATTTGAAATGAATTAAAGTTACCAATTGAGGAAGTAGCCATGAATGAATGCATGATTGTGGAGAGGAAGAAAAAGGTGATTGTGTTGAAGAGAAGAAAAAGAGGGCAACAGTATTGAAGAGAGCGCAGAGAAGTTGCAAAATCAAATAAATTTTGAATTTCATCTCTCTTTTTTAAAATCATCGTGTTGCATTTTCACGTAATTAACCTGTGTCAGAATAAAAATTAAAAAAGGGTTAAGAAGTTTTTGGCCCCTCTAAATATAGCAGTTTTCAACTTTAATCCCTCTAAATATTTCCTTCAAAGAATGGTCCTCTAAAAATTTTATTTTTAAGTTTTGATTCCTACTATAATTTAGCGATGATTTTTTTATAATTTAGCAAGATTTTTTACAATTTACCGACGGTTTTATATTTAGCAACGGAATTATAGACCATTTTAGCTACAGTTTTGTCATGAGGGACTAAAAATTAAAATTACAATTTTTATGAGGATCACTCTTTAAAAAAAATATTTAGAGGAACTAAAATTAAAAACTATTATATTTAAAGAAATAAAAACATATATAACCCAATTAAAAAAATTCAAATTAGAAACGTTAGTCATCTAAACATTTTTAACAGAAGTTTATGTCAGAAACTAATACCAACAAGAAAGTAATATATATGGACTCCATCCAAAAAGATTCAAAGACCAACAAAATTTTTCTAACTTACAGGAATAGGGACGAAAAAATTATTTAATTTTTTTTATTTTATTTTTCAATACAAACTTCTCACTCTCCTCCAATTATAATCTATTTGTATAATTTAATACATTTTATTTTGAATTTATGCTAAATTTAAATACATTAATACATGATTAGGAATTTAGGATGTTCTAATAAAAATATTATATTCTATTTCGTATTCATAATTTTTTTATGTTTGTTTGATAATTTATTTTTAGATAAATCTTTATATATATATATATATATATATATATATATATATATATATATATATATATATATATATATATATATATATATATATATATATATATATATATTTATATATTTTTTTTAGTAAAAACATTGTGTATATTGAACATTAAAATTTATATACAGTTTTACTAAATTATATATATAAAGTTTAATATTCTATAAGCTTAATTGATGGCTTCATCCCTTTACATGACAAATAGGGAAGAAATGGATTTCTCTTGCATGAAAGGTGGATGAAAGTGAAAGACAATAAAAAAGAGAACGGATAATGTATATGGTCCTTCATTAGATCTCGTGATCTCATATATATATATATATATATATATATATATATATATATATATATATATATATATATATATATATATATATATATATATATATATATATATATATATATATATATATATATATATATATATATATATATATATATATATATATATATATCAATTTGCACCCATTAGTGGAGATTTCTCGTTTGGGACCTCAAAGATGGATAAGTTTTTTTCTGCGGGGATGAGGAATAAAGTTTTCCTGAAACATTTTGAGAATGAAGATGACGAACGTGTCCCCCGTCCCGTGGAGTCCCCGCCCCACATTAGAATTTTGTAATATCATTAATAATATAAAGTAACATTTTTATGTATGTTTATTTATCATTTCAAATAATTTGTTAAAGAGAGATCTAAATGCCTATTTTAATTTTTTTGAAAGTTATGTTTTCATGAATCTTAAAATTAAATATTATTAAAACAATACATTTATCTTACATGATTAGTTTATTAATTTATTATCGTTAATTTTTGAATTTTTCTATTAAATTAGTTAAAAATAATAAGTATAAATTTATGTTTATAAATATTTACAAAAAACATGGGGAAACGTGGGGACTCGCGGGGATCCCTGAGGACGGAATGAGGGACATCTCTCTGTGGCGGGGACCTAAAACGGAGATAGAGAATAAATTTGAAGGCTGGGATTGAGATGAGAATGTATCCTCACCCCCGCCATTGACATCATATATATATATATATATATATATATATATATATATATATATATATATATATATATATATATATATATATATATATATATTATGGATGTCAATTTGCACCCGTTAGTGGAGATCTTTGTGGGGTTCTCCTTTTGGAATATTTTTTTGGAATAACTAATTATTAAAAAAAACGCAAATAACCAACTTTCACGACTAAATAACACATAGGAGCCATCTGAGATGGCTCCTGCATTAAAGGAATGCACATAGGCGTCACCCCATGTGGCTCCTCCTCATGAAAAAGTCATCCCAGATGGCGCCTCCTTGTTGTTGTTTACATGTAGGAGCCATTTCAGATGGCTCCTACGTGTATTTGTGTTTTTTATAAATAAACACCCATGTCTCCTTCATTTTTCACATTTTTTTCAACTTCTCATCTCATATTCTCTCTTATTCTATGTTATTCTCTCTTATTTTTCTATCATGACATCTCCATACATCCATATCAGAGATGGATACGTTGTTTTCTCGGTCTCAAAACCTCCAATGAAAATGAAATTTTGGCACATATTTACCATGGCCAAACTGAAAAAAGAGTTGATGCGTTGGTTAGAGGGAGAAATAGAAGTTGGTGAAGAAATTAGAAGGATCCAGAGGAAGAGAACAACCATGAACTTCACAACTGGTCAACCTCGAATTTGGTTGGAGGAAGTCAAAATAGACGTCGACGTTATTGTGATGATGTATGGTTTCAATGAAATTGCTTTGACGGTTGTAGTGTCTTAAATAATTTTTTGTGTTGTTGATGCGTCATTTTCATGTTGTTGTTTTAATCGTGTAGTTTTTTATTTTGTTGTCTGCGTATTGGTGTTTGTAAGAAATGCTATTAATGGAAAGAAGAAGATTTGTTACAATATTAAAAAATGCCGATAAATTAAATACAAATTTCAGGATGTTGAGCTTGTAGGACGTTGGGGACAATTTTTTCGATTGTGTCCGGGTTGACGACATAGACCACACTTTGTTTCTAGTTTATCAACTTTGTCCATTTCAGTTGTTATACTTTTGCTCTTGGGACGATCTTTTTTATTTCTCCGCATTTGACTGTTATGCCAAACTACTTCCCCTTCATACGCAGGCCAATAATCTAGTTTTGCTACTTGTCGCACCCCAAAATTTACCCTCCTTACCATAGTTTTTCTTGGAACACTCGTTCATGCTTTTTCTTGTGTCCACCAAAATTAATTAAAATTATCGGTTCAAGTTAATTCAAACGACTTGAAACGAATAATTTGTCAAGATTCATGGTTTTGAGTTTCTTGAAATTCATGACTCATGGTTTCAATTAATCCATTCTTCAGATTTCTTTTTGAAGGTTTTGATCTAAGTATTTACGAGTTCGAGCCATTTTCGTACATTTAAGTCCTATCTCGGTTGCAAGGTACAAGGAATGTGATTGATGCAAGTCCACTCAAACTCCAATTTACAAAAGTTGTAAATTTCTCAAGTCAAAAGGAAGTTCAAAGTTTTCGAGCCAATTAAAATGTTGGTTTATGATTTAGCAAGTTGGTCACGAGTTGGAGTTCAAAGGAAATTTTGAATTCTACTTAAGGAACAAGGCAAGATAGAATTATTGGACTTTTATGGCAACTCAAATGTTCAAATTTTAAATTGATTCTAAGTCCTAAGTTTGTATCAACATTGGCAAATTGAATTCAAACTTTCATTTATGTCATGAATATTACAAATTGCTACAAGTTTGCTTTCAAATTACGATTCGTTACAAAAGCGATTCTAAGTCCTACAATTCTAAGTCCTACGGATCCTCTGTTTGTTACGAAGCGTTCAAATCTTCACGCCTCGGTTTTTGTCGCTGCATTGCTTTACTTTCTCCGTGTCACCGCTCCACCATTCACCGTCACATGTAACAAAGAAAAGAGCACAAGTTAGCAAGCATAAATATGAAACAAATGCACGAAATTATCAAAAAACTGCCAAGGATCATCATTGGGTGTTTGGCGAATCGGGTTTAGTCTTTGAACCTCATAATCTCGAGCAAGATTAATCATCGGTGAAAAGAAAATCGCTTATTTACAAATCACGAAGGGATTCGGTTCACAAATAAGCCTAACTCAGGTTACTCATCATGGTTAGCGGTTTAATGATTCTAAACGGGCAGCAAGACAACAATTGTCGATTCCAACAGTTCATTAATCCTAATCCCAACAGGCAACAATGTTCATTAATCAAGGCAGCAAGCATAGTCAAGACAACATAGTCAAGACAGCATAATCAAGGCATCAGCATAATAAAGCCAACAGCAGGGTCAAAAGAAGCAAGATAATCCACACAAGCAATACATAGCAGCATTAACATGGAAGGGGAAAGGGAAAATTCAAAGTCAGGTTTTCACCAAAGGTGAAAAAAGGTAAAAACCAGTTTTGATGATAGTAACAGAGCAGGAAATCTGTTGGACTAAGACCTTACAGCATCTGTTCTTAAGAGATATCAGAAAAAAGAGAGATAGGATCAAGGATAGCATATGTTACAAGAGATATAGAGACCAGAAGTCATCAGAAAAAGAAAGAAAAGTTTTTGAAGCCATCAGTTAACACAAGAGTCCATCAGGTTTTGAGAACACAGAGAGAAATTTCAACACATAGCATCTGTTTTCATCAGTTAAAAGAAAAAGGAGGAGATCATCAGGGGGAGGGACAGAAAAAATTTCAACGCAGAGAGCGTTCTAAAAAACCAACCCAGTTTGATAAACCAAGGGAGGAGAGCATCTGTGATACGATCTAAAGAACCCAAAAGCCAGAGCTACTTTCAAAAACCAGATATACCTATCAGTTCAAAACCCAATTCTTACCCAGAAAACCCAATTCTGAGAAAGAGAGAACAGCGAGGGAACGCGATGAAGAGAGCACGCGAGAGAGAGGTGACAGATGTTTTCTGTATTTTGCCATTTTGGGAAGTATTCTATTGTGTTGTTTATTTTTTAAAAAAAAACTTAATTTATATTTTCTTTTCTTAAAATATTTAAAAACAATTTAATCTCTTTTTATTTTGTTTTTTTATGTTATGTTATATACTTAGATCTGGTGGTGACAAGTGTCACCACCTTGTTTGTTTAAAAATAATAAAAATTTCTTTTTCCATTTATTACATTTTTATTTCATTTATTTATTTAAATCCATAAAAAATATATGTGTATGTGCATTCGGAGCAATATCTTTGTTTTGGGATCGTCGGGATATTTCGGAATGGGATTCGTCACACTCGATTCGCCGGCGCATGTGGAGGCATTACGAGCCGGTCAAAGATCAGATGGTTTTCTTCTTCTAACTCCGCGTCACCCAGGCTATTTCTGAACTTATCTTTTCAATTAATTTATTTTTCGTAAATAATATTTTTTGTGCGATGTACTAAATGATTATTGGATCTGATAGTTTGTGTTTGATGATTTATCGATTAAACTATTAGCCGATTTTTCATCAAACAGAAAAAATCATCTCAGATAATTATTTAAATTTCCGATTGTATTGTATGATAGTTTTGTCTGTTTATTTATTCATTCCGCAAATATTCACCATTGTACACTCTGCACAATTCAAAATTAAAATCAATTCGATTCTGCTTCGATTGACTCATATGTCAATTTCCTAGAGGGTCTCATAGTTGGGGATGGGCATGGCCGTCCTCACGAGATTGGTTAAAGCCCTTGTTGCTTTAATTGATCATAACCCGAAACAACATTGGTCTACACCAATTACCATGCGCCAGGGTCTCATGGTTGGGGATAGGAGCACCTATCTTCACGAGGTTAATTAAGTCCATATACTTGATTAATCATAACCCGCTTCCACTTTCTCTCAGCACGCGCATCAGAATGCTTTCATAATTTAAGGTTCTAAACCTCGATCCAACGTCGAGTTTCTTTTCAAAATACTTTCATAAATAAATATCTACTTCTCTCTCCTCCCAAGCATATGGTAGTCAGTCCAGTATCGACCCTCGACCGTATGTTTGGTGTCTTAATTGAATTAATCACCGTGAACCATGCTTCACTTCACCTTTTCTTAACAAAAGCTTTGGGTAGAAAAAGATGATTCGGATGTTTCTGTCCACTCATCCAAGTATTTGGGGCGTTAGCCGTTGAACGCTTATGGTCCAATACTTGTCTCCCACATAAAAACAACTCAACTCACTCAAACTCTTTTTATCGCTCATATGCGATCTTGTTAAACTCTTTTCCGATAAAGAGCGTGCAATAGTTGTTTCAAATAGAAACGAGGACTTAAGCTTTTCAAACAAACAAACAAGTCCTAGTTCAAGGTATTTGAAATGTCTAAACGCACGATTTTTCAGATAAAATCAATGCAACCAATTAAAACCTTTTTAAGAGGAACTACAGAGTTTTGACTTTCCCATTGCACAAGGGAATATGTAGGCACACGGTTCAAAAACCGTGCCAAACTCAAAATAATAATAAACAAATTCCGTTTCTTTTATAACTTAGAGATTAGCAAATATACACACACACTTAGAATTAAACGGGTCCCATCGAGTACGATGGATGTAAGGGGTGCTAATACCTTCCCCTTACATAACCGACTCCCGATCCCACTTTTTGGTCGCGTAGACCGCCTTATCCGTTTGTTTGTGGGTTTTATCTTTATTTTCCCTTTCCTTTTGGAATAAATAAAATTAGGTGGCGATTTCACTAGTTTTCGAGAATTGAAAAGATTTTTGAAAATCGAGTTGCTTCAGTTGGCGACTTCACTGGGGAATAACTTGACTAAGCGTGTCAACCCTAGTTTGGTTCTTCATATGTGTGTTTATTTTCGCTTTCTTTTATCACTCTATTTGTGTGTTTAATTTAGTCGTTTATTTCCTATCGCTTTAATTATTACCTTGTTGATATATTATTGTTGTGTGGGAATAATGGATGGGACTATAGGAAAGCCCCCTACCAAGGCTATAGAACACATAAATTAGAGTGGTTGCGTAGTATTAATTTGCTAGACGGAAATGTCTTGTAAGTTGGTGCGAAGACCACACCTAGGGGAGGTTCTTTCGAAGACATTATCGCCGATTGCAAGTTATTTTTGCATTGACGATAGTGTTGTTAGAAGGGATTTTTCCCCTAGTTTTGACCTTTAAGGAAAACCTAACCTGTAGGCTTTAAGAATGCTCAAATGAGACGTTCTTGGATATATCATCTAATCACAAATTTATTTGCGGTGAAAATGATACACCTAAGTTGGGATCAATGATTTTGAGCACCCCGTTCAGATCCCGGTATTGAGGGTTACGTTTGTCAGATCGTTAGACCTGCTTTGTCTATTCGGTTAAGACGTAACTCTCCCTCAAACCACATGCTCTTGAAAAAGAGTGTTGTAGCATTGCAAGTATCTTTGCGATGCGCGAGAATTTGTGTTTGTTGTATCAAAAACCCTAAGAACCAACCTTGTTTGAGGAATTGTTGGTAGACGTCGAAACCATGTCCGACCGTCCTTCCAAACCCTTGGCTGTTTAACTGTACATGTGATTTTGCGCATAACATCAATATGTTAGCATCACATCGCATTCTTACATGCATTATCATCATGTTGCATTCTTACATGCATTACCATTACACCGCGTTCTTACATATGTTACTATTACCTTACATCGCATTCTGACATGCGTTACCATTATATTACATTTGCATTCGTAATGCATTATCGTGCATTTCATCTTCGTCAGAAAAACTCATTTCATTCCTTCTATCCAGAAATATCAAACTGTCTACTCGACGTACGTTCAGAACTCCAAGGATGTCTCAGAGGACTATAGACGAGCTTCAGCATGGTCAGGAACTGTTGAAGGAAGAAGTTAAGCATTTGAAGACTCAGATGAGTCTGGTCATGGATCTCTTGCAAGTTGTGTTGAAGAGAGAGTGCAACAACACACCAATCTCCGCAAGTTTGGTTGCTGCTCTATCATCTGATGTCTCCATGAGTCAAGGACATCCGCATGTGGCGAACTCTCCAGTTCGAAATTCTCCTACTGAGTATCACCCTCGGCCTTCACCTCAAAGATTCCTCGACGACAGCAATTGCTTGCTCCCCGATCGAAGAAGAGGGAACCAAATCAGCGTATTAATCAACATTACCGTCAATATGCTCCACAAGATATTCAGCCAATCCCGATGTCGTATTCTCAACTATTGCCTTACCTGATTCAGAGCGGTGTTGTGATACCAAGGGAATTGAATCCAGTACCAGGGGTTGCCAAAGCTTGGTTTGATGAGAAAGTTAAATGTGCTTTTCATGCTGACTCTATAGGACACGAAACCGAGAATTGTTCGACTTTCAAATGCACAGTTCAAGAGCTAATTGATGATAAGATTCTATTTTTCAAACAGAATGGATCAAGCTTAGACATTTTGCTTGCGAGGTCTAATCATAGCAATTTTGAGGAACTTCCAAAACTCGTTGGGGCAATTGCTTACCAAGAGGGAGTTGATACTTTGAAGAGTACTGATGAAGTAGACCAGATGTTCACTTCCGAGAAGGTGGTAACCTTCAACAAAGACATCTCAAGTTCTAGCAAAGGGAAGTCGGTTGCAACACCAACTCATTATCCTCCATTACCCTCTTTCAAGTCTTTGCATCAACAACTTTTGTCTGATCTTCCTCAACTTCAGAGTCAGAACTCTCAAAATCAAACTGTGCCTCAGAATAATTTGGAAAGAAGGAATGCTCCTCTTGATCCAATTCCAGTTACCTACAGTCAACTTCTGCCATATCTGGTTCAAAATTCATTGGTGGTTCCCAAGTTTCTTAAACCACCAAAGTCATTCCCGCCACAATATGATCATAATGCACGATGTGGATACCATGCTGGTACGGTAGGCCACTCAACAGAGGATTGCAATCCTTACAAAGCCAAAGTTCAACAGTTGATTGACCAGAAGTACTTGACTCTTCAAGGAGGGAATCTGTTTGTGAATGGAAACCCAGTACTCAAGTGAACACCAAGATTACTGAAGTTCATCTGAATCAACAAGTCAAAACAGAGCTCAAGTCTCCTCAACAACGACACAGTCTTTTATTTCTTTACTGCATTTTCATGTGTATCTTGTTTAATTGTTTAAACTTTGTTTGCATGTAGAAGCTTGTTTGTTTTATCTTAATGCAATGAGTATGTTTGTCTTGAAGTAATCCATTCGTTGTCACTCAATCCATTCGTTATCACTCTTTAAATGATTTGCGAGCATTTTGATACCAACGTTACCAATCATTTCGCCTAGGCAAAGATTGGAGGGAGAATGACGATAATTGAAAAAAATGCTAGATCTCTGAATGTATGCTTTTGAGTAGAACCTGGCTTATGATGTACAGGCCTTGTTTCAAATCCCCAAACACCGGAGTTATAAGGGAGATAAACCATCGTTAACCCCCTCGAGCCTTGAAGTAGGAGTTTCTTTTCTTTCCGAAAGAAAACCCATCATTTTTTACCCTGTGGGCGGGTAATGTTCAGTTAATCTGATCGAGCGTTTAAAACTCATCAAGAGAGTAAGCCAAAGGATACAACAATGGCTATCCTTCAAAAGGTTGAGAAAGGTCAAAACCACAGTAGTCGACCTCCATCTATCAATAGTGTGCATCAAAGGAGAATGACACCATGTTGGGTATCTCTCGCACATCAGAAAGGTCAACAGATGACGATACCATGACAGTTATCCCTCATCTACCTAAGGACTCAGACAGTCACCATCACTTCTAACGAATCAAAGTTTGTGCATGGATCCCCGACTTGTTCAAAAATGATGAATAGAAAAAAGACAAAGAGCCCGCTAAGTCGAAACTTAGTAATAAGTCGCTTAGGCAAAAGTCAGGAAAAGAAAAAGAGAAGAAAATCTTGAAATGCATTATCACAGAAAGATTTTTCAACAAAGAACAAGTCGTGTGATTAGACACCAAAGACAAGATGGGTGATTGTCGTGTCCAAGAAACCTCATATTGGTTCCTCAACCATCATAACGCCTCTCGAGAGATGAGCGCTCGTATCAGGGTAGTTGAACTCAGGACTGAAGAACATCATGGAGAATGGGCGGGCACCAAATATTTTGAGCCTGAAAATCTTTTTTTCTAAAAAACCGTGAACCAGACCACGTTACAACCCTCAAAAGTCCTAATTGAAGCATGGGTTAATTCAAAAGCATACAACGAAGAGATCGTGTTTACCTGACTCCTACAGTGTGTGTTAAGTATCTGTGTTGGTATCATATGCTCGTCTTATCTTTCAAAAAGAAAATTTTCAGTGTTGCACTCCAAAAGTGTTTCACTCACAAAAAAAAAATCATAATGTTTTTCATACAAAACTTCAAGACGCATAAATGTTGCATTATAATTGTCATAATAAACATTCTTCTACATGTAAAACATTTGTTTGACATTGATGAAGTTCTCATAATGAACGTCAGTGAAGAGTTCAACTTTGTCCAAGAAGAGAGACTTGACTTTTCAGTCGAGTTAGCAGTTATTTGTAGCAAGGGGCAGGACGTCTAAGGACTCCTTTGAGCATATCACAAGTTGTTTTCTCAAGATTCTGTTAATTTGGGGGCAATCAAATCGAAATTCAGCTCCTCAAATTTCTGCCAATCTGGGGGCAAATCTTTAAAGAGCAATCATCAATTGAGTTAGTCCTTCTCAAAAGAGCATTTAGCCTGGGACAACTGTCATTCCGTGTTTCAGTCAACTTGAAGCAATCACCTCGAGACATGGGAGTCTCTCTAAGGTTGTTTACATTGGGGCATTTCGCTTCAATCTTTTTTCGAACCGTTCGGTTCCAATCAATTTGAGATAATTACTTCGACGCGTGGAAGCCTTCAAAAGCTCTTGTTCCACCAAGTTAGTCGCTCACTTGTTGTTGATCTGAAGCAGTTACCTCGTGACGATAAAGCTCTCTTAATTGAAGCAAGTGTTCGTTTCAAGAATCAACCAGTCTGAAGCAATTACTTCGAGACGTGGGAGTCTCTACAAGATTTAAAGCAAGCTTGCTGAAAAGATTCATGTAAAGCAACTACTTCGAGACGTTAGAGTCTCTCCAATGTTCATCCTGGGGCAAGTCGGCCATTTATGCAAAGTCCGTCACTCTGAGGTTCGATAAATCTAAGGAGGTTATTTTGAGATGCGGAAATACCTCCAAAGCTCCTATCAAGGCATGATATTCCCATATCAGAATATCCAGTTCCTTTGAAATACTGATGATCAGTAAAGTATTGCGTCAGAATACAGGATGGCCGGGGCACTCCTTTTTGGGAAAGATTTTTGGAAGGTCTACCAGACCGGGGCATATTGAGATTTTGAAGCGCAAAATCTAATGCAGCTGCATTCCCACGCATGGGGGCACGCCTCTCATAATTATATGATCAATTCAGAAGTTTGCTATTCTTCTTTCTACAAGAATTATCATTGCAGCCCTTCTAGTGGAAATTCAACATTTGGAGCTTGGTCAATCATCTTATTGTGCCGTATTCTTCTATCCTCCGAACCAGTGATGTCGAGGATTCAGTTTGATAGCCAATGCATTAACTAGTATATTCATGCATTCATTCATTCATGCATTCATATCATATACTACATAGCACATTCATTCATGAACCCCAACCAAGATTTGGGATGTTCCAAGATCGGCTAGTGATCCTTCTCAGCAGAATCAGATTTGAAGACTATTTTGAATGACAAATTTAGTTCTTCCGATCACAAGTTTGAGGGCTCGGCCATAATTGGTCTACAACGATGACAATTCTCAAATCGAATTCATTCTAGAGTGATTGGGTTTCCCCGAGCGAACTCTTGTATCAATGGACCTTCTTTATAGAGTTTCTTTTAAAGTACCCCATTACAAGCAGAAGACTTTTCTCAAATGATAATCTAGCTTTTCTCCCCAGTGCCAGGAGAATGTTTGGGTGAAGGATAATCGACAATAGTGTCAATTCTCCAGTGAAGTCTCTTCCCCAGATAATCGATTGATCATCCCCAATGAACTCTTATGACAACAAGATCGTTCAATTGGATTCCCCAGTGATGTCTTCCTTCTCTCAACAGTATCAGGAAATCATATACTATTTGCATTAGAAAAAAAATCATATCATGCATATCATGCTCATGCATTAGCTTCGGCTATTTGTTTTGCAGGTGTTTCAACTGAAACCGTAAATATCCTCGTAAGGATCAAAATTGAAGGATTAGTTCTCAGACGACAAAATTATCCTCTTTTCTACAAGCACAAGTTATATGCTTGTATGGATCTCAACAGCTGATGGTTTCTCCAATCGAGATTTCTTCCCAAATAAACGGTTGTCTCTTTCGATTTAACTCTAATGTCAGCAAAATTATTCAACCGGGAATCCCCAGCGAATTTTCCACACGGTTTTCTTACGAAGTTTCCCCAGCGAAGCTTATTTCGCTCCCCAAGTGAATCTCCTTCAGAAAGGATTACTACCATATCATTCTTGGTATTTTCGAGATTTCTTTCAGACAAGAATCTTCCCAACAATTTCTACTGGCAGCGAACTTCGCGTTTCCTCCTCTGAGCTGTTCTCAGAAAACTACATCAAACTTCTGGTGTGTTTATTTCCCCAGTAAGTTATCAACTACTCAACAGTAAATGTCCACTAGGTGGGATGTTTATTCTATCTCAGGATATTTCTCCAACTCAGACGTTGATTCACATATCCACTTGCTACAACGCATTGTCCGTACAATGTCAGCAAATTGAAGCTCATTACCCTAGAAGTTTTTCACCACGGTGAATCGATTCTTCTATCAACGGTAAAGCTATCTGCATACAAATTGAAGATCTTGTCAACTCGAAGTTGTTCAACATGTCCGTACATGTTCGGAAGATCTCTCATCGTAAACGTCGGAAACAAGATTTACCGACTTCATAAACATCTATATCACACCGTGTCTTTGGATATTGTTTTGTTTATCCCGAGAATTGTACTCGGTGCGCCATCGATTTCGCTCGGGTAACTCGGAGGTTACGGTCAAAGACATTCAAGATGCCATGGCTCCTCGCACTGCACCAACAATTCGATATTGTTCTAGCCATATATCTTTGTTAAGGTCTCCAGGTATTCCTTAATTATCAGGGAACTCTTTGTTAAGTTCTCAATCAACAATCAGGGAACTCTTTGTTAAGTTCTCAACCGTGTCATCAGGGAACTCTTTGTTAAGTTCTCAACCGCGTCTTCAGGGAACTCTTTGTTAAGTTCTCAACCGTGTCATCAGGGAACTCTTTGTTAAGTTCTCAACCGTGTCATCAGAGAACTCTTTGTTAAGTTCTCAATTGTGTCATTTTCAATTTTGTTTAAGGTCTCCAGGTATTCCTTAGTTCAGAGAACTCTTTGTTAAGTTCTCAATTGTGTCATTTTCAATTTTGTTTAAGGTCTCCAGGCATTCCTTAGTTCAGAGAACTCTTTGTTAAGTTCTCAATCGTGTCATTTTTCAATTTTGTTTAAGGTCTCCAGGTATTACTTAATTATCAGAGAACTCTTTGTTAAGTTCTCAGTCATGTCAATTTTTCAATTTTGTTTAAGGTCTCCAGGTATTCCTTAATTATCAGAGAACTCTTTGTTAAGTTCTCAATCGTGTCATTTTTTCAATTTTGTTTAAGGTCTCCAGGTATTCCTTAATTATCAGAGAACTCTTTGTTAAGTTCTCAGTCATGTCATTTTTTCAATTTTGTTTAAGGTCTCCAGGTATTCCTTAGTTCAAAGAACTCTTTGTTAAGTTCTCAATTGTGTCATTTTCAATTTTGTTTAAGGTCTCCAGGCATTCCTTAGTTCAGAGAACTCTTTGTTAAGTTCTCAATCGTGTCATTTTTCAATTTTGTTTAAGGTCTCCAGGTATCCCTTAATTATCAGATAACTCTTTGTTAAGTTCTCAGTCATGTCAATTTTTCAATTTTGTTTAAGGTCTCCAGGTATTCCTTAATTATCAGAGAACTCTTTGTTAAGTTCTCAATCGTGTCATTTTTTCAATTTTGTTTAAGGTCTCCATGTATTCCTTAATTATCAGAGAACTCTTTGTTAAGTTCTCAGTCATGTCATTTTTTCAATTTTGTTTAAGGTCTCCAGGTATTCCTTAGTTCAGAGAACTCTTTGTTAAGTTCTCAGTCGTGTCATTTTTCAATTTTGTTTAAGGTCTCCAGGTATTCCTTAGTTCAGAGAACTCTTTGTTAAGTTCTCAGTCATGTCATTTTTTCAATTTTGTTTAAGGTCTCCAGGTATTCCTTAGTTCAGAGAACTCTTTGTTAAGTTCTCAGTCATGTCAATTTTTCAATTTTGTTTAAGGTCTCCAGGTATTCCTTAGTTCAGAGAACTCTTTGTTAAGTTCTCAGTCGTGTCATTTTTTCAATTTTGTTTAAGGTCTCCAGGTATTCCTTAGTTCAGAACTCTTTGTTAAGTTCTCACCGTGTCATTTTTCAATTTTGTTTAAGGTCTCGGTATTCCTTAGTTCGTAGAACTCTTTGTTAAGTTCTCACCATGTCATTTTTTCAATTTTGTTTAAGGTCTCTGTATTCCTTAGTTCGTAGAACTCTTTGTTAAGTTCTCACCATGTCAATTTTTCAATTTTGTTTAAGGTCTGGTATTCCTTAGTTCGAGAACTCTTTGTTAAGTTCTCATCATGTCAATTTTTCAATTTTGTTTAAGGTCTCTGTATTCCTTAATTATCAGAGAACTCTTTGTTAAGTTCTCAATCGTGTCATTTTTTCAATTTTGTTTAAGGTCTCCATGTATTCCTTAATTATCAGAGAACTCTTTGTTAAGTTCTCAGTCATGTCATTTTTTTCAATTTTGTTTAAGGTCTCCAGGTATTCCTTAGTTCAGAGAACTCTTTGTTAAGTTCTCAGTCGTGTCAATTTTTCAATTTTGTTTAAGGTCTCCAGGTATTCCTTAGTTCAGAGAACTCTTTGTTAAGTTCTCAGTCATGTCAATTTTTCAATTTTGTTTAAGGTCTCCAGGTATTCCTTAGTTCAGAGAACTCTTTGTTAAGTTCTCAGTCATGTCAATTTTTCAATTTTGTTTAAGGTCTCCAGGTATTCCTTAATTATCAGGGAACTCTTTGTTAAGTTCCCAAACATGTCAGTTTCTTAATATATTGTTTTTCTTTTCGCTTGAGAAGTTCGTTTCTCTTCTCATAGCATTTTTTATTAAAATTGTTGTCAACTCATTTCGGTTACACGGTTATCCCCAGTGTTGTTAAAATCTCCTAATAGTTGGGCACTGTTGTGTTAAAGCATTCCGTTGGTGCTTAGCGAGTTTTCTCTTCAAGCATTTTTTCTTGGCTCCGTAGTCAAGATATGTTGTATGTTTTCTGTTGTGGTATTAGTTTCCCGCGTAGGGCAAATTTTTGGGGTTCTCTGGTATTCAATCCTCTTCCAACTTGAATGTTCGAAAGCTGTCAATCTTTCTCACTTATCAGGTTTAAGATGATTGAATAGGGGCAACTGTCGCACCCCAAAATTTACCCTCCTTACCATAGTTTTTCTTGGAACATTCGTTCATGCTTTTTCTTGTGTCCACCAAAATTAATTAAAAATATCGGTTCAAGTTAATTCAAACGACTTGAAACGAATAATTTGTCAAGATTCATGGTTTTGAGTTTCTTGAAATTCATGACTCATGGTTTCAATTAATCCATTCTTCAGATTTCTTTTTGAAGGTTTTGATCTACGCAAGTATTTCTGAGTTCAGGCCATTTTCGTACATTTAAGTCCTATCTCAGTTGCAAGGTACAAGGAATGTGATTGATGCAAGTCCACCCAAACTCCAATTTACAAAAAGTTGTAAATTTCTCAAGTCCAAAAGGAAGTTCAAAGTTTTCGAGCCAATTAAAAATGTTGGTTTATGATTTAGCAAGTTGGTCACGAGTTGGAGTTCAAAGGAAATTTTGAATTCTACTTAAGGAACAAGGCAAGATAGAATTATTGGACTTTTATGGCAACTCAAATGTTCAAATTTTAAATTCAGATTCTAAGTCCTAAGTTTGTATCAACATTGGCAAATTGAATTCAAACTTTCATTTATGTCATGAATATTACAAATTGCTACAAGTTTGCTTTCAAATTACGATTCGTTACAAAAAGCGATTCTAAGTCCTACAATTCTAAGTCCTACGGATCCTACAGTTTGTTACGAAACGTTCAAATCTTCACGCCTCCGGTTTTTGTCGCTGCATTGCTTTACTTTCTCCGTGTCACCGCTCCACCATTCACCGTCACATGTAACAAAGAAAAGAGCACAAGTTAGCAAGCATAAATATGAAACAAATGCACGAAATTATCACAAAAAACTGTTTTTCAAGGATCATCATTGGGTGTTTGGCGGGAATCAGGTTTAGTGCTGAACCTCATAATCTCGAGCAAGATTAATCATCGGTGAAAAGAAAATCGCTTATTTACAAATCACGAAGGGATTCGGTTCACAAATAAGCCTAACTCAGGTTACTCATCATGGTTAGCGGTTTAATGATTCTAAACGGGCAGCAAGACAACAATTGTCGATTCCAACAGTTCATTAATCCTAATCCCAACAGGCAACAATGTTCATTAATCAAGGCAGCAAGCATAGTCAAGACAACATAGTCAAGACAGCATAATCAAGGCATCAGCATAATAAAGCCAACAGCAGGGTCAAAAGAAGCAAGATAATCCACACAAGCAATACATAGCAGCATTAACATGGAAGGGGAAAGGGAAAATTCAAAGTCAGGTTTTCACCAAAGGTGAAAAAAGGTAAAAACCAGTTTTGATGATAGTAACAGAGCAGGAAATCTGTTGGACTAAGACCTTACAGCATCTGTTCTTAAGAGATATCAGAAAAAAGAGAGATAGGATCAAGGATAGCATATGTTACAAGAGATATAGAGACCAGAAGTCATCAGAAAAAGAAAGAAAAGTTTTTGAAGCCATCAGTTAACACAAGAGTCCATCAGGTTTTGAGAACACAGAGAGAAATTTCAACACATAGCATCTGTTTTCATCAGTTAAAAGAAAAAGGAGGAGATCATCAGGGGGGAGGGACAGAAAAAATTTCAACGCAGAGAGCGTTCTAAAAAACCAAACCAGTTTGATAAACCAAGGGAGGAGAGCATCTGTGATACGATCTAAAGAACCCAAAAGCCAGAGCTACTTTCAAAAACCAGATATACCTATCAGTTCAAAATCCAATTCTTACCCAGAAAACCTAAACAAGTTAACATTTCATCATCATCATCTTCCCGAAACCAAACACCCTCAGAAAGTTAAAAATTTCAGAAATATATTCTGAAGTATAGAGAAAGAAGACGAGGAAGAGAAAAGTTTGGAACAAGCTCACCCGAAACCCACAGAGACTCTGAACGCGCTCAGCCATCGTCATCCTCGGATCACCGACCAAGGGTTTCCAAACCCCATCAAACTCCAAATCGGTAAACCACCTGTGAAACCACAAAGAACACATGCATGAATAATCAGAAGCGATGAAAACATAGGAGGATCGGAGCCTTAAGGCCTCGCCGCCGCCGTTGTCGCCGTAGAGCGATTTCCGGCGCGGCTGCCTTGTGCTCGCGTCGTTGTGAGGGCGAGATAGGAAGAGAACGGTCGAGAGAGAGAGAGAGAGGCTAGTCGCGGTGAGATGGGGTCCATGGGTTTTTGGGTAAGAAACTAGGGTTTGGAACTGAGAAAGAGAGAACAGCGAGGGAACGCGATGAAGAGAGCACGCGAGAGAGAGGTGACAGATGTTTTCTGTATTTTGCCATTTTGGAAAGTATTCTATTGTGTTTTTTATTTAAAAAAAAAAAAACTTAATTTATATTTTCTTTTCTTAAAATATTTAAAAACAATTTAATCTCTTTTTATTTTGTTTTTTTTTATGTTATGTTATATACTTAGATCTGGTGGTGACAAGTGTCACCACCTTGTTTGTTTAAAAATAATAAAAATTTCTTTTTCCATTTATTACATTTTTATTTCATTTATTTATTTAAATCCATAAAAAATATATGTGTATGTGTATTCGGAGCAATATCTTTGTTTTGGGATCGTCGGGATATTTCGAAATAGGATTCGTCACACTCGATTCGCCGGCGCATGTGGAGGCATTACGAGCCGGTCAAAGATCAGATGGTTTTCTTCTTCTAACTCCGCGTCACCCAGGCTATTTCTGAACTTATCTTTTCAATTAATTTATTTTTCGTAAATAATATTTTTTGTGCGATGTACTAAATGATTATTGGATCTGATAGTTTGTGTTTGATGATTTATCGATTAAACTATTAGCCGATTTTTCATCAAACAGAAAAAATCATCTCCAATAATTATTTAAATTTTCGATTGTATTGTATGATAGTTTTGTCTGTTTATTTATTCATTCCGCAAATATTCACCATTGTACACTCTGCACAATTCAAAATTAAAATCAATTCGATTCTGCTTCGATTGACTCATATGTCAATTTCCTAGAGGGTCTCATAGTTGGGGATGGGCATGGCCGTCCTCACGAGATTGGTTAAAGCCCTTGTTGCTTTAATTGATCATAACCCGAAACAACATTGGTCTACACCAATTACCATGCGCCAGGGTCTCATGGTTGGGGATAGGAGCACCTATCTTCACGAGGTTAATTAAGTCCATATACTTGATTAATCATAACCCGCTTCCACTTTCTCTCCGCACATCAAGAATGCTTTCATAATTTAAGGTTCTAAACCTCGATCCAACGTCGAGTTTCTTTTCAAAATACTTTCATAAATAAATATCTACTTCTCTCTCCTCCCAAGCATATGGTAGTCAGTCCAGTATCGACCCTCGACCGTATGTTTGGTGTCTTAATTGAATTAATCACCGTGAACCATGCTTCACTTCACCTTTTCTTAACAAAAGCTTTGGGTAGAAAAAGATGATTCGGATGTTTCTGTCCACTCATCCAAGTATTTGGGGCGTTAGCCGTTGAACGCTTATGGTCCAATACTTGTCTCCCACATAAAAACAACTCAACTCACTCAAACTCTTTTTATCGCTCATATGCGATCTTGTTAAACTCTTTTCCGATAAAGAGCGTGTAATAGTTGTTTCAAATACAAACGAGGACTTAAGCTTTTCAAACAAACAAACAAGTCCTAGTTCAAGGTATTTGAAATGTCTAAACGCACGATTTTTCAGATAAAATCAATGCAACCAATTAAAACCTTTTTAAGAGGAACTACAGAGTTTTGACTTTCCCATTGCACAAGGGAATATGTAGGCACACGGTTCAAAAACCGTGCCAAACTCAAAATAATAATAAACAAATTCCGTTTCTTTTATAACTTAGAGATTAGCAAATATACACACACACTTAGAATTAAACAGGTCCCATCGAGTACGATGGATGTAAGGGGTGCTAATACCTTCCCCTTACATAACCGACTCCCGATCCCACTTTTTGGTCGCGTAGACCGCCTTATCCGTTTGTTTGTGGGTTTTATCTATATTTTCCCTTTCCTTTTGGAATAAATAAAATTAGGTGGCGATTTCACTAGTTTTCGAGAATTGAAAAGATTTTTGAAAATCGAGTTGCTTCACTACTGGTTCGAAGGCATTGCTGTATACGTTGAGCAAAGTCTCGGACTTGTAAATTGGAGAAAGAAGTACTAGTGCATCTTGATGAACATGTGCACACGCCGCAATGACATGAGAGCAGGGCATTCGAAAGGTCTGAAACTTTCCACAGTCGCACCAACGAGATGATAGTTTAACCCTGTACTCTTGTCTAGACAAACCCTCATTATGGTCGATTGTCTCTTTGACAATGAAGTTATGGTTATGTCGGTCGAATCTTGTAACAAGATGAGTTCTAGCTTTGGCACTTTCGGCCTTAATAGATTTCAGGCAACTTTCACTCCACACTTGTCCGGATTGTACCACCGCGTTTCACTTTTCACCTCTCTCTGCAAACAAGGAGGCCACCCTAAAATATGTTGTACTCACCAAAGCAGTTATTGGGAGTGCTCTTATGCCCTTGAAGATGTCGTTCATTGATTCGACTAGATTTGTTGTCATGTGGCCCCAACACACTCCATTATCGTATGACCGTGTCCACTTTTCCACTTGCAGATTATAAACCCACGCACCTGCATCTGGGTTTTCCATTCTGATCTGGCTGCGATAATATGTAAAACCTGGTTGTGTTAGTGCGTACGCTGCGTTCATAATTGTTTTCCGAAGACGCTTATCTTTGATCTCGCGCATGAAATTTTGAACGATATGTCTTGCACAATAAACATGTGTAGACGGTGGGTCGTGCCAACCGTTAGCGGGATTGTTGTACGCACTATCAATTGAGGCATGCTTGTCAAAAATTAGAAAAAGATCACGTTGTGGAGCTACGTGTGTTCGAAGATTCTTTAGGAAGAAACTCCAAGCTGCTCTAGTCTCTGCCTCGACAAGAGCATAGGCAATTGGGAACATGTTATTGTAGCCATCCTATGCGACGGCCATCAGTAGGGTGCCCTTGTATTTCCCGTACAACTATGTTTCGTCTATCTGTATGATAGGTTTGCAGTGTGTAAACCCAGTGATGCAAGGTCGAAAAGCCCAGAAAAGTCTACTGAATATACCATGTCCATTGACACAGGTACTGTCTTGGGCATATGTGTGATACGGTGAACTGACTTTGTAGGATTTTTGTATCCAAATGTGCGGATAGCAAGAGTCGCCACCGACTTTTATTTTTATCCAATTAAGGGAAGGTAAAAGTAACAGAAAAAGACCTTCGTTAGATTCTGAGTTCGGGAGAATGGTTATGAAAAGGGAAGGTATTAGCACCCCTTTCCATCCGTAGTTATCTACGGGCTCTTAGTTGCTCTAGATCACTTTTTAAAATTGCTTTCTGTGTGTTTGACAAAGATGTTTTGAAAAAGGCATTTCGCTTTGACTTTGTAATGACTCATGTAGGAGTGTATACAAAGTGTTCGGAAATGTTTTTGTTTTGAAAAGAGTTTTGAACTTTGAAAAAAGTGTGTGGTGTGAAAAGCATTTGATAGAGCGAGCAACTAAAAGACTTATTTACCCACTCAGAATTGGTCGTTTTTTTGTACTTCTACGTTCCTTTAGAATAGCGCTAGCCGTACCATTAATTGGTAGGTAGCTCCATCCGTTGGATGTAAGCGGGACATTCGAAGGGACATCGGATGGTCATAGAAGGCAACTTGTAGGAAGTATCCTAGCACATTCGAAGGGACTATCATCATTTTTCGTAGGCGACAATCGAGGGTCAAGATCATGTATTCGGAGGCGACATCGTGGGTCTTATGATCCTTTTATCGAAGGGACTATGATGATTTGTTTGGAAGGTAACGGTGCTAGAATACCTCTACGTTCGAGGGACATGACCATCTTGAATTCGCAAAGGCAACGAGAGAGAATTACCCTAAGGGGTGCATGTGTGAAAGAGTGTATTGATTTCAGATATTGTTATCTTGAAGATTAGTGTGAGCTATGTCCAATTATTATCTTGCCATACACGCCTAATTACTAGCAATTGATAAGGGTGCGGAAAGTAAAATGCGGAATTGTAAAGGTGCGGAAAGATAAACCTACGCTATTACATGGCTTTGGGGCAGATACATAATTTAAAATGCGGAAAATAAAGCCCTAGATTAAACTATTACAACCCATAAACAGTTACATTATTGGAAAAAAAAATAGAATGATAAAAAGAAAACGTCCGAATCGGAGCAACCTGCGAAAGAATAAGAGATCGGAAAATACGATGAAATCGAAATAAGATGAAATGTTAGAAAAAATGCAATTTTTAATATGAGAAAATTAACATAGGCTGGAAATAAGATAAATAAGTTAAAATAATTTTTTGGGATTTTTTGGAAAAGATTTAATAATTAAAATGCAATTTATAATGATTTAAATGCAAAATTAAAAATAAAATAAATATGCATGCAAAAATTATATTTTTAAATTTATTAAATTAAATAAACATTTTTATGAAAATAATGCAAAAAGAATAAATGTTTTTGGTAATTTTTAAATGCAGAATAAAAATTATGAAAATAATTAAAATAGGATGGAAATATTAAAAATAAGAAAATATGGAAGAGTTTGCAAGTTTGGAAAAAGAAAATCAAAACCGGTGCCAATGAGGTTCGAACCCAGGTCATGAGAGAGCATCTTGGAACAGTGACAGCTTTTACCACTACGCCAGCTTGCGTTTGTTGTCATGGAATGGAAACGGGTGATCATGAGGCACACGCGTCGCTGTCTGGATCAGTCAAAGCACAATCAGCCATGGGTCCCAGTCACTTACAAACAGACGAATCAGAACACTCAGACTTGCCACGCGAGCCAAACCGGAGTCCACGCATTCAACGACGCCGGAGCCCTAGCTCCGGTCGTCTTCTCCGGTGAGGCAAAAATCGAACCTGCAAAAATACGAAAGATCAAGGGCTGAGGTTGAGGCTACCCCCCCTAAATCGGGGTCTACGAGTCCATTGGTGGTCTTCGTTTTCACTGAATCGGCCTGCAAAAAGAGATACGATGCTAATAGTTCGAAAACCCTAGTAATGGTATAATGCGATTCTGACGTTCAAAACCAGTAACGATGGCCCAGATCGAAACCTATGGGGTCTCATGAACACAAAAAAGGCATTAGAAACGATTAATATACACAGGATAATCAAATGCAAAAATCAAAAGAAATTGAATATGTATGTATGCATATGCATCGATTCTGGACGATTTAATCAAAGGCAATGGTGCATTCTTACTCAAACCTACCCACTGAGCACGATGGAATGATGTTTGGAGGCTGAAACCTGCTGGAAATTGAAATTCGAATTTCAAAGATTCTTGGAAAATTTGGCAAGAGTTTGGGTTTGTTTTTAGGTTAGGGTTTCGTTCTCTTGTTTGTTCACGATGCTGGCAATTTATAGAAGAGGTTTGGATGGCAAAAGAGTGAAAAAAAGATTGGATCATTGATGTGCAAATATTTTCTTTGAAAATCAAATCAAATTTTGAAGAAAATATGATTTTCTCATCAATGCCATGGCTTGCACGAATTTGGTAAATGGTGTGGGCTTTCTTGGACATTAAGAGAGATATAAATTCAACTTAATTGAAAAAATAACTTAATTTTCATATTTTACATAATTTATTTTTGAATTAAATGTTGTAAAATTCAAATATAAACCATGAAAATAGAAAATCACCAATGCCAAGCTTTTATGGGTCAAAAATAACATCATGAACAAGTTTGGATCAAAAGATTATAGGCCCATTTGGAAAATTTTGCATTTTGACCAAAATGTCCTTTTGTGCAATTGTCCAAAATTGCCCAACTTCTGAATAGTGTATCTTGCTCATTTTTCCACATTTTTGAGAGTTCTTGGACTTTTTGGAAAGTTCTAAGAGTCCTCTAAACAATGTCTTTGGTCTCATCTCAATTGGAGTTACCATGCTCAAAATATCTTCAAAACAAAAAGTTGACTTTTTGTTGACTTTGAAAATGACCTGTAATGTTTTGAGCTATACCTCTCAAATGAAGCATTTTTTGGACATTATTGTGAGACATGAAGTTGTAGAGAATTGAATTTCCTTCAAAATGAGCTTTGGTGGGAAAATTTCTGAGAAAGTATGAGAAAGTTATGATCAGTCAAAGTTCAGTTGACTTTTCATCTAGAAACCCTAATTTAGAAAGTTTAACTTTTGAGCAAATCTTGAGTTTTCTTGATGAATCATGATCAACCCTTGATAAAATGATGAATGTTACTTCAAAATGAGGATGTTGACCAAAAAATCAGAAGTTTTGACTGTATGTTGACCACAGTTGACTTTTTGTCCAATACACCCGATTTTCAACCATCTGAGCAATTGTCTGAGGAAACTTGACTTGTGAGGCTTGAAACTTGACATGGAGAATCTTTGAAGCATATGAGGAGGCATGAAGGCCATTGAAGATGTTGGAAATCCATCTTGACTTGAGAAATACCAAACCCTAGTTTGGGTTGATTGTCTAGGAGAGAGTTTGTCTGATCAACTCTTGAGGAATCCTTGAGTATATATGTATGAAATCTCTTGAGTAGATGGAGGGCAAATTTTGGGGTATGACAATATGCCGACGTCGTCTCCAGAACATAACATGTTCCAAGAGCATACGTTCGCAGTGCATTCATGTAGCAAGGTAACTCTTTGTACGAACCCTCCCAGTTTCTGTAGATTTGCTCAATAGCCTTGTTTTTTGATAACCAGGCCTTTCTATATGAGGGGGGTATAGTTGTATGTTGTAGTGATGTGGGATATTATTGTTTTCACCTTCAATGAAGGATCGCAACTAACAAGAGGTAAGATTTCTTGACAAATAAGATCATAACTCAATTTACGGTGATCCTGTGATTGTGTTGAATTAACACAAGTGTGTTCCGTCATAGAACTTATCACCCAGGAATCACTCCACAATCTATATGATACAGTTAGATGGAAGTTACACTCAGGGTGGGTACATATGATTTTGTATCTCTCTGCATTTGTTCGATCCATATGAAAGTCATAGTTGTTTATCATGTGGAACTTTTTTATTGCTCGCACGCAATCTTCTTTTGAATGAAATTTGTCTTTGACTTTTAAATTTGCATCTGACTGCACTTCAGGGTTGTAGAATATATCAAATGAAGGGTCATCTGTGCACATGTTGAGGGTGGTCATGTACGGAGGTGGTGTGTAGATCTCATGTGGAGGCAGTTGGCGTTCTTCATCGGCCTTTGATTCTTCGTTTACCATGATGTTGAACTGCATCTCGTCAGCTTCCTCTTCTTCGTCAGCAACATCCACCTCAGCTTGTTCCTCCTCCGTAGGATCAACCCTCTTTTTGTCCTGGAACACAACGTACAACTCAATCGAGTCGTACCCAGAATATTCATGATTACAAAACATGTTTTACAGATCTTCGTCGTCTTCAACAGCTACCTGGTAAAATGTTACTTGGTTCTCACCAGTAAAAACAGGATGTTGGTAGAAAATGTGTGACGTCGGACCCCGCCAAAGTTTGGTCTCGAGTCTTTTTTTGAAATACGAAAAATTTGCATTGCTATTTAGACAAAATTGGATATTTTTGGTGTTTCTGAATAAAAAATCGGCTACCTCACTGTTGTATGTCTCATCATTGAAATGTACAGTGATAATATATTATGGTACAGATGACATTTTTTTCTGGGTTTGAGTGTTTGAAACTTGGGTGTTTGAAATTTGAATGTTTGAGATGTTTGTGTGTCTGAAAATGTTTGATTGTGTAGGATATTTATAGATGGTGCAGGTGATTATATGAGAACATATAGGACAAAATTCAAATTTCGAAATGACATGTAGAAGCCATGTTGAATGGCACCTAGGTGTATTTTTAAAGGGGAGGCGCCATCCCATTTGGCTTTTTACAGGCCTAGTTATAATTAGGCCTGCCACCTAGTTGTCACCCTAGTCTGCATGCATGCGACCTGTCACCTAGCTGACCCTAGCTGCCACCTAGCCAGTCACAAGCCATCTTGAATGGAGCCTTAATGTATATATAGGGAGGAGGCACCATCCCACTTGGCTCCTCCATGACAAGTGGTCTGCATGCATGCAACGGCCCAACCACCTCATTTATTCCTCTCTTCCCTAAATCGCCTATAAATATGGCTTCTCATTTGTGTTTTTTCCATCAACACTCTTCACTCTACCTCTACCTCTAATACAATTCTCTCATTCTCATATCATCAATAGAAATTTCAATCATGAGTCTTTTGACGTTAGGAGAATCTCACCGAGGAACAAGGGCAAACATTGCAACCTATATAAGTTTTATTCGTTATATTCTTATTTTTCTTACATTCTTTTTTTATTATATTTTTAATATTGTTTACACTTTCTTACACAATTTATTTTCACATTATATTTAGGACACGAAAAATTTAGATGTCGCTCACATCATTATGTTGTTCCCGATCCATTAATCGTTCCATACCTTGTACGTGCCGGTTTTGGAGATGTTATTAAAATATCTAACTGCACAATCGATTCAAAGTTTATTCTTGCATTGTGCGAAAGGTGGAGACCCGAGGCACATATCTTTCATCTGTCTGTAGGTGAATGTACCGTCACACTAGAGGACGTTTACATGTTGATGGGTCTTCCGATCAATGGTAAGGCAGTTAATGGTCCGGTCCAACAAGCAAACACTCTATGCGAGGAGATGTTGGGTAGAGATATGGTGGAAGGTCTTAGTGCAAGAGGCCAAGGTATATTTTTATCCACACTTAGAGCGCATTATTATTCCCTTGGTTTGGACGAAAATTCCACCGAGGAAGAGAAAATAATAAAAACAAGAAACTATATTATGTTAATGTTTGGGAGTTTATTATTCCCCGAGAGTACAGGAAATAATGTAAATTTTATGTACTTGAGTTTACTTGGGGACGTGGATAAGATAGAAAAATATAGTAGGGGTTCCGTTGTTCTAGCCCAGCTATACAGTTCCTTGTGTAAAAACTGTAAGAAAGACACATCAACTTTTAATGGATGCGCTTTCTTACTTCAAACATGGGGTTGGTGGAGAATGCAATCATTTAATCCCGTTAACGACCTACCGTTCAGTTTTCCGTACGCAACAAAGTAAGTACATTGCTTAATTATTAAAATATTATATATTTCATATATATAAAATCCTAATATATTAAATGTTAATTCATTTAGGTATAGCGTAGCGGGCATGGATTACGGAAAGAATCTGAGACACAATGTTGTCCTCTATCGTAATCTAATAGACCACCTTGGCGCAAATGATGTACGTAATTTCGATTAACTCCAACTAATTTTAACTTTAACGTATATTATTTTAAATTTTCATTAATATGCATTTTTTTATCAACAGTTTACATGGAAACCGTACTTGGGTTTGGATCATATACCCAATAAAGATGATGCAGAGGTTTGGATTGCGAAGGCTGCAATCATACGGTTTAACATTGTGGAAATGCACCACAACGACCGTGTGAAGATGCAGTTCGGTATGTTCCAAGACATACCACGCGATCCGATATGTTTGGATCCTTGGCATCTTAGAAGGGTCGATGTCCACTGGGGATATGATAATTGGAGAAATTTTTCCAGGGAGTATTGTAGGATGTGGAAAACCCGAGCAGACCATATCTTACAATTTCCCGTTTACGAAGATGACGAGATTATGCAACACTCTCGTCAATACATTGCTTGGTATCAGTCAGTGACAAATCCAGAAATGCATGTTTCTCACCCCCGCTATTTGGTCGACCCTCGCATCCAGTGGGGGTAACCTTCAGAGCCACAACAACAACCGCGACAACACTACCGCCAACAGCAACCTCAACAACAATACCAACAACAACCTCAACACCACCACCACCAACAACAACCACACCAACAATACCAACAACCACACCAATAATACCAACAACCACCCAACAACACTACCAACAACAGACCCAACATCCATCAACCTCCCGCCAACCAACCCGACGATATAGAACCACCAACACTCAATCCCAACCCCAACCCCAACCCCAACCTCAACCTGATTATCAACCCAACCGAATGCCCGACCCACAATTCCAATACTCATATATGCCACACACCCAAGTACAATACACCGAACAAAGAGCATATGTCCAACCCCCCTATATGGGCCGATCAACATCTCACCTCAGCCCAGACACTGGCTTCCCCGAGGAATATTCCTCAACCAACCCAACATACTACCAACCATCATCGTACTAAACCCCCCACCATTCATATGGGTACGAGTCTCCAAACACCCAATTTCCTTTTTACCCCACTCATTCACAATCCACATATACGGATGACGACTGCTATCGTCCCCAAATGGAACCTAACCCCCCACCACAACGACCAAGCTATGAGAACATGGGAACACGTTTATACGAAAGCGGTACAACAAGCAATACAGATCTTAAGGCATTCATGGATCCTGATCGCATTCACTACGATCAGCCATCAACCCATGATCAGGTGCCATCGACCCAACAACAGCCGGATCAAGAACCTCGCATCACACGAGTTAGGAGAGGACGGGCATGTGGAACCCGTGGTCGTCTACACGTCCCGGGTCACCGGGAATAAACTTATGTAATTCCTATTCGTTGTAATGATAATTTATAATACAAGTTTTATTTCACAACATTGTCATGCACTTTAATTTAAATTGAAATTTTTTTTTTAACCTAATACACATAGGCGCCATCTCAGATGGCTTTTCCCATGTGATTTACACATAGGCGCCATCTGAGATGGCTTTTAGGAAAAATAAACATGGAGGCGTCATCTTGGTTGGCTCCTGCTTATTAAAAGTCAATGCAGGAGCCATCTCAAATGACTCCTGCTTGTATGTTAAACCTGAAACATGGTTATTTGGGTAATTAATTTCAATACATGGTTTTTTGCGGGTTTTTTTTTTGGAACATGGTTATTGCAAAAAAAAACTCCCCTTTTGGGGCCTCAAAGATGGATAAGTTTTCTCCCTGCGGGGGTGGGGAATAAAGTTCTCCCGAAACATTTTGAGAATGAGGATGACGAACATGTCCCCGCCCCGTGGAGTCCCCGCCCCACACTAAAATTTTATAATATCATAATAATATAAAGTTTAACATTTTTATGTAGGTTTATTTATCATTTCAAATAATTTGTTAGCGAGAGAGATCTAAATGCCTATTTTAATTTTTTAATGTTTGAAAGCTTTGTTTTCATGAATCTTAAAATTAAATATTGATAAAACAATATATTTATCGTACATGATTAGTTTACTAATTTATTGTCGTTAATTTTTAAATTTTTCTATTAAATTAGTTAAAAATAATAAATACAAATTTATGTTTATAAATATCTATAAAAATCATAGGGATCCGTGGGGACGAGAAGAGGGACAAAATCTCTCTGTAGCGAGGATTCAAAACAGGAATGAGGATTAAATGCGAAGGCTGAGACTGAGATGAGAATGTATCCTCCGTCCTCGCTCCGCCCTGACATTATATATATATATATATATATATATATATATATATATATATATATATATATATATATATATATATATATATATATATATATATATATATATATAACCAACTCCCCACTTTATTTCAAATCAACGGTTGTCTCGTGTAGAAGCACATAAATATATATATTTTAACTTTTTATATAATATAATGAAAAATTAATTATTCTGTTAACATAAAAATTTATATATTGTTCATCTATTATAACCAATTACTTATATTATTTTATAGATAATTAAAACTAAAATTAAAATTTTTTAAGCATCTCTATTTCTATAATTAAGTGATTGTGTAAAATATTCGTTCACAACCCGACTATAACAAATAAATTCATACAATAAAATAAAATTATAAATAATATTGTGAAATATAAACAAAATACTTTTTATTTATTTAAAATAAAATATTTATTTTTCAAAAATATATTTAAAAGTAAAAAAAAAGAATAAATTTGAATAGATGAATTAGTTTAACTGATATATATATATATTAGTAGTTAAATTAAATTTGTATAAATTATTAGACAATAATTCAATTCATGATGATAATTTATATTTATACATTGTATGAATAAATTATTAAGATTTATAATTAATAATTTTAAAAAATATTAATACATAAAAAAACACAATGATTAGAAAAAGAGAAAGTATAAGAAATATAAAAATGGTAATAAGGGCATTTAAGGAAATTGATATGCAATATAATATCTAGTTGTATTGTATGTATAGATTCTTTGATTGTAAGCATCAGACAAAAGCAGTGAAGATGCGGAAACGAGAGCGAACAATAGAAACTGCACGTTTAAGATAAGAATAAGATATATTATAAAATTCAATAAAACAATAAAGTAATGAATCTTTAAATAGAGTAAACCAAAGGAGAATTTTGTGGAGTAAAAAAGATTCTTAATTCTATGGAAGAAAAAACCAGAATCTAACGGTTGTAAAAAGCTTGTCCTTTTCAACGTTAAAAAAAAAAGCATCTTTCTTCTTTCCAGTTCCACAATGTTCCAGACGTAATCTGAGACAGTATCGAAAGTGGGTCCATTGAATAATTGGATTCCTTATCTCAACCACTACGTTAAAAACGAGAATAAAATTTATATTCCTTGGTGCGTGGGTTCACGCGATTTGTGATAGTTGACATAAGTGTTTTTTTTGTTGATATCAAATGGATTTGGATTCTTGTGTTTACCGTTTCTCTAGAAATATTTGTTTAATATTCGTATCGCCGGTGACTTGTACGAATTGTACACTAAAAAAAGGAAGTTAGATTAATTGGTATGACTCACTTTTTTATTTTTTATTGCTATAAGATAAGTTTCTCCTAATTTAAAATTATAATTAGTAAGAAATTCGTGTTGTCGCACAGGTGCCGTTGAGATTTTATATTTTATGTATTTAATTATGACTTGTAAAAATTCATTTATATAATTAAAAACAAAGATAAGTTAATATAATTCAACAAAAAAATTAATCGTTTTTAAACCAAATAATATTTTAAATTAAAATACACATTTCATATTTTTTCCTACCAATTTTTAAGAATTTATTCATATTTATAATAAATTGTACAACCATTTTTATAACTTCAATCATTTTTATTACTTCAATTATATATAACAACATCAAAATAAATAGTTAAAAGATGAACATTAAAATGAACAGTTTAGAGTTAGTATCTCATAGATACATTCACATCTACCCGTAAATTTAGATAAGTTAACAAAACTCAAGAATAAAATCATATGTTATCATGTCTAATTTAATTATTTTAATATATATACATATATTAATATATGTATTTATCCTAATGAATAACGAAACCTAAACTCTAAACCTTTTTATAATAAATCGTCCAATCATTTTTATAATTTTAATTATATATAACAGCAACAAAATAGTTAAAAGATGGACATTAAAATGAACAGTCTAGAGCTGGTATCTTATAGATACGTCCACATCTACCCATAAATCCAGATAAGTTAACAAAACTCAAGAATAAAATCATTTTTCCAATTAAAATAATATTACTTTTTCCAAATCTAAAATTTATGACAGCTTTCCATCAAATATCAATTTTAAATCTTTCTTTTTATATATCATATTTACAATTTTTACAAACCTACATAGCTACTCGTCAAATTTCAATTTTAAATAAATATCTACATTAGGTCTTATTTATATGTCTTTTAACATTAGCTACATTGTAGCTCCAACAACAACCTTTGATTAGAGAAATTCTTTCCAAAATTTCAACAGATTCAGTGTCAACATATATTCAACTAAATCAAGAGAAATCTGATACAGTAAAAGATCATATAAATGTTTGCGGATATGATATGATTTTCAATTTAAAAAAAATAATATCAATAACACAGGTTATGTCTGGATTCACATTACACGTCTATAAGATTATCATTTATAAAGTATGAATTTTATTTTTCAATGGGTTGATATTCACATAGTGATAAATATAGGTTAATAATATGTATTTATTTTTTAAGCTTTGATCTGTATTTGTAATAAACGGTACCACCGATTCTCTAACTTCAATTATATTAAATAGTAGAAAAATAAAATTTTAAAAGATGAAAATTAAAATTAACAGTTTACCATTGGTATCTCATAGATACGTTCACATCTACTCGTAAATATTAAAATAGAATAGAAAAATAATACTTAATTTTGATTAAATAAAATAAAATAATTTTTTATTAATCATATACTCGTATGGATTCACTTTACATGTCTACCAAACCATCATTTAAAAAGTTTGAATTCACTTTTCAATTAACTAATATTGACATAGTTACAAATATATGATAATAATATGCACCAACTTTTAAATATGGATATGTACTTACTATAAATCGTCTAACTTTAATTATATAAAACAACTGTAAATTTTTTTTTAAAAGATGAATATTACCAAATACCAAACAAATATTGCTCCACAATAAGCACAGAAGACTGTGTATTTTTGATTGTTTATAAGTGCCTAAAACCTGTGTGACAATTTATAAAATAATTCTTAATTTATTCATTTTAAAAAAAATTGTTTTAATGCTTCAATTTTTCTCGTTTATAAAAATATTAGTAACTTATTCTCTTTTCTAAAAATTATTGTAACTTATAGTCGTTTATGAAATTATTGTAATTTTTTTTCTAATTATAAACATCTGAAACCTGTTTGTCTATTTATAAAAATATATGTAACCTATTCTCATTTATAATTGTATAAATTGTTAAATTTATAAAATTATTTGTAACTTATAAATTTAATGATAAAAATAATTGTAACTTATATAATTTATAAAAATGATTGTATCAATACATTTTTATCTTTTATTATTTAATATCCTTATAATCATAAATCATAATTTATATGATTATATTGTCTAGTTATTAATGAGTACATGGTGCGTAGTGTAGATTCAATTGAATATATTGTAAATAGAAAATAATATATAATTTATTAAACATATTTTAGATATTAGTTTATTTTTCCAAATCATGATTATTATTATCAAGTTAATTGAAAAAAAAGATTTATTAGTAATTTTATAAGTTTAAAAAAATATAATTTGAATTAAGAGATTAAATATAATTAAAGACTAAAATTATTGTGAGATATGTATCTTCTTTATTTAAATAAATCATAATCTCTATTTGAGTTGGTTTCATATTCTTATTAATCTTTTCTAAAAATTTAAATATTAAAAAAATAATAGTTTGAAGAAATTAGATAAAAGAGAACGAATTTGATACTATTGATATTGATTATTAATTTTAGAATTTAAAAGGCAAGTTTGACTGATTTAGAAAATTTCAACTATAATGAACCATAATAATTATGCTATAAATATTTTAGGTAAAATATTTCAAATGAACAATAAATAAAATTAATTAATTAGCATGAAAAATATAATTAAAATATGAAAACAATTGCTTAATTACTTCTGTAGACAACATAGAGTAGTACTGAATAATATTATTAAAGGTAATTAATTATTACTCTTAATGCAATATTAACTAAGAAAAAAAATATAATTTTTAATTAAAAAAACCATTAATAATAAAAACATAAATTTTTGATAATATATTTGTAATTTCAAAAATTAATTGAAGTTTTCATTATTTCAAATGATTTACAAAATTATTATATTTTGATTCATAATTATTCGTTTTTCTAATATAAGATAAATAAAAAATAATTTTTATCAAACATCAATATCTAATTTAAACAAAATAGTATAATATAATTTTTTATAGATAAGTATCGGTGAATTAGTGGTGTGTTAATTTCTGAAGGAAAAAAAAATTGGGTGATTGGAACAAACTTTAAAACTTTTGAAGTTTTTATGCATATATGTTCTCCAATTTCTCTATTCCAATTTTTATACATGGTTTGTCTACAGCAAATCAAACACATATTTTATAAATGATTGTGAATTAAATTCATCAAAATGAACCAACACATATTTTGTTGACGAGAAAAGAACTAATTTATCAAACATGTGATGAGCATATATGAATCAAATAATGAAGCAATACAAAGTTCAAAGACCAGAGTAAATTAAAAAAAAGAAGCAAATATGTGAGAAAAAAGAGAGCAACAATTTCAAATTTAATGTGAATAAATTATTCTTCAAAAATCAAACACCTTAAATTGGTTTCAACAAACATTGTATTACCAATACAAAATAATTGTATTTTAAATTACCCCAACAATGAAAATCAATTTCTTTCAAATTTTTATATCTACAAATTGAAATCCAAAAAGGAATGAAGTACAGTAAAAAAAGAAGAGAATATAATTGATGTGATGTATATACTAATTGTTTCTGATAAACAAAGATCATTCTTCACAAACTTAATTAAAAGATCTGAATTTTATTAAAAATAAACTAAACCTTAAATCCACAAACATTCTCAGAAGTTATTTCTTTGAAGATAGTAAAAGAATGAAAATAAACATACATGAATAAAACCAAAATCATCACCACCTTTATGAAACTTAAATACCTATTTCCAGACCATAAAAAGCTAAGTTTCAATTTTTACATCAGAAACATTTACTCAATAATAATTTTAAATAATCTAGAATATTCACAAAACTCTGAATTAACCTAAAGGTTAATGTTACCGACTACACAGATATAAATACTTCAATTGAATCCTAAAAATATAGACAAAAATATAGGTAACCTTAATATAGGTAACCTTAATAAAAATTAGGGATGGCAACGAGGCGGGTCGGGAGCGGGTTTAAGCACACACAGACCGAACCCGCCTCCCAGACCCGCATCCGCCCCGCCTCAAACCCGTTCGGGGCTAAAATTTGTTCACCCGCCCCCACCTCCAACAAAAAACGGGTTTCCTGCACCCGCCCGAATAAAATTTATATTTTTTTAATTTTTTTTAATAAAGTTAAAAATAAATAATTAACCTAAATAATTAATTATTTTAAAAGTATTTTTTAAGTTTGATAGTTTTATTTAAATTATATTTTCAAAAAAATGAATAATAATTCTAATAAACATGATATTATAATATTAAAAGGTATTAAAAAGTGTAACTGAGTAATAAAACTATTAAAAATAAATTAAATAAATTAAATTTAGTTGACGGGTGCGGGTGCGGGGCGGGTATTATCATCACCCGCCCCCGCATCCGCACCCGTAAATAAAAAATGGGTTTTCCCCGCCCCCGTTAAATCGGGTTTCCCCGCTAATTTCGGGGCAGGGGCGAGCGGGCTCCAACGGGGTCGGGTTTATTTGCCATGCCTAATAAAAATAACACATTCAAATATTGTATATCTAATTCAAATATTATATATCTAACAAAAAAAGAACAACTCTTCAACGGACTTAAAACTTTATTCATAAATTTGAATATACATAAGATAAGAAAAATATGTGATATCAATATGCAAAAAAAAAAAGAGAATAAATACGAAGAGCAACAACAACATGAATATAAACCGCAACAACAATATCGAGATAAATAGAATGAACAACAACTTAATGAGGATGAGAAAAAGATGGTGTTCATGTTGATTATGTTTTGGTTTGAGGGGAATTTGAAGGAAGATGAAGGGAAGCTGGTTTGAGGGGAATTTGAAGGAAGATGAAGGGAAGCGAAGAGAATTTTATGGATTTATGTCACCTTTCAACAGATCGAGGAATGTTTCCTTCTGCAATTTGGAACAAACTGGCATAGTTATATGTATACAATTAGGGCTATGGATGGTGCAAGGCTTGAGATTATTGGAAATCAAACACGATGGAAACATTGAAGGAAGGAGGGCGTTTGGGTTCCCCATAGGCATTTTGAAATTCAAAATCAGAAACGATTGAGTGTGTTTATTGGAAAGTGAATAGATAATGTAATAACCTTATAAACCTAAAACGTGTATTAGGGTGATTAGGGTGTATTAGGTTATTTTTAATAGCTTTTGTTGTTTGAATTAAATAAATAAAAAAGTTGGAGAAAAAACCTAAGTGTCACACATTAGTAAAATTTATTGTCAAATCAATATGGTGCAAGTATTTAAGAAAGTTACGAATTTACCCTTAGTTTAAGACTAAATTAAGATTTACTAATTATGGTATTAGAGTAAGTTAATGGTACTTTGATTTTTATAGATTTATAATAGATAACTAAATATCAAAAATATTTTAAATGTTCTATTTCTTTTTTAATTATGCAAAAATTCATTCAAAAATTGATAAATATAAATAAATATTCTTTTCAAAGTTATTTCTAATAAGCAATATAATTGAATCAAACAAAATAAAGGATGTAGTTGTGAGACATATATTAACAAAAAAAATACAATTATTTTCTTTATAAATGTAAGAAATAAAAAATGTCATAGTTTCATTATAAATGTAAGAAATAAAAAATGTCATAGTTTCAACGAGTGTCAAATAGTGAGTCCAAGACTTCTTAGTTGTCAAGGAACCAAGGTCAAATTGCTCAAGGTTTGAGAAATCAAAAGTGAAGTTGTTTCCAACCAAACCTTGTGCCAGTTGTTGTCAACAACAATGTTGATAGTTCCAATCACAGTAGAAAATTGAGCATTAATAGAAGAAGAAGAAGAGTGAAGATATTCAAAGACAAAATTATCAAAATTATTTTTAAAAATACCACCATAACCACACATATCGTTCTCATGAACAAATGCACCATCACAATTAATTTTTATCTAATCTCTATAAGGAGGTTCCCGAATCACTTCCTTAATAGAGATAACATTAGGATAATTAATCTTAATGCCGAAAGCTTTCAAAAGGACAAAGTCTTGCATTATCGAATGAGCAGTCAAGTTTGTATGATTCTCTTGCATTGCAAAGTGATGATGAGTTCAAAAGATATCATGTTAGATGAGTGTATCAAAATTATCATATTCTTCAGAGTCAGAGGTCGTCTTCACTTAAATCTTTCTTAGAATAACTCTGACAGATCCAAAAGCTTGATTATCAGCAGATAGTAGACAAGTCTTCAGAACCCAGAACAATGAATTCAAAGCTGGAAGCACAACTTATCTGAGAAGCATACTAAGTTTTATTTCTAAAGACATTTAACATTCATAGAACTGATAATATTTTCCAAAAATGAATTTGGTAGTAATACTCTTAAGGCGTGCCTGAAATGCTTCTGATGATATTTCCATAATTAAATGAAGTTTTATATATGCATACTAAAGAAAAAATTAGAGTACAAAATTGTTACATATAAAATATATTCATTGTAATCATCAAAACTAAATATTATATTGCATAGCCAAATCTTGTTATAACATTCTCCTCCTTTTTTATGATGATAACGTTATGTATTTTGATGGAACAATGTGTACAACATTAAATCATAAAAGTATCAAAGTTAGTTAGGAAAGCTCCCCCTGAGATAAAAAAATCCACCCTAAGTCTAAGACTTATAAGAATCTTAAGGCGTAAGGGATATCAGAGCGATGTTAACTTATCAGAACCTGGTTTAAGCATTTTTCAAACCTTGAGCAATTTGAACCGTAAGACATTCTTATTAGAGCTTGATCTATATGTTATTTTCAAAGTGTTCCTTAAAAGCATTCTATATGATTTGCATATATAAAATATTATAAAAAAACATGTAAGCAATGAGATTAAGAGAATTAGATATGTATCAGAATCATCACTAATTTCTCCCTCATCTTATCATAATAAAAAAGATGAACTGATTTTATAGATGAAAGATAAATGGTACAAGAGAAAAACATGGAAAAGAAGGGAAAAAAACTTAAAGGGAAGCCTAATGTGTCTAAGGGTTAGAAGGAGGTGGGATCCTCTGAACAAGTTGAGCAAGCTTGTTTAGAATGTTGTTGTTAATTTCGTCTTGCTTGTCTAGCCTTGTTCTGAGTAATTGTTGTTCTTTCTGCATGTCTTTAAGAGTCATCATCATAAGGGAAACATGTCAGCATTAGAGACAAGTGACTGATCAGAGTTTTCTTCTTGAACCCTGGAAGTCTCTGCAACTTCTTTCTTAGTGTTGACAAGAAATTTTTGAATTGAGGGTTATGCCACAAGGTAGATGGCATCCTTTTTTAAAAGAGTTGTAGACAAGGAGTTATGGGTATGTCGATAATTTTGCAGTAAGTATACCCAAAAAGGTCGACAAGATAATATCAAGGTCGACAAGATAATATCAAGGGCGAAGCAAGATGGCAAAGACCAAGCAGGTCGAGAGAGATATCCAATGGCAGTAAAGATTGTTACCAATCAAGAGCGCGAGCAAGACGTGGGAGTTTGAAAAGTAGTGTCACACGAACCCTCAACATGAGTGGTCCAAGTAACTATCGACGATTACATTTTAGCTTTTATTTAAGAAAATTGTTATGTTAATTTTAGAGGTTGCATTTTGTAACATTGTAAAAGAGCACTCAAAGTACCAGCGCATAGAGAAACAAGTCAGTTCTGAGAAATGTATGATTGCTTCCATCTGTAAATTCATGCATTTTCATATTTATAAATCTTGTTTATCTTTCCGATTTTAGCAATTTATTTGTCCTTTATCTGTCTTTTACTTCTTATCTACCTTTTTTGCACTTTGATCATTTCAAACACCAAAACACCTTCAAATTTAACATGAAAGTTTAGGACTCTTGTAATAGGTCATGTAAGTAACATTTAATTAAGAGGTTAGAGATATTTGCGAGAAACCCCATGAACACTCAACAATTGTCATTCTAGTAGCTTTTCTCTCCGCAGATTCTTTCTCAACGACCTCTCTCTCTGTCAATAGACTTCTGAGCTTCTATAATCTGATACCTCTCTTATGCTTCCTTGACAAAATTATATTTGATTTGGACATAGAGATTCTTGATTCTAAGAAACTCAACATCCATCCACATGTTAATCTGATTCCAACTAGCATTAAAGCAAAAATGATCTTTGCTAGTTCTAGACTCATCATTGATCTTCTTCACTCTCCTGACTGTATTGTCCTTGAAATTAGAAACTACTTCATTAAGGTTAGGGCTATGAGTTTGAAGGTCATAGGTATGACTATTATGATTGGTTTCTTCATCAAAGTCAACTTTATCAAAAATGGTCTCGTCAGAGTCTAAGGAATTATTAGTTATATTGTGGTCATTGTTCAGGTTAGGTGACACAGGATCAGAGTGTTCAGAGGTGTTGGTGAAGTTCTGGAATGCCAGAGTGGTGATGGTTGTATATATGAAGAAATTGGGTGAAAGTTGGCTGTTTCAAGTTGGTAGAAGTTGTGGAGTAATAACTTCAGAAGTTGGTAAAGGTGTGAGGATGGATAAAGGATGTTCAGTGGGGAATGTTGATGGTTATAATTTGAAAATAAATGTATTTGGATTGGATGTGGAAGTGGTTTTTGAGGAAGATGATAAGGAAAAATAAAGTAGCGATTAAAAGGGTTCAAATGTGAAAATGGTTGTGGGGATGAAGGTTTCTGAAATGGTGTTGTTTGGAAGATGGTAGTTGAGGTGGTCTCTTTCTTGAACCATCGACTCTGATATGATACCATTATTGAGTCATCAAAATGAGCATCCATATTAGGTCAAGAGCATTACACAAGTGAGAGACACGTTTCATCCAAAATCTTAAGGTGATAGGTGCATGGGTCCTTTCACTTATAAAGCGTTCAACATCCATTTTTCTAAGCAACGTGGAACTTCCAACTCACGCTTGTACACAATAATTTTCTCCTCAAGTGTGAGTTCATCCACTATGCTCCCTCTCAAGCGAAAACTCTTTCATTCATATACACTTGTACCTCCATTGCGGACACTACAACATGACACGCTGCCTGACCACCACATTATTAGGAAGGCTTTCGATACAAGGAGTTGGTCCCTTAATTGAACCACCGACTCTATTACCACAATTGGACCATCATGAGAAGCATCCACATTGGATCAAGAGAAATACACAAGTGAAAGAGACACCTCATATTCATTCTATTATCTTAAATTTTTGGGTGAGTATGTGATGTGTCTCTCACAAAGGTGTGTTGCTCATAAAAAGAAAATCTCTAAATGAAAAATTATCCCTTGTGTTTACACCCTGAATAGCATTAACAGTTGTGTTAGAGCTGATGGTTCGAGTAAGAAACTAATTCCTTGTATCGAAAGTCTGAAAGATAACATGGTAGTCATACGACGTGCCCTATTATAAGGCCCGCGACGACGGTACAAGTGTATATGGATGAAATCGTTTATGTTTAAGGGGGAGCATAATGGATGAAATCATACTTGAGGGAGAGATTATTGTGTTCATGTGTGAGTTGAAAGTCTCACATTGCTTAAAAAAGTGTAGGTTGAACATTTTATACGTGAAACAACTTATACATTTCATCTTATAAGATTTTGAATGAATATGTGATATGTTTTTCACTTGTGTTACTTTTGATCAATGTGGACGCTCCACTTGATGATCCAACAAAATACTTCATTAGAATAGATTTACCTACTCCAAAACAAAACCTCACACCGTAAAAATACTTTAAAATCTATTTTATAACATTTGAACTCATATTTATTCACAACAATAATAACAATATTATTAGACCAAATACATTTATCATAATAGAAACAATGAGTTACGGGCCTCCCTCACAACCAAATGAGTAATTATACTAATATGTTTTCATTTGTTCTAATTATACTAAACCCTCATCGATAAATAATTATACTATATGTTTTAATATTTTTCTATTTATAATTTCTTGAAGTGACACCAACGTTTGTTTTGATTTAACAATCTACGTGTAGAAATTTGAACAACATATATTTTCATTATAATAACCCAACATTTTGTCTCTTAACTAGTGGCGTGCATATCTATGCTCACATCTTTCTTTCTTCTTTTTTATTTTTTATTTTTTTTTTATTCTTTCCAAAAAATTGTCCTACAACAGGTAATAAATCATTCATCAACAGCCCACTAATTTCTTTTACTAAAAAAAAACGATATTATTGACCGACTAATGTGACAACCAAACTTAAGGAATGAGGAATCAAAGTATACAAGTCAAATCTATGATAAGATTAAATATGGTTATTTTCAAAGGACTTGATTAAGAGGCTGTTTATATTTCTATCTCATGTTAGTTTCAGAGTATCTTGTGTGATAGAGATTCCTTTGTGTGGTTCATTTCATAATTTTTGATACCAACCAATGAACATAGTCTTAATGATAGAAATCATTTTAGCTTAACATTATTCTCACTATTAGTATAATTAATTTGAATTGAATATCATAGAATGATTTCCTTATCGCCACTTATCTATGTTTTGAGTACTTAAAGGTTTGCCAGTACTATGTACAATTATATTAGAAGAATATGCCTTGCTACTATGTGGCTTTAAAATTGTTTCTAAGTATTGCACAACATATTTTCAACGTACCTATATTTTAGATGTTTGTTAGTAAAATAATTTTGTAACAAAATAAAATAAATTGAATGAATATGAGATAAAATTCTTTGATAAAATCCTTTTTTTTATTGCAAGTCGTATTAATTTTTTTTGTTGTCTTAGGTAATGTCATTAGTAGCAAAAATTTAAACATTTTGAAAGAATGTTTATTGATGTTAATATTTTAAAATATTTTACTACAAGTATCACCCGATTAGATGATACAATCCATAGTTTATATGATTTATGTACATGGATTATGTATAAAATTTCATGATATATAGCATAATGGTTGAAATAGTTAGAAATAGTTATAATGTTTTAGGTTTGAATTTTGTTGGGAGCTGTAATATCCTGTTTCTCGTATTTTTATTTTAATTGAATTAAAAATAATTTTTATTTGATTAGTTGTATGTTTGTGTATTTTATTTGATTAGTTGTATGTTTGTGTATTTTGTGCATAGAAATTATTAGAATTTAATTATAATTTATGGTTAATTTTAAGTAATCATGATAAATAGAAAATAAAAGTTTAAGTAGAATTGGGTGGAAAACATAATCTGTGAGAAAATAAGAGAAGCGGTGATAATTAGAAGTAATTTAGGACGAAAGTGCGATTATAAAAGATTAAATTAGGTCTTTTTTTAATATAAAGAATTAGTGGATCTTGTTTGAGTCAATACGTATAATTGAGCAATTAGAAGAAATAAGCGTTTTTGTGAGAAAGTGCAAAATAAGGGTTGAAAGGAGAAGAAGTCATTGTTAGAGCTTATTGTTGTTATAAAATTAAGATAGGGGAGGGAATTACTCATATTGTGTGTGCGCGTGCATGCGCGCGTGTGTGTATATTGTTAGATGATAACTATGATGACAAATGTAAAGACAACGATAAAGGCATCTATAAGGTCAACCATAAAAGACAACTGGTGATAAGTCAATCATAACACTTTAACAGCTAAAGATAAAATCCTAAGTAATATGATTTAATGAATTTGACCATTAGAAGAAGGCAAACAAAGTGCATCTATCTAAAGCCTAAAGTGACTTAAAGCAGTGTCAACATATTAGATAATATTTGGCAAAAAGCTTGTAGAATGTGGTAATCTCCTAGGTTAGTAAGTGAGTGACCTTTTGTAAAAGTGAAGGGATTTTCCGTAAAAGTGTATGGTTATAAGTACACGCATACACAAAAACCTTTTTTTTTTTTAAATATCTTATTCAAGAGATTTTTTTTCTTCTCAAAAGTGTCTTAAAGTTGTGCCATATGACTTAGGAGCAGTGGAAATAACTAAAGGGAAATATTTGATCAATATAATTGGTTAGGCCTTTTCGCTAATCGATTAGAAAAGTTCAAACTTAAGCCCCCAAGTTATTTAGACAACACCTCAATGATGTGCAACGACTAAATATCTCTTATTTCATTTTAGAATGACCACTAATGACTATTTTTCATAATCTAATCAATTAGGCCAAAGTGCTAATCGATTCCTCTTGCTTGTAAATAGATGCCTCATTTCTCCTTTCAAATGATCTAAAAACGTGTTCATGACACTTTCCTCTCTCTCTCTCTCTCTAAAGTTTTATTTAACGTTCATTCACTAGATGTGATAGGAAAATCCTTTTGTGAGAAAAGTTCTTTGTAAGTGAGGATATCAATGTAATTTTGGAAGGATAAAATTGTAAAATTCACCAAGGAAATATTGTTTATACACCTTGTTGAATACAATTCATTTAGGGATATAATATGTGGTTAGAAACTAAAATCGATAAAAGCGTTGGTTAGGGATTGTGTGATCAGTTTCTATATAGGTTGAAGTTATCTAGTTTGAAAATCTTCCATTGGTTATTGGTTAGTCGGTAAAACCAAGATTGGTTGAAGATTAGCCGATATTAAAAATCTTCCTAGGTTTGAGATTAACCCGATTAAAATCTCAAAGGTTATTTAGTTATCCTGTTAAACCAAAATTGAGCTTAGATGTTTTGGAACTTGAAGACTAACCACTACAAGGTCTGTGTTCGTGGAAAGGAGACTAACCGCTTTAACCCATAGTTGATAAGGGAGAATGGCCACTTCACTCTCAGCAACTTATTGGACAAAAGATGCAGACGTACATATTTATCGTCTTGTATCCTTTGGTTGAAGGTTGAACACCATTTCTTTGTATAAGGGAGGGTGCATGAGTATTTCCTACTAAAAGCTCTCCCAAAAATTACTGGAAACTCTATATACCAATTCTTGGGGAGAGAAGTGAGTCCTTTAGTTTTGATTGAACCTCTATAATTCTCCGTGTCTTTCTTCTTCCTTTAAACTTTCTTTATGCAATTTATTTTCCGTTGCTTATTATTTGAAAATGATTTTAAAACTCCGATTTAAGTTAATTTGGCAAAAAGTTTTTAAAATTTCATTTTTTTCAAACCACACAATTCACCTCCCTCTTGTGTATGAAGTCTCAAGTCCAACAAGTGGCATCAGAGTCTAAATATCGTTTAAAGGACTAATCATCTCCAGAGAAAGATGACTTTCTACACAAGTTCTATTGTTAACTCTCCACCACCTTTTTGAAAAATACAATTTTTATTTTTGGTAAATTAAATATTAATTTTTTTTAGAAAACAATAGTTAATGTTCTGGTTTTGTTCGTGGTAAAAAGTGAAGAACGAGGGAATCAAATCGAAATTGGAATCTCCGACTCAAAACAATTTAACTTTGATTTTTTCTAAAAGATGTCGCGAGCACCAAGCTTTATTGTTTCCAAAAAAATAAGGAAAATGGGAAAGCTAAAATACCCTAAAAAATATATGCAATACGATTAGCGTGAAACTAAATACAAAGCATGAGGGAGTAGAGATTCTTAAGTTTGAGGGTTAGGTTATACAAAGGGAAGGTATTAGCACCCTATGCATCTATAGTACTCTATAAGACCTTTTGTGCGTTTGTGTTTTATTTGCTATGCTATTTTTGGAAAGTTTCTCCTTTAGAGATTTAAGAAAGGTAGGCTAGGTAGGAACCTAAGTTTTTTTATTATGATTATGCTCACAAAGATCATTGCAATCTTCTGCATACATATCCCTTAGAGGGAATCAGAGCAATTGTAGCTCGGGATCTAAGGGAAACTAAGGTTTGAGTTGGTTTGAGGGAGAAATAAGTATGATCGCCAATGGTGAGACCTTGTGCCTACGTATTCTCAAAAGGAGGTTGAGAAAGTCAGAGAAATCGTATTTCCCACTTATGTGCTAGTGGAAGCAAAGATTTTAAGAGACAACAACAAGTGTCATCTTAATGAAAAATATATCTAATCTATTTCATCACATACATTTTGAAAATTGAATGTTTGAATATTTCATTGTAAGAAATGTGTGTTTAACTTGAGTGTACAAGTATACCGCTTATAGTTCTTAGAATGAGAAGATGTTTTGAAAAAATGTTGAATCTTTCATTGTAAGCATTGGGCATTTTGCTTGAGTGTACAAGCGTTGCCACTTACAATTAGGAAAGATGTTTTGTTTGTTTGTTTGAAAAAAGTGTTCGATTTGAAAAATGTTTAATTTGAATGTGATGTTATAGATGAGATACTTCTTCCACATAGATGATTCATGTCTTATCTCTGAGGAGAAATGTTTTGTTATTGTTTAGGGGATGCTTTTAAGAAGCCCGTGGATACTTGTATTGTAAGCCCAAAAGGAGGCTATCCGAGGAACATCGAGGGTCCTTATATTGTGAGTCCAAGAGGAGTATTTCCAAGGGACATCGAGGGTCCTTGTATGAAGCCCAAGAGGAGGCTATATGGTATGGTTGGCTTGGTTTTAAAAGTGATTTCACCGGGAAACCATACTCTTTGGGTTCTATCCTAGATAAGGAGATTCTTTGTACGAAGCCCAATAGGAGGCTAACTCAACAAGGGAGTTCTTTTGTACAAAGCCCAAGAGGAGGCTAACTCAATGAAGGAGTTATTTTGTACAAGCCTAAGAGGAGGCTATGGTGAACCTAGTTGTTATACTAGTTGTAATGACATAAATGAACAAGTATATATATGACAAAGTGTGTGTGTGCATTCATAAGAGTTTATGAAGGAAATATATAAACAAGTGTATAAAACAAGCAAATAAAGCTAATGATACTTGGATATATACAAAGGAGTGAGACTTACACCTTAAGAGAGGCCAACTGGAATAAGATCAGTTTCACCAAGAATAATGCTCCTCTTAATACTAGTGGAATTAGTGTATAATCATGCAGATAAAACTAGCGAACGAAGCTAGTTATACTTGAATATGTAAAAAGATTGAATATGTACAAGGAATTAAATATGTACAAAAAGGTGGATATGTACAAGGAATTAAATATGTACATAGGGGGTTGGGACTTACACCGTAAGGGAGGCCCATGATCAATTTGATTTTGAGTTCGAAAAATTTTCGAGGAAGAAACCTAGTTCGGTTTGTATTTTCAAGGAATAAATCAAATTGATCATGAAAAAGAGGTGTGTAAGTTAATTAAAACATCTTGAATATTTTGAAAAGACTTGGAGGGTGAAAGTTTATTCACATGAGTGTTTGAAAAAGATTAAGTTAAGAAAAATCAAGAAGAAAATATTTTTGAAAGTACTTTAAAATACTTAAAAAGTCTTACTTTTAACCTAATAAAAATATATCAAAAGAAAATACTTTTTTGGATTTTTTTGACATAATCATAAAATAAATGTATTAAATGACAAGTGTGCAAAAAATCATCTCAGAGTGAGAAGTTTTGATTGGTTTTTGAAAATGTTGAAGTTTGTTAAAAATATGAAAAAAAACAAGTGATAAAAAATTGGTTTTGTGTTAAAGGGGTTTGAACCCACGCCCTTCAGCCTGCATGTGAAAAGTTTTACCACCAGGCCACTCGCCTATTGTGATAGTATTATGCTTTTTAAAATATATATGTGAAACAAGTTACTGAATGGTTTTGAAAATAGTTTGGAAAATGAGAAAAGGAGTGAAAAAAGGTATGGGGCGAGGGGGATTTGAACCCCAGACCTGAGGCATGGCATGACTTGAGAGGCACGCGTTATACCACTGGAGTGGCTACACATCCGTTTATTTATTTCAATCCAGTTAATTATATTATAAATGAATATCTGAAAATTTGAAAAATGGCGCCATGTTCATCTTCAACCTCAAGCTTGATTCGTAACTTCCTTGTTTCTTGATGAAATTGAAAGATATAAAAATGAAACTTGCTCATTTTTTAACAAGGAACATGATGGTGTCCTTTAATTGCATTTATTTTACGTGTAAGGTGACTGAATTTGAGCAAAAACAAATGAACCCTAATTTAAACAAAGCTTGATGAAATCGTGTAGGTGCATGATTCATGGCAATTGATTGAGGGTTAATGATCAGTATAGGTGCATAAACAAGATGACATATTAATTTTAGATCTGTAATGCATGAATCATAGAATTCTAAGTTTGAGTTACTTACCTCTATGAGAAGAAATCAAATTCCTTGCTAGAGTGTTTCTAGAAGTTGTTTGATGATCTGGACAACTTCATTGGACCTCAAGGAACGTGTTGGAATGCTCAACTTGCTTGGAGATGTCCTGGAACTTGCTACCCAATTTCAACTGTAGCACGATCAGTTTGGTGATGAAGATGATGATTTTGATGTTACAGAGGTGATCTAAGGGTTTTGATCACTTCTATGGGATGTATGGAGGATGATTGAAGTGGAAATTTGGAAAATGCACGAGTGGATTTTGATTTGGCATGTTAAGGCTAAAAATGCACCCTTATGGAGTTCTTTTGAGAAATCTAATTTTTGGTTGTTTTTGTGATGGACGATTGGTTATAACAACTTCCTAATGATGTTTAGAGAGTGTTTGAAGCAGTGAATTGGTTAGAACTTGCAAGGATTGAAAGTTGCAATTCTCACATTTTTGAAACTTTGAAACTTGTAACTTAAGAAAGAATGAGAAAAACAAGCTTGGAGTTGTTTTGGTGTGATTTTAAAATGATGCAAGGACCTCTATTTATAGGCCAAGAAGTTTGGAGATCAAGGCAAGCAAGATTGGAGATTTTTGCAACTTGGTGCTTAAGAGATAAGAAATGAATCTTACATTAAATGCACATGGTTAAAAATGAAACCATGGTTAAAAATCTCAAGTGTTCTTATAATTCTCCAATCATGAACTCAAAATATCTTTGGTACACCTAGGCTTCTATAAGAGAAAGAGATAGGATCATTTGCAAAGTGGCTTGAAAAAATTGTGAAAATGACTTATAATGCAAGTTTTTGGACCTATAATGTCTAATTTCAAAACCCTAGCTCCACACAATATTTTTTCATGTTCTTGGACATTTTGGAAAGCTTGGAACAAGATCTACAACTTTCTTGTTGAATGTTTTTCTGGAATCAAAATGGATCTTGGTGAAAAATGGCCATGAAAATGGTGAAAAGTGATGAAAGCACTTGAAAAAATTTATGTGTTTAGAAAAATCAAGTTTTGACTTTTTGTTGACTTTTTTCCACATTTTTTATTCTTGATGATTGTCATACCCCAAAATTTGCCCTCCTACTTCTCAAGACATTTCATACATCCATGCTCAAGGATTTCACAAAGGTTGGTCAGACAAACCCTCTCCTAGACAGTCAACCCAAACTAGGGTTTGGCTATCCTCAGATCAAGATGGACTTCCAACACCTCCAATGGTCATCATGCCTCCTCATATGCTTCAAAGAATCTCCATGTCAAGTTTCAAGCCTTACAAGTCAAATTTCCTCAGACAATTGCTCAGATGGTTGAAAATCAATTGTATTGGACAAAAAGTCAACTGTGGTCAACATACAGTCAAACTTCATGATTTTTGGTCAACATCCATATTTTGAAGTGATATTTGTAACACCCCAATATTACCCAAAGTTCAATATGAAAAATCAGAGTAATTTGAAAATTTCATAAATTAAATACTGAGGCATCACACCTTCAAAAATAACTCACTTTAAACAATTTGCTTTAAAGTATAAATCTCGGATACATAGCATCGCCGGAAGACATAAATTGATTCATAAAAATAGGATATCTCGTTTATTGAACTTCCTCATCAAAATCATGTTCTTATAAATTATGGTTCTTATTCACAAAAAGGAAACAACAAAAGAACAACAACAAGGACAACATAAACATTCCCCCCGAGTGCTACGTATCAGAGCGACACCGACACGACTAATAGCAGCTATAAACTCCGTCTTCATAACCTGCACGTTACCAATATAAAGGTAACGGCGAAACAAGTAAAGGGTGAGATACTCCAAAACATATAATTAAAGGCATGATAGCATATATATATATATATATATATATAGTTTCGGAATTATAAAGGATATAGATTAATAAGTGTAATTCAGACACCTAATAAAACTTACTTACTTTAATCGTCATACTAATGTGTATAATCTATACTTAATCGCCTTAGCCTCATCGACACAAATCATCACAACAACATGTAAACCTCCGTCACCACAAAATCGTCACAAGCTAATACATCGCTAATTAATACGGCAATCCTAAACCACAACATCAAACAACAACACCAAACAAGGCTAATAACATAGGCAACCTACTAAAATCATCACAAATTGGGTAAAGCCCATCATCGCTTTTGGCATAAAGCACATCATCACAAACATCATCGCATCCTATTTGCATTAAGCATTTCATCAGTTTAAATCATCGTAAAACTCATCATTTATATTCTTCGCCTAGTTATCATGAAACTATCAAGTTATGTTCATTTTATGTTCATCATAAAGATCATCACCAAACAAAACATTATAAATCATCGCAATTTAACATCATTCATCAATTCAACATTCAACGCCAAACAACTCAAACATAGACATAACCGACTCCATGAGACATGACTATGTTATGCATGTGGTACCCGTCGCTTTGTCTATAAATAGGAACACTTGGCATAAAAGCCTCGTCGCTTGGCATAAAAGCCTTGTCGCTTGGCATAAAAGCCCATCGTCGCAAATGCAATGTATGTGACTCGACAATAAACAACACAACACGAAACATCATCATCGCTTATCAAAATTGGCATAAAGCCCACATCGCCATAATTTATCCACATCAAGAATAAATATATCATCGCATCATATTTGCATTATGCAAAACATCACTAATAATTCATCATCGTCAAAATCATGCATTCACAAATCGGAATCATTTATTAACAACATCAATATAATCACCATGTACAAAGACATATATCATCGCATTGCATATTAACAAGTATTCATTAATAAATACACTGTCGCAAACGTTATGTTTATTTACACCGCATCATTATCAATTAATTCACCAAATTCCAAAAACGGAAAAATAGTCAAACACCTATAATCATCGCGAGAGTCATTCCTAATAACCGGTATTAATCATAATCGTTGACATTGAAATCGGATTGTCCATACGTGTCCTAAATCCACTAAAACGAAATCCGATTCAATTTTACCGTAAATTGGCCTATTTCGGGTCATATCGTAAAAACTCGTAATTTCTAAAAACTAACCTCACCACTACGTTCTACTCATCAAACTTAGCTAGTGCGTCAATTTTCGTTGAATTCGGAGCAACTTGCTCCGTCGTCGAATTTACCGAAATCGAAAAATCGGAACATAATCGGGTCCCAAATTTAATCGGATAACTTATGCTCTAGTTATATTTTATTAATACTAACTAGTAGTGTATGGTTTTAATGAAAATTAGACAGAACAGAATCAAACTGCATAATTATGCAGAAAACATAATTATGCAGTAAACAGACAGTTTGCAAAACACAAAACAAAACTACCATGCATGAGAGGGAAAGGACGAACGTCCCATGGTGCTAAGGGCATGGAGGCGCCCGCCAGGGAGGTTGGGACGGCCGCCCCTCCATGTGAGGTGGTCGCCTCCCAGCTAGCACATCTTCATTCCAATTTTTCCCTGCAATTGCAATTTGTACAGTTTCTTTTTTCTTTTTTTTTTTCTGGTTTTCTATTTTACTGCTATGGTTTTCTTCATTCCAAAACTGCCATTTTTAATACTTCTAATTTATGCAAGCTAGCACCAAAACACTCATACTCTATACTCCTAACTCAAACTTTCTAAATCATTTTAACAATCACACAACCCAAAACTCAAGAATCAACCAATCAATTTTCCCCAAATCTAACATATATCATCAAACCCTAACTATAATGAAATGGAAGATCAAACCCCTTACCTCTAGCTTGGATGATCCATGAAGGTTCTACAAAGCTCAACCCCAAGCTTTCTCTCTTGCTCTTCTTCTTCTTCTTCTTCTTCTTCTTTCCAAAACCCTCTCTTTTCTCTCCCAAGTTTCTATTCTTGGTGTGTTTGGAAAAATGGGAAGAAAAACAAAGGAAATGGTTTTTATAATGGTATTTCCTTACTAACTTCCTCTCTATGTTTGCTTGGTGTAGGAAAATGGAAGGAAAAGGGAAAGAAAGTAGCTTATAATGTGTTTCTTACTAGCAACAAGGTTGAAAACCCAATCCTCACTAATTGCTCCTCACACCCTTAACTTAACTATATCATTAATTCAAATAATTAAATAATTTCGGGGAATTAAATATCGGATCCGAATAATATTTTACCGGACCGAACGGAACGTCGCCAAATATATTAATAGATATATTGATTAAATAAATATCGATCGAAAATTCGAAAATATTAATATAATATAATATTAATTAAAACAGGGCGTTACAACTCTCCCCCACTTATAAACTTTTCGTCCTCGAAATTTCAACCAAAACGAACAAATCGGGACATGCCTACGCATTCGTCCACTCAATCCTCGCGTCAATTAAGCAACATACGAAAATACACCAAACCCAAGGGTATCTCCCTAACCACAACGTCCAAACAAGAACAACCATGCCGAGATGCAAAGTCCATACAATGCACTCGACAACCAACTAACACTCAACAACTAAACAAGTCACAGACACACCGGTTCACTCGAGAACTAAACAAACAAGATCGATACTATCCTAACGTCTCAACCATAGGATTAGTCACACACTCAAACCGACACCTCGAAAACGAGTCACCAAAGATAGGAACATAAAGTCCCACAACACAACACCAACACCATCACTAAAACGAAAACCCAAAACTGAAACAATCAGAAAAGGATAAAACCACGTGTGCTACGCAAACACGAAAAGATGCCTTCCTTCACGCATAAGTACGAACTCAAGAATTACACTTGCAGTTACTGTTCTCATTCTAGAAGTCACAAGGTCACATCGTTCTCGTAAAATACCAACGCACAACCCTTGATCAATAACAAGTTACACAAACGTAACAGAACTGCGATACACCACTCATCTTAGGGCATATACAGACGACTTGCGACTATAACTCACTAGCCCAAATCCAACAATCCCTCATACTCGCTAACAATTCAATGCTCGATATCAAACCCATGCTGCGTCACTTTATGCATAAGATGCCAACCATAAAACAACTTGGTTAATTCCTCAACTTCACAATTACTCAAAATGGATATGTTCAAAGCGTACACCCATCAAGACACCTCGCAACATCAACTTCATCAACTCGAATAATCACTCTTTCATTCTTGATTGATCAACGTCCATTGGTCCTCTAAATACATGACATAGTTTGACCTTTTCAAATATTGTCCAAATATCCACTTGTGAAACTTCGACGTATATACTTGACTTCAACGAATTCCTCCCTCATACCAACTCAATTCCCAACATTTGTAATAAGTAATCACCATCGTCGCATCGTCGCAACAATCAATACACAGGTTTCTTATTCGAAACACCTTTCACAACTTTCAACCTTCCGAAGTGGAAATTCAAATCAAAACACTCTCTCAAGAACTCAACCCCTCAACGTCGTCTCATACTCCTGACCTACAACTCAGGTCGGACTTAGAACCATAACATCAATTTCTATGGAACCCAACAAGAACACCGTCGCGACCGACTTCAGTCCCAACTAGAATACTTTCTTTTATAAAACATCAATCATCTTAAGGTACCTGTGGCTACCAACCCGTCACAAAATTCTTTACTGCCAAGACTTATCTTAGTCGTAATCTAATAATCCACCTCGACTATTAGTATCCAACAAAATCCACATCTTAGTAGTGAAATAATCCTTAATAGCCTTCTGGACTTAATCTCAATAATTGTCCCAAAACAAACATGCAACATTCCTCAAAATAACCGATCCCAAATCAGATATTCTGGAGTTACCGCGATATCCACATACTAAACTCAACCACAGACGAAGTCTCTTTATAGATCGCACTCAAACTTGAATTGTCTTCCATAATTCCAATCTCCCCGTCGTTAACATCTGCACCATAAGATTTCAAATGATCACAACAGCATCAACCTCTAACTCACAAGTCCGACAATTTTTTTCCTTATGAAATTCAAATCGTTCCAAGGCAGTAATACACTTTTCCAAATCTATGTCGAAATACATCTTAAGTCCAAAATGAAATATCACAATACACTCCAAGAGGTTCTTCAATACAAAACAAGACCAAATTCGAAGCATTCGCTAAACTTTCCACTGGCTCAAACAAATTCGCTTACCATCGCGAAGTCCAAACAGCGACTCAACCATCTCGAGTCAAAATACTCACGATTAATACCAACTTGTAAAAAGATCTTCCATCAAACTCACAAAGCTAACCATCCAAAACAAAAGAACTTCTAAACTCTGAAATAACCCCTTGAAGTCTTCTACAAGATACAAAATAAATCCTCGCGGAACTGTCCAAAATGTCACCATCTAAGTCGCTTACTTAAGGCACTCACGTCCAACAGTTCGAAAATCTATCTTTAGAATACTTGACATGCACTGGTCTAACTTCACTACTGATAACGCAACGCTCGGATGCTTGCCACAATTCCTTATCTTGATGTGAACCAAATAATATCTATCAACACAAAATAACTCTTACAACTACTCATGAGAGTACTGTCCGAACATTCCAAAATCATACCTGACGCATTAGTCACACTATAGACATCAACAAATACTCGCCAGGACCATACACTATCTTGAAAAGCATTGTCTAAACATCTTCAGCTCTCTCACTAACCCGTAGACAGCCAGACATCGCATCTATCTTACTAACACTTAAACTCCAAATAACTGCTTCACTTAAATATCAATCCCCAAAAGCAGGCACTCGTCCTCAACATCCATTCGTTCCTTGACTATAAACGACACACCAACTCGGGTAACCTTTTGCTCTTCTCGAACAACACAACTGGCGCACTCCACGGCGAACCACTCAAACAAACAAACTCTACTAAAACCAATCTTCAAGTTGACTCTTCAACTCTAACTCAGAACAAAACATCCCTTAAGGATACTTTGAATCACAACTAATTCTAAAAACTCAATCCATCAAAACTTCACCTCGCACTACGGCGGTAATTCACTCACATCTCCACAAAAGGCTTCAGAAGAATCACAACAAGAAGCTCGCTTGCCCAAAATCTTGTTCCTCACCAAAATCCAAATTCGTCCACAACTCAAGTAACCATGCACCACATTGAGCCAACACATCTGCTTCATACACTATTAAGCTGGAAAGACAAATCTATCCCAACAAACATAACTCCCGACTACTACCAACAAGAGATTAAGGATGATCAGTCCCTCAATTTGTTAATAGACAGTCGACAATCATGATGGTGACATAAACCATCTCTACCAAACTACAACAGTGTCTTCAAACTTACACTTCAAGTTACCAAAGCATAACCCTGCTTGAAGCTCCAACTCCAAGCCACAAGCGCCACCAAGAAGTAAAACTTCTCCACCACTTGTTTCAACTCATCTCTGCAGACAAATAATTGGAAACAAACAAGTACCGACAGTGTTTCACACACAGGTCGCATACAACAGGGTTTAAACACATTAACAACCTGGCCGACAGACCGACCTGCTCTGATACCACTAATGTAATACCCCAATATTACCCAAAGTTTAATATGCAAAATCAGAGTAAGTTGAAAATTTCATAAATTAAATACTGAGGCATCACACCTTCAAAAATAACTCACTTTAAACAATTTGCTTTAAAGTATAAATCTCGGATACATAGCATCGCCGGAAGACATAAATTGATTCATAAAAATAGGATATCTCGTTTATTGAACTTCCTCATCAAAATCATGTTCTTATAAATTATGGTTCTTATTCACAAAAAGGAAACAACAAAAGAACAACAACAAGAACAACATAAACATTCCCCCCGAGTGTTACGATCGGCGACAAACCACACTAACGACTATAAACTCCGTCTTCATAACCTGCACGTTACCAATATAAAGGTAACGGCGAAACAAGTAAAGGGTGAGATACTCTAAAACATATAATTAAAGGCATGATAACATATATATATATATAGTTTCGGAATTATAAAGGATATAGATTAATAAGTGTAATTCCAACACCTAATAAAACTTACTTACTTTAATCGTCATACTAATGTGTATAATCTATACTTAATCTCCTTAGCCTCATCGGCACAAATCATCACAACAACACGTAAACCTCCGTCACCACGAAATCGTCACAAGCTAATACATCGCTAATTAATACGGCAATCCTAAACCACAACATCAAACAACAACACCAAACGAGGCTAATAACATAGGCAACCTACTAAATTCATCACAAATTAGGTAAAGCCCATCATCGCTTTTGGCATAAAGCCCATCATCACAAACATCATCGCATCCTATTTGCATTAAGCATTTCATCAGTTTAAATCATCGCAAAACTCATCATTTATATTCCTCGCCTAGTTATCATGAAACTATCAAGTTATGTTCATTTTATGTTCATCATAAAGATCATCACCAAACAAAACATCATAAATCATCGCAATTCAACATCATTCATCAATTCAACATTCAACGCCAAACAACTCAAACATAGACATAACCGACTCCATGAGACACGACTATGTTATGCATGTGGTACCCGTCGCTTTGTCCATAAATAGGAACACTTGGCATAAAAGCCTCGTCGCTTGGCATAAAAGCCCATCGTCGCAAATGCAATGTATGTGACTCGACAATAAACAACACAACATGAAACATCATCATCACTTATCAAAATTGGCATAAAGCCCACATCGCCATAATTTATCCACATCAAGAATAAATATATCATCGCATCATATTTGCATTATGCAAAACATCACTAATAATTCATCATCGTCAAAATCATGCATTCACAAATCGGAAGCATTTATTAACAACATCAATATAATCACCATGTACAAAGAGATATATCATCTCATTGCATATTAACAAGTATTCATTAATAAATACACCGTCGCAAACGTTATGTTTATTTACACCGCATCATTATCAATTAATTCACCAAATTCCAAAAACGGAAAAATAGTCAAACACCTTTAATCATCGCAAGAGTCATTCCTAATAACCGGTATTAATCATAATCGTCGACATTGAAATCAGATTGTTCATACGTGTCCTAAATCCACTAAAACGAAATCCGATTCAATTTTACCGTAAATTGGCCTATTTCGGGTCATATCGTAAAAACTCGTAATTTCTAAAAACTAACCTCACCACTACGTTCTACTCGTCAAGCTTAGCTAGCGCGTCAATTTTCGTTGAATTCGGAGCAACTTGCTCCGTCGTCGAATTTACCGAAATCGGAAAATCGGAACATAATCGGGTCCCAAATTTAATCGGCTAACTTATGCTATAGTTTTCTATTTTACTGCTATGGTTTTCTTCATTCCAAAACTTCCATTTTTAATACTTCTAATTTATGCAAGCTAGCACCAAAACACTCATACTCTATACTCCTAACTCAAAATTTCTAAATCATTTCAACAATCACACAACCCAAAACTCAAGAATCAACCTATCAATTTCCCCCAAATCTAACATATATCATCAAACTCTAACTATAATAAAATGGAAGATCAAACCCCTTACCTCTAGCTTGGATGATCCATGAAGGTTCTACAAAGCTCAACCCCAAGCTTCCTCTCTTGCTCTCTTGCTCTTCTTCTTCCTCTTCTTCTTCTTCTTCTTCTTTCCAAAACCCTCTCTTTTCTCTCCCAAGTTTCTATTCTTGGTGTGTTTGGAAAAATGGGAAGAAAAACAAAGGAAATGGTTTTTATAATGGTATTTCCTTACTAACTTCCTCTCTATGTTTGCTTGGTGTAGGAAAATGGAAGGAAAAGGGAAAGAAAGTAGTTTATAATGTGTTTCTTACTAGCAACAAGAGTGAAAACCCAATCCTCACTAATTGCTCCTCACACCCTTAACTTAACTATATCATTAATTCAAATAATTAAATAATTTCGGGGAATTAAATATCGGATCCGAATAATATTTTACCGGACCGAACGGAACGTCGCCAAATATATTAATAGATATATTGATTAATATAAATATCGATCGGAAATTCGAAAATATTAATATAATATAATATTAATTAAAACAGGGTGTTACAATATTCATCATTTGATCAAGGGTTGATCATGATTTATTAAGAAAACTCAAGATTTGATCAAAAGTCAAACTTTCCAAATTAGGGTTTTCTAAGGAAAAGTCAACTGAACTTTGACTGGGCATAACTTTCTCATACTTTATCAGAATGTTTTCCACCACCCCTCATTTTGAAGAGAATTCAATTATCTACAACTTCATGTCTCACAAGCATGGTCAAAAAATGCTTCATTTTGAAGATATGGATCAAAACATTACAGGTCCTTTTCAAAGTCAATAAAAGTCAACTTTTTGTATTGAAGTGATATTGAGCATGGAAACTCCAATTGAGATGAAACCAAAGAGGTTGATTAGAGGACATCTAGAGATTTCTAAAAAGCCCAAGAACACTCAAAAATGTTAAAAATTGAGCAAGATACACCTTGTACAAGTTGGGAATTTTCGAAGAATTGCACAAAGAGAAATACTTGTCAAAATCCAAAATTTTGCAAATGGGCCTAACTTTTCTTGGTTCAAACTTGTTCCTCAGCTAATTTGGAACCTCCAAGCCCAAGGCCACAAATTTTATCTTTATTTTTCTATTTAATTTGGATTTTAATCATTTAAAATCCAATTAAATTAAAATAAAAGGTAGAAAATCAAAATTAAATGCAAATTGGATTTTTCTCTCATTCTTGAGGTCCAAGCAACTCATAAAAGCTGGCAATTTCGAAATTAACATTGATTGACAAGAGAATTGATGAAAATTGGATCAAAAAGGAAAGATTTGGTTTCATACCAAATCAATTTTTTTTACATTGATTGATTCATTATTTGCTCTTGATTTCTGACCTAGATCCATCTACTATATATACACAATGCCTACACATGAAAAAAGAACAGAAAAATTGCCTCAAAGAACCCTATTCATACTCAAAAAACCGTGTTCTTCAAGCAAGTGGCAGCCCTAGTTTCAACCGATTCCAAGCATCCCATTGCATTCCTAGAGGTCTCTTGAATCGATCCAGACCCTTACAAATCACAAAATCATCAAGAATTGTGAAATCACGATTTCGGTTTGTCCAACTTTTTTCAAATTCGATTTTTATCATTCATGCATAATTAACTTGTTTTGATTGTTTGTTCATGCTTAGAATCGTGTTTGCAAGCTATCTGGGTGGTTTAATTGCATTTTAGGTACTGGAATCACAAGATGCCATAACTAGGGTTTCCTGCTTCGTTTTGGGGCTTCCCAAAATACGTAAAATTGGACGAAACCAGTACCACCATCATGTTTAGAATGATGTTTGCAATCGATTCATGTATTCATAACTAATTTATATTGCGTGTATGAGATTTTGGAAAATTGCAGGGGCCTTAGCGTCGAACTAAGCCGACGCTAACTGTTTGAAAATTCAAACGAAGAAGATGAAGATCTTCGCACGTGATTTGGATTCCCAGGGAGCGAATTCGTTTAAAACGTTTTTGTTTCAATATCATAACACGTATACACTCCAGCTCAGTTGGTCAAGGCAGCGCGTGTGTGAAGCTATGGTCCCTGGTTCGATCCCTGGCCATGACAAATATTTTTTATCACTTTGAAAACTAACACTTTTCTTATATTTTCTTTTAATATTTTCATGTTATTTTAATTTATCTTTAAATATTTTTCTCATGCATCTAAAAAACACCAAAAAATATTTTCCTTTTGCATTTTAATCAGAAAAATGTTTATTTAATTTTTGACATTAAAATTAATATTTTTGCATGCATATTTTAATTAATTGTTAATTAACCATTAAATTGACTTTTAATTGTTTTGAATTATCGAAATCGATTCAGAAAAATACCAAAAACTTATCTTATCATCTTATTGTCATTACTAACCTAAAACTTTTTTCCTCATTCAAAAATCATATTTTTACTAACATTTTTTCTCTTATGCAATTCTCTCGTATTTTCCGATTATGTATCTGTTTACAGGTTGTAACGTTTCGGACGATTTTTCTTGCTTTTTCTTTTCAATATTATGTAACTGCCTATGGGATGTAATAGTTTAATTAGGACTTTTACTTTCCGCACTCTTATTATGTAACTGCCCCAAAGCTATGTAATAGCGTAGGACTTTATTTTTCCGCACTTTACTTTCCGCAATTTATTTTCTGCACCCTATAAACTGCTAGTAATTAGGCGTGTATGGCAAGATAAAAATTGGACATAAATCACTCATAATTTCAAGATAACATATATCTGAATTTAACACACTCTATCACACATGCACCCCTTAGGGTATTTCTCTCTTGTTGCCTTTCGATTAAAATGGTCAAGTCCCTCGAACGTAGAGGTATCCTAGCACCGTTGCCTACAAATATATCATCATAGTCCCTTAGATACAAAGATCATAGACCCACGATGTCGCCTACGAATACATGATCTCGTCCCTCGATTGTTGCCTACGAAAAGTGATGATCGTCTCTTCGAATGTGCTAGGATACTTCCTACAAGTTGCCTTCTATGACCATCCGATGTCCCTTCGAATGTCCCGCTTACATCCAACGAATATGATTATCTACCAACTAATGGTATGGATAGCACTATTCTAAAAGAACGTAAAACAACACGAAAACGACCATTCTGAGTAGGTAATAAGACTTTTAGTTGCTTGCTCAAACAAAATACTTTTCACACCACACACTTTTGTCAAAGTTCAAACTCTTTTCAAAAACGAAACATTTCCGAACACTTTGTATACATTCCTACATGAATAATTACAAAGTCAAAGCAAAATGCCTTTTCAAAACATTTTTGTCAAACACACAAAAAGCAATTTTTAAAAGTGAGCTGAAAGCAACTAAGAGCCCGTAGATAACTACGGATGGAAAAGGGTGCTAATACCTTCCCTTTTCATAACCTTCTCCCTTACTCAGAATCTAACGAAGGTCTTTTCCTGTTCTTTTCACCTTCCCTTAATTGGATAAAAGAAAAGTCGGTGGCGACTCTTGCTATCCGCAACATTTTTGCGATCAAAAGCAAAACAAATTCTCAAAGTCAGTTCACTGTATTACAATGATCAGGATGGATAATACGAAATGCTTTGATGATTGAAAAATTTGAATTTCAAAAGTTGACCAAAAAGTCAATGTTTGACTGATATGGACAATTGACTTTTTGTCAGATGGTTCATAATTTTACTGTTAATCAACCACGACATTAGAGATGTTTTTGATCAAGAAATTAGGTCAAGATATTGCATTAGAAATCTTGAGATCATTCTCAAAGCAATTAGGTCATTCATTGAGCAAAAAGTCAATGATGTACCATCCTCGATTAAAACCCTAATTTGGTCGATCCAAGATTGATTTGGAGGAAATGATTGGAATTTGAAGATTAAATGTTGTTGATTGATGAATATAGATCACTAGAGGTGAGTAGAAACTCAAACCCTAATTTATCACATCTTGCACTGATGAACTTTTTTGATTCAAAACCCTAATTTGACTCAAGAATCAAACACACCAGCTATCTTGTTTTGAAATCTGTCAGTGATGCAATGATGCATATGTAGATGATATGAGATGGTATCTTAGGTCAAAAATTAGGGTATGACAGGTTTACCTTACTCATAAAACTAATGATGAATTAGTTAAAAAAACCTTTTTCCTTTTGGACCTTAGAATAAAAGAGAAAGATAGATATGGACTATTATATCCAAAAAATTTCCCTCCTATTTTTCAAGTCAATATACATATCCATACTCAAGAGTTCTTCAAGGGTTGACCAGATGAACCATTTCCTAAGCAATCAACCCACAACTAGGGTTTTGATTCTCTTAAGTCAAAAATGGTTTCTATTGCCTCAAGTGAGCATCATGCCTCCTCACATGTCTCAAGGCATCACCATGTTAAGTTTCAAGCCTCACAGCTCAAGTTTGCTCAGTCAATTGCTCAAATGATTGAAAATCAGTTGTATTGAACAAAAAGTCAACTATGATCAACATACAGTCAAACTTCGTCATTTTTTGTCAACATAAATATTTTGAAGTCACATTCATAATTTGATCAAGGGTTGATCATGATTCATCAAAAAGTCAAATAATTGATCAAAAGTCAAAGTTTCTAAACTAGGGTTTTTTTAAATAAAAAGTCAACATAACTTTGATCAAGCATAACTGCCACATACTTCATCAATTTTTTTTCAACCAAAGCTCATTTTGAAGGGAATTCAATTCTCTACAACTTTTTGTTTCACAAGCTTTGCCCAAAAATGCTTCATTTGAGAGTTATGGGTCAAGACATTATAAGTCCTCATAAAAGTCAAGAAAAGTCATCTTTTTCCAAAGAGGTGTACATGAGCACGGAAGCTTCAATGAAGATGATACCAAAAGGAGCATTTAGAGAACATCTTAATATTTCTAAAAAAAATCTAAGAACACTCTCAAATGATAAAAATTGAGCAAGTTATGACTTGGGCAAAATTGGAAATTTTAAAGAAATACATGAAGAAAATATTGACCAAACTTGAAAATTTTCCAAATGGGCCTATATTTCTTTGGTTCAAACTTGTTTCTAACGTTGCCAAGAACCTCTAAGCCCAGCCACACGCCCTTTTGTTATTTATTTTATTTTACTTTTGAATTAAATCATTAAAACTTAAATTTAATTAAAATAAAATACAAAAATTAAATAAAATAAGTGCAAGGCTGTAAATTCAAATTGCTTGAGGTCCAAGATACTCATGGCAAGCTGGAAATTTTGAAATATCTTTGATTCGCATGAGATTGGTGCAAGATTGAAGAAAAAATCAAGTTTTAATGCAAATTGGAAATCAAATATTTTTCTCATGAATGCAAGATATTCTCTACACAATTGTTGACCTAAATCCTTCTACTATATATACACAAGTATTCCAGATGCTGAGGATGGATTTTTGAAGCCTCAAGAACCCTATACAAAGTTTGAAAAACTGTGGAAAAGAAGTAACTTGTAGCCAAGGTTTTAGCTCGATTCATACCAAACAAAGCCTCAAACTACGTTCCTTGGTCTTCTCTGAAGCATTACAGATCATTACAAGGTATCAAAATACCCTGAAACACGTTATAGCATATCACGGTTTGCACCTCTTTAATCAAAATCAAATTTCTGAATTTATGCATCATAAACATGTTTCGATTGTATATTCTTGTTTGGAATGATGTTTGCAAGCTTTCTGGGCAGTTTAATTTGAGTTTAAGTGCAGGAATCATAAGACACCATTGTTAGGGTTTTTGAGCTCCGATTTGGGGAAACATGGTTACAGGTAAAATTTGGACCAAATCGAGGGCACCATCACACTCAGAACAAAGTTTCCGATCGAACCATGGTCTCACCATTAATTTATATTGCGTGTTCTTGATTTTGGAAATTTACAGGTGCTATAGTGACGGTCCGTCACTATAGGTTTTAACAACGAAATGTCCGTAGGTAAAAGTCCCAGAATTTCAAATCGGGGACGATGACCGCCTTCACGCGCGTTTTGTTCTTTTTTTCAAAATTTCAATTTAATTAATTTCGTATATTATATTTTGTCTATGTTTCAATAACAGCTAGCACATGTAGCACAAGTGGCAAGGGAGGCACGCTCATAACCCCTATGTCCTGGGTTTGAAACCCAGGGGCTGCACTTAATTTTTACCATTTTACAAACTGACCTATTTTCTCTTATTTTTCTTATTTTTCTTATTTTTGTCTAATTTCTTTTCTTATTTTCTTTTTCTTTTAAAATATTTGTTAACCTTAATAAAAAATCACAATATTTTCTTTTTAGATTTAGGGTAATAAAATCTTTATTTAATTTTTGACGTAAAAACTTTTATTTTTTCCTTTATTTTTAATTAATTGTTTAACTAACCTTTAAATTAAACTTTAATTATTTTTCTTAATCAAAATCAATTCCAAAAAATATTTTCCTGTAATAAGTAGGGTTTAGAAGATTTTCATAATTATTAAAACATTTTTCTCGTTATTTATTTATTGTTTTTGCATTTAAATTCTAGAAATCGATGTATAGGTCGCAAGGATATTTTTGTAATAACGTAGATTTAATTTCTCGCATTTTACTTTCTGCACCTCTTATTTTGTATCTTCCCCAAAGCCATGTAATAGCGTAGGACTTTACTTTTTCGCACTTTTAATTTCCGTACCTCTTATAAACTGTCTATATACACTACTTAGATGTATGGCTAATAGGATTGTATGGAAAGATTGAAATCAACCGTTAGATAACTCTAAATTCAAAGATAACATGTCTAAACAGAATCACTTTTCACACTTGCGCCCCCCTTAGGGTATCCTCTGTTGTTGCGTTTCAAATAACAATGGTCATATCACTCGAACGTAGGGGTACCATTAGCAAAGACAATTACGAATAACATCATCATAGTGCCTTCGATATAAAGATCATAGTCCCTCGATGACCCTCGATGTTGCCTACGAATATATGATCTCATCCCTCGGTTGTTGCCTACGAATAAGCGATGATCGTCTCTACGAATTCGCTAAGGTATCCTTACATGTTGCCTTCAATGACCATACGATGACCCTATGCTCGTCCCTTCACATCCAACGAATAGAGTTACCTACCAACTAATAGTATGGATATCACTATCCTAAAGGAGAAGGAAAATAACAAGAACGACCCTTCCTAAGTAGGTAATAAAGACTTTTAATTTTCAAAAATACTTTTCACACCTCACGCTTATTTTCAAAATTACTTTTCAAAAAAACACTTTGTATACATTCCAACGAGAATCATTACAAAGCTTTACATTTTCAAAGAAACATTTTCAAACACTTCGTATACATTCTTGAGGACTGATACAAGAATCATTATGAAGTCAAAGAAAAATACTTTTCAAAACACACACACAGAAAGCAACTTTTCAAAAGTGAGCTAAGAAATTAAGAGCGCGTAGATAACTACGGATGGAAAGAGTTCTAACACCTTCCCTTTTCATAATTACCTCCCGAACCCAGAATCGATAAAAGGTCTTTCCTGTTCTTTTCACCTTTCCTTTATTGGATAAAAGAAAAGTTGATGGCGACTCTTGCTATTCGCAACATTTGCGATAAAACGTAAAACAAATAAGCCAGTTCTCCCACCGTGTTACATGGACCTTTAAAGCCAAACACTTTATAATAATGTCTCTTGAATGATAGTGAACTCTTCATCGTTCATCATTATAAAACTGCCAAGGATATGTGGAAAGCTCTGGAAAGGTTATATGAAGTTTCTCTAAAGTATCCGACAAGAAAATATGAACACACGAGGAAAAAAGAAGTAGATGTTAGCTTTAAAATGTTTTGCAAGATCGATTCATATAAGAAACATTATTAAAGAATCATTTTACTAAAAAATATCTAAGATTTAAGAATTGGAAATTGAATCCAACTCTTAAATCTATAGATGAAATCCTTCATGATACTTCACCCAAAAAATCTTTAGATAAATTCTTTCCTTTCAACATACTTCTCACCATATTCATGATGGTTCGATTCTTCCTTTATGAAGTTCCATTATGCTATGGAGTGTAGGGTGGAACCACCTCATACACAATCCCTTCTTTTTTCACATAACTTGTCGAAATCTTTCGACACATACTCTCCAAAACCATCAGTTCTCAAAACTGTGAGCTTTCGACCACTATGTTTTTCGACCATAGACTAAAACTTGGCAAATACCTCGATCACTTCACTTTTCTTCTTGATCAGGTAAGTCCACAATTTTCGATTGAAATCATTTATGAATGTGACAAAGTATTTATTACCCCCAAATGAATCCACATGGATTGGTACACATATATAAGAGTATATGACTTCGTGAATAACCTTCGACTTGCTTCCTGCATCCTTGTTGAAGTTATTCTTGTGTTGCTTGGCTTGCACACATTCCTCGGACACTTCATTTGGAATGTCGAATTCTAGAAATCCTGAAACCATATTCTTATTCTTTAAATCTCGGATGTCTCTGAAGTTGAGATGGCCTAGTCGATAGTGCCATATCTATTCATCTCTGCTAGCTGCAGTCGAAAAGACACTGGTGCTCCATCATATTAAGTTCGATCTTGAAGTTTCTATTCTTAAACATAGGAGCCTTCAATATTAACCTTCCATTTGCGTCGACGACTCTCATCATCTTTTCTTCGACTATTACTTTGTAATTCTTTTTGACCAACCGCCCTATGCTGAGCAACTCGCTCTTCATGTTTGGAATATACATCACATTTGAAATTACTGACATTTTTCCGTCTTTCCTCACAATCAGAACATCTTCAATGCCTTCAGTTGCTAGAGTATTGTCATTTGCAAATTTCACAATGTTCTTCATTAAAGGTTTTAGATTGACAAACCAATATTTCCTTCCAGACATGTGTGATGAGCATCTTGAATCCAAGTACCATTAGTCCTTGAACTTTTCTTCATCTCTTGTTGTGACCATTAGCAATATCTCTTGTTCTCCATACTTTGAAAATTTGCATCATTTTCTTGATTTTTTCGCTTCTCTAAATAATCACTTGAATAATGATTATAATTCCGACGATTGTAACATTAAACGTGACTCTTGTCAGGCTTTCGACCATCGCCTCTTCCTCTATTTGCAACACAACCTCTTTGGTTACCTTGGTACGGTCTTCTTTAATTTGACATGATTTCTTTGTGTTGGTTTCCTCTACCAGTCGAATTGTTATAGTAACCTCTACCTTTGTTGTCGAACCAATTTCCATTTCCTTTCTTATCTTTTGTTGATTGATCCTGTAGAGCCACATCCCTTTTTGTTTTCCTGCAGCTCTTTCAGCCATTATTTGTTAATGAGATTCAAGCATCCCTTGAAGCCCTTCCTTCGACAGAGTTGACATATCCTCTGACTCTTCTATGGCAACTACCACACGGTCAAACTTCTGAGCCAAAGATCTCAAGATCTTCGTAACAACAACTCTTGTTGTTAATGTCCCTTGTAACACCCTTTTCTAAACCCCAATAATCATATCATAAATCAAAGTAAAATAGAATACATATCAAGAGGGATTTACATATATTCGATTCAAATTAAAACAATAAATACACTGACCATAATCAAAACGCATATTTGAATCTCATGCTTTAAAACAAATCATGCATTTCACAGCAGATTATTTCTTATTCACGGATACTATCAATGATTACATCCCATACTATAACCATTGGATGAAAAACGATGAATCCATAACATAATCAAGTCATATGAATTCATAAATCGGCACCAAGGCCACATTAACATAGTATCTCAATCATACAAGTCAAACTAGATGGGAATACATAACAAATCTCATCAAAGCATAAATTCAGATAAATCCCGTGTTACATGACCAGAGCAATGACTCAATTACCTAGTATAGGATAAACTAGATAAACTCCTCAACTAGTCTTGTGCGAAGCACCGCTATCCTCGGAACCTGCATATTACCCACATAGAGGCAACATCACAACAGAAGGGTGAGAATTCACATCCTTATCTAAATATATATAATTGGAAGCAATATAGAAACAACATCTATTCAAGAATTCCACATGCTTCAAGTGATATTCCAACATAACATGATTATACAGGCATTCCAAGTATAATATATTCCCATTTATCACAAATAGTATAAATGTCATCAATACAAACAATTCAATTATTCATATAATCAAATATCACATTTCCAATATACACAACACATATTCATCAGTGACTCATGAGACAACAATGCAATGTGACTCAATATGCATGTGGTACCGTTGGGAACATTTTGTTCACCTCACTTCCGATTCATTATTTTAGAATCAAAGCCATGCTTACGACCCGGACAAGACCCATGCCATGCTATTTATCCATACAAGGATTGATCCAAATGTGAAGCCAAAGTTTCACTGCTACTTATCCAAATAAGGATCGAGCCAAATGTGAACCCAAAGTTTCACTGCTACTTATTCTTTCAAGAATTGAGCCAATTGTGAACCCAAAGTTTCACCACCTCAATTTTCAAGGTCAACCATGTATGCATGTGCAATTCAACAACATCATATGCAAATCAAGATTATTCACCAACCTCAATTATCCAAGCATATCACCATAATTCAACTCATGTGAATTATTCACCATTAGCACAACATCATGTTCCAACAACAACAAGCATTACATGTAGCATATACATATCACCACACATAATAAATAGCATATAGCATATCATCCCATCAATGTTATTCACAACATTCCATCAAATAAGATTCACACATAATGTACTCAAGTAATCTAGCATACATTGAAATAGTATTCAAACCAATCCATAACGCATTTCATTTCAAGCGGGTCAATGACATATATGAAAATACTATCATAAATATAATTATATGAGATTTCATGTCAAAAATCCTAAAAATAAAATTTTTCATTCCAAATCACGCTAAGCTCGGCCTATCGCGTTAAGCGCCCCTTCATGAACAGACAAACCTAATCATACAGAACATTTCACGCTAAGTCTGGTCCTGATGGAGCTAAGCGCGGTTTGCGAAACAACACTTTTCTGCTACAAACCAGCTTCTTTCTCCCATAAAATTACCACATACAACCCAGTCATAACAGCCAAATAACATCATTAAAGGGTATCTTAAGATGTTACTAGTCATGGGTCATCATTCTAAGTTGAAAAACACAATTCTTCTTCAAACCCTAACATTCAAATATTCTAGAAATTTAAATTGAACAACCTAGCATGTTACTAATCACTACCCAACAACATACAAGTAAATATTAACATGGATTCTCCCTTTTACCTCTTGAATACTCCTCTTCTATGGTTTCCTCTTCACTTCTCTTCTTTCTCCTCTTCTCTTATCTTCTTTCCTCTTTCTATTATTTCACCAAATGACAATTCTAATTATGATTTCCTTCTAACCCTTTACTAACTAGGATTGTCTTATTGGGCTCAATACTTAACACCTCCTCATTACTTCCATTCACTATCTTAGGCCCAATACCAAATAACCACAATTCTACTCAATTATTTAAATAACACACATATTCAAATAATTGAACTTTCATTTAAATCGCCCAATTAAATTAATTATCACATAATATCATATATAATAACAATTAATAATTATCTATTAAAATCGGGATATTACAACTCTCCCCCACTTAAAATATTTTCGCCCTCGAAAATTACCTTAAGCGAACAACGCAGGATACGAATCCTACATCTAACTCTCAAGCTCCCAACTCACATTACCACTAGCAGGACCTCCCCATGCCACTTTTACCAAAGAGATTTCCTTCCCTCGAAGTTGCTTAAGTTCTCGATCCTCAATGCGCATCGGTAAAGTCTCAATCGTCAAATTATCTCTAACTTGAACATCATCTAGTGGCACAACATGAGATATATCTGGCATATATTTCCTCAATTGAGATATATGGAATACGTCATGAAGATTAGCAAGTGAAGGCGGCAAATGAATTTGATAGGCTACTTCAATAACATTTTTAGCAATTTGATAAGGACCAATAAAACACTGAGTCAACTTCCTCGAATTCAATGCTCTACCAACACCAGTCAAATGAGTAATTCAAAAAAACACATGATCTTCTTTCTCAAAGCTAAGATCTTTCCTCCTCTTATCATGATAACTCTTCTGACGACTCTGGAAAATCTTCATCTTTTCCGAATCATCTTAATCTTATCCGTAGTATGTTGAACTATCTCAAGTCCAACCACAACACTCTCACCAGATTCATAACAACACAAAGGCGTCCTACACCTTCTTCCATACAAAGCTTCAAACGGAGTCATTCCAATACTCGAATGAAAACTATTGTTATAGGTAAACTCGGTCAAAGGAAAATAACTATCCCAAGCACCTCCATGCTCTAGAACACAAGCTTTCTAAAGATCTTCCAATTATTGAATCGTCCTTTTAGTCTGACCATCGGTTTACGGATGATACGCCAAACTCAAACGCAACTTTGTACCCAAAGCAGTTTGTAAACCTTCCCAAAAATTCAAAGTAAACCTCAGATCTCTATCTGAAACAATACTCGGCAGAACACCATGCAAACTCACAACTTTCTCAATATACAACTTAGCAAACTTTTCCATAGGATAATCCATAAAAATTGGAATAAAGTGAGCAGATTTTGTCAATCTATCCACAATAACCCAAACAGTATCATGACTACTCGGAGTCCTCGCAAATCCAGAAACAAAATCCATTAAAATGTTATCCCACTTTCACTCAGGAATGGATAACGAATGCAATAAACCAGACGGTTTCTGATGTTCAATCTTAAACAAGAATACACAAACTCATCAATATCCTTCTTCATACTTGACCACCAAAATAACTTCCTCAAATCTTGGTACATCTTAGTAGCACCAGGATGAATACTCATAGCACTTCGATGTCCTTCACCAAGAATTCTCTTTCTCATATCACCAACATCAGGAATGCAAACTCTATCACGACACCTCATGATACCATTTTCATCAATCCGAAAATCACCACCTCGACCTTGATTGATCAACACCAACTTATCTACTAAGTCCAAATCAGATTTCTGATCTTCTCGAATCTCATCCAAAATACCACTAGTAAGCTTCAACATACCAAGCTTAACACAAGAAGAATTCACTTCATAAACTAAACTCAAATCTCGGAATTGTTCAAGCAAATCCAATTCTCGCACCATCAACATCGACACGTGCAAGGACTTCCTACTCAAGGCATCAACTACAACATTCGCTTTACCCGGATGATAATTCAAACCAAAATCATAATCTTTCAAGAATTATAACCATCTTCTTTGCCTCATATTCAATTCCTTTTAATCAAACAGATACTTCAAACTCTTATGATTGCTATACACCTCAAATCTCGAACCAAATAAATAATGCCTCCAAATCTTCAATACAAACACAACCGCGGCCAACTCTAAATCATGCGTCGGATAATTCCTCTCATGAACTTTAAGTTGCCTGGAAGCATAAGCTACCACTTGCCTACTCTGCATTAACACACCTCAGAAACCCATCAGTGAAGCATCACAATACACCACAAATGGTTCTGCCGGATTAGGCAAAATCAAAATAGGAGCGGTTGATAACCTTATTTTAAGCTCTTGAAAATTAGCTTCACACTGCAAAGTTCAAACAAAAGCTTGACCTTTCCTCATCAACTACGTCAACGGTAACACCAACTTAGAAAATCCTTCAATGGACTTACGATAATAACCAGCCAAACCAAGAAAACTTCTAATCTCAGAAACAAATTTCAGAGCTTCCCATCGAGATACAACCTCAACCTTAGAAGGATCTACAAAAATACCACCACTCGAAATCACATGCCCAAGAAAACTCACTTCCTTCAACCAAAACTCACATTTAGAAAGCTTAACATACAACATCTTCTTTTTCAACACCGATAACATAATTCTCAAATGCTCAGCATGATCTTCTTCACTCTTGGAATAAATCAGAATATCATCAATGAACACAACAACAAACTGATCAAGATACTCATGAAAAATACGATTCATATATTCCATAAACACACTCGGAGCATTAGTCAAACCAAACAACATTACAGAATACTCATAGTGACCATACCTTATTCTAAAAGCAGTCTTCTGAATATCCTTAGCTTTCACACAAATTTGATGATAACCAGACCTCAAATAAATCTTACTGAAAACACAAGCACCAATCAACTGATCAGTCCAATCATCAATCCTCGAAAGTCGATATGTGTTCTTAATCGTCACCTTGTTTAGTTGCCTATAATCAACACATAACCTCATAGAACTTTCCTTCTTATTAACCAAAAAAATAGGTGCACCCCACGGAGATACACTCGGACGAATAAACCTCTTCTCAAGTAAATCTTCAAGTTGACTCTTCAACTCTTTTAACTCAAAAGCAGACATCCGATACGGAGCCGTCGAAATAGGACTAGTTCCAGGAACTAAATCAATCGAAAACTCAACCTCACGCTCTAGCGGCAAATCACTTATATCTTTAGGAAATACCCCAGGAAAATCACAAACAACATGCAATTCACCCATAGCTTGTTTCTCACCGAGATCCAACGATGCCAACAAAGCAAACAACACAACACCATCTTTTAAAGATTCATCCACTTGCTTAGCAGACAAAAACAAATCATTCTCGACACCAGAATCAAGAAATATAACCGACTTGTCAAAATAGTTGATAAAAACATGATTGTATTCCAACCAGATCATACCGAGAATCACATCCAATTGATCTAACGAAAGACAAACTAAATCCATCCGAAAATCTCTACCAAAAATACTCAACGGACAATTCAGACATGCAACAGAAGTACAAACAGAACCCATAACAGGAGTATCAATAATTATATTTCCATGCATATCAGACAATTCAAGATTCAACCTCTTAACATAATCCGTAGAAATAAAAGAATGTGTTGCACCAGTATCAATGATAGCAATCAAAGGTGTACAATTAATAAAGCACGTACATCAGATAAGCCTATCCTTAGCCAGAGTCTCAGCACTAGACAGTGCAAACACTTTTCCTCTAACTTGCTCCTTCTTCGACTTCTCACACTTAGTACTAACATGACCTCGTTCACCACAGTTGTAACAAGTCACATCCGCACTAAATCTACAATAAACAACTTTGTGACTTGACTTGCCACACCTAAAGCACTTTCCAACATCCTTTCCAACATCTTTTCCACAATCAGAAGCATGATGTCCTTCCACACCACACTTGTAACACTTAAATGGAGTAGATGATCCTCCCCCACTTGGATTCTTGCCACCACCATCTTTCTTCTTATCATCATATGGTTTCCCACGTAATTGACCATGTCCTTTCCTATCATTCACATTCTTGTAGTAAGAAGCACTCTCCATACTATCCTCATCATAAATCCTACTCTTGTTCACCAACTCGGAAAAACGAGTAATTTGATGATATCCAATAGCCTTCTTAATATCAGGTCTCAAACCATTCACAAACTTCAGACACTTAGATCTTTCAGAATTCATAGTATTGTAATGAGGACAATACTTAATCAGCTCTTGAAATCTTGCAGCATACGCAGCCACGATTCCAGTACCTTGCTTCAACTCAAGGAATTCTACCTCTTTCTTTCCACGTACATCTTCTAGAAAATAGTTCTCCAAAAATGCATCACGGAAAATAGTCCAAGAAACTTCAACACCTTCCTCATCAAATCTCTGAACAGTGTTGCTCCACCAGTCTTCAGCTTCCTTCTCTAGCATATGTGTACCAAACTGCACCTTTTGTGCATCAATACAATTCATAACTCTGAAGATGTTCTCAATTGCTTTCAGCCATTCTTGAGCCTTGTCAGGTTCATGCTCACCCTCAAAGATATGAGGATTGTTCCTCTGAAGCATCCCCAATGCACGAAACTCATATTCCTCTCCCTGGTGTCCAGCATTCGCCTGCGGAATCTGTCCAAGAGATCCAGACAACAATCTCAAAGCATCAGCAGTAGCATCATTATTCCTTCCTGCAACCATCGTCCTAAGACATCCAACAACAAATAACAACATTGATCGTGTCAGATACACAAATCAAATACAGCAAGAATTAAATCAATTAATAGCCTGGCCAAATAAATTTGATCGACCATTGCTCTGATACCACTGATGTAACACCCTTTTTTTAAACCCCAATAATCATAGCATAAATCAGAGTAAAATAGAATGCATATCAAGAAGAAATTACATATATTTGTTTCAAATTAAAACAATACACACACTGGTCATAATCATAACACATATTTGAATCTCATGTTTTAAAACAAATCATGCATTTCACATCAGATTATTTCTTATTCACGAATACTATCAATGGTTACATCCCATACTATAACCATTGGATGAAGAGCGATGAATCCATAACATAATCAAGTCATCAGAATTCATACATAGGCACCAAGCCCACATCAACATAGTATCTCAATCATACAAGTCAAAATAGATGAGAATACATAACAAATTTCATCAAAGCAGAAATCCAGATAAATCCCGTGTCACATGACCAGAGCAATGACTTAACTACCTAGTATAGGATAAACTAGATAAACTCCTCAACTAGTCTCGTGTGAAGCACCACTATCCTCGGAACCTGTACGTTACCCACATAGAGGTAACATCATAACAGAAGGGTGAGAATTCACATCATTATCTAAATATATATAATTGGAAGCAATATAGAAACAACATATATTCAAGAAATCCCCATGCTTCAAGTGATATTCCAACATAACATGATTATACAAGCATTCCAAGTATAACATATTCACATTTATCACAAATAGCATAAATGTCATCAATCCAAACAATTCAATTATTCATATAATCAAATATCACAATTCCAATATACACAACACATATTCATTAATGACTCATGAGACAACAATGTAATGTGACTCAATATGCATGTGGTACCATTGGGAACACTTCGTTCACCTCGCTTCCGATTCATTATTTTAGAATTAAAGTCATGCTTCCGATCAGGACAAGACCCAAGCCACGCTACTTATCCATACAAGGATCGAGCCAAATGTGAACCCAAAGTTTCACCGCTACTTATCCAAACAAGGATCGAGCCAAATGTGAACTTAAAGTTTCACCGCTACTTATTCTTTAAAGAATCGAGCCAATTATGAACCCAGAGTTTCACCACCTCAATTTTCAAGGTCAACCACGTATGCATGTGAAATTAAACAACATCATATGCAAATCAAGATTATTCACCAACCTCAATTATCCAAGCATATCATCATAATTCAACTCATGTGAATTATTCCCCATTTGCACAACATCATGTTCCAATCACAACAAGCATTACATATATCATATACATATCACCAAACATAATAAATAACATATAGCATATCATCCCATCAATGTTATTCACAACATTCCATCAAATAGATTCATACATACTATACTCTAGTAATCTAGCATACATTGAAATAGTATTCAAACCAATTCAAAACACATTTAATTTCAAGCGAATCAATTAGTCACATATATGAAAATACTACCATAAATATAATCATATGAGATTTCGTGTCAAAAGATCCTAAAAATAAAAATTTTCATTCCATGTCACACTAAGCTCGGCCTATCGCGCTAAGCGCCCCTTCATGAACAGACAAATCCAATCTTACAGAACATTTCGCGCTAAGTTCGGTCCTGATGGCGCTAAGCATGGTCTGCGAAACAACACTTTTCTGCTACGAACCAACTTCTTTCTCCCACAAAATTACCACACAAAACCCATTCCTAACAGCCAAATAACATCATTAAAGGGTATCTTAACATGTTGCTAGTCATGGGTCATCATTCTAAGTTGAAAAACACAATTCTTCTTCAAACCCTAACATTCAAAGATTCTAGAAATTGAAATTGAATAACCTAGCATATTACTAATCACTACCCAACACATACAAGTAAATAATAGCATGGATTCTCCCCCTTACCTCGTGAATATTCCTCTTCACTTCTCTTCTTTCTCATCTCCTCTTCTCTTCTTTCCTCTGTCTCTTCTTTCACCAAATGACAATTCTAATTATGATTTCTTTCTAACCCTTTACTAAATAGTATTGTCTTATTGGGCTCAATACTTAACATCTCCTTATTATTTACATTCATAATCTTAGGCTCAATACCAAATAACCACAATTATACTCAATTATTTAAATAACACACACACTCAAATAATTGAACTTTCATTTAAAGCACCCAATTAAATTAATTATTACATAATATAATATATAATAATAATTAATAATTATCTATTAAAATCGGGATGTTACATCTCTCCACAAGTCTGGATTTGACTCACTAGTTTCGTAACCCTGGTGAAGAAATCTGATATACTTTCACTGTCTTCCATCTGAAGCAAATCGTACGTTATTTTGTGAGTTTGTAACCTCACCTCTTTTACCTTCTCGGAGCCTCCAAATAATTTATTCAGAATTTCCCAGGTTTCTTTTGCAGATTCAACATCACTAACCTTTTTCAAAATTGTCTAAGCTGACACATTGGTGAATTATAAAGAGAGCTTTATAATTTTTCTTCTTCGATTCTTTGTATTCTGCCTCATCTGCTTCTAAAGCTTTTTCATCAAGTGGTTCTAATACATATTTAACAAGTTCCCAAAGACCTTGAAATATAAATATAACATTTATATGTTTACACCAATTCTCATAGTTATCACCTCTAATAATTGGAAGGTTTGATGGAAAATTTCCATTTGCATAATTTATCGCCATTGATTGTTTTCTTCTTCCTTTGATTGCTTAATCGGAGCTCCTGATACCAGATGTTGGAAATCCACCAAAATCTATGATTAATTTCAATCAATCTTGATGAACAAGATTGTTATCACCACACAATGACAATGAAAAATATGAAAGAAAGAAAGAATATAAAACAATGATTTTCTACAAAGTTCCTCTCTACCCACAAACTGTGGAAAACTTCTTATTCACTTTGCAACTCCAAAATTATGTGAATTACTTGATTACAAAAATAGGGGTTACTCCCTCTATTTATAGATTTAGGTTAGCTTGCTCTCTAAGCCTAAACCCAAAACTATAAAAGTCCAAAATACCTATTTTAAAACTAAATCAAATATATCTATTTTAGACCCCAATCAAATCTTATCTATTTAGATCTAAAACAAATATTGTGTGTAACTAAATCAAATCTAATTTGATATACATGTTATTCGACACTGTGAATTATAATTTAACATAAAGAACAAGTCATTCACCTTTCTTCTATTTTGAGTCTTTCCGTAACCATTAAAAATATTCTTCTTTCAACCCATGAAATAACGAATTTTTTACTGTTCTACCATGCTTTTAGAAGCTATTTGCCATAATTCCATGAATTTGAAACATAAATTCTAATATACCATTCGTTCAAACAAAAAAACTGAAAAAGTAAGAACCTCCACCCATTCAAAGGGCGGTGCCTTTGAGTCGTGTAAAGCGTCCACCCATTGCCTTGGCGGTGCTTTGTATAAATAGTTTTTTTTAATTATTAAATAAAAATTAAAAGGAAACTATATATATATATATATTAAAATACTAAAAATATATAAAATAATATTTAAAAATATATAAGTATTTAAGTTAAATTTGAAATATATTTTATTATTTAAATACATATCCGCGACTGTGATGGGCAGAGACTTTTATTAATTTATTATTTAAATATAGATCATCCTTATTGCCATGGGGAGATTTTGATTATTTTTTATTTTGTGCGGACCACCATTATTATTATTATTTATTTTATTATTATTTTATTATTTAATAATTTTGGTGTGATCTATAAATATCATTAATGTTGGATGATCTTCACCACACTTTCTTCACTCTCTTAAAAATATCTTCAAGTGACTTTCGGAAGAGAGCTTGATTTTTTCTCTTGTAAAGCCTCTGATGAAGATCAAACTGCTTAACACACAGAGATTGGAGCAGCTCCATAGGCACTTGGAGGGATGGTTGGGGGAAAATGAAGGAAGGTGAGAAGATCCAAAAGATTGAGAGGCTAGTTCTGGAACCCGACTTAAACGGACCAACTCGTTCTTGGAGACTTGTTCACAACGATGCATGTGTCCTTATGATGATGATGGGATAAATCGAGATTGTGTTGTTGATTGTAATATCCTAGAGATGCTTTTGTGTCTGTTTGAAGTTGATGATGATGTTTAGGTAAACTGTTGTTGTCAAAATTTATGTCTGTTTAAGGATTTAATTTATCTCTGTGTTTTGAACTTGTTGATGTTGTTTAGGTTAAATGTTGTTGTTACTTATTAAAGTTTGTTCAAGTATCTAATTTATGTGTTATCTTATGGATGTATTATTTATATTAAATGCAAAATTACTAGTGGATGAAACACTTAATTTCTTGATGTCATTATATAATACAACTTAGAAGCATGAAAAAAAACAAATTGTTACTAGTTCCTACATTTGGGCATCGTGTTCGGTTGTGTCCCGGGAGATGATACAATGCACATTTTCTCTCCAATTTATCAAAGTTGCCCATTTCTGTTGTAATACAGGTGCTTACTGGATGACCTTTCGTATTGCGCCTCATGATTGGGTTATGGAAAATCTGGTCTCCCTCATAAGTGGGCCAATACGCATCTAACGGTAGAACTGGAAAACTTGTGCTGTAAACCCCAAATAGATTAGGCACCTTGTAAACACTAGACAATAGAAGATATGCGTCAGTGCGCACCACAGAACATGCAGCGATAACATGTGAACAAGGGAGGCAATATGCTTGAAATTTCCACAGTCACACCAACGATCGGTCAAGTTGACCTTGTAACGTCCCATAGGCTTCCCCTCACTGTGGTCAATGGTTTCTTTCACACTGAAAGTGTTATTATTATAGTCAAAATCGCTAACCCGGTGCGTGGACGATTTTTACGTTTCGTGTTTCATGACCTTCACACATTGCTCTGTAAATGATTGGCCAGAATTCAAAACTGCACTCCATATTGCACCCCTTTCAGCAAAGAGTGTTCCCATCCTATAGTACGTTGCTTGTACCATTGTTGTGATGGGCATATTACGAGTGCCTTTGAATATAGAATTCAGTGACTCAACAAGGTTCGTTGTCATGTGCCCCCAGCGACGACCCTCATTAAATGCCCTCGTCCATTTTTCAACTGGAATTTTATCTATCAACGCCAAAGCATCGGGGTTAGCCATGCCAATCTTTTGACAATAATACTTAAACATTGGTTGGTTTAACGCATACCCTATATCGTTTAAGAAAAAATGTGTTAACATTATGGTGTACTAATAATGTTACATAAAACGTGTATAAAATATACTTACCCATGTTGATCATTGTTCTCCGGAGGCTTCGGTCCTTGATTTCCTTAACAAAATTCTATGTGATATGTCTGATACAATAAACATGGACAGGTGGAGGATTATGCCAACCATTTTCAGGATTGTTGCATGCGTTTTCGATAGATGTGTGTTTGTCGGAAATCAAACACAGATCAGGTTGGGGAGCTACATGAATTCTCAAGTTCTTTCGAAAGAACCCCGAACCATCCGCCGTCTCACCTTTCACAATGGCAAAGGCAACTGGGAAAATATTACTATTTCCATCTTGTGCTACCTCCATTAATAGCGTACCCTTGTATTTACCATATAAACATGTACCATCAATCTGTAGTATAGGCTTGCAATATACTAAACCTCGTATGCATGGCTAAAATGCCCAAAATAGTCGATGGAATATTTGTTTTCCTGCAACAAGAGTTCTGGCATCTGTATACATCGAAAGTGTTTGCATATCTATCACTGTACCTGGAACAAAAGCTTGAAGTGCTAAAAATTAATTTGGAAGATCGTTGTAAGACTTTTCCCAATTTCCATAAACTTGTTCGATTGCCTTATACCTTGCAATCCATGCTTTCCTGTAAGTGGGAGTGTATCTAAATATAGAAACAATTTCATTAACACATACGCTCACCTTGATAGAGGGATCTTGTTCAACAAGAGGCAATAATCGACCATTCATCAAACGAGAGATAAGTTGTCGATGATCTTGATTAAAGATAGTTGTTGAACAACTGTGTGGGGACTCCATGATTCATATCTCCCACAGCTCGCTCCTTTTCCTATACGATGCCACAAACAAAATTTGCAACCACTACGCTTACAACGAATATGATATCTCTTCGTGTTAGAAACTGATACCTTGAAATCAACAATGTGTTTCATGTGATACTTGGATATCGCAAGCATACAGTCAGATTTGGTTTTGAACTGGTTACCAATAAATATGTCATCCTCTAGAGGAAGACGGGGATTGTGGGGCCATCCAAATGATGAATCATCGCCACTAGTTGCCAAAGTGGTCACGTGGGAAGGTGGACAATATACATTATCAACTGGAATGTGTTGTTCATTTATGTTGACCGCATCTGCCTCGTCACCATCTTGTTTTTCAAATAAGGTAGCGAACATTTCATCAACTTGCGCCTCGGAATCTTGTTCTTAGTCATCGTCACCAACGTCTTCATTTGGAATTATGATGGCTGGTTTAGCTATAGTAGGGTTGTTGATTTGGAATTTGATGTATAAATTAATCGCATACAACCCAGACAATTCATGGTTGTAAAACATTGTTTCCACATCATCATCGTCACAGACTTTCAACGGAACATACTTCACATTTTTATCACCGAAATGAACAACGTTTCGATATATAATTTGTAAGACATCTCTAGATTGCATCCTTATTTGAATCATCTCCTTCAGGTATTCAAACTTAGAATTTCTTCGCAATATGAATCGACACACATCAATATTTTCGAATACAATGCCCATATCATTGGAGACAAGGATCTCTCCATTGTAATGAGCATCAACCACATAATGAGGTGTTTGAGACATTGTAAATTTTTTTGTGAACAAATATTTGAGTTTGAGTTGATAAAACATACATGCATGAAGTGCTACATTTATATAATAAAAGTTTTGTTTTTTTCACAATTTTTTAATTATATTTCGTGGTCTACTTAACCAATCAATGGTCAAGATTCCCTCAATAAAGGATCCTCCCTTTGCAGGTGCGAAGGTATTAACTTCCAAAAACCCACCGCCCAATGCTCGTGTACGTGTGGCAGAACAAAGATACATCGTCGCCCATCACAAAAGCGGTGTGTCAGGAAAAAGATACAACACCGCCCATTACTCCCGCGGTGTGTCAGGGGAAAGCTACATCGTCGCCCATCCCTAGTGTGGAGGTATTGAATGACAAATGCATGCAGGATTCTACCTAATATTCTCATTCATCCACTCTTTCTCTTCATATACGCATAATGGCGTTGCTACATTATGGAGAAAATCATCGAGGAACATTGACAAACATAATGACATATGTAAGTGTATTTACATTTGTTCTATGCAAATTGTATATTTTATTTTAGTCATATTCTAACAATTTGTTATATGCAAATTATATATTTTATCTTATTCATATTCTAATAATTTGTTCTATGCAAATTGTATATTTGGTCTTAGCCATATTTTGACATTAATTATTTTATTTCTAGGATGAAAAAAGTCCAGGCCTCGTACTCATGCCTGCGTGGGCATAGACGACTATATTCGTCCGTATTTGATCCAAGCCAGTTTTGAACACGTGTGCAACATAACGTCGTATGCCGTTGATAGAAAGTATATTCTTCCACTGTGTGAGAGATGGAGGCCAGAAACCCACACTTTTCATCTTCCAACCGGTGAAGCCATCGGCACTCTAGAAGATGTTCATATGTTGATGGGTTTATGCATAAACGGTGTGGCGGTGAATGGGAGAACAAATTTGAACTACGCAATAGTTCAAGATCTTTTGGGTGTTGAATTGCCCGACAGGGCTAGAAAGGGACAGTTCATTAAAATTACTTGGCTAAGGGAAATATATGATGCATTTGATTTAGATGAAAATTCTACCATCGAGCAAATTCATCAAAAAACTAGAATTTATATTTTATTACTTTTTGCTTGTTTATTATTTCTTGACACTAATGGTAATACAATACATCTCATGTATTTACCATTATCATCTGACTTTAATAAAATAGTTCAATATAGTTAGGGATCTGCAGTTTTAGCGCATCTATACCAAAATTTGTGTAGATGCCTAAAATGAATACTCATAATTTTGTCGGTTGTTCAACACTACTACAGGCTTGGGGGTGGTCAAGGATGCTGAGTCTTGCGCCTAGGAATCATAATCTATTTCACTTTCCATACGCAACCAAGTAAGTTTAAACTTCTATATTTTCTAAAACTTTTATTACTACTTCAATTAGTTAACTTCTTAAACTGATTTAATTATTTTTTAAAAAACTTTTTAGGTGGTCTGCCTATGGGATGGATTATGAGATGACTCATCATCATTGTGCACCGGGTTATCGCACTTTCATCGATCATATCCAAAAAAAAATGATGTAAGTTTTTCTCAACCAAATTAAATATTACTTTTACTTTATATACTTTGTTAAATTAATATAATTGTTAATATTTTATAACAGCTTACTTGGAGACCCTACCTAGAACTTGAAGATTTAGGTCCAACTGATAGTTATGTGTGGAGTTCAAAAACATATCTTATCGGTTTTACCACTGTGGAAATGCATCATACAGATAGGGTTAAACTCCAATTTGGAATTCTTCAAGGCATACCTGATGCTCCAATCTGAATGGAAAAGTATCACAAAATCAACTTGACCAACCAATGGTCATCTGGTTCGTGACAAAATTTTCAGAAGGAAGAGCGTAGTCAATGGCGAGACCGCGCAAATAGAGTCTTACAAGGAGAAATCATGTCAGATGAATGTAAACCGACTCAGGATTACATGGACTGGTATAAGCCTATTTCATATTTGTATTTGTCACCACATAATTATTTATTTGACCCTTGTAACCAACCATCATCTTCAAACGTCCAACACACCAGACCATCATCAAGCACCTACGCCCAACCCTCATTCATGACCAACCAACAACAATTCCCTAACACCCAACTACCTTTCTTCCCAACACAGCTACCTTTTACCCCAAACCAGCAATCCCATCAACATACACACTCACCTCATCCATCCCAATGGGAAACCCAACAACAATTTTCAAAATTTTTTCCATCTACATCACATAACCTACCAGCTACTTCATTAACTGTACAAACCCCACAATACCCCACCTACCAAACACCCCAATAACATATGTCTTTTTCCCAACCCCAAAATATTACCACACCCGAATGTTATCAACCCGCAGTACATAGCCAAACGCCAGCCGATAACCTATCAAATTAGAATTTCGAGGGAATCAGATTAAGTTATGGAAGTGTAGCTGAAACAACCTTTACCAATGAAGACATGATAGCGACATTTTTGATGACTGACAGTGACGCTGGACCTTCTACTCAACCACAACACGCAGAGCCACAACATGCAGAACCACAAAATAGAGAACAATGTCACGGTATGCTTCTACGGGCCAACAGATAAGCTCCTCATTGTGGAACCCACTAACGCTTCACACGCCCGGGTCAAAACCTGCATTAGATGTCAATTGTTTTTCATGTACTCTTTTCTCCTATTTGTTTCCAATGTTGGTTTAAATTAATAAAGTAATGTTTTTTTATGTTTAATTGTTTTACTATTTAATTTAGTAATGTTGGTTTCAATTATTTAATTATTAATATAGTAATTACTATTTAATTTTATAATATAAATAAATTATTATTTAATTATAATACAAATAAATTACATAATAATTACTATTTAATTTAATATAAAAAATTATTAAAATAAATTATTAAAATAAATTATAAAAATAAATTATTAAAATAAATTGTTAAAATAAATTATTAAAATAAATTATTAAAATAAATTATTAAAAAAATTATATACTAAAATAATAATAACATATACTAAAATAAAACTATTTCATAAAATATAAATAAATTTTTAAATTATAAACACTGAAACGAAAAAAAATAAAAAGATTCCAAAGGAGCCGCCCATGCACTGAGCGGTCCTTCTTTGCATTATATAAGTTCCGTCTATTATCCTGACATAGATTTTGTGCATAACCGCCCACTCAGACGACAGAGGTTCTTATTTATTTATTTATTTTTGAACGAATGATATATTAAAAATTATATTTGAAAGGCATGGTATTATCACAAATAACTTATAAAAGCATGGTACAACAGTAAAAATTCTGAAGTAAAAATTCTGAAATAACTATATTCCTTTTAAAAACCTTGATTTCCTACCCAAATTAGAGGAACATACTATGAATTTAATTCTTATTATTATACATCTACTTGACGACACATACCATTTCTCATCCTTTTTAACAAGTTCTTGTAAATACATGATAAATAGTTACTGAAAGAATGATTAACTTAATACTTATTAAAAGAGATTTTGTTAATTTTTCTCTCACATAATTTTGTATCTTATACATATGTATAAAATTTACATTTCATACATCACATCAACATCATAATATAAGATTTAACATTATGTATATGATCACCTAGACAATTAAAAATTAAATAAATTATTTTGTTTCAACTTTTAACCCACAATCAAATGGCTCAAGCTTCTCCAAAGATGTCATCATTTGACATCATCTTCTCTTCAACTCGATCAATTATAATATTTAAATAAAAAATGAAATGACACAATGCACATGTCATATTTAAATAAAATAAATCATAACATACATGTCATATTTTAAATTTTAAAAAATAAATACAAAAAGTCTAACATTGTAACCATTAACATTTATACACTTTAGGATGAATTATAGTTTTGGCCCTCTATTAAGAACTACTTGTGAAATTATTCTCACTATTTTATTTAAACAATTTTGCCTACATTTATCCATTTCTTGTTAAAGTAGAGCTTATGTTGAAATTTTTTTAATACGCGACAATCAATGGATAATACTAGTATTTTAAAAATCGGATCGGACCGGTCGAACCTAGAACCGGCCAGGTAACCGGTCTGGTTCAATAGTTGGATCGGAAATGTCGTTGAATCGGTAAGAACCGGTGAAAACCGAAAAAACCGGTTGTTCAACTGTTTTTTTTAATGTTTTTATTCAAAATTTTAAAATTTTTAAAAAAATATGCAATTAAAATTTTTTATTTATTTGGATTATTTTATTAAAATATTATATTTAAATAAAAAATAAAATAAATAAATTATATTATTGACAAAGAAAATGTTGTTGATGCGGTTGATTTTATAGATAATTTTGATATTGAAGAAGGATATCTTAATATTAAAATAATTTTTACTCCTTGAAACTAAATAGTAGATAATAAAATTATTTTGTTATAAATTATTCAATTATCCTATGTTGCAATTATACTTTATAATTTTGTACTATTTTATTATATATGATACTTATATTTAAAATTTAAATTTAAATTATCAAATTGTAAATTTATTTATGATATGATATTTTTAAAATATTTAAAATATTTAAAATTTAAATTTAAATTATCAAATTGTGAATTTATTTATGAAATGATATTTAAAAAAAAAAATTAGTTCTAATTATATTTTGTAGAGATTGAGTCATCTGGTTCGACAAGTTTTATACCTATATCGTTTTGTTATAAAGGCCGGTTTAATCAACTGAGTTATCCGGTTTAATCCGGTTTAGTCATGCGGTTCGACCAGTGTCTCAGTGGTTCAACCAATAAACCAGTGACCCAGTACCTTCACCGGTTTGATCTCCGGTCTGATTTTTAAAACACTGGATAATACTGAATGTTTCATTTGATTTTTTAGATATGCATTCTATTAAATATAAACAAATTAATGTAAACATTAAACTAACCGAAAGAAATTACAACCCTAATTTAAAAAATCCAAAATTTGAAAAAGCAAATTAGGGACGAAGCAACAGCGACGAAGAAAAAAAGCAAAGGTCACCCTTAAGTTCTAAATTGTAGAACGAATCATTCATTTGAAGCTAAGATCTAAGTGGCAATGGTTTTCACCAATCACCATTGGTAATTCACATTTTAGTTTCTATATCTTATATGTAACGCTCCAGTCTGCCTTTAGAATTATCGATTGACCCCACAAACTAACATAAATTTTTTCAGTATGATTTGTCCTCACTCACACGTTTTTCAGAAAACTTTCTAGAATGTCACCCAACCCAAAATTGCTCTAAGTTAAGCACGCTTAACTGTGGAGTTTTTAGTGAACGGACTATCAAAAAGAAGATGCATGTTGTTGGTATAGGTAGTACCTATCAATCCTTACAAGTTATTCTAAAACCATGCAGTACCTTCTCTATACAGCCTCAGGATCCATCTCATTTTGATGTGAATTCAACAACCACATCGCCCTTTTGGGCCTCGAGGGAGTCTCATTTTTATGCCTCGTGCACCAAGAACCACTCCCCTGCCCTCGTTGGCCTTAGTTGTTACATGCCCATCAGCTTCCGCTTGGGTTATCCTCGAATCACATAGTACTAGGAGAGGTTTGGCTCTGATACCATTTGTAACGCCTCAGACTGCCTTCAAGATTATCGACTGACCCCACAAACCAACACGAGTCTTTTCAGCATGATTATCCTCACTTCAACACTTTCTGGAAAACTTCTTAGAAGGCCACCATCCCAAAATTGCTCCAAGTATGTTTAATTATGGAGTTCGTATGGAACGGATTACCAAAAAGAAGATGCATCTTGTTGGTATATGTAGTATCTATCAATCCTTATAAGACATCCTTCAACCATGTAAACCTTTTCCTGCACATCCTCAAGATCCCTCTCATTCCAATGTGAATTCGACGACCACTCCTCGCCCCTTTAGCTTCGAGAATGTCTCATCGTCATGCCTCGTGCACCGATAGTCATTCCCCATGCCCTCGTTGGCCTTGGATGTTACACTGTACACTTAAGATGCTCCATTGTCTTGGACAAAGAAGGATCCTAGATTTTATTCAATTTATATCATTTTAAACACATGTTATTGTTTTTGTAGAGAATTTCCTTCTTGTTAGATGTGTGTGGTCCATGCTTGCAGCAATATAGGTTATTTATGGTTAAATTATGTTGGGACCATGACCTGAGTGGTCCATATTTTACATTTTAATAGGTTATTCATGAGATATGTTGTGGGTACCAAGACTTGGGTTGTAGTTGTATTATGTGGTCCATGCCTTATTATAATATTAATTTAATGCATGATATGTGTACCACTTATTTTAATACATGCTTTTTTGTTTTTCCAATTATTTATCATATAGGCTAGCTCATATAAAATAAGTTAAAATGAGAATTAACTTGGGTGTGACTTTGTTTCATGATCTCATCAAGCTTTATGTAAGTGGAAAAAATAGATATATAAGTGGAAAAAATAGATATATGAGATGTATATTTTATGGCTTAGATAGAAATTTTGAAAGTACTAAATGAAATTTTGGTTACAGGTAGACTCAAGATGTCGTGACATCTGATCTGACATTATAAAACAGACAAGGTAGAACAAACAATTAACAATGCAGGAAACAAAAGAACACCAGGAATTGTTAACCCAGATCGGTTCTAATCAACCTACATCTGGGGCATTACCAAGCCAAGAATGAAATTCAATATCAACAGTATTAATTCGGAGTAAACCTCCATGTTTACACTCCTCATTTAATCAGACTACCTAATGACCCTTCTACCTAAGATACCACACTTAGATATGAGAACATCCGCTCAATTCTAATCACCTCAGTGATGTCTATCAGTCACTATTACACTAGCAACTGCATCAACTGCTTGGCTCCTAACACAATCAGCTTGGAGATACCTCATTACAAACACAACTAAAACAGTTTGAAGATACCACACTTCAAACACAATACAAAACAGTCACACATGTGACACAAACCAAACTTGGAATTGCTTCACAGCTTCTTCCAATGACACAACTATACTCATTGCTTCACAGCTTCTGAGTGAGTAAAATAAACCTCTTTCCTATAGGCTTCGAGGCACAAATCAATGACCATCCCACAATCTGGGTGGTTCGCTTACAGGGCTAACCCTAAAGACTACATCTTTCTAAAACTGGCTAGCTTACTAGAACTAGGTTACAACTACTAATTTATAACCTATTACCCAACTGGATTTGGGCCTTCAAAATAACAACATAAGCTGTAACAAACTTCTGCAGTAACAAACTTTCTGCAAAGATAAACAAGAAGATTACTTCTGCTCCAATCAAGGTCCTTGCTGATCTTTATCCTTAGCTCTTAGACCTCCACATAACCTTCAAAGTCACGCCACATAAGATGCATAATATTTTCAGAATATTCTGCTTTAATTAAAATAGAACTGTAACAAACTTAACAGTTTCAGTAGCGTGATGTCCTGATGTATGATGTCTCGACATCTCATATGACATGCTGTTCCAGATGTTGAAACTTGTCAACACAACATGTTTCTCCATTAAATAGAACTTCAACATGCTTTCTCCTTACAAGTTATAAATCTTATTTAACCTATTGATGATAAATTAGTTTTACCAAACATAAAGCCAATCCTAAAAATAGAGAATCAATAATCTACCCCTTTGGCTTATTTTGGCTAAAAATAACTTACATAACCTTTGTATTACAGAAGCATAATAAAATATACAAGGGTTTAAAGTAGTCAACTTAGAAGCAACTTAGAAGTCTTCAGTAGTCACTGTTTATGATATTTCAAACTATACAGGTAACAGTCTTCAGTCTTCTTTTATGATGTTGAAACATCATACTAGGACATCTTTTTGGCAGATCCAACTCCAATGTTCTCTCTTTTTTAAGGATCCCACAAATCACACAAAGTTTCTCTCCCTTAAAAGTTGTTCTTCAGAGATAGCATAACATAATCACTTCTCCCCCTTTTTAGCCATAATAGGACAAAGGCTTGTTGAAGGAGAACTCACTATAGCACAGGAAACATAAAATCATAAGCACCATCTTCACAAAGAAGGAAAAATATTGAGGCCATGATGCACATGAGGAAGAAGATACAAAATACTCCCTCTCAAACTGAGAACAATGCTACGACACAGATTGACACATCATCCTCTTTTGGAGCACAAGAGGAAACTCACTAACAGAAACAAACACTTGAACTATCCATTTACAGACATAGATAACCAGACCTCTATATTGGATAACTCATAACACAAGATAAAGTTTGCGTTCATGACTCAAAAACAAGACACAAAATAAAAATACTTGCAAAAAATGCAAGAACCAATAGACTCATAATGGGATATCCTATTCAATATCTTTGCAAAAACAACTGCAAAGATTGACCTCAGACTTAACAACGTCTAAACACTACCCTTTTTTCCTTATGTTTGCCACAAGTTGACAAACATAACCTTCACAAACTCTAAACTTACCCATATCCGAACGAATGACATGAGAGTAAAACAAACAAAGTCACAACAAAAAGTGAAGGAAAGAAAAAGAAACAAAGAGACACTCTATATACCTGAGAAACTGTGCTGATTAATTCCTCCTTCTGGTCATTACATTTACTAGTAGTTGCTGATACTAGTAAAGTCTTCAAACTAGAATAGTTGTCATGCATTTCCAGAGCATACTACTTTAAACAAACTTAGAATCTTCTTATTCTAAACCAAATTTAGAACTTCCACTTCTGAATGAGGTGATATAATATCAAGATCCATAGTCCCAAGTCTCTTCCACATACTATCATCAACAATGATGTTGCAACATCATTTGGGACACCATCAACTTTACTACATAACCTATCAGCTTTGGTTCTGAGATTATAATAAAACTTCATCTTCAAGATTTTAGGACACTTCAACATATAGCAGTATACACTCCCCATCACATCTGTTAACAAACAATTTCTCCCCTTTAATAGAAGCTTGACATACATATTAGCATCAGAAAGAATAGATGTCTAAACATCAAATAGGACATTCAAGGATGCACAGGAAATTAGCATATGCTCCCCCTTAACATCAGCACTTCTCCCTCTTAGCTTCCAGAATAAAGTTTACGATATATTGTTACTCCCCCTGAGTTATAACGACATCTTGGATGTTGGTCCTCATAATACTTGAAGTCTTATTTATTTGGAATTTTCCACAGTTTCCAAATTAGGAATCCTTAGTTTGCTTGCTATACAATATTCATATTGCCACACTCTATAACTTGTAATAGAAGAAACCATATAGTTAACCATGCGTATAACCAATGATACGTCTTCAAAAGATAAGTCTGAACCTTATCTGCATTCTTTAATCTTCTGTGTCTTCAACTGTTGTGATATTTCATTTTTATGTAGAACATTCTCTTTTATACATCACATACTTCATCTCTTCTTGATTCATATTTTCACATAGTTATCACACAAATATCCAGCTCACATCAAGATATTTGACAGCATCTGCATGAATCTCTCAAATTGAATCAGCTCTTCAAATAATCACCAGATATGTTGCCACACATCCAAAACTTTTGAAGATCATAGTGAACTTTAATATTGATATTCAGTTCACAATATACCTTAAATCCTTTAGAAAAATACTCATCTCTCGACAGAGTATAAGTGGTTTGGTATTCAGGTTACATACTAATAAGTACTAAGTCTCCCGTCAAAGTACCTACCAACTTAGTCAGTTAGAATTGTCTACTCACACTAGATCATCCTGACTGATTACATCTTCACACTCACATACTTCCTAGAAATAATACATACTTCTCAAGATTGAAGACATTAAGATGATGTTTTAACATCTGATACAACATCATCCATTATGGTTCTTGGGGGTAACATCCATAATATCTTTCATCCATAACACTTGGGGGGGGGGGACCGCAGGAAGCACAATGAACACGAGCTTTATCTCAAACAATTAACATGATCAAGGAATAATATGATCCACATCTCAATAAGATTTTCTTCAGACTTTCATTCTGATTTTGAGATGCTGGATGACACAGTCTGTACCTACAGAGGAGATTCCCTCAGCTAGGTTTCTGGAATAGACTTAATCACAAAAATATGCAGATTCTTCAAAGAATTTTGTATCCCTTGATTCTTCCAGACAATACCCTTCCAATGTACTATATAGGGTATTCAAACACTCAGGACTATATTTCACTGTGGTTGGATCACAATATTCAGCTCCAAACAAAATTTGGTCTATGGTCATGAATAAAATTCCACATATTTGGTTCTTTTGATCAGAAGAATATACCATATATAAGCTCATCTTGATCTCACATAAAGGGATTGAGAGGTATACCTTTATAAGTCTTTTACTTGTACTGAGCTTAACTTCTATACTCCAATAAGCTTAGGTCAGAAATAAACTAACATCTGGAGTATAAGAGCTTGTTGATCGTGTCTTGATCAATTAATACAGATGTATCCTCTTCCAGATCAGGAGCAGGCTCCAAACATATGTACTCACACTACATTTGTTTAGCACCCAGGACATCTGTTCTTCAACTGGTAGCTGCATATCAGTAGTAATGTTCTAACATCATGTAGAACATCAGTTCCATCTCCTTGGAACTCATCATCCTTGATAATATTCAAGGTCTTCAAACAACTTGCAGATTTATATGAGAATAATTGATCAATTGATACTCATCAACTCTATTAATACACGCCTTTATGAGTGGACTTGAGAGAGATCTCAAGTGTCTTTGACACTTTTAATAACGTTGTGAAGATCTTCTGAATATTCTATTGATAAAAATAACCCTAGGATCCTTCTTTCACTATAGGGGTTGCATCATAGGCTATGCAGTGGAATATAGTCATACTTCAACAGAATGTACACAATGCTTACTCCATAATTCACTTGTAAGCATAACACATAAGGACTGGAAATAAATCAACCCTACAATAAGCTTTCCTCTCCACCAAGCAACAAACTAGACCCAACCAATATCCTAACCAATATGAACACACATAAGCATAGAAGTTACCTTATCAACATCTTCACACCCGCATGAAGGTTTTCACAATCTTTTCTCTGTGTTGATTATAGGCTGACCAATACAATTCAAAATCCTCACTCCCGCATGAAGTCTTTGAATTTAACTTTCTTGTTCCAACATCTTTATCTTCTTTCTTCAAGAAGGTAAATGTTTTGGTCAGGTTGGTCTAGTTCTCCACAAATAGGTCCATACTCTTTTTCTATGGACCATACAATATGAACACTCCTTGTTCAAACAATCTTCTACCTTGTACACAATCAGAAAGTATCCCCAATGGATCTCATCCAAAAACAGACATGATGTCTGCTCTGATACCAATTGAAATTCTGGTGAGGACAGAATCAGGATGTCGTGACATCTGATCTAACATTATAAAACAGACAAGGTAGAGTATACAATTAAAAATACAGGAAACAAAAGAACACCAGGAATTGTTAACCCAGTTTGGTTCTAACGAACCTACATCTAGGGGCATACCAAGCCAGGAATGAAGTTCACTATCAGCAGTATTAATTTGGAGCAAACCTCCATGTTTACACTCCTCACTTAATCAGACTACCCAATGAACCTTCTACCTAAGATACCACACTTAGATATGAGAACCTCCACTCACTTTCAATCACCTCAGTGATGTCTATCAGTCACTATCACACTAGCAACTGCATCAACTGCTTGGCTCCTAACATAATCAACTTGGAGATACCTCACTCCAAACACAACTAAAATAGTTTGAAGATACCACAGTTCAAACACAATACAAAACAATCACACATGTGACACAAACCAAACTTGGAATTGCTTCACAACTTCTTCCAATAACACAACTACACTAATTGGTTCACAGCTTCTGAGTAAATTAAACCTCTTGCCTACAGGTTTCAAGGCACAAATCAGTGACCATCCCACAATCCAGGTGGTTCACTTACATGGCTAACCCTAAAGGCTACATCTTACTAAAACTGGCTAGCTTACTAAATCTAGGTTACAACTGCTTATTTATGACCTTGAATGCTATGTGGAGGTCCAATTCATTTAAGCATGGACTTAGACCTCTTAAAAATTATATAAACTAGATTAAGACCAGTGCGATGCGCGGTAATCAAATATTTTTTAATAGTTTTTAATTGAATTTATTTATTTTAAATTTTTTTTATAACTGTGGTAAATAAATTTATATTTAATAATTTATTATGAATTATAATTGAGACTACAATGAATACATGGATTTGGAAAATAGAGAGCACTAAAACTCTCAATTTTCTCTATTCTCCCCTTCTTTAACCTAGTTGCCACCCTTTATTCTCCCCTCAAATTATTACTTTCTAGGTCACCTTGTAAGCTTCTTTCTTGGTGTTGTAATGAGCTCCTTCCTCTGCACCACTATTTTGCTAAGTTGTATTTTTTCTCTCTATTTTGCTTCCACCGTGATATAGATTAGAGACAATATTTTCTGTGGACTATTTTGACCTTCTTCAGTTGACTAATGGTTTTGAATTGGACTCTATTTGGTAAGATATTTTATGAGCTTATAACTTATAGCTTATACGTTCATATGACAATAAAGACCTGTTTGGTAACAATATTTGTATTACAAGTGTATAATTTATTTTACTAACTTATATAGCTTATATTTCAGATGTTTTTTCAAATAGCATTTAGCCTATACCTTTTTCTTTTTTTTTTCTTTTTTCCTTATCATTTTAAATAAAACTCATTACTATTCTTTATACTTTATTTTAATTTAAAATAAAATAATTATATATTAAATTCCTTTTATGTAATTTTAATTTATCAGTTAATTGAACTACTAATTTTACCAGAGCTTATCATCTATAAGTCATCAATCATTAGCCATAAGTTATCAATCATCAGTCATCATCCATAAGTTATAAGCTATCAGCTAGCTTATCAATCAATCTCTATTTTTACCAAATAGAGCATTGGCCTAAACAACGGCCAGAGTTTGTTTTAAATTGTTATTTGTTGGTAGTGTGACTTGCCTCTTAGCTATGATTATTTTTAGTTTTGTTGAGATCTATAGTTTTCAAAGTGTTTGAGTTGACGATATGACAACAATGATTATTTTTAGTTTCACGACCTTCTCACCGCCTTGTTACGCTTAAAATTTCCTAATTATGGTCCACTTCAATTTAAGTTTGTTAGTCTTGAAATAAGTTTTATGCTTAATTTAATTTCTCACGGGAAGTTGATGGTATGGGAATCAGCTTGGTTTGACACCCATTTAATTCGTCATTACTTAAAATTATGGAGATCCACACAATTTTTTTTCTTTCTATTTGGTCTTGTATCTCTGTAAGCAAATTTACTGGATAATGTATATGACGTGTGTGATTTTACTTCTTTCTTTTATACCACTATTATTGTAATTGCTATATCTATATAATGTTTGTAATCTTTTTATTTTTATTTAATCTACTTGTGTTTTAGGTTTTTTTTTTTTAAATTGAGACTACAATTTAGAGTGACATCTATAATTTTTAAAATATAGTATTTGAATACACGCATGTCTTTTATTTTGAAATTGGGGGAATATGTTTAGTTGGAGTGATTCTTGAGTTGTTAGAATATTTAGCTCAAAATGAATCTCGAATCTATCTTTTTCAAATTATTTCTTAGAATAAGGATAAATTATTGTAATAGATTTAATCTCAAACATGTTATTAATATATAAGAAAATGATATATGTATTATATTGTATTTGAGTTTTTACAAAGTAGTTTTAAAATCAAAAGTTAAATCTTACCATTAACTTGTTATAAGAGTGTTTTTAATGTAAATAGTTTGATGAAAAATTACTATAACATTTAATTTTTTTAGAATAGACAGAATCTAAAATTATTTTAAAGTTATTATATTAAAAAGATATAGAAAAAATTATTTTATTTTACTTTTATGATTAAAAAATAATTGTAAAGAAAATAAAAATATTGTTTTATAATAAGTTTTATGAAAATATGTAAGAAATTGTTAGATTAATATATTTTAGCAGTTTTGAAGATTCGAACTCCTAACCTCAAATATAGATTCCACATGTGATTTTAATTTTTGAGAATTAGAGATGAATTGAGAGGTGCCATGTAAGAATATAGATGATATGGTACAAAGGTGTCTCGGTTGAGATGAAGTGGCGCTGTAATATTCGGAGAATTAGATTTAATAGATATAAATAGAATTGATGTAGTAAAATTTGATAGAACAAGACTAAGGTGGATAAATATGTATCAAATTATTATATGTATGTCAATGTACGGTGTGTATTTTATATTATAGTTTATTCAATGTGCATTGTTATGTCTATGGAGGATTTGTTTTACTGGTGTATGCTCTGGAATGCAATGTTTATTGTTTTGCACTATGTTGTTTTGTAGTATTATGTGTATGTTATGTTGTGTTGGATTTAAGGGTGTAATCGGTTTGATTTGAACTGGGTTTTGATTAAAAAAAAGGTCGGATATGATGATATCTCCATCGATTTGGTTTGGTTTAGTTTTTAATATTTTCAAAAATGGAATTGAACCAAACTAACCGGTTTGTTTTGGTTGATCGGTTTAAAATGTTTTTTAACATTATATTCGTCAATGTATTCTCCACTATCATATTTTTTATGGTGTATTTTATGCAACTATTTTAAAAAAATAATACATTTCATATAATTTATTTCATACTCTATTTTTTTAAACAAATTACAAGTTGCTTCTAATCCATACAAAATATTGACATGATTTCCATTGTATCATGAAATAAGTTGACTATCAAATACAAAAGTTGACACTTGGCATCAGAAGATTGGAGACGGATTTGAAATCTTAACAAATAAAATTCAGCAAAGCGCACAATAATTAACACGTTTCACACCTCAAACACATATCAAAACTCTTTTTGTAACAAGATTGAAGGAGTTTTGTTGAAGAAGAAGAAGAAACCAAAAAGGTAAAAAAACGAAAATTAACTAAGAGAACTTAAACATGAAGAATATGATCATAATTGTTGGACGATGTGATCGATCTAGAAGGGGGGTTGAATAGATCGGTTCCTTTTTGTTTTTAAAATTTTGTGCTTTTTGAAAAGTTATTACGAAAGCTTCCTGGATATTCAATCGTCTAAGCGATCCACTATCGAAAAGATCGGATATACGAACCGTACGGGAATGGAGAGAAAATCGCTCGAATCAATACAATTTATTCTTTATTTGTTAACCGCTTAAGCAATCTCAGAGAGTATCAAATACTTCCAATGAGTTTGTTTAAGAATAAAATCAAGCACACTAAATAATTTGTGAGTGAGGCAATTTATCAAACACCTTGTGAGCAAAATTCACAAGTGTTGTTTTTACCTATTTGTGTAGTCGAAGTTGATCTAGTAACAATCAAAAGGATTGTTACCACAATGTATGTTAAAGCTCGACACACCACAAATAAGGTTAATGCACGTTTGATAGTTTGAATTTCACAAATTATGCAGCACAAATAATGAAAGTAAAATGCGAAATAGAACACGGGAATTTGTTAAGGCAGTTCCACCTGTCGTCCTCGCGTGGTGTACCTCTGCCTCCAATTCTAGAATCTAGAATAGAGAAAGTTTTCATAAATTTGCATATTGTAACAAGTTAAGAAATAGTTCCCTTTTCACACAATTCAATTGTTGATGATGAACCTACCTTCTTCACAATCCTTGGTTTGGGTCAAACTAAATGTCGGTCTCTTAGAGCACAACTCTGATTGACGATACTTGAAATTGAAATCAATTTGTTGCATAATTTCTTTCTCTCGGCTGATATCAAACAAACAATATCGACCCCAAATCTTCCTTCATAATCCTCTGGTTACCGTTACTTGATCAAGCAAACCCACTGTTCCTCGACCGTTTCACTCGGCTAAATCAGTTGAAGCGAAGATCCGTATCAAAACCCCCACACCGATTCGGATCTAGGAGGACATAACCCTAATGGTTTTATTCAAGAAGGAGCCCACAAAGCACAACCCAATTCTGAATTTGTTCTTCAAATTGGACGTTATCACCAATGCTTGATTCTTGATTCAACAACTTTGATTATGTGAAGGTGTTGAATTTGGAGAAGAAATGATGAAAATGATGTGCTCTCAATGTGTTTCTTTCACTCGGTTCTTGTTAAAAGCTCAAATGTAAATAACTCACTATTTATATGTGTTAGTCAAAAATGAATAATAGAGAGAAATACAATTTAAAAAAATTATAAAACATTACATGATTTTTAAGGATGCGTCGACCGCTCCAGAAGGGTGGGTCGACACATAACATCCCGAGCATGTGAGGAGAGCCAAATATTCTGAATGTGTCGACCGCTACAGGGGACTACGTCGATGCAACCCTTTCATGTTTAGCTCCCAGGATTTCCATAAGGGAGCGTCGACCCAAGGGTCAACACGTAACACCCCAGGAGTGGAGTTGTTGAGTGCGTCGACCTGAGAGATAGATGCGTCGACGCATCTGTATTGATTTCAGCCAAACACGAAATATTCTTCTAGCTTCTCATGCCACTCTTGCTCCTCCTCTTGGATATAAGGCATCAAGGAAAATTAAGGGGTTTTGGCATCATGAAAACATAAGCCATGCCCTTACATACTCCCCCTTTTTTGATGATGGCAAAACTGAAGGTTGAAAAAAACAAGAAAAATGGGGTTTGAATTCGGGTTTTAAAATTATAGCAATTTGACACGACAATTTTTATCTTGGTTCGTTTGAACTCAAACTACTCCAGTCCACCCGTCAAGGTGATTTGCCTCTCTCAACGAGGTCTTAATCCACTAATCAATACTTGATTACAATTCACAAAGACTACTGCCTTTGTCTTCTTGAGATTAACCACAACTTGGTTCTCAAGGAAATTCAACTTTATAAAACGATTACAACTGTGTATCAAGAATTCTTCTAATAAGCTATATCACAACTGTGATATTTTACACAAGATTTTAGCTCAACAAAAATATAAATTAAAACTTAAAGCTTTTGAAATATTTCTCTTAGAGATTTGTGCGCATGAGCAAAAGTTGTAACCTTGGTTGTTCTTTGATCCTCCTTTAAATAGCCAAACAATTTTGATCCGTTGGAGACATGAGAACATGAATATGGAATATGTTGATAAATGCATTAAATGATCTTTCCATAAATATAGATATTGTCTGTAATCAACTGTTACTTTTTGATTTCCATATATGTCTTTAGTAACGCATCAGAACAAGAAGGTAAAAGCAGCCTTTAAGTAGAATTGTAACATCAGAGTTTGTGCTTGCAGCATGGTGCTTTTAGAAGTTCAAATTTACAAGAACTTCTCTTATGAGCGTGACATAGAGTGAATGTTGCTTTCATAATATTTTCTTCTGAGACTTTTAAAGCATCATTCCTTTTCTCAAAAACATCTTCTTCTATTATCAGAACTTCTATATTCAGAACTGCTGATGCATTAATTCTCTTCAGAATTTCTCTGCAAACATGCATTAAATTTAAGGATCATATTTGTTTTATATAAGCAATGTATTTTGTTATCATCAAAACTTTTATAGAGATGTAGAATCAAACTATGTTCTAGCAATCTCCCCCTTTTTTATGATGACAAAAACTTGTATATTTTGATACTTGAGAAATAAGAAGGATCTCCCCGTGAGTTAAATACTCAGATGATTAAAAATAGTTTAGATACGTCCCTGAGAATGTTTGTCCAGAGTATGTTGAAAGTTCTGATGGTTCCAAGTAACATAAGCTGCTTTCTTGAATAATTGTTTCCCTATTTTAAACTTTTAGAAAAATAAATAGAGGATATCAGAATGTTCGAGACTTAGTCTCATCAACTATTATGTTCAAAATATCTTACGTTCTCCCACTTTTTTTCATAAATCAAAAAGTAAAATGGAAAACCAAAACAAAAGATAATTGCATTCAACAATCAAAACAAAGTATAGAAAGAGATGCAGAAAACAAAAATTTGCGAGAAAATAAAAAAAAAAGAAAATTAAGAAGGAGGAGGAAGTCTTGAGAACAATGCCTCCAACAAACCTTTAATTTCATATGTTGAAGCTTCTTGTTTTCCCATCATCTCTTTGATTTCCTTGTTCATTTCATCTTGCTTGTCCAACCGCTTTCTGACCTCTTCATTTTCCTTCTTCAGAACTTCCAAAGTTTGAATAACTAAGGAAGATAAAGAAGCCTCATTTTCAGTACTTGCAAGAGTTTCAGTGACAGGAGCTTTAGAGAACTCGACAATAGATTTTCCTTTATCCTGCCAGAGAACCAGCGGTTGAGGCTCAGGTTTCTGAATGGATGTTGCTACTATTGATTCCCAGGGAGCATTGGCTAGAAATACATGGTTTGCATCCCTAAGATGAGCAATGTGTTCCTCAAAAAGCTTTATCCATTCACTGAAATTTTACTGAGCAATTCCATAGAAAACTTCCTTCTGCTTCTAAGATTCTGAAATAAACCATTTTATGAATTGAGTCCAGAGGTAGTCAGAAACCGCTGGATTCATATTTTCCAAGCAAGCCTGCTCCAGAGAGTTCACCCAGACCTGAATTTCTGTTCCAAAAGCCATAATAGATTCACCAACATCTGATTTAGAGGGTTGTGGTTTTGGTTTGGGAACATCTATTTTATGAGGGGAAGAGACAAGGTAATTCTAGACATCTAGATCAATGATAGTTTTGAGAGGATCTTCTGGAGATTTTTGAGGGGATAGAGAGTCAATATTAATGATGGGAGAGTTTGGAGAATTTGGTGGTGTAGAGTCATATGGAGATGGAGGATCTTGAAAAGTGAGGGTGATGAAGATGGAATGGTGAAGGTATGGATTGGTTACAAAGTGTTGAGAGGAATAAGGGGTGTTATTTCTAGTGAGGGTTAGAGGACATATTTGGATTATCTGGTTGGGGAGCAAGAGATGGTTATGGAGTAGTGGAGGTAGTTTTTTTTGGTGTTGGTTCAGAAGATTCATTTGGATTATCTGATTGGGGAGTAGGAGATGGTTGAGCAATAGGTGAAGGTGGACTTTCAGGTGTTGGAGTTACAAGAGCAGAGTCAAAATTTTCAATATCAGACAGAACTTTGGCAAGTTCTGGTTGTGGTTGAGTTATAGGTTCTGCAAGAGGAACGAAGGTGTCAATTTCTATATCAAAGTCATCAAGAGTTTGTGGATAATTTTCTAGAATAGAGTTTTTGGGGGGAGAGGATGGAGTAGATATTGGTGTCAGAACTTGTTAAAAACATAAATAAAAGATGAGTTACCTTTCTTTTTATCAGCTTTTGGATTTTTCTGAGAGGAGCCTTCATCAGCGGATTTTCTCTTCTTTGATTTACAAATAGAAACATCTGCTTTGCACGCGTCCAGATAAAAACAAACAACATCTGGTATAGAAGCATCTATATCTGTAAACAAGGGGAAATTCTCTAGAGGGATTCTTCTGACTGAGACACTTTCTTTCATAACAGTTGTGGGTTTCTTCTTGATAGCGCCAATGATTTTCATCTTCTTGAGGTTCTTTTCATTCCTAGGTTTGCCAATAATTGGAGTCATATCATCTATAAGTTTAGCCCCACTCAGATGATCGATCAACTGATTCTCTCTCTCAGAATATCTGAGATGAGCCTTCCCAGAGGAATCCAATCTCTTTTTGTTCTTTCTTCTTCTCTTATTTCTTTGACACTTGTCTTCAGGTGGTTAAACAGTCTGTGAGGATGGTGAATTTTTGTTTTAGTTGTAATGAAGTAGAGGAAGAACTGCTGATCAATATTGATGTAGTCTACATAAGATTTCCGGTGGTTGATGCACCCCAGAATTATCTTTAGTCCAACTTCTGAAGTGATCCTTCAGATCTTTGATTTTGTTTGATGGTATTCCAGAAGTGAAGATTTCTTGTGAAACTTTACCTAGGTTAGACCCAACCTTTTCAGCCATATTAGTACATTTTACGTCGTTGCCATCATGACCAATGAGTTTGTCAATAAAATCTTTAATGATGACAATATTTTTTCCCATCACATATGAAGTAATCTAATTTTGAGAAGTAGTAGCATGAATCCATAATTCCTTAACCAACTTAGGGAAAACAGGACCAATCAAGTGAACAAAGTATTAGGATCATCCTTGAAATTCCACTTCTTCAATGAGATCATGCCCATTCTCCTCCATGTTGTCAAAGTCCACAAGAAGTTCACAGAGAACCTCAAGAGAGTTGTAGGGAATGAGTAGCATTCTTTGAGAATCGGTGAAAACTTCTTCAGTGGAGTTGATTTGGGGATGTTGTTACTATTGTTGTTGTTGGGACGAAGAGGCCATTGTTCACAAACTTAGGGTTTTGAGAGGGAAAGAGAAGGATTGGGAAATAAGGGTTTTTCAAATAAGAGAGAAAGAAAGTGATTTGAAAATGGTGATTTTAAAAAGTATTAAGAGGTGAGTATATATAGAAAAAATTATTGAAAACATGCAGTTAATTTAATTTAAAGCACATAAAAGAAAATGATTAAGAGACATAATGATTTCTGACAAGGGAGATAGCGTAAAGATTTAATGAACAGTTACCGGTGTGACCAGCGCCTCAATGCATCAAATCAAACATTTAAGTCTATTAGATCTTGAACGCGTGTTCATTTTCTGAATATGACTCAATGCTTAAGGTGGACAGATGTTGATGTAGTGAATTGCATGCGTCTATCTTGAACTGAATCATTCAGATCTTCTGGATAGATTCTGAGTTAACTACCCTTCTCACTTCTGAGTTAAACCTATCTTCAGCAAGGGGTTTTGTAAATATATCAGCCCATTGATCACTTGTGTCAGTAAATTTTAAAGAAAGAGTTCCCTTTTGAATATAGTCCTTAATGAAATGATGTTTAATTTCTATATGCTTAGCTCTAGAATGCAAAATAGGATTTTTAGATAAGAAAATAGCAGAAGTATTGTCACAGAGGATAAGAATGTTACTCTGAAATATCTGAGAGTCTTCAAGCTGACTTTTCATCCAAAGCATTTGAGTACTGCATCTAGCTGCAACTACATATTCTGCTTCATCACTTGATAGTGCAATGGTGGATTTCCTTTTGTTGGACCAAGATATCGGATTATCTACTAGAAACTGACACCTTCCATAAGTGCTTTTTCTTTCTATTTTATCTCTAGCAAAGCCAACGTCATAGTAACCTACAAGTTTGTATTCTCTGGATTTTCTATAACATAAGCCAAGATTAGTAGTACCTTTCAGATACTTGAAAATTCGCTTAACAGCTGTTAAGTGAGTTTCTCTAGGATCTGATTGGAATCTAGCACAGAGGAAAACATTGTATAGAATATCAGGTCTTGAAGCTGTTAAATATAGGAGAGAGCCAATCATACTTGTAACACCCCAAATCTACACATCGAATAATATTCAAATCAGAGTGTGGAAAAGAAAATCATGTAAGGGATGTCCCATTTACTTCATAAAAACAACATACATTGGTCACAACTACACGGATACATAACACTTAGATCAAGGATGAACTTATAACAATGTATTTCCATTTAATCAATTACTCAAATAAATAGCGAAATTATAATTTCACAACAGTAACAACTTTGCTTCTTTTATTCAATGGAAAACAAATTCAAATCATTATCATTATTCACTTAACAAATATTCTCATATTCATAAACTTCTACAACTTAAGAAACGACGACGATTAAATAACAACATTCATCCCCCCGAGTGTTACGTATTAGAACAATGACACCGACTTGGACTAACATCAATTAATTCTTTATTCTCGAATGAAATGGGTGAGATATCTACCAATATAATCGAATTCATGATTAATATTATATTAGAATGTAGATCATATAATTCATCGCTTCACATAATCCAAACAACAGTTATAACGAAAACACTGACAATGATTACATCAACAAATATACTAATAATTAGCAACGAAAACAATTATAACAATAATTATAATAACTATTACACATCTTACCACAGTACCTGTCACATCAAACTGTTAACATAAATTCACTCAAAGTCATCAACAACGTATTAACAACCACATTGTCAATGCAACACAACACTTATCACAACAAAATCATCAACAACAAACCCATTTATAATGTGAATCTTAACAATGCACATGCATGTGGTACCAGTGGAGTAAAACTCCTGTCATACCCCAAAATTTTCCCTCCTACTTCTCAAGACAATTCACATCTCCATACTTAAGGATTTCACAAGGGTTGACCAGACAAACCCTCTTCTAAGCAACCAATCCAAAACTAAGGTTTTGATTCTCTCAAGTCAGAATGAATTTCCAAGACTCCAAGTGGTCATCATACCTCATGATATGCTTCAAGGAATCACCATGCCAAGTTTAAAGCCTTACAAGTCAAATTTGCTCATCCAATTGCTCAGATGGTTGAAAAATTGGACCGAAAGTCAACTGTGGTCAACATACAGTCAAACTTCATAATTTTTGGTCAACATCAATATTTTTAAGTAATATTCATCATTTGATCAAGTTTTGACCATGATTCCTCAAGGAAAGTCAAGATTTGATCAAAAGTCAAAGTTTCTAAATTAGGGTTTTTCAGACAAAAGTCAACAGAACTTTGATCAAGCATAACTTTCTCATTCTTTATCAAAAATTTTTACACTAAAGCTCATTTTGAAGGGAATTCAATTCTCTACAACTTCATGTCTCACAAGCGTTGGCCAAAAATGCTTCATTTGGAAGTTATTGATCAAAACATTACAGGTCCTTTTAAAAGTCAACAAAAAGTCATCTTTTTGCTAAGAAGTGTTCACGAACATGGAAACTTAAATGAAGATGAAACCAAAAAGAGTGTTTAAAGGACATCTTAAGATTTCTAAAAAGTTAAAGAACACTTAAAAATGTTGAAAATTGAGCAAGATACAAGTTGTGCAAGTTTGGCATTTTTGAGGAGGTGCATAAAGAGAAATACTTGAAAAAAATCAATTTTTTTCTAAATAGGCCTAACGTTTCTTGGTTTAAACTTGTTTCATATCTGAATTAGATCTTCCAAGCCCAAGACCACGCCTTTTATATTTTATTTTTATTTATTTTGAATTTTTATTCATTTAAATTCAATTTAATTAAAATAAAAGATATAAAATCCAAACATTAAGTGCAAGGTTGATTTTTTAACATTATTGAGGTCCAAGCAAGCCATACAAGCTGTCAATTTCGAAAATCATTGATTGGCAAAGGAATTGAATGAGATTTGATATAAAAAAAAGGCAATATTTGGTTTCATTCCAAATCAAATATTTTCTCATTGATTGGCATATATTTTCTTCACGATTCTTGACCTAATTCACTCTAGTATATATATACACTGATCCCAGATGCCAAGAGGACGAATTTCAGGCGTCAAGAACCCTAACCTAAGTTGCAAAAAACAGTGAGCTTCAAGCAATTGGCAGCCAAAGTTTTGCTTCGATCCAGGTCATTCCAAGCATTCCAATCACTTCCTGGTGATCCTCTGAACCGTTCCAGACCCCTGCAAGCAAGCAACACATCCAGAAACGCGATATCTAGATCACGGTTTGTACAACTCTAACTCAAAATCGATTTCATATTTTCATGCATAATTAATTGAATTTAACCATATATTTGTGTTTGTGATGAAGTTTCGATGATGTCTGGATAGTTTAATTGAAGCTTAGGTGCAAAACGAAGAATTCACCATTGTTAGAGTTTGAAACCTTGAATTGGGGTTTTCCAAAATAGATAAAATTGGACCAAACAATGGCCATCATCGTGCTTAGAAGATGAATTCCAGTCGATTGATACCCTCAAAGTTAATTTATATTGCGTATTGTGAATGATTCTATTTTGCAGGGATGTAGTGACGAACGAAACCGTGGGTATAAGCTTTAGCCACAAACCAGAACCGTAGGTAAAAGTTTTTGTTCAAAAGGAAGAAGATGACCCAGCGCGCTTTTTTTCGTTTTAAATAATTTTCAAAATCTTGTTTCGCTTATAATCTATTTTGTTCATGTTACTAACACGAAAAGCAGGTTGGCTCAGTTGGTAAAGCAGCACACGCGTGACCCTTGGGGCAGGGGTTCGATCCCTGGCTACCCCAACTATTTTTTGGCTATTTGTTTTACCAACCAATTTCCATGTCTTTCCATATTTTTCTTTTAAATTTCTTTTCTTAATTTATTTTCTTTTCAAACATTTTTCTAAAATACTACAAAAATCATAAAAAATATTTTCCTTTTGCATTTAGGTCAAAAAAAACTTATTTAATTTTTGACATTAAAAAAATCATTTTTTTACTTATATTTTAATTAATTGTTAATTAACAATTAAATTAACCTTTAATTATTTTTCCACATTAAAACTAATCTAGAAAATTCCCAAAAAATATTTTCTTCTCTAATAATTAGGATTACTAACCTAAAACCTTTTTTCTACTAATTTCCAAAACATTTTACTAACATTTTCTTATTATTCTGATTATCTATTTCTTATTTCGCATTTACAATTCTAGAAAGGATGTATAGGTCGCAAAGTTTTATCATGTAATAGCGTAGATTTACGTTTTCTGCCTTTACTTTCCTAGTAATTAGGGTTTGCATGCTAAGACTAAAATCAACCCTAGTTCACTTCTAACTTCAAGATAGTATATCTGAATATAGCACACTCTTCACACTTGCACACCCCTTAGGGTATCCTCTCTTGTTGCCTTTCGAAACAGTGGTCATGTCCCTCGAACGTAGGGATATCTTAGCTAAGACGCTCACGAATAATATCATCACCGTCCCTTCAATTCAAAGATCATAGTCCTTCGATGAGCCTCGATTGTTGCCTACGAATACATGATCTCATCCCTCGATTGATGCCTACGAAAAATGATGATCGTCCCTAAGAATATGCTAAGGTATCCTTACATGTTGTCTTCTATGACCATACGATGACCCTTCGAACGTCCTTTTACATCCAATGGATAGAGTTACCTACCAACTAATGGTATGGATAATGCTACTCTAAAAGAAAGAAAAATAACATGGAAACGATCATTCTGAGTAGGTAATAAGACTCTTTTGCTTGCTCCAATCAATTCAAAAATACTTTTCACACCTCACACTATTTTCAAAACTTTTCAAACACTTTGTATACATTCCAACATGAATCATTACAAAGTTAAACATTTTTCCAAAACAAAACATTTCCAAACACTTCTTATACATTCCAGGGAGAATCATTACGAAGTCAAAGAGAAATGCCTTTTAAAAACATCTTTTTAAACACACACACACAGAAAGAAATTTATAAAGTGAGCTAAGCAATTAAGAGCCCGTAGATAACTACGGATAGAAAGGATGTTAATACCTTCCCTTTTCATAACTGCCTCCCTTACTCAAAATCTAACGAAGGTACTTTCCTGTTCTTTTCGCCTTCCCATAATTGGATAAAAGAAAAGTCGGTGGCGACTCTTGCTATCCGCAACATTTGAGATAAAACACAAAACAAACAAGTCAGTTCTCCCACCGTATCACAACTCCCAACGCAATCATTTTCCAGTTTACCGGGGCACAAGGCATAAGCCTTCAACGTAATCATTCTGCCCCTAAAGGCCAACGTGTTTTCCAATCCAGGCCAACATAATATGCAAATATATGTATGCAACCACAACCACAACATCAACTCAATCAACGACGGAAACTCAACGACAACACACAACGACAATGTAATCCCAATTCAGCACTGGCCTTAGGCCTACAACATAATCAACATATCAATGTAATTAACAACAACTCATCACTGGCTAAAAAGCCTACCACTTGATATCAACATGTCAACAACAATTCAACACTGGCCATAAGCCTATAACTTGGTATCTCAACAACAACACAACACTGGCTATAAGCCTGCAACTTATTTATACCAATGTTATTATTATAAGTCTTATTAATACCACTTTCTACCAACATATACTACCTTCATCCACTTAATAACCCACTACTAGTTACTACATTAATCTCCTAGTAACTTATTCTACAATTCAACTTATAATCATTCGGATTGTTTTCATTTAATTCTAGTTAACTACTTGTCGGTTAGAATTAAAAGTATTTTCGACTCTACATTGCTATCAACAACCATTCATCTATTATCATCATTCATATAAGCTACATAATCCAATTGAACCAACTTAATTTAATTAATCACCATACAACCATATTATCACTTTATTAATATATCTTCTACCAATTTTAATTGCTTATCTTAGTTGATTATAATGGCCTAGTAATTCAATTATCAGAACCAATTTCTCAACCATTACCAATCATTATTTTACTCAAAGTAGCCTACAAAAAGTTAACTACATCAACTATTCAGTTTGGGCAGAATTCGGAAATTAGAAAATATGTCCAAAATTGCATAGTACGCGCCGCGAACCCATCTGCGCGCTGCAACTTTAGCAGGAATTCAGTTCATGCCGCGTCCACCCGTTGGCGCCACGAACTGAACGAAACTCAGTGGAGTTTTCTGCACTGCCAGCATCTTCCTCATGCCTCCATTCCTAATTTTTGGCACCCAATCCACTCACAAACCATAACGATTCAGTACAATATAATAGCAACATAAAGAATCAACCAAGAACAGCACATACCAATTCATATAACCAATTTCATGGATTATCAAGCATCAATTTGGAGTCAAACTACAACAACCTAAACACCAAAATAGAGGGATATTTATAATCTCATCCCACATATCATTCATCATGCATCCCATTATAGAGTCAGAACCCACCCTTACTTGGATTCAACGGCAGTTCAACTCTTTGATCGCATCCTAATTTTTGGTCGAGTGCAAGCATTTTCCCCTTTGCCTTTTCCCAACAATTCATCGATCGATTCCTTTTTCGCCAAAACCTTTGTTCCTGCCTCTTTCTCCAAAACCCTTGTTTCCTTGTCCTCCCAATTGATACGTATCAACGCTTAGGTTTTTGTTTTCCGATACTTGCATATATCACTACTAACCTTATTTTCCAATTAACCCAAATAATAGTAATAATATAAGGGTTAATACCTATTTTCACCCCTGACATATGGGGTGTATTTGAAAAACCCCCCTGCCAAAAAAAAGTTCCAATAGTTACCTTGACAAATTTTAAAAGTTTCATTTTTTACCTTTAGGATGCCACATCACCTAAAAGGCTGATGTGGCTTATTTTTTTGTTAAATTTGTATTTTTTGGTTATTCCACATCACATAATTCCCAAGCAAATGACCAGAATGCCCTTAACTCCATTTATCTTAAAATCCAAAATTATTTTGCATTCTCCATGTTTCAATTCAGACCCTACGATTAGGGTTTGCTTTCTTCATCTTCATCCACACACAGCAAACCCGCCACCGTTTGAACAATCCACAAACCCCACAATCTCCCTCTAACACCAAAAGTTTTCCCCATTTTTCTGAAACAAACTCTCTCATTGGTCTTGCAAACAAATTCGTCATCCCAAAACATGCTGCTATTGTTCCTACTGTTTGTAGCTTCACCCCAAATCTGTCATAAAAATATTGTGCTATTATGTTATCTGTTGTCATTTCAACCCCAAACGAGAATCCATAAAGGCATCAGAAGTTGAGTGACGCTGGAGCCTATGTTTGCCCAGCCAGCGGAGAAAGCATTGGCTGAGCCAACAACGGATTCAGCGAACATATCCAGATCTGGTTCGCTACGAAGTTGGCGAGAGAGAAGCCCACCAAGAAACGAACGACGATGAACTGACCGGGAGTATAGGCAATAGAGGTGAGGAGGATGACAGGTGAGGTTATGAGAGAGAGAATACCGGAGGCTCTACGGGGACCCACGAGGTTGCAGATTGGACCCATGAGTAGGCGGGAGAGGATGGAGCCCGCGAAAGAAGCGGAGCCTGCTCTGCCTATGTCACCCTGTGAGGTTGAGGTCGTGGCGGATGATTGGGAGGAGAGGAGGGATGGAGAAGGTGGTGAAGAAACAAGAGAAGAGGTTGAACCATTTCCTTGAGATGAAGCTGTGACCACTTTGCAAGGATGAAGATGAAGAAAGCAAACCCTAATCGTAGGTTCTGAATTGAAACATGGAGAATGCAAAATAATTTTGGATTTTAAGATAATTAGAGCTAAGGGCATTCTGGTCATTTGCTTGGGAATTATGTGATGTGGAATAACCAAAAAATACAAATTTAACAAAAAAATAAGCCACATCAGCCTTTTAGGTGATGTGGCATCCTAAAGGTTAAAAATGAAACTTTTAAAATTTGTCAAGGTAACTATTGGAACCTTTTTTTTTGGCAGGGGGTTTTTCAAATACACCCCATATGTCAGGGGTGAAAATAGGTATTAACCCATAATATAATTACTATTATTCCTTAATGGGCCTATTTCTTACACCACTCAATTGCTTAATACCACCACACAGCAATCCAACCCATTTAATTACAATATTCTAACAAATAAATAATATTATTCTTAATATTATTTTTTCGATTAACCAACTAAAATACGATTTTAAATTAATAATCCAAATACGCCTCTTAAAATAATACTGACAAATCCAATTTCGGCTAACTCCAATAATTGAATCCGTAAATAATTTAATTAACTAATTTAATTAAATTCGGGGCGTTACAACTCTCCCCCACTTAGGATATTTTCGTCCTCGAAAATTCGCCCAACACAACCATCCTTAAGATCGCTGCCTCATACAACTTTCTTATTCTCAAGTTGCGCTTGACAACACTTCGACTATTACTTTTCCGATATAACTGTAACTCAACACGACTTAAATCCAATATTCACACGTCAATCTCCCGATACTCTTACAACATTATCCTTACTAACTTGCCAACCATTTTAGAAATATCTCGAAACAACATCTTACAACATAGAAACATCCTTCACTTGTCTATACTTGACTATACAAGATCGCGTCATTACCGCTGCTACGTAATCAACACCAAAATACATATACATTTCTTATTCCATATCTGAGGTCACTCACCCGCGAAATATTGACAACTCTATTAATCTCGTCGTATCACTCTTATAGTGACATCGACATAGTCCACTTAATCAACTTCATCATATTATAGAGTATTACTCATCATCTACAGTAGCCAACAACAATATCATGCAACCGAACAAAATTCTTTCATCCCAACTTAATAGTAGTAACTCAACTACTAACCATACGACCCATCTTAATCCACCGTCCTTATTAGAGTTCCTATCCACTTATAAGGTTCACAAGCTTTAACCAACAAGTCTCAGACTCCCTTCACGTGCATCAATCTTTCACTTCGTGACGTTAGCTCGCACATAAACCATTTATCCTGAATTGTTCAATGTTCCTCGAATTTTCTATGGATGTGTCCCTATTAATTCTCATCAACTTGAAATAAAATATCTACATGACATAAAATCCATTACTTAATGCACTATTAAGATAACAATTCCAGTCTACATCCTCCAACACAATCTCGTCTACTACCAACAAGGGATTAAGGGTGATCAGTTCCTCAATTTGTCAATAGATAACTATAATAATGTTCTTTTCCATCGTTACTAACTATAATAATGTTCTTTTCCAACTTGTACTCAAGCGCCATACTCTAATAATCTCCAAAGTGGTTTACAGATACCCTCACAACTCCCCTCTCACTCTATCTTGTCGATGAGTCACCAACATTCAACATTTACAAGGTCCATATTACACTCACTTATTTTCACACGAAGGTTCCGTATTCTCCAACTCAAGAATTTCTACTACACCAATACATTCACGTCGTCTTGTCCTGGATAAAATTTCAACAACGTCGTTCTACACCGTCTTGGCAATAGAACCTCTCCAATTCTTTTTTTACTCATGCCATTACCTTGGCATCATAACCACAACTTTAATTCCTCTTAAAAGCATCGTCCTTTAAAGGAAATCTACATTCCAATCACTAAGGGGTAATAATCAACTTCTGAAATTTTTTGCAAAAATCACACAGTACGCGCCGCGACCTATCCTTGGCGCCGCGATCTTTGCAGAAAAACCCAGTTCGCGCCGCGTCCACATATTGGCGTCGTGAGCTGAACGAAATAGAAAGGTTTGTTGAGTGAAAAACATTCCCCCAACACAGTTAACGCCATATTTTTCATTTGATTCAATCTCAAATCAAAAACAAACTATCACAGCTTATGACAATGATAACCACAATCAGTCATCCATATAATATTACCACAAGGTTATTCAACTTAATATCACGACGAAATAATTTATCCTTCTATAACAACTTATCTATCATCACAAGAATCCTATGACACTGTCTACAACAATCTATTACTCTATCTTTGTTCCAACGTCGACATCCTACGCAAGGCTACACCAAATGACAACTTCACAGTCCACCAGCAATGCTAAAACATCGCAACCTTCTAAATTACATCTGCTAAAAGTTTTATCCTTGTTATTTAACAGTTCACCTTCAAAAACATCAGGAATTCTCATTCTACTTGTATACCAATGTTGCTGCGGTACAGCGGCAAGCAAAGAGTTGGTATTAATTTTACCGGGTGATATATACCGGTTAGGTTATATCGTATCGTGTCCACAGAGATTGGTTATTGATTCGTCGTTCGACAATTCTACCGTTAATGAGTTTGAGATTAAAAGAAATGAAAATAAAAGACAAAAAGTAAATGAACAAAAAGTATAAAGGATAGACAACTTGTGGGAAGAATGTAAACTACCCGTCACGGACTTAAATCTACCACCCATGTCATACTACCTCGATACTCGTTTGTGTCATCACATACCTCTCACAATCTAAGCTATTTCTAACCCAAATTGAGAATCCTCCTAAATCATCTCAATATCCATCCTTGGCATACCTCGACAACAAAGAAGTCAACTGCGTCACCTCTATACCCATTCGTGGCATACTTCACCGACGCAGAGGCATTAAGTTCGGATACTCTATAGTGAATGTTAGCTCTAAACCTATCTCTAGCATTCAGAAACTAACAGATAATCATCCTAGGTAAGAATCTAAGCAATCTATCCCTAGCAAAGCTCAAATCCCTAACATAAAGTAAAAACCTAAGATAATCACCCACAAATTGTAAAACAAGCTTTATACAACGCCATAAATATACATGAGTTATTAGTAGATATACATACAAAACCTAAAAAAAGAGATTACAAAGAGAAGAGAAGAAGAGGAACCAAACATTTCTTGGTTTGTCAACACCAATCGACGAGAGATTCGACTCCGGATCATCCAAATGCAAGCTCCAATGTTGTTTTCTAAGCTAATCTATCAAAGAAATGAAGGTGATGGTGTTGGGACTCAAAAATACCCAACCCATAACCTAAAAATGTGTTTTGAGCCCTTTTAAGAATTACGATGTCGCAGGCGCTAAGGCGTATTCGCTAAGCGGTCTGCTATTTTTAGCATTTTATTTTTGCCATATCTTGAGAACCGTAACTCGGAATTGCGCCCGGTTTGAAGCGTTGGAGAGCTTATTCAATGCTCTATCTAACCATGAAGAAATATCAAGCTTTATTGATGATTTTTATTCTTTGATTTTGAGCTTTATTCGTTGATGAGATGCCCAAATCGCGCATTTGAAGCCGTGTCTTCGACACTTTATTACTCAATACTCCAATTATGAATGAATACCTATAAAAGAGATGAAAAACTATCAAATGATACAATATTTACACAAAAAATCAATTATTCTATTATGTACACATTTATACCAAAAGCGGAGATTATTCAACTAAATATCAACAAAAGAACGGATAAGTGCCACAAAATATATATACAAAATAACTACATTTTTGCACTTATCAACTCTCCCCAACTTGAAACATTGTTTGTCCTCAAACAAAGTCAAATAACTCAAAGAAACAAAGAATGATAATCAATTAATCACGAATCAACAAGTTTTGAAAACGGAAAACAAATGTATGGTTCAAACGAAAAATGTACACGACAAATACAAACTTACCACTATACTACAACCATAACATATAAACGAAACAAATCATAAGTACAAAAATCATGCAAAACATTCTAAAACAAAACAAGCTCAATCATGAATCACACCTAGCAAAAATTCATCGGTAGATGAAGAACACACAAAGGTGAGGATAAAACACACTCCTCCACAATCTTGCAAACAAAAGACTAAATTATGCATTCATCCAAAAACGTATTGAAAATACAAATGCAAGAATCACAAGGGCTTTTCAAGGTTGTAATGTGGCTTGGTTAACAAACAAGTGATAAGTCCTAAAGCTAATCCGAAAAAAACTTGCCTAAACCTAAGGGAGTGATCAACTCACAAAGTTCCAAACAATATAATTCCAATCAAACTTCTTCTTCATCACAAATTTCACACCAAACTCACCTCACTTATTAACATAACATTATTCCTACTCTTTTTGTTTTTCTTTTTCAAAGCTTTTCTCTTTTTTCTTTCTTTTTCTAATCTTTCTTTTTCACATTTTTTTTTCTTTTTCTTTTCTCTTAACCTCATACAAACCACAATATAAGCACATAAACACTCCTCTCCCCAACTTGAATTCAACCAACATTAATGTGTGAATACTCCCTACTTTCTAAGGCAAGGTAAAATCCATACAACAACATATAGTTGAGGGTTCAAGAAACAAAGAAATCAACATCCATAAAAAAAGGTGAATTGACACTCATAGACAAGCATCAAGTTCAAATAAACATGGATATCGATAAAAGCTCAAAGGGGGTAACAAAGGTTCACACACTCACAAGGTGAATTGAATATTTGGCCAAGGTAGTTATGCTCAAAATCAACAAATGCCTTGATCATTTTCTTACAATCATACAATCAACACAAAACACAAGATTAAGCATAATAAAATCTAGTTAAAACAAGAATGTGGACTCTCATATGTAAACAATGGAAAGCTTCCTCACATTTATGGTTAAAAAGGGAACTAAAGTGATTCAATTCATGAGCAAGTAATGCAAAAAGAATGAATAGCATGGTAATTATACAAATGATAAGTTTCCTAAATATGTTATGCTATAGAAAGCGATAAACGAGTACCTGACGTGTACCAACTTTGAAAACTATCATTACCATACATCCGCGAGTTGAAACGATCAAACTCGGAAAATCACCTCAAAAGTCTTCAAGTTACCGGACCAAAATTTGAGTCCAAACAACAACAAAAGAATTAGAAAAACAATACTAATTTTATTCAATACAAAAAGCCTTGGTGAAAGTGGGAAAAGGAAAACCAAGTGAAATTTTAAAGAATTTCGCCCCATAGCGAGAAGCTAAGCGCTACACCATTCTTGAAAAATGCGAAGAATGCATGCTCCACTTACACTATACAATCTCATTTACACATCTAAACAATATTTACAATACATACACACTTCCACAAGCTAAAACACTACAAACTTGTGGAAAATAAAAAATTGACATAACAAAACAAAAGCAAATAACAATACATAAACTTGGTGAAAACGAATTAACAAGTTGAAAAGTGAAAGTTTGAAATTAAGAGCAAGTTCTATTTCAACTTGTTAAAACATAATCCACCAAACAACATAAACATAAACAAACAAAAACATGCTTGTTTTACGTCGTAAGCTCGACGCCTTTATTGTGCGAGCACTAGTAACCTCCTCTCGTCATGCCATGGTATTGCCACACCGTGCAAACCTAAAGAAAGTCTCCTAACAACCACACAACAAACGTTACGAGTACGAGACAATTCACAACATCACATAAAAACTAAGAAAATCACAAATATGTACAAGTATGGAAAGTAAACACATAACATGTACAAGTAACATATACAAGTTCATATACAAAGCCTATACAACATATACAATAATTACAAAACTCCAAAACAACATAATTATCGCCATACAAAACCAATAAAACCAATCCCCGGCAACGGCGCCATTTTGTTGCGGCGGTAGAGCGGCAAGCAAAGAGTTGGTATTAATTTTACCGGGTGATATATACCGGTTGGTTATATCGTATCGTGTCCACAGAGATTGGTTATTGATTCGTCGTTCGACAATTCTACCGTTAATGAGTTTGAGATTAAAAGAAATGAAAATAAAAGACAAAAAGTAAATGAACAAAAAGTATAAAGGATAGACAACTTGTCGGAGCGAATGTAAACTACCGTCACGGACTTAAATCTACCACCCATGTCATACTCGGCCTCGATACTCGTTTGTGTCATCACATACCTCTCACAATCTAAGCTATTTCTAACCCAAATTGAGAATCCTCCTAAATCATCTCAATATCCATCCACGCATACCTCGACAATAAAGAAGTCAATCGTCACCTCCATACCCATTCGTGGCATACTTCACCGCGAGGCATTAAGTTCGGATACTCTATAGTGAATGTTAGCTCTAAACCTATCTCTAGCATTCGAAACTAACAGATGATCATCCTAGGTAAGAATCTAAGCAATCTATCCCTAGCAAAGCTCAAATCCCTAACATAAAGTAAAAACCTAAGATAATCAAACACAAATTGTAAAACAAGCTTTATACAACGCAAAGGCGATAAATATACATGAGTTATTAGTAGATATACATACAAAACCCAACAAAAGAGATTACAAAAGAAGAAGAAGAAAAACATTTCTTGGTTTGTCAACACCAATCGACGAGAGATTCGACTCCGGATCATCCAAATGCAAGCTCCAATGTTGTTTTCTAAGCTAATCTATCAAAGAAATGAAGGTGATGGTGTTGGGACTCAAAAATACCCAACCCATAACCTAAAAATGTGTTTTGAGCCCCTTTTAAAGAATTCTGATGTCGCAGGGCGCGCTAAGCGCGGTATTCACGCTAAGCGCGGTCTGCTACTTTCAGCATTTTATTTTTGCCATGATCTATCTAACCATGAATAAATATCAAGCTTTATTGATGATTTTTATTCTTTGATTTTGAGCTTTATTCGTTGATGAGATGCCCAAATCGCGCATTTGAAGCCGTGTCTTCGACACTTTATTACTCAATGCTCCAATTATGAATGAATATCTATAAAAGAGATGAAAAACTATCAAATGATACAATATTTACACAAAAAATCAATTATTCTATTATGTACACATTTATACCAAAAGCGGGGATTATTCAACTAAATATTAACAAAAGAACGGATAAGTGCCACAAAATGTATATACAAAATAACTACATTATGGCACTTATCAACCAACAACCGCTACAGTACTCCTAATCCTTCAAGAAATAAGCATCAACAATGTCTGATCATGCTCCATCAAGACGTTCGAATTTGATCCACAAGCAAAATCTTGAATCCATGTCACCTCGGAAAACAACACAAGTTAAACAATACTTGCACTGTTGCTACCAGTAACATACAACACCAACATCTTACAATTCAAACATATCTGAGAAGCAAAGATTCTCCCCCACTTAGCATTAAACCAACTCCTGCAACAAGTGATCAGAAAAGCAACAAGTACCGACAGTGTTGTACACACTTGTCACGTACTAAGGGATAAACAATATTAGACAACACTGGCCGGACAGACCGACCTGCTCTGATACCACTAATATAACACCCCAAATCTACGCATCGAATAATATTCAAATCAGAGTGTGGAAAAGATAATCATGCAAGAGATGTGGTGTACTACAAAATTTCCCCCTAAGATTCTCTCATACTTCATACAATTGCATTGCACAAAGATAACAAATTGGTTCTCTTTCTTATCAGTAGGGTTTGCCCTTTAGGAGATCACCAAGCACCTTGTGGAAGTGATTATTGCTTATATGTGATGATTGATATTTTACTAACCATGATGTGCATACTTTGCTCTCTAAATGTTGTAGGTGAATGGTGCACAAGATCCTCAAAGAGCTGATAGGTCCATGAGTGTATTTCCATGCCGTCTCTCATCAATTCTCAAGATTTTGAAAGTATTGTATCTCACTTAAGATCTATCTTATCATCAACCATTCTCTGTTATCTTGAATGTATGATTCATGTTTGAAAGAGATCATCAAATTCAAAGAATTCTCCATCCTATGGCCATCTCTCTTGAAACTATGGTTTTGGACTTCTGAGCACCATATCTTGATGTTTGTGTGAAGTTTGTGGATGAATTCAAAGCCATTCGATTCTTAAGATGACTTACAATTGAATATGCTTAGATACAAGAATATTCATTGATGAAAAGATTGTTTTAGAAGTCTATGATTGCCCACCCTCTAGATTGATGCTTCATCTATCTTGTATGACTCTAAAGGATCATAACTTGGTCATCCCTGTCTCCTTGAGCTCATTTTTATTTCACAATGAACCTAAGGATGTCTAATAAAACTTAGTTCAATTGGTGAGAAAATAAAATTCTTAGAAACTTGCCTATGAGGTCAAAAAACACAAGTCCTTGATGAATTCCTCAACTTTTGGTCAATCAACTCCAAATGAACATATATTGATCATCATTTATCATTTTGAGGTCATTCTTTTTGAAAAACAATATTGAATATGGGAATCTTATGTCCATATAATCCTTGAATATTAGAAGTGTTTTAAAGTTTCTTGAAGAAGTCAAAAGATTATAGGTCATTTCACAAATTTTCATCAAATTCACAAGATCATAACTTTCTCAATTTTTGGAATTTTTGAGTGATTCTTTTTGTCAAATGTTCCTTGGGTGGTCTACTTCATATCATCTTTGAGAATCAAGAGCAAATTTTGAGTGGACGGTCAAGTTTGAAGAAGAAACATTATAGGTCATTTTCAGAAAGTGGCATGCTTGACCAAGGGCTGCCCAGAAAAATCTATGGTTTTGCAAGAATCCTAAAGGCTCAATCTCTCAACTCAAGCATCCATTTGATTTGATTCTTTTTGCATTGTTTTCTACTATTTGAATACTTCATTTGGCTCAAGAAAAATAAAGAAATGCACGATGGAATTGGATTTGACCTCAGTTCAAAGTTTGAGCCAAAACCTGTTTTACACTCACCATCAGTTTGTGCATTTATGCGTGTAACTTGATTTTAAGCCAAATTAAGCCTTGCTTTTGTGACTAATTGTGATTAGGAACTTCCTAGGATTAATTAGCACATCAAAACGCAAAGAATGATTGAATTTTAATGCACATGAAGTCACACTTTCTTCATGAACACGGGTGCACACGATTTTGCTCCAAATTGCATCATTCACCCTCCCTTTTGATTCCATTCACTTCTCCTATAAATAAGGGACACGTTCCACTCATTTCCTCAAGCTTAGAGAGCTAGAAAATCTCTCCCAAACTCACACCAAACCTCACATTTTTGAGATTTCGTTTTCACTCTTAGACCACTTCTAGTTTGAAATTAACCATTCATTCTTCTTCCTTGAACCTCACTGAAGCTAACAGAACAAGAATCGTGTCGTGAAGCTTCCTGAATCGTGCTATCCAAGTTCAATTTCAGAGCTCTGAAAGTGAACTTTGTTCAGGTAAAAATCTCCATCAAATCTTGAAAAATAAAACATCATTGCACTCTCCTCATCTCCCTGATCCTTGTCATCTTCACCATTTGCATTTTCATTGAGAATTGACTCTGAATTTCTTAAAACTAGTGCTCGTTAACATTTCTGATTTTTCTAAAATGTTCATGATACAAGTGAAATAAATTTTTCGTGATGGTAACATTAGAATCATCTTGAAGAGACAAAGCGAATGGTACCGGTCTAAGAAATTTACTTCACAGTTTGAGGAACTCCAATTCTGGGAGGCTGGAGGTTGAAGACGACCTACGCGTCTGTCTTCAAACAATGAAGCAGTGCCGTGTCATTTTTTTGAATTGGATCCAGTGAGAATGTTTTATCATGCACGCGTGATGTCAGCCACTAGATCTGATTACTTTTGTGAGCCAGACTTCATCCAATGCGTGACATTAATTCTGATTTTATTTTTTAAAATTTAATTTAATTGGTGATCTAGTGTGATTTCTAAAGAGGTCCATATAAGGCATAGTGTGTCTCATCCATTAGATTAGCTTACTAACGCGTTTTGACTGTGATCTAATAGCCCATATTTTTTGGCTTTTTATTTTATTTTCTGATTTTATATTTTAAATGTTTTAAACTTCAAAAAATCATATAAAATTTATTTCTAGTCCAAAAATTATGAAAAAATTCACAAAAATATTTTGAAATATTATGTTTCTGAAGTTTATTTTTTCATAATTTTATTTTCAAATTTGATATTTTTTATGATTTTCTTCTTTTATTTGATGTTTTTAATTATTTTAAAATACTTTTTGACATATAAAAATTCTAGAAAAATTTTAGAAGGATCCAATGGTCATTTGACTAATATTGGTGACCTCATTTTATTTTTATTTCTTATTTAAATAATTTTTGTTATTTTTGGTTTGTTTCACCATTTTCTTTTTTATTTTAAAAATAGTTTTTGACTTAGAAAAATTCTAAAAAAAATTGTCAACAATTGTTGACCTCTGTTTGACTTTGGGTAATTTTCTTGAAATTTTATTTTGATAAAAAAAAATACTATTTATGTATTTCGTCAATAAAGTCCAATTAAATAACCTAATTTCAAATTTACTTTTAATTCTTTTACTAGATTTTTAGTTTCAATTTATTTTGCTGACTTTTGAATTTAATTTGGAGTCACAAATTTCCTCAACATCAATGGAATTTGGGTGTTGATAGGTCTCTTGACTAAATCCACCAAGAAAGTTGATTGATCTTGACGAAGTTAGACCGCATAAAATTCATCCGATGCAAAATAAATTTGGAACTTATTCCTTCTTCTCTATCTTATTTTTCTTTTGTCCCGATTCGGAAAAAGTGATCAATTGGCGGCATAATCTTTAATGTTCTAACATAAGCCCCAAAATTTGATTTTGAGTTTTGATCTTGGTTCAACACCTGTGGTGCTTGTCGTATGGTCGCGTTGATTTCTAATCAAGCTTCTGGCAAGTTTCCACTAACCTTGTCCATTTGAAATTCTCAATCATCTTTGATCAAGTGATATGATAATTCCAAAACCGGTGATATACTTGACAAAAAATAATTGAAACTTGTCGTGTGGTCGTGTTGATTCTATCAAGCTTCTGGCAAGTCTTCATGCGTAAGTTTCAAGATGGTCACCTTGCTGACGACTAATTACTAACAATTTGATGATATACTTGACAAGTTTCAACATTGTCATCTTGCTAACCTTTAATTAATTGCCTTTTATTTTCCGCTCTTTACTTTCTGCATTTACTCTTATGTTCTTTATTTTTATGCACCTTTATCTTTTAACATTTATATTTCATGTCATTTTTCCTTTGCTCATTTGAGCATTTTACTTTCTTGTTATTTTGAATTTGCTCACTTGACCTTTATTTTTCTTTTCTAAAATACCTAATAATTCAACTTAGATATAAAAAATTTATAATTGGACTTGGTTACTATCCTTGTGCTTGGAGCTTGATCTTTTGACTTAGGATTAGGACCTTTACCTAAACTAGGAGATTTATGTGCCCTTGGTGTTATTCTGTCTGGCCTGGTTATCGTTTTTGTATGCACGTTATTTAGTTATACTCGATTAATAGTGGTTTTCCTCAAAATACAGCTGTTACTCTGCCCGTTTTCCTTAAGACAAGAGAATCCATCTGAGGCATTAACTTATCTGAAGCTTGTTTTTTTTTGTCTGGTCATTTGTTATTTATATGGTTATCCAAAGGATGGGATGTGGTATTGGCTCTTGATGTCAAGTACTAGCTTTCTCACCCGGTTAGACCTTTCTTTACCCTCACCTTTTACTTTTTGTACTTAGGTTATCCTCTTAATCTCCTCCTCATTCTTTAATTTTTCAAATCCTCCCTCTTTTTCAAAGGATTCTTGTTTTCAAAACTCGAACCGCTTTCATAAAAAACTCGGACTTAGGTCCATGATTTTTTTCAGACTTGTTTTTCTTGATAAACTTTCAATCCCTTTAATAATACTTTAACTTTTCTCTTCATAAGACTAAAAAACACCTAACCTAATTCAAACTTTTTGAGCTCTTTGTAGCTTTTCTAATCTAACATTTTCTTAAAATCAACAAACACACAAATTTGGCCTTTTTTAGTCGAACTACTTGGTTTTGATTTCAATATTGCACATTGTTGGTATATAGGCCTAGAACTCATGGAAGTTCTATCAAACCAAAAATTATAAAAAATACTTCTTTTCTCCCCCCACCATCCATTTTGTACATACTCTTTTTTAGCACACATATACAAATTTTCAAAGATGTTTCTACGGAGTACCGTAGATGCTTTGGGTGTCTAACAACTTCCCTTTGTATAACTAACCCCTGGTCCCAGATCTCTGATCTTTTTGTTAGAACTTTATTCGCTCTTTTTCCTAGTCCTTTGGATAAAAGAAAAGCGCGTTGGCGAATCTTTTGTTAATTTTTGAGTTAAGTCAATTCGATGGCTTATACTCATAGTTTTTGCCGCTATAGGATGTCACATTTACTTCACAAAAACAACATACATTGGTCACAACTACATAGATACATAACACTTAGATCAAGGATGAAATTATAACAACGTATTTCCATTTATTCAATTACTCAAATAAACAACGGAATTATAATTCCGCAACAGTAACAACTTTGCTTCTTTTATTCAACGGAAAACAACTTCAAATCATTATCATTATTCACTTAACAAATATTCACATTATTCATAAACTTCTACAACTTAAGCAAAAACAAAGATTAAATAACAACGTTCATCCCCCCGAGTGTTACATATCAGAACAATGACACCGATTTGGACTAACAACAACTAATTCTTCATTCACGAATACTTGCACGTTACCAGTATAAAGACAACGGTGAAATATATGAAAGGGGTGAAATATTTACCAATATAATCGAATTCATGATAAATAATATATTATAATGTAGATCATATAATTCACCGCTTCACATAATCCAAACAACAGTTATAACGACAACACCAACAACGATTACAACAACAAATATACTAACAATTAGCAAAGACAACAATTATAACAATAATTATAATAACTATTACACATCTTACTACATTACCTATCACGTCAAACCGTTAGCATAAATTCACTCAAATTCATCAACAACGTATTAACAACCACATCGTCAACGCAACACAACACTTATCACAACAAAATCATCAACAACAAACCCATTTATAATGTGACTCTTAACAATGCTTATGAATGTGGTACCAGTGGAGTAAAAGTCTCAACGTAATCATTTGCCAGTTTACCGAGGCACGAGGCATAAGCCTTCAACGTAATCATTCTGCCCCTAACGGTCAACGTGTTTGCCAATCTAGGACAACATAATATGCAAATGTATGTATGTGACCACAATCACAACATCAACTCAATCAACGACGGAAATTCAACGACAACACACAACAACAACAACGTAATCCCAATTCAACACTGGCCTTAGGCCTACAACGTAATCAACATATGAATGTAATCAACGTAATTAACAACAACTCATCACTGACTAAAAAGCCTACCACTTGATATCAACATGTCAACAACAATTCAACACTGGCCATAAGCCTATAACTTAATATCTCAACAACAACACAACACTGGCTATAATCCTAGAACTTATTTATACCAATACTATTATTATAAGTCTTATTAATACCACTTACTACCAACATATACTACCTTCATCCACTTAATAACCCACTACTAGTTACTACACTAATATCCTAGTAACTTATTCTACAATGCAACTTATAATCATTTGGATTATTTTCATCTAATTCTAGTTAACTACTTGACGGTTAAATTACTAGTATTTTCGACTCTAAATTGCTATCAACAACCATTCAGCTATTGTTAGCATTCATATAAGCTACATAATCCAATTGAACCAACTTAATTTAATTGATCACCATACAACCATATTATCACTTTATTAATATACCTTCTACCAATTTTAATTGCTTATCTTAGTTGATTATAATGGCCTACTAATTCAATTACCGGAACCAATTTCCCAACCATTACCAATCATTATTTTACTCAAAGTAGCCTACTAAAAATCAACTACATCAACTACTCAGTTTGGGCAGAATTCAGAAATCAGAAAATATGTCCAAAATTGCACAGTACGCGCCTCGAACCCATCTGCGCGCCGCGACTTTAGCAGGAATTCAGTTCACGCCGCACCCACCCATAGGCGTCGCGAACTGAACGAAACTCAGTGGAATTTTCTACGCTGCCAACATCTTTCTCATGCCTCAATTCCCAATTTTTGGCACCTAATCCACTCACAAACTAGAACGATTCAGTACAATGTAATAGCAATATAAGGAATCAACCCAGAACAACACATACCAATTCGTATAACCAATTTCATGCATTATCAAGCTTCAATTTGGAATCAAATTACAAAACTATATACACCAAAACATAGGCAAATATATAATCCCATCCCACATATCATTCATCATGCATCCAATTATAGAGTCTGAATCCCACCCTTACCTGGATTCAACGGCAGTTCAACTCTCTGATTGGATCCTAATTTTCGGTCGAGTGCAAACCTTTGCCCTTTTTCCTTTTCCCAGCAATTCATCGATCGGTTTCTTTTTCGTCAAAACCTTTTTTCCTGCCTCTTTCTCCAAAACCCTTGTTTCCTTGTCCTCCCAATTGATACGTAATAACACTTAGGTTTTTGTTTTCCGATACTTGCGTATATCACTACTAACCTTATTTTCCAATTAACCCAAATAATAATAATATAATTACTATTATTCCTTAATGGGCTTATTTCTTACACCTCCCAATTGCTTCATACCACCACACAACAATCCAACCCATTTAATTAAAATATTCTAACAAATAAATAATATTATTCTTAATATTATTCTTTCGATTAACCAACTAAAGTCCAATTTTAAATTAATAATCCAAATACATCTCTTAAAATAATACCGACAAATCCAATTTCGACTAACTCCAATTATTGAATCCGTAAATAATAATTAACTAATTTAATTAAATTCGGGGCGTTACAATACCTATTTAGATCTTATGTTCTACTTTCTTACTTACCTCTTCCTTTTCCAAGATACATGTGGGATGCATAAGAATTTTGGCTAGTTTGTTATCTGACATGTCAAATTTCTTCAGAAGTTCTTTAACATACTTACTCTGATGTACGTAGGTTCCTTCTGAAGATTGGTTGATTTGAATTCCCAAAAATAGTTTGAGTTCGCCCATGAGACTCATTTTAAATTTTGCCTGGATAGACTTAGCAAACTATCTCCCAAGGGAGGCTTCAGTAGAACAAAAAATTATGTCATCAACGTAAATTTGACATATCAGAATATCATTTTTAAATGTCTTATAGAATAAAGTTGTATCCACTTTCCCTCTGGTAAAATCTTTTTCTAAAAGGAAATTACTTAGTCTTTCATACCAAGCTCTGGGAGCTTGTTTTAGACCGTAAAGGATTTTTTAAGCTTGTAAAAAAAATATGGATGTTTTGTATTTTCAAAACCAGAGGGTTGGTGTACATATACTTCTTCATCAATCTAACCATTTAAAAATACAATTTTTACACCCATCTGGTAAAGTGTAATATTGTGGTTAACAACATATGAAATTAAGAGTCTGATAGATTTTAACCTGCAAACTAAAGCAAAGGTTTCGGTATAGTTTATCCCTTCTTGATGACAATAACCTTGTGCTACCAGTCGAGCTTTGTTTCTGACTACTTCTCCTTGCTCGTTGAGCTTGTTTTTGAAGAACCACTTAGTTCCAATAATATTGAAACCTTTTGGTTTGGGCATAAGATCCCACACACCGTTTATGGTGAGTTGATTTAGCTCTTCTTGCATTGCCATGATATAGTCATTGTCTTGAAAAGCTTCTTCTATAGAAGTTGGTTCAATCAAGGATACCATACCCATGAGATATTCTTCAGAGTTTCTGAATGTTGATCTGGTTCTGATTGGATCATCTTTCTTTCCCATAATCATTTCCTCAGGATGATCTAAATTGATTCTGGATGGTTTCTTCTGGATGGGTTCTTCAAACGTTTCTTTAATAGATTCTTCAGAGCTTGTGTCTTTGCCAGGGCCATCTTCTGTACCTGTAATTTGAACTTCTATATCTACAAGAGATTCTTTTCGCTTTGACTTTTGAGGGCCAAGCTTATCATCAAATATGACATTAATAGATTCTTCCACAATTCGTGTTTCAGTGTTATATACGCTGTAGCCTTTTGAACGTTCAGAATATCCTAACATTAAACACTTTTGTGCCTTAGAATCAAATTTGTTTAGATGATCCCCAAGAAGATGAATCATTGTGGAACACCATGACTTTGAGGGTAACTATGAATGGGTAAAACCACATTTAAGGAAACACAACGCAAAGGGAGTATTATAATAGTGAATTCCCTTATCAGTACCAGCAGCAAGATGTCAAGGGAAAAATCCTTAAGAGAGGATTACTAACTCGTATGGGGAAAGAAACTTAATTCTGTCAGGGAGAAAAACTTGACTTCGTTGGGGAACATAAGCCCAACTCTAGTTTACTCAATTGGTTTCAAATTTCACACAATGCATGTTTGTTCATGATGAAAAGATCTAGTGAAATGAGGAAGAATTGCCATGCTTTTATGACTTTAGAAGATATCTTCTGATATTTAGAGATTATATGTGATCTTTATAAACAAGTTATAAGCTAAAAGAGAGAGTTGACGGAAAAATTTGAGCCTTATATAAATGGCAACCAAGCTTTATGCATATTCATCCATAAATGGTATCATTCAATGGTTAATGCTTTGATTCTTTGTGGTATGCTCTAAGGATTTGTGTAAATCTCTTATTAGGGTGAAATTTTGAAGCTAAATGGCCTGAAAAATGGGATCATGTAGCTTAGGCTTGGAGATTTCATATGAGCTTGTCACAAAATGGACCTCTAATTCAACTTTTGGGGTACCAACTTCATCTCATCGAAATTCATAGCTTAAGTGTGATAAATTCATGCTCTTGGGCTTTTTGGAAAGATGAGAGCATCCTATAAAACTTTCATGTTGATCACTTTTTTTGAATCAATTGGAATCATGGTGAAAATTGGACATAAAGTTAGGTACTTTACAAGGTCAAAACATTTGAAATTTTCATTGTGTTTTATCATTTAAAAACAAATGAATCATCCACTTCATGCTCTCATATCTTTTATTCATGAATTTTTTGGACTTCACTTCCTATGGAAAAATTTTAGTATGAAGCAACACCTTCAACTTGATATTTTGGTCATGAAAAACGGTTGCTTGGATTGGAAGTTCTAAGCTTGAGATGTCATGTACTTTGAACACACATTTTTGACACAGTGAATTTTCAACATCTTCAACTTTGCCCCTTTTTCAAGTTACCTCAAACTTCTTTATTTTTCTTGATCAAATTCACTCATCATCCAAATTTTAACGAAATTTGTCTTGGGAAGTCCATGTTTGACCAAAAAAGGGGAAAAGTTAAAGTTTGAATTTGTAGTTGACTTTGTATCAGATGAATCCCGTTTGTTCAATTTTAATGAAAATGTTTGATTATGATGCAATCCTTAGCATGTTAAGATCTCTTTGAATTTAATAAGATGATGATATGACGAATCCTTGATTGATACACCATTGAAGACCTCAAACCCTAATTCTTGATTTTTTATTTATCTGAGGAGCCAAACCCTAATTTCCCTCAAGTAATTGATGAAACCCTATCATGTTGAAATTATGATGAAGATAATGATATCTTAATGTTATGGATGAATGAGGAGCTTGAATCTCTAAGGATCAGTGATTTATTAAGCAAAGAAAAACTTGTATCTCTATGAGGTTAGTTATGCATAGATGAATGGTATGATTTTTGGTGTTATGTAAAGAGAAGTGGTATGTTAGGTAAACAATTAGGGTACAACAAATGTGCCTCTTTAAGTTTCTTCTATCTGGAGATATGAAGATTGAAATCTTCGGCTCGACGTGATGGGGGATACCTAAATATAAAAACACATAATTGTTTTGTCTAAAATGCCACAAAAAGGAAATAAGCATGATCGCGGACAAGAGATAACAGGAAATCTATAGAGGTATAAAGAGAAGATCCTATTGTTGACAACCACAACAAGTATGTCGATCCTTATTACCAATCCATAATGGTCGTAGCCAAAGTCTTCTTGAGAATCTTGACTACACCTAGTCTCTTAAGGAACCTATCAACAACCGTTGATTACAAAGATGTGTATAAAAAACTTTTGAGCCAACACATAAGATTTTTGAGTCACGACATACTATTATTTTGGGTCAAATTTTTCATATTTTTTAATTCTTAAGTTTCACTCTTGCCACAAAATTTCCACTAATATAAATACATCATACATGCACCATTTCAACTTAATGAAACTATAAACACTTACCACCATTTCTCTTCATCTCCAACCTCCAACCTATGCATACAAACTAACAAACTACACATAATCATTCTTTTTTTGGGTGTCATATAGACGAGCTTGATAACATCCAATTAGGTTGGTTAGCGTTATCGAGCCGAGAATATTTGGTTGAGAATTATGGGGGTCATCCAGAAAAACCTAGGGGTTGTCCTCCAAGATCTTTGGTAGATTTAGGGGTTTTATTCAAGTATTTGCAATAGGGGATTCGACCGAGCAAAAGATTTGAAGATAAGAGATCTTGCAAATGAGTAGCGTGAGACAATGAATCGTATTAGAAGTTCTTATGGTCAATAGTCGCAATTGGATTCTCTCGAGTGAAGGATGTGGAGATTTGGGATTTCACAAAGGAGTAGCTTAAGTGGTGAATAAATTAGATCTATTGTGCCTTGGTCTTGTGAAAGATCAAAGGAAGAGAAGAGGTTGAATCAACATTAAAAGATTAAAGGTTTGTAGGGTTGCTCTTGTAATCAACTTTTTGCAAAGTAAGACATTTATCTCAAGTCCAAAGAAAAATTAGTGGGAAACGTAGCGATAGCGAGAACAATTGGTGAACTTCCTAAACAAATATTTCTCTCTCTCTCTCTCCCTCCCTCCATCCCTCCCTCACTCCATCTCTCTCTCTCTCTATCTATCTATCTATCTCTCCATCTCTCTCTCTCTCTCTCTCTGTCTCTCTCTCTCTCCTACTCTCGTTTACTTTCTACATTCAATTTGTTGAACTTGGTGTTTGATTAATCAATTTGTATAGAATTTTTCTTTGATTGTTCAAGTTTAATTTTCTTTGTTGATCTGCTTATAATCACTTAGATTGTAAGGGCAATTTTCAAATAAACAAAGCTCAAAAGAAAATTTGAAAAAATTGATGGCACGCCAAGTATTCGCCAAATTGTCAAGTTCTATTTTTAATACAAGTGCATTGGAAATAAGTTGCTGAAGTATTTTGTGATAAATGATTAATAGTGAAATTGTTGTGTTCATTATTTATATCATTATTATTCTATTTTGCTGTTGCATATTTGAGTTTCCAATAACTAGGTTCTATTAGACGACTTTTTGATATAGGACAAAAAAATAATCTTTCGCGCAATATTATCTTTCAAAATAAATTTTTAATTATCATTTTGAAATGTATTTTTACTTGGGTATCTATTCATCTTCCTCTAGATAATTTGCCTTCATGTAACACCATCCAAAACATGTGGTTTGTTAAACGATCATCCGTGTTTCATTGTCTCCATTTGAGAAGAATTTGTCTTCGATGGAGCTTACCCAATAGGCCAGGGTGTTTTCTCTAATGCCAATTGAAATTATGTTCCTTGGGGGACAGATGTCGAACACAGTGCTCCAATAATAGGTTTGACAAGTTATATCAAAATAAACATATATATAACAGTATGAGTGTGCAAGTTGATGGATCTAGAAAATGATAAATAACATAAAGAATTGGTAACCCGTTTGGTGAAACCACACATACTTCTGGATGGTTGAGTCCACAACCCAAAGAAATGAAACACACTAATTAGAAGTTTAGTACATTTTGATTCACAAGCAACAACAAACCCATATTGTTCAATGCTTCTTCCTAACATTACCCAATGACTTTTTATTTAGAGTCTCCCCCTAAATTTGAGAACCTACTCACTTTATTTCTCTATCACACAACCCGTGATAGGTGATTAGAACCACTAAACCATATTAACCAACTTCGATCAACAAGATGAATGATGTCGATTTACAACTCACTTAACCAAACAGTTTTTGCCAAGTTATTGAAACATAGAGGTGTACATATAGATTCTACACTAATCTTATTAGGGCAATAGTGTGGAATATAAGACACAAGTCTAGCACCAAATATCTTCAATGTGAATGCTTCAATGCTTGATTTCCAAAACAGGTTGTGAGCTCCTTATATGACATAATTTTTCTGGGCTTTTCTTCATGGATTTGACATTTTATTTCGTTTACAAACAATGCTGATTATGTTCGATATTTGATTTGTTCCTTGAATATCCCAAACAAAAATTATGATTTAATTTATTAAAAAATCAAATTTAAATCTCTTTAATTTGAGTTGATCTTCACAATTGTCCTGTAAATCATATAATCATATTGTTACTTTAATAACAATAAATCTGATCAAATATTTGATCAGAGAATCTTCCAAAACGCAGTAGCAGAGTTCTTATGCGAAATGCCCAAATGTTGTAGCAGCATGCTAGGACATTGTGTCCAACATGTGTTTCTTTTGCACCTTCATACAACTTTAGCAAACTAGATAAACATGAACACTTTGAGCACTTCTCCATGTTATTGTTTTGCAAAATGTATCAAATTCAAAGGACCATTTCTCAAAGAACTTCAATCATAATCGTATTATATATTATTTAATATAAAATACTTGCAAGCACATAGATCTACCGACTGTGAGATAAGAAAACCTCATGATGTTTTGATAATTTTCAACTAAGACAGGTGTGCCATACCCCAAAATTTTCCCTCTTACCTCTCAAAACATTTCATACATCTATACTCAAGGACTCCTCAAGGGTTGATCAGACAAACCCTCTCCTAGACAATCAACCCAAACTAGGGTTTGGCTATCCTCAGATCCAGATGGACTTCCAACATCTCCAATGGTCATCATGCCTCCTCATATGCTTCAAATATTCTCCATGTCAAGTTTCAAGCCTCACAAGTCAAACTTCCTCAGACAATTGCTCAGATGGTTGAAAATCAGTTGTATTGGACAAAAAGTCAACTGTGGTCAACATACAGTCAAACTTCTTGATTTTTGGTCGACATCCTCATTTTGAAGTCACATTCATCATTTGATCAAGAGTTGATCATGATTCATCAAGAAAACTCAAGATTTGCTCAAAAGTCAAACTTTCCAAATTAGGGTTTTTCAATGAAAAGTCAACTGAACTTTGACTGAGCATAACTTCTTCATAATTTCTCAGAAATTTTTCCACCACCTCTCATTTTGAAGAAAAATCAATTCTCTACAACTTCACGTCTCACAAGAATGTTCAAAAAATGCTTCATTTTGAAGATATGGATCAAAACATTACAGGTCCTTTTCAAAGTCAACAAAAAGTAAACTTTTTGTTTTGAAGTTTTATTGAGTATGGAAACTCCAATTGAGATGAAACCAAATAGGTTGTTTAGAGGACACTTAGAGATTTCTAAAAAGTCCAAGAACACTCAAACATGTGGAAAATTGAGCAAAATACACCTTGTACAAGTTGGGCATTTTTGGACAATTGCACAAAGAGAGATATTTGTCAAAATCCAATTTTTTCCAAATGGGCCTATAATTTTATGATCCAAACTTTTTCATAATATTATTTGTGACCTAGTGATGCCTTGCCACGACCACATTCTATTTTTTTGATTTATTTTTGAATTTAAAAGCATTTAATTCAAATTTAAATTATATAAAATATGAAAACAAGGTATTTTTTTCAAATGGATTGGATTTTTATCAAACTTGAGGTCCAAGATAGCCCACAAGACTTGCCAAATTCGTGCTAGCTTGCATATGGAAGAGAAAATCAAATTTTCAAAAGATTTGATTTTATTTGAAAGGAAATTATTTTTGCATTCAAGAGGAGATCTTTTTTCATTCTTTTTGCTCTCATTCCCCACTATAAATACCCAACACATTGCACAAGACAAATGACGAAACCCTAGCCCTACAACAACCCTTATTTTTCTCAAAAATTTCTTCAAAGTTGTGAAAATCGAATTCCAAGTTACAGCCACTTTCAGCATCTCTCATCCATTCCATTGTGTTCCTGAGGTATTTTGGAGTAAGTATACATCATTACTCATGGTTGAAACAGCCTGAATCGAGCCATATATGATCATACATATTCATATTTTTCTTGAATTTGCATTTTTATTATCTGCATGTTTTAATCAAAACTAACCACTCTAATGTGTTCATGAGGTTCCATAGGAAAGATCTGGACCATCGTTTTGATGCTTGAACGTCCAGAAGTCGATTTGCCATAGTTAGGGCTTTTGAACTGTCTTCTTCGAACCGGCTTGTACAGGCACTTTCAGAGAAAACTAATGCCACCAATGGATTCGCAAGGGTCGATTTAGGGGGGTAGGGTATTCCTTTGCCATTTATTTTTGCTATTTCGTAGGTTTGAAGATTTGTCTCACCGGAGAAGACGACCGGAGCTAGGGCTCCGGCGTCGGTGACTTGTTGACTCCGGTTGACAGCTTGCGTGGCGCGAGGGAGCAATCTGATTCGTTCATTCATAAGCAACTGGGCCCCATGCGCTGACTGTGCTTTGAACTCACAAACTCATGACACGTAAACCCTTTTAAGCATTCGTTTGTAATTCCATGACACCAAATGCACGCTGGCTGAGTGGTAAAGGCAAGCAGATGGGAAGATTCTCTCAAAGGTCCCTGGTTCGAGCCTGGTCAGGACCAAATATTTTTACTCTTTTGCAAACTAACTTATATTTTTCTATTTTTCTTTAATATTTTCATGTTATTTTAATTTATCTTCAAATATTTTTATCATGCATCTAAAAAACACCAAAAATATTTCTTTTTTGCATAATTACCAGAAAAATGCTTATTTAATTTTTAAAATTAAAATTATTATTTTTGCATGCACATTTAATTTAATTACTAATTAATCATTTAAATGACTTTTAATTGTTTTTAAATTATCAAATCGATTCAGAAAATTACCAAAAATTTATCCTATCATATTAATGTCATTACTAACATAAAACCTTTTTCCTCATTCAAAAATATTTGTTTTTACTAACATTTTCCTCTTATGCAATTTCCTCGTATTTCCGATTATGTATCTGTTCACAGGTTATAACGTTTCGGACGATTTTTTCTCGCTTTTCTTTTTTTCAATTATGTAATTGCCTATGGGATGTAATAGTTTAATTAGGACTTTTATTTTCCGCACTCTTATTATGTAATTGCCCCAAAGCCATGTAATAGCGTAGGACATTTACTTTCCGCACTTTACATTTCCGCAATTTACTTTCTGCACCCTATAAACTGCTAGGAATTAGGCGTGTATGGCAAGATAAAATTGGACATAGATCACTCATAATTCCAAGATAACACATATCTGAATTTGACACACTCTTTTCACACATGCACCCCTTAGGGTAATTCTCTCTCGTTGCTTTACGAATACAAATGGTCAAGTCCCTCGAACGTAGAGGTATTCTAGCACCGTTGCCTTCAAACAAATCATCATAGTCCCTTCGATGCAAAGATCATAGACCCACGATGTCTCCTACGAATACATGATCTTGACCCTTGATTGTCGCCTACAAAAAATGATGATAGTCCCTTCGAATGTGCTAGGATACTTCCTACAAGTTGCCTTCTATGACCATCCGATGTCCCTTCTAATGTCCCTTTACATCCAACAAATAGGGTTACCTACCAACCAATGGTATGGATAACACTATTTTAAAGGAACGTAAAATAACACGAAAACGACCATTCTGAGTAGGTAATAAGACTTTTAGTTGCTTGCTCTATCAAAATACTTTTCACACCACACACTTTTGTCAAAGTTCAAACTCTTTTCAAAAAACGAAATATTTCCGAACACTTTGTATACATTCCTACATGAATCATTGCAAAGTCAAAGCGAAATGCCTTTTCAAAACATTTTTGTCAAACACACAGAAAGCACTTTTTAAAATGATCTAAGAGCAACTAAGAGCCCGTAGATAACTACGGATGAAAAGGAGTGTTAATACCTTCCCTTTTCATAACCTTCTCCCTTACTCAGAATCTAACGAAGGTCTTTTTCTGTACTTTTTACCTTCCCTTAATTGGATAAAAGAAAAGTCGATGGCGACTCTTGCTATCCGCATATTTGCGATACAAAAATCTCAAAGTCAGTTCACCGTATTACAAGGTGCCTCTTGAAGAAGGTTATAGGTCACAAACACTAAAACTTTGTTTGAGAGTTTGGAGGAAGAGGAGTTTGAAAAAGAGAATGATTGAATGAAAAGAATAGAAGAACTTAGGTACGGTGGATTTTGAAAATTTTATTTTTGTTTAAAAACCAAAATTCTCCTAATTTAGAAAATTAAAAAATTGTGTCGGAAGAGAGGTTTGAAGAAATTTGAAAGGCTCAAATATATAATATATTCTAATTTTTATTATTATAATATTTTAGAAATTAAAAATATGTTAAAGAAAAATATTTATTTATCATTTTATAAAAAAAAAAAAATTTTGAAATTCTTTACTTATATTTTAAATTTTTTATTTTGAAAGTCGTTCACCCAATCACCCCCTCCTCTTCTAATTCATCAATAAAGTCTAAAATTCTATTATAAAGACTAAAATACATATCAACTTCATAATTCTAATCCAAAACTTCATAAATATATTCCTTACATAATCGGTCACACCATTATAATGTTAGCCCATTTTCAATCTTAATCAAATAATCTAAAGAAATCTTTTTAATTTTTATTTTAAAATTTTAAAAATATTTTTTTTTTGAATAATATATCATCCGATTTTGATGAGATTTGTTGACCATATAGCAAATCTATGTCCTTTCATCATGACCTTAATGTAGGAGTGGGAATTATTTTGGAAGTGATAATGGCCATTCCTTAAATATCGTATATTGTCGATGGATACCAAACCTTCCAGTTCCATCAAATTATTCCACCTAATGCACTTTGGATCGCACCTTTAACTTAGTCTCTATTGGTAACGTACTATATCATCTTGAATATTGTGCTAAAATTTGACAATGAGAGATTCTGAAAGTTCAGATTCACGACCAAGAGGATACAAATAAAATATAGATCTACAAACTAAATATTCTTCTTATCTCTTAGGTGTAGTTGAAGGTTCCTCCAAAATCAAAATATTCAAATATGGAGAGTGGTTAATAATATTGTTGTGCCCACAATGTCCAACTTGATATAAAAAGCTAACAGAAGATAAGGTTTATCTTTATTTAGTATATGTTGTTAATAGTACAAGAGTCAAGAATGATGGATATATTTTTTGATAGGGTTAATTTAGTGAGATAGGGATATTATAGGGTTTTTTTAGGTCTAGGTCTCTATTAGACCAAACAATAGCATCATCACAAATATCTATGGTTTTTCTACAAATAAATAAAATAAAAACAGCTGGTATGATTGATTATAATTTACTATAGCTAGCTATTGTCCGGTTAGTGTCTTATAATAAATTTTGCAAACAAAATATTTCAATCTGTATCTATTTATCCTAGTAAAAAAATACACTAAAACAAATATTACTTTGTATTAAAAGAAATTAAATTTTAGAGTTATTTATTTTAATATAGTAATTGTAACACTAGACACTAGATATATGATCTTGTATAGAATTCAAAAATTTGTTAGTAATAATATTATATTTTTTAGATTTATGAATGTAATTTTTTTAAAAAAAATGATTTTACGATTAAAAAAGATGCACAAGTTAATAAACATTTACTTTCTATTTTTATATAGATTTTATTTTATTGAAATGAAAAATATCATTTTTCTATAAAAATAAAGAAAAAATAAAATGCAATGACAATGTAAATATTTTATATTGTCCATCAATAAGAGACATGTATAATAAAGCGAATTTTTTTAAACATTTTATAATTTTAAAATGATATGAAAAATATAAATTTTTTGATTGGTTGTATGTATAAAATTAATTTACATTGACATTACACTATCTTTAAATTCTAAAAACAAAAATATGATTACTAGACAAAAATCAAGTTTTGGTTTTTTGCAAATTGCATTTACTTAAAATTTTCTTCTTATTATTCTTATAGATTAGTTAGACCAACATATGTCACTAGCTAGTAAACTATTATACTATCCTTATATATAATTTTATTATTTTATTGATGATGTTTGTCGTGTTTGTCATAATATGTGTTTAGAGACATTTGAGAAACATGCATTTATCGTAGGAAACTCCTAAGCTTCAAATATCAAAATGATTTTGTTAGAGATATTTTATTTAATATATTTTGTGACAAACTAGAGTATATATATGAAGAAAGAGATTTTTGTGAATTTTTATACTGACTCTAAAAATGAAGAGCAATAGATATTTGTTGTACGATTGAGGTAGAATGTAAACATGCATATGTGAACTTGACTCAAGTTGAGGATTCTTCATTGGTGGAAGGAACTGAGGACAAAAGATAAATCGAGGGACAGACAATCTTCAAAGTCGTTTAAAATGGTAAAATATGAGAAAACTGATCTAATAGTAAATATACTTTAATATCACGTGTCTTTCACATTTTTAATTTTTTAACATTAGAGATATCATATCTTTTACAAAGAATCCAAAAATTCAGGCATAATATGTCTTTCAAATTAATGAATGTATTTTATTTTAAATTAATTTTATTTTTAAAAAAATTTATTGACACAATTTATTGTTAGTTTGTTTTGATTTAAAATTCAGATTGATGAATCATAGGTCAAACCACATAGTTGTTTATCCAATATATAAAAATCCTAATTGGCTTAAAATCATGGCTGTAAATTTTTAAAAAATGCATCTATAAAATCTAAATAAATTTTCAATATTCACACTAAAATCAAACTCAAAAATTTAAGAAATCAAATAATAAAATTTATATAAAATTCAAGAAATTAAATAATAAAATTGATGTAAAATAATAGTTAAGATACTGAGTCACAAGACTATTGATCGGATTAATGAGTCACAGGTTAGATCAGATGATTGTTCATCTAATATATTAAAAAAATAAATTAATTAACATAAAATTATGACTGTAAAATCTTTAAAAATATATCTATAAAATCTAAATAAATTTTCAATGCACGAGTTAGAATCAAACTAAAGAATTTAAAAAATGAAATAATCAAATTCAAATAAAGTAAAAATAAAAAAATTCTAATAGACGATAATAAAAAAATATTACTATATATACCATTTCATATTTGAAATGATCTTAAATATGTTTAAAAAAAATTACAATGGTGAGTATTACGGGAAAGTTTCACATTAATTAGAAATGTGAAAATTGAATATTTATAAGAGAGAAAATTCACGAATCTATCATCTTAAGATTTTGAGTGAATACATGGTGTATCTTTCACAAAAGATGTGTTGTTTTCAAAAAAGAAAGTCTCCAAAATAAAGCAAATGTTCCTCGTTTGACCTCCAAATTACGCCAACAAAATATATGTCTTAACATTAAACAAAAACAAAATAATGAATCATAACAAAATCGTCCAAAACAATTGACATATGTTAAATGCAAAACAATAACGATAACAATAATATAAATGAAATCCGAGGTAGATTAATGGATGAGACGTAAGATCTTAAGATTAAGTTTTGTATTTTGAATTAAGACAGAGAGAAAAATATGTTGTTTCAATTTTGAAAGTTTTCCACTCTTTACAAAATGTGTTGGTTAAAAAAGTGCAATCCTCCCGTCCAAAAAAATCATCAATTCACTTGTTTGATATGTGAATTGGTTTAACCATATTAATTTCCACCAGATCAATTGTATATTCAATTTGTTTTTTTCTTTTTAGTTCATCCAACTCTTTAATTTTTAATTTTATAGTGAATATCGTCCGAATCAAATTGAATTTTAAAATATATATATATATATATATATATATATATATATATATATATATATATATATATATATATATATATATATATATATATATATATATATATATATATATATATATATATATATCTTTATAATTTTAGTTTTCATCGTTAAACAAATAAAAAAGTTTATTATTCATTGAAATTTAGAACAAAAATAAAGATTTGGTAAAAATTTATGTTTTCTCATTTTAAAAATTTATATTTAATTTTACAATTTAAATAGTTAAATAGTTGTGTAGAAAGAAAGAAAAAAAAAAGAGGTCTAAGAAGTGATGAAGCAAGGTTGGATTAAATACGCGATGACCCGAAAGTGACTCATAAAACTTGATTCGTCGTTGCTTTCTCTTTCTCTCCCTCTCCAACAGAATCTCCACATTCCCCACTTTACCCTCCACATTCACATTTAACTTACACTTATCTATTTATTCATTTTTATATCCCCTCATCAAAATTATCTCAACTCACTCTCCTCATTCCCAATCTTTTCTATTATATAAATCCCATAACATCTTCTACTCACTATTTCTCTCTCTCTCTCTCACGATCTTCCTCTGTTGTAACTCATTCTCAATCCAACGGCCTATATTCATCTCCAAACAAGATCTAATCCAATCCAATGGGCTCTGTTTCTTCAGAACTGAGTTTAGATTTAACAACACCCACTTTCCTTCCAAAAACCATCGCTAGTTTCCTCTACAATCTATCCACAATTCAAACTCCCTCTCATAAACTCTCTAAACTCCATGATTTCCTCTCCAAATTGGAACAAGAACTCCATAAGATCCACGCCTTCAAACGCGAACTGCCTCTTTCTATGCTCCTCTTAAACGACGGTAATTCGCTACGTTTCAATATCATATTGTTCGAAAAAATTTCAATTTATTTATTATTCTTATATTTCTGTTGTGTATGGCAGCCATCTCAATTTTGAAAGAGGAATCGGAGAAATGCAGACGTCAGAATTGTGTGCCGGTGTTGGAAGAGTTTATTCCGTTGAAAAAAGAGATTGATCATAGTGAGGAAAATCATGATATTGATAGAGATAAGAATAATGAATGCTGCAGAGATAAGAAGAATTGGATGAGTTCTGTTCAGCTATGGAACACCACCACCAATACTAATGATAATAATGATAAAAAGAATGCCTCTGAATCTGATCATAAAGTTTGTAACAATCAAAATAAATTAGAAACCAAGGTACTATGCTATACATGATAGAATAAAAGAATTAAAACAAAACATTATTTATTTATTTATTGCGGAAAATGTTAATTTTAAGTTTTTTTTCTTCTTAATTACAGAAAAGGGAAGAGGGAGAAAAATCTGTGACTATAGCTGAAGATCGTTTTCAATCTTGTAGTAGTAATAGGAATGGAGGAAGTGCTTTTATGCCATTTTCAACTTATTCTTCTGTTCCTGTGACGACGGTGAAATTGGCAGCACCTAAAGATGAGAAAGATGAGACTGGTTTGAATAATAGGCTGTCTTTTTTGACGCCTGGAGTGAAAAGTTTGAGGGAAGGATTTGATTCGAGGGGATCGAGGAGTAGTTCTAGCAGGGCGGTTTCTGTTTCGTCTTCTCCTCCTACTGTGCAGACGAGTTTGAGGAGTGCGCCAGTTCAGCCGCAGCAAGTTGCTAGGAAACAGAGGAGGTGCTGGTCGCCGGAGTTGCATAGGAGATTTGTTAATGCATTGCAGAAGCTTGGAGGTTCTCAAGGTTAGAATTTGGAATCTTTATGACTAGTGAATTTTATGTTTTTTGAGGTAGCGTGTGTTTTACTTTCTTAAATTAGAAATGTGCATTTAGTTTATTTTGATTCTTTTGTCTAGGTTTCATACTGCTCAATTTTGACCAATTTGGTATTTGACAGTTAGTCTAAGAATTTTAGGCATTCCGCCCCTGAAATTTGAAATTGAATGTTGTTCTGTATAGTTTATTGGTAGAGTTTTGATTCATGTTATAGAGATTTGACAAAATCTTCTGTTGGGTGTCGACTGCCTATCACAACCTCTCCTTTTATCTGGGTTTGAGACCGGCCTATGCATAGCAAAGATACTATAGGCAGGATTCATTGGTAAAGTTATGAATTGCTAAAATTTAGATACAAATAGGATTGTTATATATAGACATGTCAATTTATAGGCCTTTCTGCGAAACAATTTTTAATCAGACATTACTTATCTCGCGATCAAACTCAAGATTGCCCGACCTCATTCCTCTAGGAACCAAATGATTTGGCTTTGCAATTTTGCGTTCATATATTTGGCATCTTGTTTGGTTCATTAGTCTAATTGACTCTTTTACTACTGCAGCAACGCCAAAGCAAATCAGAGAACTGATGCAAGTTGATGGCTTGACTAATGATGAAGTGAAGAGCCATTTGCAAGTGAGTTCTTGGTATTCTTTTTCTCTCTTAACCACATGCTTTAAGCTTAGTTACTAGATGTTTGATGATCTTCTGCTGCCGATGATCATGATATCGTTACTACAATATCGCTATTGAATTATCAGTATCCTCAGTCATAGATATATGCGACGTATACTAGACGGTGTCTGATTGTGAGACCTTTAGGATTGGAGATTTGATATATGGTTCGTTATTATTATTGCAGAAATACCGGCTTCATACACGAAGAGTTCCAGCTGCAAACGGTAATGAGTCTGTTGTAGTTCTTGGAGGTTTATGGATGTCTCAAGAACCATACAATGGATCTTCCAAAGGTAGTAGTTCAGCATCCGGTTCTCCACAAAGTCCACTTCATTTAGCTACAGGATCCCGGGGAGGGACATCCCGAACCGAAGGTGATAGCATGGAAGACGACGACGAAGATGCAAAATCAGAGAGTTATAGCTGGAAAAGTCATATTCACAGACATGGACAAGTTGGTGTATAGGATTATACTCTCCACCATGAAATTTTGCAGATAAAAGTATACATGGAGGAGTTTTACAACTACATTGAGAATAATAATACATGAATACATAGAAGAGAGAGGCTATTGGAATTTTATACTAGAGTTTTGATTTGAGACTATGACTTATAATTTTATTAATCCTCCATTCCACGATGATAAGTTGCAGGTTATTTTTATCTATAATAATTCTTTCATTTGTTTTTGTCACAAGTGAATGTTATGTTTTGCTGGGTTATTTAGTCCCTTATATATGATCATGTCGTGGTTTTTTCTCAAACACGTACGTAACATGAAACATTTCTGTTATTTCATTTTGATGCTCTGTCTCTCATTGTAATGTCAAATAAAAAAAGTCAATAAGGGGAAATTTTGTTGTAATTTCACTTCAAATTCGCCGTCTAGTCGGACTAGAATTACGAGCATTTGCAGGATTCCATTTAAAGGCAGAGCAAGATCTAAGAAATTTTGTTGTAATTTTAGTTCCAATTCGCCATCAATTTAAACCAGAATTTCTTTCAATTGTAGTATTCTATTTAATGGCAGAGCAAAAATCTATATGAATTGATCTAACACAAAAATTAACACAAAAATTATTAAGTGAAATTCAAAAAATTCTTAGCACTTAGTGAAATTCGCCTTTTACTTAAATCCAACATTATTAGATAAACAATACATTAAAAATAATACTATGGCATAAAAACATGTAAATATTAAATTGAAAATTTCCAATAAAATATCACATCACATACATAATTGCATCCACTATTCTAATTAGTCAAATGTTTGAATTTAACATCATTTTGTCCTTTCACGTAACCCTAAAGAGTGAGAAAAAAACCAGTTATTTACAATGGATCAAGATTCAAGCATGACAAAAAAGTCACTTTCCCCAAACAAAATTATAGAAAAGAATCTTGCAAACAAAATAATGAAGGAGCCCACAATAATATATCATTATTCATTTATAATTATGAGGGTCTGTTTGGTATAATAAGCTAGTGAAAATGATAGAATCTCTTTAATTCTATATACACCTTCTAAAATCAGGTTCAATACAGCTTATCTCAACCAACTACCACAAATTAAATATTTGGTCCAAATTCAAAAAAAAAATCTTGACAATATATTCTGTATTACATGTGTTGGTAAACATGGAGAATAGAAAATCACATGGTAGGTTAGTTTTTAAATATTAAAAAAATACGGCACATTTATGTAAGTATATCTACCATGTAATGTCCCACCTAGAAACTTATGCTTAAAAAAGATTCTATCAAAGACTAGCCAACTGGTTAGTAGTTTTCCATCATGGCATGAATTTGTATGGAACAAGAAAATGCCACCAATTATTATTCTACGCGTCAAGATGCGTTTGGCGAAAAAGCCAACCACCACCCACCAAGACAACAAAAATTATTATTGTTGTTATTTTGGCCTAATTGGAAGTATTTTGTTTGGTTTCCAAAATCTAAGTAAAATTTGTGTGTTGTGTTGTTCATGTTTTTATGTGTAATTTGGTGAGAATCTTGTTAATATGATGAACACGGGTCATGTTTGGTTCTTTGGTACATAATTTAATTTTTAATTGATTGATGTAGTCCATCTGGGTTGTGTTGAATGGAATTTGTTCTAATTTGTTAATTAGACTACTTAACTTTTAATTTTTAGTGGTTTGAATTTGTCTTTTTTTTAGTTGATAAAAGGACGGGGATATTCTTTCTACTTTTATGTGTGTTTTTTATGAGTTCGGAGATGTATTATCGGAAACATCCAAAATCATATTAAATTTTGTATTTTCGAGATCCATCTCATTTTACAAAATTACGGTTCTAAAATATAATTTTGTATCTTATTTAGACGTGTCTGGAGATGCATATCTTAAATAACACATATATTTATTTATGGTGTTATTTCACTTAGTTGATTTACTAAACAATTCAATTATATTTTCGGAGATGCATCTCCAAAAATATCAATCAGAAAATTGGATAAAACATCACCTTGCATGATCTTATTCATGCTTGAAACTATACTTCACTCTAAAAACTCTTAAAAAAGTTTCCTCCATTCTAAATTAACTTCGCAACACCAAAACATCATTCTTGTATTTAATCACTTCAAAGAGAACAAAAACAAATTGAAATTGCAAGTAAAGTGCATTCATTTCGTTCTGCATTCCTTGCATTAATCTGATTTTTTTAATAGAAAATGAACGTTGAATCTGGATATGCATCTTTGAGCGAAGTTTGGTGTGGTCCGAATATGCATATCCGGATTGTCATGATAGTTTGAGTTTTCACACTATTTTTTTTGTTGTTCGTGGTATAAGTTATGATGCACCCGAATATGTGTCTCAAAGCTATTGTGATTGTGGATGTTAAATCACTTTAAGTGAAACATGATGTTAAATCGCATGAAATGAATGTTGATGTTAAATTGGATGAAGTGAACGCTGATGTTAAACCGAGAGCTTGATTGGTTGTTGTCGAGGAAGTTTTGAAGGTGCGAGAAACACAAGAAAGGGTCAAAGGGAGCACTACTACAAATAACACTTCTAACGTCGGACGTGTAATGCATTTTACCTCGGCAAAAGATATGAGGTGAATAAGATCGTCATAAAAGTAAAGACTTATCACCTCGGTGTTTAAAATACTAAGGTAAAATTTTATTAGCGCATGGGTTCGAACCTCAGCAACAACAACTTTTATTATTTTCAAAACTAGTGTTTCTTTTATCTCGGTTTATCAAAATAATCGAGGAGTTATTAGTTTTTTTAAATAAAATTTATTACATTGTTTACATAGAATATTAATAAAATAATTTGTTTACAAACTATAGTGTTTACCCATAATATTATTATTTTTACACAAAAAAGAAATTCTCCATGAAGATCAATGTTTGATCTTCAATTTCTTGACATTGGGGGGAAGATCAAATGCATGAAAAACTTTTTTCTCCCAACAAAAAAATGGGTATCAGTTATGACTTTTACTTGCATTTGTTTCTTATATGAAAAAAAATGGTTAGACAAAAAAAGGGTTCGATAAAAAAAGGGTTAGACAAGAAAAAGGTTAAATAAATAAATAATTTATGTTCAAATAAATAATTAAGAACACAAACCTTAAACCCAAATAATTTTCTACTCTTGCAATCCATCGTAGAGAACTATTCATGGCAAACACTCTTGCAAACCTTAAACTCTTCATGATGTTGGATATTCTGGACAAGATCAAATGATGGGTGCATAATATTTCCTATGGCTTTTGCTTGCATTTGTTTCTAACAAGAACAAAAAAATGGTTAGATAAAAAATAATTTTCTGCTAAAATAAATATTTAAGAACACAAACCTTAAATCATATAGAATTCTTCATGACAATGACTCTTGCAAATCTTAAAGTTGAGAATAATTTCATAATGTTTTAATAATGGAAGTTATTTATGTTTCACACGGATCACTAATGGTAATGTCTTGTGAGTTGATAGTCATGAAATGGATGACAAGGATTTGATAAACATCTAATGGTGAAGTTGTACTCACAGTACAATTACCACCCCATTCATTCTTTTACTTTACTTGTTCATGATCGAATCCTTTTAGTTCCTACCCTAAATGTGAGGAAGCTTTCTATTATTTACTATATGCAGGAGACCAACATTCTTGTTTTAATTAAATTTTATTATGTTTAATATTTCATTTGTGTTGATTGTATAAAAGCATGAAAATGATCATAACATTTTGTTTTATTTTGAGCATAATCATTTGGCCAAATAGTAACTTACCTTGTGAGTGAGCGAGAATTTGTTAGCCCCTTTGAGTTTTTTTGTCAATATTCATGTGGTATTTGAACTATGATGCTTGTCCATGAGTATTTAGTTCACTTATTTTTTAATGGATTTTGATCTTTGTTTTTTTGAACCCTTAACCATAACTTGTTGTTTGATTTCTTACCTTGCCTTAGAAAGTAGGGAGCAATCACACTATGTTGTTTGGTTGAATTCAAGTAGGGTAGAAAATGATTGTTTGCTTTTTTGTTGGTTGCTTTGAGATTGAGAAAAGAAAAAATTGAAAAATAAAAAGAAAACAAAAGAAAAAAGAAAAAAGAAAGAAAGAAGGTGCACCTCGTGTGCCAATTCCTCATCCATGGAGTACGATATACGATTATATTTAATGATTTTATAAAGTATCACACCCTTAGAAGATATTAGATACAAAAGGAGATCCTTCAAGGCCAACTCAACAAGAAATCTTAGAAGATGAGTGCTCGAGGGTGAACCATGATGTTGATGTGTTACCTTACTGTGGCTATTGAGAGAAAGGCCATAGCTAAGGAAACGTTTGTGGGAAGCTTACCTCAAATGAACACTCTATAGAACATTTTAGCTAGGGCACAACATCCATTGTAGTATCAGAGCCAAAGAAGGAACATGGACGTTAGATATACACGATAATAGGATTTTATTTTATAGATTTTGACATCTTTTGTATTATTGATTTGTACATGGATTGATTATGACATGATGATTTTTCTATTTGACACTTTCTCATTTATATACCCTATAGTTATTGTATTTTTATTTTATTATTGAATAATAAATGTGTATGGTTTATTATGAGATTGGTTTATAAATGACTTGTAATTTAAACTTATTGAAAAGTGTCAATTTTTTCTAACTTATTATAAAGTGAATTTCTTAACTCACCCCATGACCTTCTTACTTACCCGCGTGAAATTTCTAAATTGTGTCTAAAAATCGGAAATATACTTTCGGTGCGCACTACCATCTGATAAAATTTAAACCAAACTGAAAATTAAGTTCTGGTTCTGTACCGTAACTATATTTCTAGTTTCATTCATAACATAAAACCAGAAAATTCATGTTATTGTCTAACATAGAGAGACATAAACTTAGCAAATACAAATCGAAATTTAAATATAAATCGAACATTACAAATCAATATCCTGGTGGACGTTGCAACATCCTCATAATGTCATCGACAGTTCTTGATAAAGTCGCATCTAACTCGATTGGAACTTTCTCCTGAAAACTTCGATAAGCCGACCACATAGCACGCACATCATCGTCGTTCTTCAGTTCACGGTTCATGAACTGTAGATTCCCTTCGTTGTCGATTGATGGTAAGCGGTACTCGATCTTCTCTACCTTTCGACCGTCTCCGTAAGGAACAAGTTCCTGCAAAGTTTCACGTACCTCTTCAATTGGGGTGTACACCGTGATCTTGAACTCGCGAGACAGTATGTCGTCGGGAAAATGAACAACTCCAACAACTTAGGTGATGTCTAATTTCATGTCCATATCTGGTTTTATGTGTTGTGGTTGGAAGAATTATAAGAGGAGAGGTATTTTTATAGTAGAAGGATGTAAACATGAACCATAGAAATCCTATCTTTCTGTCAGTGATAAAATCGAAAGTTAAATTCCGGTTTCCTACTTAAGACCAAAACTGGAAGTTAAATTCTGGTAAGTGGCCTGTGTTTGAAAAATCAGAAATAAAACAGAAAACAACAAGTATAACATAAAATCTCATAAATTCAAAAAAAAATTGCAAGTGGTCAAATTACAAAAATGAGTATATTTCCACATCATAATACATTATCAAAATGGAGTTAACATTACAATGCTACCTATACTACTAGAAAGAGCCGAAAAAAGTATCGCCGGATAAATCCATTGGTGGCACCCCTTTCGACTTTTCCCTATTTATTTCTATATCTATTTCCCTCAACTTGTTGTATTCTTGCATCATTTCTATGAATTCATCCGGCCATGTCTCTAATGGTTCTATGAAATGAAGCGCCCACTTTGGTGATGTCGGTGGTATAGGGCATCCCGGTTTCAAGTAGACTTGAACAAAATGTCGTAGATTTGAAATCCACCCAACACAAATGATACGATCACTGGGATTTTGTGTAGGAGCAATGCATAGAGGAAAATAAGTCTCCGAAAATAGTATCTTGTCAGATTAATACACACCCTGTCATACACACTTGCTATGAGATGACCCATTTCATGGAACCACGTCTATTTGTCCTCCGGTGCACATCCAACCTTAACAAGTACTAGTGCATGATGTATTTCCTCAACCTTCTCTTTACTCCCGAACACAGGTGTGTACAACTCTCTGTATTCCGTCAACTATGTGATCAGAGTATCTCTCACAGTGTTGTAATACTCTTCACGACTACCTAGCAAACAAGAAACAGCTCAAAAGCCACAATTACCATCACCACCCACATTGACAATCCTTTCAACCTATTTGTGCATGAAAAACGACATGTGATCGATGAACGGTATTTTTTATGGAGTCGGTGTAGGCGGTGGTTTGCTAATACGGACACCTTTGGAAGCATATTTCTTAGATTTCGGTGTAGGTGAGTCGGGAAATACTTTGTCAACATGTTCATAATACAAAGGAGTCCTCGTAGTAGAATTATCGTCCGGTGTAGGTTTCAACTTCTTCTGTGCACCTTTTGTTTTTACCGGTTGGGAGGGTGGTTTCAAATTCGTGGTCTCTGGAAACACAATCTTTCTCAATTCTTCTTTGATGTGGAGTTTGGTGGCGTCATTGACTCTCAAAAATCTCGCTTGTATTGCTTCCCATTCAGTAAGGATGGAGATATTTGATTTATCACTTTTCATTTTCTCGTCATCCTTAAAACTAAGTCTATTCCAATTACTAGAGACCTCATCCATACATATCAGGACATTATCACTCATCTTATTGGCTATGACACAAGCACAAGGGAGACCATATATTTTCACAATAGTGCACCCACACTTTTAAGTGTTATCACCCATAGTTGAAGCTCTTTTGGCCTCATGGAAAATATAATTAAGCGTCGTCCAAGAGATGTTATCAACCAATTGAGAATATAACATATTCTCCTTGAACTTGTGTTCCAACACCATGATACTGCGACTAAATATCGTTTGTATCTCATTATGTTGGTTCATGATCATATGGTTCACAGCTTCCCAACTCGTAATCAAATCGCCCTTGCTATTTGTCAACCAATTCTCGAGACAAGCATGCGCAGATTCAACTCGGTTTGATGTTGTATGTCCGAGGTGCATAACCTGATCAGTCCATGCACAAACAAATTTCTCATTCACCTGATCAAGTATTGTGCTCTCCACATATTTTAAAAGATTCAGATATTTCTCACAAATAGCTTGGAATTGTAAAACAACTTCAATATACATCTCTTTTGTAGATACATTAACAATAACATTCCATGCAACCATGATTTTGTCCACAATAACACTGAACTTTACCAACTTTCCATCTTCACCAGCTACCTGTTTCGACCCCACAACAGGTTTAACCCGACTTTTCACACTTTTTATAATATGTTACCTACAAAGTAATGCGGAAGAAGACGGAAATACGGTTACAACGACATTCATTAATTTCGTATCACGGTCGGTAACAATTACCTTTGGCATATCCTTTTGATCCTTCAACATTGACCTACACACCTCTAAAGCCCATTGAAAGTTGTCTTCTTATTCGCACTCGAGAAATGCAAAACCAATTGTGTACGTCTTCTCGGTCGATGTAACACCAACAATTTCCAACAACGGTAGCCTATACTTGTTGGTTTTGCACGTCGAATCCATTACAAGCACGGTAGGAAATGTGTTGAATAATTTAATGGAATCAGGATGAGTCCAATAAATGTGTCTAACAGTTACTCCATCATCACCCCGTCGGTGCCTACAAACATAATTATTCTCATCAAGAACTTTCAAAAGGTGTTGCATTTCAGTTCGATCCTCCTGAAGGGCTAACTTTGTTTGATAGCGCTTATTGTACACTTGTTTGATATTATATGTGATCTCCGGTGTTTTGCGCTTCAAGGTTGCAAGAATGTTTTTGGAAGGTACCAAATTCAAAGTCATGTCAGAAACACAAATTTTCTCATCTGAAAGTAGCCGACATGCTATTGGATGACCGACCAACTTTGGAGTTAAATCATGATTGTGTTCTCCGCTAATCACATTAAACTTCCACTTATTGTTGGCCATGAGATAACCACGCAACCGAAACGGACACTCACATTTTCTTGTGCCGATTTCCTCGCGTTTCAAATTTTGAATGCGAGCCACATATTTTCCACTCCTTTCGCAAGTCAAAATAACAAAGGCATTTCTTCTATTAGTGTCCTTATCGGACCTTGCTATCACAGTAGAAAATCCTAACCTCGTTGCCTCTAAACGTATCCACTGCAACATATTGTCCCGGAATTCAAATTCTTGAACATTTTCAAAATGCTCACGAACATCGACCGCCTTAATTGCACGAGGCGGAACTACGACCGACGATACAACTTCGGTGACATCGGGATTAGGAATGTTATCGGGGTGCACCATACCTATGTAACATAATATAAATTATAAATACACATATCACAGTGAAATCCGCTGCATAATTTCAAAACAGAGACAAAATCGGAAATAAACTTCCGGTTGCGTTCAACTAGAAACTGGAAATAAACTTTCGGTTTGTATGTAATCTTATTTTCAGCAAAAAGTAACAAATTAATGCAGTGAATGAGGGATAAAAGGGATGATGTTTACCTAAAATTCTTCTTTATTGAGTTTTTTCTAATATGATGAACAAAAAAAAAAGGATTTGGAGTGGATAATGGATTGACAATGGAGAGGGTTTTGGAGAGGTTTGAAGGAGAAAGTGTGTTATGGTGGTGATCACCATGGTTGCTACTGATAACAATCAGCTTCGTGACAAATCTAGAAATAAACTTTCGGTTTTATACAAAATATCTAGGTGACATACAATTCAATGTTCCCGCTTCTATAGCCGGAGTTATACTTCCAGTTCCATACCGGAAGTTAATCTCCGGTACAATTTTTTATAATTTCAAGGGTCACACTACATTTTGACTAGTTTGAACAAAATAGAGTGCGAATCGAAAATAAACTTCCGATTTTAAAAATGACATTTTCAAGTTTTCATGGGATGCATCCCACCCCTATATCGATTAAGAAATTCACATTATAAAATGGTGAAAACCATTTTCAAAAGGTTAAACTGGAGATTGAAATCCAGATCTATATCATTTGGAGTCTTGGAGATTGAAATCTAAAATAATTTTGTGATAAATATGAAGTGCATCAATCATAAAGTGATTTTGTTGAAGAGAGAGTGGGTTTGAATTTTGAAATCCAAAACATTGAAACACTATCTAAATCAAACTCGACTTAACAAATTCAATCTTATTGTAACTAAAGTTTTTTTATCCAGTTAAATTAATTTAGTTGAAAGCTCTGCAAAAATATCAGATAAAAACAGTCATTCGAAGTTATTTATTTTTAAAGGATGAAAACCCACCCACTAACAAACTTAATTATTATTTGACATTTTTAAAATAAATAAATATCTCCTTTATTTTCTTTTTTATAAAAATAAATATCTTAAGACACGTAGAAATGACTTTATTAAATTAATGTGTGGAGCATTTAAGGGATGGATGGAACTGTGGAAATGAAAACTACGTGATGGTAATCCAAACAAACAAAAAATAATGAAACTTGAAATATATATCTTGCCAAATATTTAGGAAAGTGATGCAAAATCATTTTTCTGAACTACATATAAAATTTTATAGGCAAATCTCAATCAATCTATACTTGCTTTCATTGTCAGATCGTTGACTTGGATCCTGTGTAAAAAAAATGAAATCATATAAATAAAAGTCTGAAAAGGAGATCAGATTTGTTTCTCTAATTATACATTTATCCAGTTAGTTTTATTTAATGAAGTTACACCTTATTTATTGCACCCACTTATCAGACACTTCTTAATAGTGGTGTTTTTACTCGAATACGATCGTGAAATTCCTTTAATCCAATTAACAAATGTCATATCCCATCTATCTGAATTTTTAATATTTAAATTGTTATTTTTGAAGATTTTAACAAAAACTTTACATCTTATTTTTTTTAAATTTATCCGATATTTATAAGTGTTTTTTTCTTTTAAATTTATATATTTATACAAATAATTTTAGACTTTTACAGGATTTTTTATGAAAACTATGTATTAACATACATTTCAAAAATGGCGATAAGTAGAATATCACATTTTTTGAAAATGTCAGTAAATATATGATCATTTTTGGATTTCTTAAAAATTTGATAGTTTTTCTGTTTTGTTTTGTTTTATTTTACATATTTTTGTTTTGTTTTATTTTATATATATTTTTGTTTTGTTTTATTTTTATATATATTTTTGTTTGTGTTTTTCATATTTTTCAATAATATCAGTAAAATTTATCATACAGCATATTTTTTCTTTTAAATGTCAATAAAAGTGCATACCGGTTCTTGGAATAGAATATCAAAAAATTTCATTTCTAAGAAAAATAATTGCCTTATATTAGTAAAAAAAATAATTATTTTTTTATATTATGAAAAATGGGCGTGAAGTATAATTCTAAGGATGTCGGATTTTTCTTTTTGTAATGTTAAAATAAGGAATTTCTTACTCCATGTAGAGTTAAAAAGCATTTTACGAAAATTCGAAAATGTCTTATAGATTCTAAAAATATATTTTTGAGACGTACCCCACACATATAATTTATTCATTTTTGAAATTTACTCAATTTTATGATTAATTTTATTTCAGACATACACTTTCGAAATATCTTTGAAAATATATTTCCGAAACGTACTGAGGAATTTCACGGTCATCACACCACCAAAGAAACATTATTGTTTTCTATACACCTTTTTACAAAGAAATTGTGATAATTTTCTAATTAATTCATAAATTGGGACCTAAACTATGTTCTTTTAATACCAGACATCTCAAAAGAGTATGATAGAAATAACGCTATTGTGTGATTGGATAGTGCCACTCCAAGATCCATTTATTTCATACTTGAACTTCAATCAAATGAATTTCTATTAGGTTCTAGACTCTAGAAATAGATTTAGATTTAATATTCGTAGTGGATATCAATTCTTAATGCATTGGGTTGTTTAGTTGCGTGAGACATCACCGATGAGACAACGCGGTAGAACTTTCGTTGATGCTTTAGACATGAACACTAATGTGAGGATTACGTGATGATATTGATGAGTATTTTAGGCGGCATACAATTGATCGATATATTTAAGTATTTGATGGATAGATGAAATCCAATCCCAACTACTTTATCCTCTCTATAGAATTCATTATTTACTTGTTCATATGTTTTACTTTCCTCACTTTACGCTGTTAAACCATTCAAACTAACTTAGAAACGTGGAGATTATTGAACGATATTTGATCCCTCGCAATTATCCATGTGGATATGATAAACCCCGTAATTGTTTCAAACTAACTTTTACTTGTCGTTTTACTGCGTCGCAACAGTAGGTAGGTAGAATTTTTAATAAGCCACCTCATCTTTATCTTGGTTCAATTATATCAATTTTTGCAAGGTCATATGCTAAAAAGGAATGATGTAGCCTTGAAGTAAATGTTGGATCTTTGTGGAAGAATTAAAATTTCCCTTAAAGTTGATAAAAATGTTGGGCTACCATTGGAATATCCTTGTTGTCATTAGAGGTGATAAAAATGTTGGACTTCCCCTAAAGATCTTGACACCCTTAGATGTGTTACAATTGTTGGACTTCCATTGAAAGATTCTTGTCACCTTTAGAGATTATACAAATATTGAACTTCAACTAGAAAATTTATGTCACCTATAAGGCAGTTGCATCATTGGACCTTCACTAAAAGATCACGGCCGCATCAATAGGCTACTCATGTAACACCAAACAAGGAACAATTTTCACCTATTCATATGACCTCTCTTGAGCCTCGCATGATAGAAAAACCACAACACTAAGGCTTTCACAATAAAATCGCCACACATGCTAAACATCATCATTAAAAAACCCTAAATGGCAATGTTATAGAACCTCTTTGATGGGACAATAAAGCAAATAGACAACAAGAGCCTAAGAGTTGTACCAACACATCCTTCATAAGTCTCATCCAAGGGACTCAACTTAAAGTCTTTCCCAAGGGACACAACATAAAGTCTCTCCTAAGTACTCAATTTAAAGTTCCGCCTGAGGAACTCAACTTAAAGTCTCGCTTAAGAGACTAAACTTAAAGTCTCACCCGAGGGACTCTACTTAAAGCCTTGCCCAAGAAACTGAACTTAAAGTCTCGCCTAAAAATAATTTATCTTTTGCCTAGCTCACTTCATCATTTTCCAAAGTCCTCGTGCTTGAGGAATTGTGTATTGGTATAATTTTATTGGACCCCAAAAGAAGGGTACATGATTTCTCCATACAAACTAATTGCCTCAGCACTAGGCGAGAGTCCAAAGAAAGACTAACGCGAGGTCTCCCAAAGAAAGGCTTGGGATGGCCTAAAGAAGGGCTACCTCGAGTTATCCCAAAGAAAGGATATCTTGAGGTCTCCTAAAGAAGGGATCGAGGTAGCCCAAAGAAGGGATACCTCGAGATCACCAAAATAAGAGCTTGAGGTAGATCAAAGAAGGAATACCTCGAGGTCACCCAAAAAAAGGCTTGACATAACTCAAATATGGATCAACTCGAGGCCGCCCAAAGAAAGGTTCGAGCTAGCTCAAAGAAGGAAAAGTCGCCTTATTGGGCTTAGGCTAAAATACACTATCCAATCCATGTTTTGCTCTTAATTTAGTTGAAAAACATGTGTCACATACACTTGTCCAAAAAGACAATCAAAGTGAGGTGACAAAACCGTCCTCACTATTAGTGGGGAGGGGATTTGCTCCTCATTAAACAAATTAAGGTGACAGATGGAGGAACTGGGCTTGATTTCCTCTCTTGTCTAGCACATGGAAGCTCTATAAATACCTTTGCCTGAAAACCGAAAAGAAGTTTCAATTCTCTCACATAAACACATATAGAATTTCTCACCACTTTGTGTGAACAAGTCCTACGTTCTCTTACAAAAAGACACATAAAATTCATTAATCATAAAATTAATTTAAACTTTCGTATCAAAATATTTAAAGTTGAGGGTGTGTAAAGTTGGTTGTCGCAAATAACTTAAAATTTATCACAATTAAGTTTTGACAAAATAGCATATTATAAAATATTTATTACAATTAAATTATAATTAAATAGAATTTCTATTTATTTTTTTGAAATTAAATTGCAAATTGCGACAAACCAATACTAAACCTCTAAAAGTTTGAGATGATTCTAAAAATATGATACGAATAAAATGAAAAAATTATTGAGAAATGAATTTAGTGTTTGACTATATCTTGATGAGAGAAGGAGGAATATAGCATATGATTTGAGGAATGAGCATGGTTTAAGGGATTTAAGAAAATAAAAGGGGATAAGCAATTTTAGAGATTTATTTATAACCTTAAAAGATTGAGTCAAAACTCCACAAGTGACGGTTATGATGGATTCAAAAAAGCCAAAAACAAAGTAAAGCAAAAATAGTTAGTTAGTTAGTTATTAACCTTTTGTGAAAAAAGAGAAACAAACAAAACAACACTATCCGTAACAGAATTTCTCATTTCTCATTTCTCATTTCTCACAATCTCACGGAGAAAGAAAGTTCACAAAAAAAATGGCACAAGCAACACGCGAAGAAAAGTTGCATGAGAATCAAGAAAAAGATGTTCAAGAAACTAGCAATTCCAGCTTCAAATTCAACGTTCAGGCGCCCGAATTCGTGCCGAGATCGCATTCGCAAATGCCGATCTCCGGTTATTACTATCCTTGCTTTCAGATCATCGGTGGTTCCGCTGAATCTGATTGGTTTTACGTTGGTGATCAAAATCCTTCGTGTTTGATCCCTAATGCAACTGTTCCTCCTCCTAGTTCTCCCAAGAATGTCCTCAATCCTGATCTTCAGCAAAAGATTGTTAAACAGGTGCTTCCTTTTTTTCATAATTTCGGGCGATACAGATGTTCTGACACCGATGATATGATAGAAAAATTGTGAATAATAGTATCAGTATCAGTATCGACCTCTTCTGATACCATTTTGTCGCGGTAATATATGATGATCATAATGTGTAATAGGTGGAGTATCAGTTCAGTGACATGAGCTTACTAGCAAATGAATCTTTCCAGAAGCAGATGAATAAGGATCCTGAAGGCTATGGTAATGATTTTGCAATATTGTTTAACAGAACTTTGCTCTAGCTTTCAATACTGGGATAGTATCATTGAATGATTTTGATTTTTCTGATAGTTCCAATTACTGTGATTGCTTCTACCAAAAAGATCAAGTCACTTGTTAGCAACATTCATCTTCTCACACAGGCTATTCGTCAATCTTCAAAACTTGTGAGTGTTTTGGATGAACAAGGCATTGTTTTGGGGTTTTTTTCTATTTCTTCTTCAATTTTTCGCTGTCTAACAGTGTGCAATGGTTTGAAGGTTTTGAGTGCTGATGGCAAGAAGGTTAAACGCAAACATCCTTTCACTGAAAAGGAGAAAGAGGAATTACAGGTGAAGCCAGAAAATGCTTTGTTTTTGTGCTTATTGATTATCTCCTAATTTCTTCTAATGTTTTGAGTGCTTTTTTCATTGCAGTCTCGTATTGTTGTGGCAGAGAATTTACCTGATGATCATTCTCATCAAAATCTTCAGAAAATATTTTCAGTAGTTGGAAGGTGGATTTCTATCTCCCTACCCTTTTTTACTTGTGTAAGCTTTACATTTCTGCAGTTTCTTACATTTTAAAAATGTTGTTTGAATTGACTCGTGCGCTCGTTGAACAGTGTGAAAACGATCAGAATATGCCATCCCCAAGAACCGAATTCTTCTCGCCCGAAAGGTGATTTCCTCATCAGTAACAAGGTACAAAAACAATGGCATATACCATATTATTCTGTTTTCTTGGGATTTAAGGAAAAGAAATTATACTTACAATGATTTATTACTGTCTGTTACATTCCACTATGAAGCTACATGCACTTGTGGAGTATGAGACATCAGATTTAGCTGACAAAGCTGTGAGTAAACTCTTCAATAACTTAAGGCTTAAGATACATATGATTTGATTATTAATGCAACGATAACAGGGAAGATGTTTTATATTTCATTAGGCTGAAAAGTTAAATGATGAAAGGAATTGGAGGAAAGGGATGCGAGTAAGGTTGCTGCTTAGATGCTCGGTATGTAACATTTGTATCAGTTATCAATGCTATTGTGCATCTATGGTATCTCTTTAATCTCATATGTTCTTATTCATGGAGTGTTTTTTATGTAAAATTTGTAGCCAAAATCTGTTTTGAAGAACAGAAAATCAGAATTTGATGGCTATCTAGATGAGGATGAGAATCAAAATTCTGAAACTGCTGATGATTCTTCTCATCCAAACAACACTGAAGTATGCGTTGAGAATAATGTAAGTGTCATTGGATATATATAAATCAGTTTCTATTAGACTAAAATAACAAGTTCTGAAATGAGACTATTGTCTTGTGTTTGATAACTTGGAAGGGTGATGAAACACCGGTAGGATCAAAGAAAGGATGGGCTAGAGGGCGTGGAAAGGGAAGAGGACGCACTCAAAACCATACCGGACGTGGCCTACTTGCCCCACCATCTCCATCAAGCAGCCTTGTCCCGAGTGAACTATCGAATAAACCAAACGCCAAGGGCCCAAGAATGCCAGATGGTACAAGAGGTTTTGCTGTCGGACGAGGCAAGCCACTTAGTTCTCCTACTTCACCTCAGGAGTAATGGTGTTGAACTTGGCAGAAATTTTCATATGCAGTAAAATTTAGGAGTTTTTGTTTTGTTTTTTTCTTATGACCAGGGTATTCTAAAGCAGCAAATTGATTTTTTGTTAGATGTTACCAACTTAGTAATAAATCAAGGTGTATAGTGTTGTATGTATGGTTGATCCTGATAACAACTACAAATATCATGTATCACGCTACCTTAGCATGCAACTTAATTAGAGGTATGCCATTTTTTTTGGTCAGAAACAAGTACTTACTAGTACTATTCTTGTACACTAAAATGTTGAATTTAAATAAGACTTGGAAGTTTGCTCTCCCTCTTTATCTTTCTGCCTCTTAAATTCGGAATTTAATGAATTTGAGTATCGAAAATAATTCATGGATCATATCGTCTCTCATAACAAAGATTACTAGAATAATGAGCATGATGGTAGACTAGAGTATATTTGGATTGATGGAACTCGACGGAGCGGAGCAGAATGAAATAATATTATGTTCCATTGTTTGAATTGGCAAAATGAGGATAGAATGAAGCGGAATATGATGGAATGCATTCCATCCTATTCCATCCAAATCCGTTCTACTCCGCTCCGCTCCGTTGTGTTCCATCAATCCAAACATTAGTGATGATGGTGCATTCTCAGCGGAGGCAACCATGGAAAGCATCTCACTATTGGATTTCTTTCTAATATATCAAAATTTATGATAATTTTAAAGAATTTGTTTTGAAAAGGGTTTTCACAAAATTTGGCTCAGCTGGACTGATATTTTTATCCTGGCTAGAATGATAAATTTGGAAACTATTTTAGTTTTGTTCACTTCAGAAACGTTGGAATTTATATGGGTTGGAGACATTAAAGTTTAGGGTGAATCTTCTTAAGTTTGACAGTGTTTACACTTAAATATGAATAAAATATCAGTCGAAATTTGCAAACAAACAATATTTTGGTCAATCAATGACTCCGCAACCGGGGCACAATGAGGTTAATTCAAACATAGCTAAGCAACAGTCAATTTAATTTTTATCAAGTCTATATTAAAGTTTAGTGTAGTAGGCCAAGATTCTAGGCTTAATTAAAAGCACGTTAGGATTTGATGATCAGGTTTTATTATCACATTTTTTATTTGTATGTGTTAGAAATAATTCATATTTAGAAGTTGTTGTTAAAAAGTTTCTACGTATTAGCGAAATAGAAAATTTGTAAGCTTATGAGAACTATTTAGTCAAAAGCAATAGTTAGATATTTTCTAAAAGCTACTCTTAGAGCTTAATTTTTGTGTCTATGTGATATTTATTTTAAATAAATCTAGCTAGGTTTAAGAAAGTTTATAAAAAAGGGATTGGAGGGATTTTTATCAAGGGGGAGGGAGGTGAGGGGAAGGGAGGAGAGGGATTTTAATTACATATGTGTGGTTCAAAATATGAAAGGAGATGGGAGAAGAGCAATTTTATTTACAAATATGTTTAGTTCACAAGAGGAGGGAAAGGGGAGGGGTGTATTTTAAAACTAATTTACTTTTATATCCTTGTAATTTTACCATAAGCTCATGATATTTATCACTTATAATTCAAACACAAATTCATTGACAAAATATAAGTATTTAATCAAAGAACAACATGAAAGAATTTATAAAAACGAAACTATTATAGTATATAATTTTAAAATGATTATCGAATACAATAAAATCCAACAAAAATTATTATAAACAAAAGTTTTACGATAATTAAAAATTAACATTAAAATATAAAAAATAAAATTAAAAAATTTAAACAATATAATGATAGTAAGATGGAGATATAAAAAATACAAGAATTATATAAGGAAGATAAAATTTGTTTAAAATAGAACTTTTAACATTTAAATAAGTTAAATTTATATTTAAAATAATAAATAAGGGTAAATATGTAAATATAATTATAATTAAAATGAAACCCTCCCCTCCAAATCCCACCAAATCGGAGGGAAGCAAAAAGTGGTTCACTGAGTTTGAGTTTCAGTGCACAAAAACGAAGCTTCCGATGTTTTATTGAAAGAACTAGAATCAATGGAAGATTTAAATGTGTCTTAATATATCATCCAAGGTTACATTTGGATAAAATAGAAACAGTAATTAAATAAATTTGTTACACATCCATTAGTATGAGAACATGTTTGAGAAATCACTAATTCAACAAGAAGGTGGGATATACTAACACAATGCTGGGGTGATGTCGTCTCGTAAAAGTATGACAATCTCAACATGAAGAATAGTGAGAATGTACCTGATTACTTCTCTAGAGTGATTTTGATCACAAATGAGAAGAAATATTGTGGAGAAAAATTGTTTGAACAAGTAATCACTAAGAAGGTATTGAGATCTCTTACTCCTCGATTTGATTACATTGTTGTAAAAATTAAACATTCTAATAATCTGAGCATTATGAGAAATGAAGAGCTGCAGTCCAGCAGAAAAGATAGAGCATGCTAAAGCTTGTCAAGAAGGACCAGAAGCAATCTTGTTCAAAAACCAAGAAAACACATGGATGTTCTCATATGTTAAAATCCTCTAATTCTTATGAGAAGAAACATCATAAGGGAAAAAAGAAGCTTGACACGAGAAAGGTTTAATGTTACTATTGTAATAGGTTTGGTCACTTTGCTAAGGAATGTTGGTCAAGCAAGGAGAGGAAGTCGTAAGAAAAAATTTTTGATGATTAACCTATGATATTAATGGCTTTTGAGTGTGATGATAGATAATTGGTAGACTAGTGGTATATGGACAACACGCTTAAATCACTTAATTGAAACAAACTATGGTTGGTTGATTTTGATTCGAAAGAGGACAAAGATCGATGTGATGATGATAAATACCTTAATGTATAAGGTGAGAGAAATGTCAAAGTAAAAGTGAAGCATGGAAGAACTGTTCTAATCAAAGATGTTTGGTATATTCCTGGATTGAAGAGAAATCATCAGATGAGTGTAGGTCATTTTATTGAGTAAGGTTTCTCAATTATCATGAAGAGTAATCTCTTGAAGTTGTATGAATGAAATCTTGATTATGAAATATGAACATGGAAGCAACAAAACATTCAAGATGAACATAGCATAAAACCCTTAAATGAACAACATGAGCTATCGCAAATTAAAATATTAAATTTCTAAGAATTTGGTACATGGCATTCCTAAAAGAAGTCATGTGAGATATGGATGAATGGAAAGTAATCTAGATTTCCATTTGCGTCAGAAGTAGCCTCAAGAGCAAAGCATGTTCTAGGAGTAGTGCATTTTGATGTATGTGGACCATTTATAGTACATTCACTTGGAGGAACCAAGTACTTTGTGTATTTTATGGATGAAATCACAAGAATGACATGGGTAGAACTCATCAAGTTTAAGCATGAGAAGTTTACTGAGTTCTAGAAGTTCAAGGTGAAGGTTGAGAAACAGAGAGGTCAGAAGTTGAAAGTTCTCATAATAGACAGTGGAGGTGAGTACAACTTTACAGAGTTCAAAAATTTATGTGAGAAGAATGGAATTGAGCATGATGTTACTACTCTATACACTTCTCAGCATAATGGTTTTTCAAAAAAAATAGAAAGATAAGGAGCATATTTAAAGAGAAGAATATGTCACCAGGAGAAGTTGTTGTCACTTAAGCGTATGTGCTCAATAGGTGTCTAACAAATAAGTTGGAGGAAACTATTCCTTTATAAAAATGGATTGGAGATAAGCAAAGTATGAGTCATTTCAGGTTATTGGTTTAGTTTGTTACAAACATGTTTCATATGCTAAGAGAAAGAAGTTGGATGATAGAAGCAAAATAATGTTTTTGATTGGGTACCACAGTACAGGTGCAAGATGTTGAAGTATACACTGAGGGAGACTTTGACATGTTGCAAGATATTGAAGTATACTCTGATGGAGAAGTCATTTAGTGTTCTATGTTAGAAGAATTTGAACTAGATAATGTTGAAGAATCTCTCAAGAAGATAGTGTGGTTGAAGACCATGAAGGAAGAAATTGAGGTTATAGAAAGAAACAAGACTTAGGAGTTGACTAAACTTCTAAAGGAGAAGAAATCCATCAGCATTAGATGATTTTCAAGATAAAGTTGAAGCCATATAGATCATTTCACAAACACGGAGCAAGGTTAGTAGCTAGAGGATTTATACATACATATGGACTAGATTACTTTGAAGTGTATATGCATGTAGGTAGTCATGAAACAATCATATTGGGGATTGTTATAACCGCAAATAGAAATTGGCCTCTAATATATCTGGATGTGAAATCTCCATTTCTAACGGTCCATTACAAGAAGAGGTATACGTGTCACAACCTTCTGGATTTGTGAAAAACAATCAAGAAGTTATGGTGTACAGATTACATAAAACATTGTATGGAGTGAAACAAGCTCCTAGAGCTTGGAATCTGAAAATTGATTCATTTTTCAAGAGGGAAGGATTTAGAAAGTGTGAGATGCAGTATGACGTTTATATTCAACATAATTCAATATAATTATGGTGTGTTTATATGTTGATGACATATCGCTAATAGAAAGTCTTCTAGAAGAGATAGTCAAGTTCAAGAAGGTATTGATGAGCGAGCTTGAGATGATTGATCTGAGAAATATGGTATAATTTTTCGTGATGGAGATTATGTACTCTGAGAAGGGTATAATTTCACATCAGTTGGAGAATGAAGTTGATCTTCTTAAGAGATTTGAGCTAATAAATTACAAGACTGCAATCACACCTATTGAGAAAAATCACAAGTTGGATTCTGATGTCAAGGGTGATGGTGTAGATGCTACAACTTTCAAATAGCTTGTTGGCTCATTGAGGTATCTATGTAACACTAGACCTGACATTTTCTATACGGTTTTAATGGTGAGTAGGTTTATGTACAAACCAAATTGGTCACATTACCAAGTTGTTGTCAAGATACTGAGGTACATTAAAGGGACTCTGAGGTATGGAGTTTTGTTCTCTTATAGTGTTAAATTTGACGCAAAGCTGATATTTTATTCATAATCTGATTGGTGTGGAGACAAAGTTGATAGAAGAATTACTTCTGGATATTTTTTCAAATCTCTGGGAAGTTCTATTTTTTGGTGCTCCAAGAAGCAACTAGTGGTTTTTTTTTTGAACTTGTGAAACTAAATATATTGGAGGTGCTTTGACTGTGTGTCAATTTTTTTGGTTGATGAATTTTTTGCATGCTATGAATATCAAGGTGAGCAAACCTGTGAAATTGATGATTGACAACAAATCAACTATGCCATTTTGTTGTGGGCTATATGGAGCTGTAAATTCATGAATTATGTCGTTGTTCTCACAAAATTCCTTCCAAGAGTTGGTAAAGTACTCACCACCTCTATCATATCTAATTCTTTTGATTTCCTGGTTTAATTAGTTTTCTACTTCTGCCTTATAAGTGTAAAACACATTTTCAGCTTCATCTTTGGATATCAATAAATACAATTTTGTGTATCTAGAATGGTCATCAACAAAAGTGATATAATACCTTTTACCCCTCTACTTTCTGTGTTGCAAAATTCTGATAGGTCTGAATGAACTAGTTCTAACAACTCAATTGTCCTTTCATTTACATAATTAAATGACTTTCTCTTGAATTTAGCCTCAGCACATACACTGTATTTTTCATGGCCAACTTTTACTAAATTTGTAATTAATTCCATTGCATACAAAAGATTAACAGATTTAACACTAAAATATATAACTCTAGCATGCCATAAATCCAAAGTCTCAATGATATAAGCAGAAGACACAATATTCTCATTTTCAATCAAAATCTCAAGTACATACAAACATCTAGACCTATACAATTTCCGTACGAATTCACCATTCTTTGATAAGATTATTTTACTAGACTCAATCACTTATTTTATGCCAAAAATTTCAAGTAAATCAGAATAAATTAAATTCATGCACAAAGAAGGTTCATATAAAATATTTTGTAGTGTAAGAGACTTCCCTGAAGTGAGCTTCAGGTACACCTGAGACACGCTTGAATTTCCCATGTAGACTTGATCGATTTTAGCAGCTCTTTGAAATTCAACAAATAGTTCCATGTCAGTACGAAAATGCTTAGTTGCTCTAGTGTCAATTAACCATTCAACCATCTCAGCTACATGGTTAACTTCTGCAGCTGTGATCTTGGTAACCAGGTCGTCAGATGCTTCAACAATATTGACTTGATGTTTGGTTTGATCTCCCTTAGACTTAATTACATTTACAGGTTGTCATCTCGATCGTAGCATTGGTAGGCTCGATGTCTCATATTTCCACATACGAAACATCCTTGCTTGTTGTTCTGGAACTTCCCTTTCATCTTGAAGTTTGGAGATATTTTGTTTTGTACCTTGTCTTTATTGAAATTAGCCTTTTTGTCCTTCTTCTTGAACATGTCGACAATTTCAAAAGACTCCACAAGATTAGCCTTAACTAAATTATCATAAGCTTTTGGAACAAGCTTATCTTTTAGGAGATTTGCCTCTTCAATCTTCACGTGGCTAACTAGTTCGAGAAGATTTAAATCTTTTTTCTTGTGCTTGAGTTGGTTGCGATAGTTGGACCAAGAATCAGAAAGCTTCTCGATCAGAAAGTTGGCGTGGAGGACTTCGCACATCTTCGTCCCTTCAGCCAAGACTTTTGCCACCAAATTATCGTACTCGTGGACTTGAACCATGATTGGCTTGTCGTCCACCATCTTGAATTGCATAAATTTCCCACAAACATACTTCTTCTTCCCAACATTAAGAGTTGAATACTTAGCCGCCTAAGAGTTCACATATCACCTTTGTAGATTTATAGGCAGTAAGCAAGTCAAAGATCGAGTTAGTAACATGGTTGAGCATATGACCAAGAACCATCTTGTTGTCTGATTCATACTCCTTCATAGTTGCATCATCTGTGAAGAATCATGTTGCGCCAGGAGACAGAGTACCATCCGTTCCACGAGATTTCGAAACGATGGAACCAACAACAATTAAACGTTGTTGAACGAGAACATAGTCGACCTCCAGTTGCTCGAAGAAAAACAGCTTCTTCTGAGACCACCTTTTGTAATTCGTCCCGTTGAGAGGATTGAGCTTTGACATATCCAGCATCGGCTTGAAGTACATCGCCATTATGATTTCAAGTTAATAGTTTCTAAATTGTTAGTGATTAAGCAAAATATAATATAGGTCTGCATTGAAAACCTTTGAAAAAAATGGAAATTGAAAACGTGTTGCGTCGCGGTATAATAGTCGCTTCCTTAGAAACGATTTATCCCTGGCCATCAGAGCTCATTCAAATTGGCGTCGCCCCATAAGGTTACCCCAGTGTCCTCCGATCACAGGGTCTCACCAACGAAGGACTAGAATCAACTGGTATACTCTAATATATATTTTCAAAAGGAAAAAAACTTTGTGTTTCTGTTATGCATAAAACTAGATGGAAAGAATTCATATTTAAAGAAAAAACAATATGTTAAATTCACAGCAGTAATTCCACCTCATAAAACGTGGGATAAGGAATGAAATTTCCAACTGTTGTCAAGCCTACGACCTAATCTATACAGGCTAAAGTCAAGCCAAAATTTTTAAAATAGAAAATAGGCTTAAATACACTTTTGGTCCCTCTAGACTGATTCTCTTAACATTTTAGTCCCCTATAAAAAAACCAACTATTAGGTCCTCCAACATCATATTTCATGTTTTTTAGGTCCCACATGACAAAATAGTCTAATTTGCATGTGTCATTGAAATTATGAGGTGGTATTTTTTAATTGTTGCCACGTCATTAAAAATAGGTCCAAAATATATATTTTGGAATTAAAATTTATAATATATAATTTATAAATAAATATTTATAAACAAAAATATTTAAAATAATTAAAAATGTTTAATTATTATAAAGAAAACTTAAAAAAAATTAAATATTTTTAATGACGTGGCATTAATTAAAAAAATGTCAATTCATGATTTTAATGTCACATATGCAAATTAGACTATTTTGTCATGAGGGACCACCAAAAAAACATAAAATATAATATTGAGAGACTTCGGACCTGTTTGAAATAGTTTTTGTTTTTAGTTCTTAAAACTGAAAAGTAAAAATCAAAACACAATTTAGCTATTTCAGTTTTTTTTTTTTAAAACTGAAAAATGGTGAAGAGTTTTTAAAAACACATTTGCAAAATATTGTATTCAAACAAGTTTTTAATTTTTAAATTTTCAAAAACTAAAATAAAGTTTTTCAAAAGCCTTTCAAATATGCCCTTAATAGCTGAGTTTTTTTTTATAGAAAGACTAAAATGTTAAGAAAATTAATATAGGGGGACCAAAAACGCATTTAAACCTAAAAAATATCTTTAAAAAAAAATATAAGTCTATTTAATTAAATAGGTTGGTCATAAAAAAAAAAAAATTTAAATCTATCAGGCAGGTCAATTTTATTAAATATAAGTATATTTTTTATTTTGTACTTTATACAACTATCTTCAAGAACTTACAAAAAAAAATGTTGAAAAAATCTTATGAGTAATGTCATAAATTATTTTTATAAATTTTTTCAAACAAATAATATCACAGACTTTTTAAACATGATAATAGACTAATCAAACCTTCGAAAAGATTTGTATTAAGTAAAAAAAATAAACCTATGATAATTCACAAATCAGACTAAGATTTTGAATTTTTTTAGTAGACCAAGACTCAAACATGGCAAAGCCTAACTCAACTCAACTTATTTTCACCCCTATTTCTAATTGTAGTTTTAAAACAAATATCATTTCCACAAATCAGACTAAGATTTTGAATATTTTAATAGACCAACACTCAAACATGTCAAAGTCTAACTCAACTCAACTTATTTTCACCCCTATTTCTAATTATAGTTTTAAAACAAATATCATTTCCACCCTTATTTATGACCGTAGTTTTAAAACAAATTATCATTTTCACCCCTATTTTTGATTATAGTTTTAAAACATACATCATTCTCATTTTTCAAGGAATTAAGGAGCCATCCCAAGGTACATTTATAGAAACAGACTTGAAAGGCAATGGAATGAATATGTTGGATTCCTTGTATACCATCTAAGAATTTGTGTGATAACACAATACTCAGATTAAGAAACAGAATATAATCAAGCATTATATTCTGTTTACATCATCAAAATGATGAACTTGAATTTACAAATAAGCATTAGAAGTAACCTATCAGAATATTGTCAATCCATAAAATTTGAATCCTTAAATCAGAACTTAAATCTGATTACAACCAAATAATCTTCAAATGATGGTTCTTCTTTTATGCTAACTTAAACAACAAAAACTTCCAATCATGGCATAAAACATTATATTTGCAAGGCTATACATGTCCAAAGATTCCTCCATCTTAAACTAGTAGCTAATAACAATGTGGAATCTGTTTGGTTGATTAGTTTCTAATTCAACCATTTCTGTCAACAACAAAAAATACTCACGTATAACTCCCAATGAAAGGAGTCAACAGATTTTATCACCCAATATAAACTTAATTGCACTTTGAAATTGCTCAATGAAGAACCTGATGCTGCTGGTTTCAATTTTATCATAATAATAACAATATAACTCCCAACGAAAGGGGTCAACAGGTTTTATCACCCAATATAAACTTAATTATACTTTGAAATTGATCAATGAAGAACCTGATTCTGCTGGTTTCAGTTTTATCTTAATAACAAAGCCAGCTAAATTGTAATATCATTCCAATTTTATACTGTTTCAATGCAACAGTGAAAATAATCATATTCATAGACATAAAGTTTGAGAAAATTTTACACAAATTTGTCTTATTATGATTTTACACACATTACATTTCCAAAACATGATAGGGTCTAAAGATTAGAATAAAAAATTAATAATTTTAGGAGGTAAATGAGCCATATTGAAATAGTAAATAATCTAGATTCAATGACAACAGAACAGCAGAATGCAAATGAAGATACTGAGTTCAAGTGTATAACAAAATTATTAATCACAAAATTTCCAACAGGATAAAGATTGGTGCAAATGAAGATACCGAGTATAAGGGAATTTATCTAAGTGCATTCATTTTATCCCGCAGATAGTAGAGCTTGGCTCTTCTCACTTTCTTCTTGTCCAACACCTTAATCTCCTTTATGTTAGGTGAATACCTGTCACATGTATCCCATGGCTCATGAATTAATCAATAGGTAATATATCTTCAAGCACAATCAACTTTAAATTATAAGATCACAACACTGGATTCCAAGCACACACAACAACACATTAAATTCATAATGCAAATATGTAATATTTATCTATAGTAAGATAAGGTGTGTTTTTTGAAATAGTTTTTGGGAACAAAAATGCATTAAAAGAGCAAAAACAATGAGCTTGTAACTAGAATTCACATAATTAACATCCCAACACAACATCATAAGGTTCTCACGGGAGCCGTTTTTGGGAGGCAAGTGAAGCAATTAAGGCATTTCCTAATTTAACTACACCCTTCTTATAATCCAACAAACAGAGACATGAATCACATGATCATGTTTTCCAGTTCAAAATAGCATGTATACAAGCAGATTAAAAAATGATAGCTCAGTTCTTCAAAACTACAGCCAAGGTGCAGTTTAGGAAAGGGTCGGGTGTATGGTGGATCTATTACTTTTCCTGGGAAGGAGGCTGGTTTCCAAGTCTACAAGCAGATACACGAAAAATATGGAAGGTAATACTTACAGTGGGAATAAAGACTCAATCCCAACCCCAGCTACCATCCTTCTAATTCTGAATGTAGTATTGAGTCCAGCATTACGCCTTGCAATAACAATCCCTTTTATAATAGAAACGCGCCTCTTGTTCTCCGGCACTTCCTATCATATCAGACATAATAAAAAAATTGTATCATATTTTCGTGAACACAAAGCACAAGTACCAATATATCTTCAAAAACAAATTTTCTTACCACTTTAAGCTGCACAATATAGCCAGGCTTTATATCAGGCATCTCTCTTTGTCCTTTCACCTCCTCCACTGCTTCCTTGTCTAAAATCTAAAGGATATAAATAAATACCAACAATTTTTACAAATGATTAAACAAAACAAACAAATCCCTTTATTAAATAAATCAAAGGGAAGTCACGTGCCTGCATAATGTGCCTTGCGGTTTTATCTAATCTTTTAAATTTGATGGGACGAGGCACTTCAGGTTCCAGTAAGGAACTATCTTGAGAAGAAGAATCAAGAGAACTTGTCTCGGTAGACATAAACCTAGTTCGGAAATGAGGGACAAGCATAGAACCATGCTGAACTGAAGGCAATCTAGTCAAACCATTACCAGACTCAACTCTCAAAAATGAATTCGTTTGAGAAAACACGGTAACCTGCACAAGAAATTATAAGCACGCTAAGAGCTTTATCTTTGTTTGGATAAACAAATTAATTAAGCACTTATAGTATAAGCGATTTTTATATAAATGCACATATAAGTAATTCATATAACAAAATATAAAAATGAGCAAACAACCATTTTGGTTTTTAAAGTGTATTGTGTTGTCGCATCAGTCCCTAACTCAGTCTCGACCAATTAAATACTCTCGCCTGCACTCGGTTAGTCCCTTATTCCCCGACTTAACTAAATAAAAAATGCTAGCGTGGCTACAGAGAATGACCAAATGGCATGTCAATGTAAAGATGGACCAAAATGAAAGAAAATCTTCATTCTTAAACAAATTGCTTACAGCATAAGAAAGTTCATAATGAAGCAAAACTTATGGAGAGGTCAGGTATGAAGAAGACTGTATTATCAGTGGAACAAAAGATAATCAGAAGTGGATGGTCAACTTTGGAACAAATAACATATAATATAAAATGATGTAGATTTGAACAATAATATAAATGAGTAATGGATCTAGTGCAGTATCAATGTTAGGAAAATTGGTAAATACTAAATAATGAGAGCGGAAAACCAACAAGCCAAGTAAGGGACTTGGCAGGAGGAGAATCAGGATCACAGGTATGTAAAGAAAATGATGATTAACTCACTGCTCTTATAGTGAAGAATGGATGAATTAATTGGATTTCAGACTGAGTTGGGAAACAACCTGACACCGCATCACAGGGACTAAAATAGTGGTTTGCCCTTATAAAAAATAAAAAAAAATTGGTGCAAGCTATAAGATTTTTCAAGAGTTATCTTAGAGAGCTAATAAGCTGAAGCTGTTTTCATACGCTCTAGCAAATAGTCTGATATCCCAAATTCATCCAAACAGACCCACATCCCAAATTTCCCTAGCTCATAAAAAATGGAAAAATCCAAACTGAAACTCAATCTTGAAAAAAAGAAAGAAACTAAACACATAAACAAACCCAATCTGGCTATTTATATCACATTCAATTCAATTACTCATTCAATCACGCATAGCAACAACAAGAAGAAAAAACACACCAGAGAAAGCATATAATTGCTAATTGCACATAAAGCTTCTAAACAAACTTCAGGATTATACGATCCATACTTATAAATCTACAACTATAGGACAGTGTAAGAGATAATTGAAATGGAGAAAAAGTGCATACACCGATCGGGGGAGAAAGAGGAGAAGTAAGGTTGGAGAAAGAGCGAGGCCGGAAATAGGTCGGAAAATGAAACTCCGGTGGAGAGCGAGTGAGAGGTGAACGGAGTAGAGAAGAGAAGAGCTTTCGTGAAGCCATGGCAGGTTCTTTGAGAGGAAGAAGAAAAGCCCTGGTGTTAGGGTTTATGGGTAGAGAGGAAGATGAAAACTGTGTCGTTTTTGTTGTTAGGAAAAATGATGTTAATGCTGTTACGGGTTGGATAGCGTGGACAAACTTAGTATATAGTCTACGGTGGACCACCACTTTTAACCGTTAAATTTACTCATCCTCATAGTATTGTAGTGCACCTTCATGCACTGAATCAATTTTCAGCAATCTACTTCATAACGACTCTAAATTGGGATCCATATGGGTCAGTCGGTCCAGTCTGCTTTCGTTTGGTGAACTAAAATGTTTAAATGTGTCAGTTTAGTCTTGTTTGATTGTTTAATATATATTTCTTTATCAACAATACTTATTAATTTTTCTCTTTATCTCACAAGCATTTCCTTGATCACATCATCTTGAAAATATATTTTCATCCTCCTTAATTTTTTTAATCACTTGAAAACACACTTATGCAATTATATCTTATCTCAATCTTTTTCCCTAAAGTTTATCAAAATATTTTTAATGGATTAGCCCGAAATCTACTTGGTCCAGTCCAACCCGATCCATGAAAGAAATAGGTCAGATGGATTAGCCCAAAAAGACAGGAATGTATTTTTTTAAAAGATATTTTGCGGTCCAACCCATACTAAATTCATAGACTTATGAGCCGATCCGATGGACCAGACCCATTTTGACAGTTCTACGTATGATAATAAAGATGAGATTAATCTAAACATCTAAAATTGTGGTTCATCATGGATAGTGTTTTGACGCCACCTATTTTATTATAAGAACAATGTTAAAAATAAGATAACTAAAACATTTTTCTCCATTTTTTAGGGTTACTTTTCTAAGTAGCATAGAAGCACCTTATTGAAATTTAAAAATGCTATTACAAATTTATAAATATATTTCTTGACGCACTCATTCACATTAAATTCATGCATAAATGAGTTACATCTTTATTTTGTCAGAAATTTGTTTGGGGATCCATTTTTGTATTCACTTTATATGTATCCCAACCATTCCTTGCTAAGACACTCATATTTTTTACATGATTTAATTCAGAGACATATTTTTGTATTCATCCTATATGCACTTCAATTATTTTTAACTAAGACATCCTATTTTTTACATAATTTTATTCAGAAATACATCTTTGTATTTGTATCAAATACGGATACACACCTTAGTAAATTTTGACTTCTTTTTAAAAAAAAACTTATTAAGAAAATAACTCTATTATAAAAATCTTATAAAAACCTTAATTATAAAATTGTTTATATATACAAAACAAACTGCCATGTTTAATAGTTAGACTAACAGTTAAGAGTGGGGTGTTTGCGGTGCGATTTTGACGCTAAAAATTATCTGAACCGTAAGAAAAAAAAGTGTAATTTGGTTTATTTAAGTTGACTTTTAAAAACACCAAACCAAACCATTGTAGTTTGATTCGGTTTAGTTGGATCGGTTTTTAAATATTTTATTGAGTCATACATATAGATGACAACATAATTTTTATATTTATCCATTCACACACTACCAAATAACAACAAAACTCATCATATTTAGATAACAACTTCTCATTTAATTTAGATTAGACAAAATTGGAATTCGCATTCAATATGTAAAAATTATATTAGATAAAATTGGAATAATAAACATAAAATAATTGTATAAAACAATATAAAAAATATTATAATGAAACAAAAAAAAAAGATGAAAGGTTAGTGAAGATGAAATAGAAAGAACATAAGAGAAGAAAGATTAAAGAAGAAGATGTGCGATAAAAACAAATTTGAGAGAGAACATTTGCAATAGAAGATTAGAGATTAGAGAAGAATAGATAAGACGTATGTGACGAAGAAGACACGATAATGCTATGAGAGATTTGAGAAGATTGGAATCGAAATCATAAGTGTAAGAATAAGAAAATTGTTTGTATTCATAAGACTAAAATATAATAGATTTATGTTTGGATTGAAAATGAGTTGTAATATAATGCAGATTCAGTTTGAAAAATACAAACTGCAAACAGAACTGAACAGTACAATTTTGTTAAATGATGACTCAAACACATCTGAATCAAATACAATTTTTTGTAGTTTAGGTTTAATTTGATTTACAATTTTCTATTGGATTAGCTCGGTTTTGAACACCCGTAACTAAGAGTAATTTCTAAAAAACATCTAACTACTGCTTATAATTAAATAGTCTCAAAAACTAACAGTTTTCAACTAACACTTTCAGAAATTATTGCTTATAAGTAACAGATCTAGAAACTTCTGATTCTAACAATAATTTTGGAATATAAATTACTTGTAACCATAAAAAATGTTAAGTATTGGAAGAGACAAAACAAATAAGTTAGGAAAAAGAAACACCCATTTTATAAAATAACCATTAAGAGTGCATATAACTTTCTTGTTACGGGATTTCCTTACTTACATAACGTAATGGTTTGTATTGCTCTAGAGAAAAGTTTAAAATCTTCAACCAACTAGGAAACTGTTAATTTCACCACATTATTAAACAACTTTTGTAGAATCATGAATACAAAATGGTCACAAATATTTTGAATCCACTTCTATGAAATGTATAATAATGAGAAACATTAAGTGCATGTTTAGAAAAATAGATAATCACGGTTAAAGCTCATATACTCTCATATGGAGTAGAATATACTATCTGGATGGTGCATTGCATATGTGGAATGAGACAAAACTGAACATATTATTGAACTAAACATCATTTCTGTAAACAAATACACTCGTCTATCTTACAAAGCTAATGCTAATATTAAATCACAAGTATAATAAACAATTAAAAACTAAAGACTAAGACAACTTATCGTAGAATCAAGCAATTATCATGACTCTTGTTTCTGAAGCATCATCTTAAGTATCCCATATCATAACAACAGCTATAACTCCTATTCCCAACGACACTGCAAGAAACTTCATATACGGTGAATCAACCTTTGAATGCTTGTGAGCCACGTAACCCTTTGAAAATAGATGGTTTATCGAAACATAAATAAACACGCCACAAGCTAAGCCCATAGATATAGCAAAAATCCAATCAGCCACATTACCCTGTGTTGTGGAATCTAATACAATTCCAATGGCCACACCAATTGGACTAGAGATTGCGAAGGCGAAAGCATAGGCTGCGCATGATAGTAGAGGTCGATTAGGAACCATTCTAAGGAGCGCGATACCCATCGCAATTGCTGCAAATATCTTGTGCAAACAGATTGTCCATAAAGCTTTCCAAGCGTCTGCTCTTGTCTTGGAAACTCCGATTGCTAATCCCTCGAAAACAGAATGAGCACAAAGGGCGATTATGTATACATAAACGAATATGTATACCGTATCTTCAATTGAACTAGCAGATGTATGATCGCGATCATTGGTGCTAGCAGAACCCTGTTACCAGAAGCTACAGTTCAATAAGTGATGACAGAGATAAAAAATTTATGACTTTGTTCGGTAAATATGTAACCTGATATTGTGATTGAGAAGTAACACCATTGCCTCCTTTTTCTGCCTCTGCAATTTGCACCAAAATAAGTAGCTTTGAGTTAGATAGTAAAAAGAATTTGATGGAGTCAAACATTCATTTCAGCCATTAGAAGAAGATCTGTCATCTGATGGTTCATATATTGAGTTTCTATTATAAATTCGATTTGTTAAAATCGGAACATGAACATGACAATATTTGGGCAACTGTCAACATGACTATGGTGATTGCGGGAGTTTTCTACACGATAAGACCTGCAAATACTAGAATTGGATTTCCTGCAGACACGCACTCCATTCATGAAGACATGAATCTCGGTGGATTGATGAAAGATCAGATGATTCATATTTTGAGTCTTGTTTTAAAAAAGACTAGACAAAGTAAGAATACAAGCCGTTTGATCATCATCCAACTATCAAGACGCGAATATGTGGTCCTTAATCTAGTCCACAAATATCATATACAGCACAATCTTAGAAAAGTCTAATGTCAAGTCAAGTCAATCAAAAACAGAAAAGTTATTTTGAAAATTAAATTGAATTGCATCATCATAAGACGCTATAACTTTTATAGAAACCCCATAATCATTTCATCCTTAAAACACAAACAACTTATTTAGATCGACTTATTTGAACTTATTTACCAGCATAAACACTTTTGAAACCATTAGCCAGAGTTTATTGAAATAACTTATAATTCAAGATAACTTATGAAAACAACTTCTATCTTATACCCGATGAAAAACATTTGACTTGTAAGCAACTTGATGAAAATTAAACTCAATAGTTTATAAATAAGCACTTAATTAAACAAACATCACCAAATAAAGAAACAATTAAATAAGAAAAGCACTAACCTTGACCTTCAACGTCAGCACCACCACCATGAGGCTTCTCCAAAAGCGAAGAAATAACACAATCAGCAAGCATGGTAATCAAATAGCCAGCACAAGCCAACATGAAAGCAAAAGGGTATTCCTTATCAGTCAAATCACCAAACGTCTCATTGGCATCACTCAGAAAATGCATCAAAGCAGTTCCCAAGAACACTCCACCAGCAAACTGCGTCCCCAGAATCAAAAAACCTTCGTTCCATCTCAATAAGTAAGGAGATACACCGGCAATGAAAGTGGCGAAGAAGATCACAAGTAAACACCAAACTTTTGCGAGGATTAAGGGTTTTGAACGGAGGTTGGGGGGAGGTCCGGCGTCGGAGTCTGCGTCGGCGTCTCCGTCATCGTCGTGGCCACTGTGGGCGGAGACAGAGAAGAAGAAGAGAAGGAGAAGAGAAAATAAGAAGAAGGTGCGAATAGTAAAAGACATTGGTGAGAAAACAACAAAATGTTTTTGGTGAGGTGCGGATATCAAGGAGAGGTTTAAATAGAAAAATAGCAAGAATCTTAATGAATCTAAAGAGTATACAACTCATATAATAATTTTGTTTTATTAAACATTAAAATATTGTAATTTAATGATTGAAATCTCACCATTTAAAATAAATATTGAAATGTTGTATATTTAAATTCACATTCTTACAATTTTATATATCTATATAATTATTGACTGAGCTGATTAATTGCAAAAAATATAATATAGTTTATATATTTCTATAATAAATATATATTTTTACTATTAATTTTTTTAAAGAGTTGAGTTTTAAACTATCTTGTTATCTATTTTTTAATTTTAATTTTAAATTTAAAGTATTATTTATTTTATACTATATTAATTATTTTATAGTATATTAATTATTTTATAGAATATTAATTTAATGTTTGGTGAATTGTGATATGATTTCTAAATGTGTAGTACACATTTATGGTGAGTTATTGTGACGGGGAAAAAATGTACTACACTGGCCTATTGGTGGGTGTGGGTTGGTTGCAAGTTGCAAGTTGACAATTCCAACCCATTTGGAGAGAAAAGGTCTTTGTAGTTTGTACTACAAAATTTGTACATCCCACGTTGATTGGAAATCCTATCTATATCTAGGACTTATTTTGTGTGATGGGTAGTTTTGAAAAGTATAAAATGAAAGTTGTGCCACGCCTTGTCCTTCTTCCCCTGTTACATACGGTGGAGCTTCAACAACTCGAGCACGGTTTTTCTATTTGCCCGTGAACAATTGTGTCACAGTACACAGAGTCGGAGTCGGAAATTGAGGAACATCCCCTAAATGTGAGAGACACGAAAATGGTTTGAGTGACTTTGTTGTTGTATAATTTTGATAATTTTAATTATTTTAAACAGTGTTATCTACGGTGAGACATCTACTATATGTCTAGTGGATCAATGAAATAATACCATAAAGTTTAATGAATGGATTAGATCTTTAAATAAAAATTAGAATAATAAATACATTCTCACACTTGACCATGTCTCATTATCTTTCCCATTTGCTTTCTAATTGCAGATAAAAATTAACACTCAAATTTCTAACTATGATAAAAGTAGATTTGGAGAGAACTTACTTTTTAACATCAAACGCACCTCTCATAAAATAGATGAAGACAATGATAAACTACATTTCTGCAAAATAATCCTACTAATTTGGTGTTCTAAAAATATTTACAATTGTACTTTTCCATGATTTTATTTTCGATTTTGTTCCCAAATATTTAATTGAAGATTTTTATTGAGGCACTTTTAGATCTTGACATGGAAAAAGTACAAAGGTTGCCCAGATTCTCAATTTAAGAGAGATCCATTGTTGCAACTAAAATATGTTGGTTGGAACCTTGTGAATTAACCAAAGTTTTGGGGACCAATACATTGCAAGTGGTAGTAATATTTGGAAGGATGGTAGGAAGGAGTGAAGATTAACTTTTTTATAGCCACTAAAGGAATTGAAGAGACAAAGTGTTTCTTAATTTTAGAAACATATTTTACTCTTCATGCATAATAACCTTTGATTTACTGGTTATTGAACTTGACCGTGTCTTTGGAGCCATCCTTTCTATACATGAGCGTTTTTCTTGAAATATTGATAGAAATTGTGCAGGAAGACAGAGGTTAATCAAGTGCATAAATGACTAATTAAATCATATAGACTTTTTTAATCTAATGGTCAATTTGAATTGTACATGTAGAGTTGTCAAAATGAATTAGTTTATATGGACTGACCCATCCAACCCGAAAAATCATAAGACTTAGGCCTTTAAATTAGAACTCATATTTTTAAGGGTCTTTTTAACCCAATCCTAAAAAGTTCGCTGCCCATTAGGGCTAGCCCATATAGGCCGTAGGTAGCCCATCAGACTCATATTACTATAAAAATTTTAAAAAATTATATTAATTCTTATATTATATTACTCCAAAATAACAAATTAATTTTTCTCACTTCATTAGATTTTGTCTCTATTCTATTCAATCTTTATCTTTTAAATATTATACATTAATATAATCAACATTTTTCCTCGTATTCTATTAGTTTCTCTTATGTTAAATATTTTGAGTATTATTTTCTATAATTTAGACATATATTATATTTAAAAACACATTAGAAGATTTGTAAAAGATAATATAGTACTTGAAAATGTATTATATTTAAAATAATTTTTTATTTTATTTATAGGCAATATTATGGATTTTTTACTTAAATTTTTTTATTAAAAAAAAGCTCATTTAAGACCGGGTAGCCCAAAGCCCATCTAGGACCGAACTCGGATAGTAATTTTGAGGCCCATATTACAATAGGGCTTTTTTGGCCCAACCCTAAAAAGCTCAGACCCATGAGGACCGACCCTAAATGGACCGAATAACTCATTTTGACAACTCTAGGTACATGGGTGAGGGATTTAATTAAACTCTCACCTTAGAATTCACCATTTTAAACATGCACAAAAAAATTAAAATATATTATTTTGATGTGAGAGAATTGTTAATGAAGAGAGAGATAGAGAGAAAGTCACAAAATCACACAAAATAAAAGTCACACAAAGTCAACACGATAGATAAAAAAACTTTTTTTATGCACGTCTACTATTATTATTGTTTCTTTCACGTTACAACAACAAACCATTCATGTTATTATTATGATCTACTACTGCAAATGACTTGATTTAGGAAGCATTGCAACTATGACGAAATGTTCTTTCACAACTATCTATAAGGTGTTTGATAAAATTTCCCAACCAGATTTATTTTGCATTTAGTAGGAGATAAGCACAATTTTGCATTGTCCCTTAATTTCTAGTCAGATAGGAGGTTTGCATTGTCCATTCTGCGAGTTTTATTGTTGCTTGGATGACAAGATAGAAGTAAAGGTATTTCTCGTATGGTGTCTCATCTTAAGACGCTACATTTATGTAGTGACAAATGCAAAAACACAATTTGAGAAGTTATTGAGAATGACCTTAATGTGTTTACGACATTCGAGGAGACATTAAGGGGAGTTGGGCAATGGATATGTGGAATATGTATGACCATTCACGTCATGAGTCGTGCATGTCATCAACCTGATGGTTTAGTTCAGGTTACTCTTGGGACATGAGAGATCAAAAGTCACATTATAGGTATTGTAAAACCATCTGGAATAGACTTCGATAACATTGATGCAAATGAGGGGATTATTTTGGACGTAGGGTTGTTAAAGCGAGTCTTCACAACACCCATGTTCACTGTTAAGAGCATACCTCCCAAATGTCCTATTGCTTTCTCTCAAACAATGAAATGTATGTTATTCATGGTGATTGATGAGCCGGATTCTATAGGTGTTTATGTTCAATTGTAACTTCTTCCTCGTTGCACTTTACAGACGGTCAAGCCTCAAAATAGACGGGATCGTAGATTATGAAATCGCAAAGCCTTGCAACAACATCTGATTATTGAGTGCTTAACTACTTTGAGGGATGTAAATGGTCTTGCAAAGTTAGTTGATATTGTGTTGTGTAGCTCTGAGCAAGAGAAGTTGGGTCATTAGGGAGTTCCTATTAGCGAGGGAGATTCAAAGGTGATCTCCAACATCAAGCAATGCTTTCGTAAGGTTCCAGATGGCCATTTCACAACAGCTGTAAAGGTGTTGGGTTCATCTAGTGTAGCCCCCTATTATAAACACACTATGAAGGCCTTAAAATCTAAACACACATATAAACCACCTCCGTCCATGCCGACCACATTGATCTCTGAAGCTCCTTTATGGTAAAAGTTGATTCAAGCTCCTTTAGTGGTTGAAGTTGATTCAGTTTTCAGGTACATTAAGTCTTTCCCCAAAGGGCTCTATGTGGTAGAGATGGTTTACAAGCTCAACATTTATTGGGCGCAATGTGTGGAGAAGGTTTTTATGTGTCTAGATATCCCTTATGTGCAAACACTCAAGTTGTTAACACATGGTTAGAAGGAGATGTCCGATGAGTTTGGTAGAGTTTGTTGCCTCGATGCCTTGACATTGCTATTGAAGCTGATGGTGGGATACGACCAATTGTTGTGGATTTTATTTGGAGGCGTTGGTATCCAAGTTTGCAATTAAAAATGGGTCGGTAAGGATATGGAATTATATCTTAATGACTTCCAATTTGGGGTCGGAGTATCAGGCAGTGCTGAGACCATTTTGCATAGTGCCAACATGGTGTTGAGCAAGCGGTATAAAGATGGTTATTTGACTATGCTCATGGTAGATTTTATTACTTCTTTTAATTTGGTAGATCGATCATACATTCTACGAGAGGTGAGGGTGAGATGCCCATCTATTTCATTGTGGGTTAAGTTTATCTATGGCCAGGTAGCAAGGTTATATCTCGGGTATGAGCATAAAATGTCAGCCATTGGAGTGCAACAAGGTGATCCGTTAGGGTCACTCCTTTTTCCCCTTGTGTTACACCCATATATTCATCAGATAAGTGACAATTGTAAGCTTCTTCTTCATACCTGGTACCTCGATGATGGAACCATCATAGGGGATTCTAAGGATGTGGCTAAAACTCTTTACATCATTCGTGAGACTGGTCCAGGATTAGGCCTTGTATTGAATATTCATAAACTGATATCTTTTGGCCTTCGTGTGATGATATTTAACTTTGTGGGGAGTTGATTCCTTTAGAAATTGGGAGGTCGAGATGAAGGAATTATCGATGGGTTGGCCTTGAATAGACCGGCCAAGGTTGTTGAGCTCATACATCTCTTGCCAAAACTAAGGGATCCATAGAGTGAGCTTCTTCTACTTCATTCTTGTATGGGTATTGTTAAAATATTTTTTGGCCTTAGAACGTGTCAACCTTATCATATGGAGAAAGCAACTATTTGGTTTGATAGAGAGTTATGAAGGGTGGTTAAAGACATTGTTGTTGGTGGAGGTTCTTTTTTCAGAAACCTTTAATGGGGGTAACTTCTTTACCTATTAGATTTTGGGGATTGTGTTTGTGATCATAAGTAACGGCATCCTTATACGCGTTTGTGTCTTCTAAGGCTCAGTCTTGGGTGTTACAGGATCATATATTGATAGAGTGGAGTTTACGGTTTGAACCTTGATTTTGACAAAGCTTTGGATAGTCTTAGTGGTGTGATTCCAACTTTTGACCTTAGCGGTTTAACTAGAAAGCACACCGTACCTCCTAAAGCACAACATATTTTGGCGAGTGCATTTTTTAGTAAAGGTGTTCAGGGATAGGAAGTAAAGTTTGAAATGATTATAAGGCACAAAAGTGTTTTTGGTTGTTTGCAAGCACTACATGCTCAATATTTTCTCCTTGCTATCCTTTTTGATTGTCTAGGCCGACATATATCCTCGGTAGAGTATTATACCATACTTAAATACTGGCTTCTGACTCACTTATTTCCTGTTGATTGCGCTATTCATTGCAAAGAGCTTCCAGGATTCAAATACTAACATAACTTTGTTAGGGATGTTTTGTTTGGCATATTTAGATGTGCACGGGTATCTATGAAAAAAAAGGCGCATGTGAATTTCTTAAGTGACCCACAAGAGGGGAGATCGACTCTTAGGCCAACAAATATTCTAGTGTATGGATGGGTAAGAGGGAAACACGCATGTGTAGATTTGATCGGAGTTTTCCCACCGGTGGGACTGAGGAGTGGAGGTTTTATTGTGGGGTATACAACTCTCAAAACTACTTCAATCAAAGTGGTCAAGTATGATAAAACGTGTTTTGACAATAAACATGCTTTTATACCATTTGCCTTTGACACTATTGTCTTTCCATTTTCTTTTTCAACTTGTAGAAATACACATTTATATTAAATGAAATAAAACGAAGTGAGATCTCATAAAGACAAGTCACATTTAATTAACGAATATATAAAGTTTAGGGTTAAGTTCTTTTTACCCCCTGCAATAGTAGCGAGATTTGATTTACTCCCCTTTCAAAATAATTTTTTTTTGCCCCTTATAAAATAAAAATTTTGTTCCCAGACACCCCTATTTCATGTTTGGCTGACTGGGAGTAGAGAATCTTCCTAGGTGGCATTGTCTTTGCTGAGTGTGTTTTAATTTTTTTAATTTATATAATGACATGTCAATATCCTTTGTAAATATAGAAAAATCTTCTAAAAAAACTGATTTATATGAGAATCAAACAGATGTTTCTTCACTCAATATAGAAACCTTTTACCACTACACCATGCTACTTGATTTGTTATATTTGCTCATTAATGTTATATAATATATACATTTTTCATAAACACAACATAAAACTAGATCTAGATCTGCATCTTCTTCCCCAAGAGCAGTACCCCATTGTTAGAAACAATTTTCACATTACTTTTCTGCAGCATATCCAACAATTTCTTCACTCAATAAAGAAACTTCTTACCGCTGCACCATGCTACTTGATTTGTTATATTTGCTCATTAATGTTATATAATATATACATTTTTCATAAACACAACATAAAACTAGATCTAGATCTGCATCTTCTTCCCCAAGAGCAGTACCCCATTGCTGAAAACAATTTTCACATTACTTTTTTGCAGCATATCCAACAAAACTGCTTGTTTTTTTTTTGTGCAGAACCATACCAATTGGTTTCAAACAATCAACAAAATCATATCGACATCGAAAATAATTCTGCAATTTTATTCAGTTTTCAATGTTCTAATGTTGAATAAAATTCCTAACCCTAACCCTAAATGCTCCACTCAAGTTGTGCACAGTTTTTGCTATCCTAAAAATTTCATCTTTCCCAATCTCTGTTTTTGATGAAACCAACACAACTTGAGTTTCACATAGTTCATCATAAATTCTCTCAAACTCTTCCCAATTTCCAACAATGGGGTACTGCTCTTGGGGAAGAAGATGCAAATCTAGATCTAGTTTTATGTTGTGTTTATGAAAAATATATATATTATATAACATTAATGAGCAAGTATAACAAATTAAGTAGCATGGTGTAGTGGTAAAAAGTTTCTCTATTGAGTGAAAAACCTGTGTTCGATTCTTATAGTAATCAATTTTTTTAGGTAAAAGACATTTAACCCTAAAGTTTATGACGGATGTGATCATTATTATGGTTTTAACTGATAAATGGATATTTATGGAATGGAGATACTGTTGGATAAATATGATATCCATATCCGTTTCATATTTGTGTGGGTATCCACTAAACAGATAATTCGTAGATTTTTAAATATCTATGGATATTCACAGATATCTATGGATAACATTTTTCCTTTTTTTAAAAAAAAATAAATATATTTTCAACTTCTTTTAAAGACACAATAAGTGATTATCACATAACATCCATACAAATCTCTCTTATTTTAACAAAAAAATTATCACATTAATCTTCTTCATTTTCACCAAAACATAACATCAATACATTTTATTTTAAAAAGTGAAAGATAATATGATTGTGAGTTAGGGTGAAAGAACGAACAACAAAGAAATACATAGGTTAAATAGAAAAAGTGGTTGGTTGGAGGTGGAATTGTTGACGTGAGATATAAAGTAAAGAAAAAATTTAAATATGAAATAACTTATATGATTTGTATGAAATGTTAAAAAATTTCATCAAAGAAAACTTAATATAATAAATTAATATTTAAGTAATTCTTATAATTTATTAATAGATACTGATATCTGCGGATATGATATAATTAAACTTATATCCATATCCATTACTAAACATATATTTAAATATTTATTTATTTTATTTGTGTTCACTTCATATTTATGACGAATTTTATTTACGGATATCCGCAGATACAGATTTTTTTTCCATCTCAATAGCTAAATTTTAGAATGTTAATGATATTGTACTAGGTTGTTTTCAAAATATATTTGTTTAGTTTTAATGTATATTAATCTCAACTATTTGAAAATAACTTACACATGATAATTATATGTAATCTTTTTTCATAAACTTGATATTTGATTGAATTAATAAATTAGTTAATGAAAACCATATGCAAATTGACATTTTGATGCTATTTTCTTACGTTCTATTTGCCGTTTCGTCACAATCGTCTATTATTTTTCTTAACCACACACAAAGAAAAGATATGAAATTTTTGTCTGGTGTGTTTAATAGCTTTCAGCTTATGTACGTATAGCTTCAACAAGAAAATGAAAGGCGAAGATAATGTCTACAACTAGAGACAGGAGAATATTCAACCATACACAGTGTTCTCTTTCATATTTCTTGAGATATTTTATAAATTCTTATGAAAATTAAATTATTTATTATGTAATTCTATATAAGTATTTGAGAAAATAAAAGATACAACAATAGTATAAAATTATAATAGTGTAAAACAATTTTACCCTGTCAATCAATTAATTTTATATATTTTAATAAATTGTTTTTATAATTTAAAATTATTTAAATAATATAATAAATTATTGATTTATAATTAAATAAATAGTGTAAAATTATTTTATTAATTTTTATAAAAGTCATTATAACTTGATTCTATTAACCTTTATTAATGCATAGTCTTTAAACTCCTTGTTATAATATTCTTTACTAGCTTATAATTTTTTGGATTAAATATATAAATCTCATTTGTAATGTTAGCGATATTCGCATTAGACTCCTGTAAAATTATTTTTTTCAATTACTCCCCTATGATTTTTGGGTATCCCCTAAACGTGTAAAAATGGAGCAAAACGCAGGGGGTAAAACAAAAATATATATTTTACAAAGGGGTAATATTTTTGCCTAGGGGACAAAAGACTTAGAATTTTAACATTTCAAGGGAACGATTAAAAAAAAAACATTATCAAGGTCTAAAATGAGAATTCGCTAACATTACAGGGGGATTTATATATTTAGCCTTAATTTTTTTGATTAGTGAAGTGTGTGAACAAAGCAAAAATAATAGCCGGAGATATAGAAACAACTTCCAACTGAATTAGTAGAAGTTAGTTATTTCGGTTAGGCTATTGTATGAGTTTATATTGAGTGTAGCATGGTGCATTGTAGCTAAGATAGTACTTCCTGCAATGTATATATATACTTGTTGTAAACTCTTAATTCCTTAATGAGAATCACTATTTTCTTCATAATGTTCATGTTGATAATTCTTAATATGGTATCAGTTTCAATTTCATATCCATGAACAATCCTTTTCAGTGATTCTTCTTCAAACTTTTGCCTCACACATCATTGATCCTCATCGTGATCGTGTTTCTATTATGATCTTCATCTGAGATCGTTTCTTTTCTGTTATAGTCTTTGTCCCTAAAGATCTTCTGCCATTTCTTTCCTCATCGATATAGTTATGCCGCTGCGCCTCGCTCCCAATCACCAACTCGACCTTGACTCAATCTACTACATTCACCCTAGCGAAGGTCCCAATACCATTATCATCAATCCCAAGCTCGATGGCTCCAATTACATGTCTTGGAGTAAATCCATGCGACGTGCCTTAGGAGCTAAGAACAAAGGCAGATTCATCGATGGATCCATGGAGATTCCACCTGATAATGACCTCAATTATGCTAAATGGGAACGATGTAATCACCTCATTCTTTATTTTATTATCAATTATGTAATCACCTCTTCCACAATTCTTTATCATGATCGTGCTTTAACTGCTTGGAATGATTTACACGCGCGTTTCTCAAAAGCTGGTCGTGTTAGAATTTTCACATTACGCTCCAATATTGACAATCTGAAACAAGATTCCAAAATTGTTATGGAATATTTTCTTGAGTTGAAAGGGTTATGGGAAGAACTGAATTCTCATAGACTATTACATATTTGCACATGCAATGTTCGATGCATATGCAATGCTATGCAAAAAGTTCAAGAAAATCGTGCTGACGAACAAGCCATATAATTTCTCACAAGCTTGAATGATTCTTTTTATGTTGTTAAAACTCAAGTCTTGCCTATGAATCCTTTACCCTCTATCAATCATATTTACTCCCTTGTTGTTCAAGAGGAAAGCCACCACAAGAAATTAGTTGTTGTAGATGATACCTTCAGCTTAGTTAATGTTGTACATAAACAAGATTATAGACATAAAGGTGGTCACAACCCTAGCAAAAATGCCACGAGAGTTTGCGCCTTTTGCAATCGATCTAGCCCCATTGTGGATTTTTTCTATCAGAAACACGGTCATCCCAATTTCAACAAGAATCGGGTATCTGTAAATGCCACACAAGAAGATTCCTCATCTACATCTCCACCTCCTGATGAATCTGCACTTACCTCTAACACAAGTAATCAGCTTCCTATTTCTCAAGCATAATATGACCAGCTTATCAATCTCTTGCAGCATTCAAATCTTGCATCTAATGCCACAACATTTACTACCAATCAAGTCTCCTCTAGCTCTCCACACGACTCATCAGGTAGTACTTGTAATGTTGTTTTACCTCTATCATCTCATACTTGGATTCTAGATTCTGGAGCAAATGATCATGTTTGTGCCTCACTAGACTTGTTTCACTCTTACTACAAAATTTGAGCCATTAAAATAACACTTCCCAATGGCAATTGCACTCTGGTTCAGGATGCTGGAAACATCAGTTTTCCCCATATTCTTTATCTCAATCATGTTCTTTGTGCTCCTGATTTAAATCTGAATCTTATCTCTATTTCAAAAATTTGTCATGATTTGAAATGATCTGTTGTGTTTTCTATTGATCAGTGCATTTTGCAGGAATTGAATACCAAGAGGATGATAATGGCCTATATAAATTGCAGTTAAAGGACCATCACCTTGAAGATAAAGCCATCCATCATCTACACTTGAACCAACCTACAACATCAACCGAAGCTCACAATTTCCATGCTGAGATAACATTCCTTGCCTCAAAACCTCAAAATATTTTCATTCCCAAATCTGCCTTATGGCATTTTCGATTAGGTCATGTTTCAGCTAGTAGAATAGCTTTTATGTCTAAACTGTATTCTCCTTTTGAATTCGATAGTAATTCCACTTGTAACATTTGCAATTTGGCTAAACAAAGAAAACTGCCATACCATTTAAGCAAATCTACTGCTTCACATAAATTTGAGTGGGTGCATTTTGATATTTGGGGGCCCTTAGCCACTCCAGCTATTCAGTATCATAGATATTTTCTCAATGTGCTCAATGAACATACCAGATTTGTATGGATTATCCTCATGAAATCCAAGTCTGAGGCATCATCTCAAGTCCAAAATTTTATTGCTATGGTCCACAATCAGTTTCACCTCACCCCTAAATTTGTTAGAACTGATAACGACCAGAATTCATGCTTCACCAATTCTATGCCTCTAAAGGCATTGTCCACCAAAAATCCTGCATTGAAAACCCTCAACAAATGGTAGGGTTGAAAGAAAAAACCAACATTTACTAAATGTTGGTCGTGCCATTCTATACCAATCCAAACTTCCCAAACACTTTTGGTCTTATGCTCTTCAATTTGCCACTTTCATCATTAATAAAGTCCCCACTCCCATTCTTAAAAATAAATCACCTTACCAAGTTCTTCATAATGAGCTTCCTGACATTCACACATGCAAGGTATTTGTCTCTCTATGTTATGCCTCAACTCTTCAAGCTCATCGAACTAAACTAGATCCCAAAGCCATAAAATCTATCTTCCTCGATTACAAACCTGGCATGAAAGGCTACATACTACTTGACTATCACACCAATGACATTTTCATCTCACGAAATGTCACTTTCCATGAACACATTCTCCCTTATACTTCCAACATATCATTCCCCACACTTCTTGGTTATACTTTCCATCTCTCAAAGACAAAACCACTAACCCTAAAGAACCACACTCACTAACTGACACTGATAAACTACCTACACATAATAAGCCTCATTATTTACCTGTTACCTTGCCTGAGCACCAATCTTCTTCCTCGCCTAATGAACAATCTGACCCTATCCCATCTGACCTTACAATCCCTGACCATGAACAACAACCCACCAGACAAGCTAGAACTTCTTTAAGAGTGAGTCATCAACCCTCTTATCGGCAAGACTATATATGCAATTCGCTTACTACTTCAAATCACTCTTCCAAAGGTACTCTCTATCCTCTATCCAATTTTCTTTCACATAAACACTTGTCACCATCTCATTATCATTATGCTCTATCTATACTAACTCACATTAAACCCAAGATTTATGTTGAGGCCTCCAAGCATGAATGTTGGAAGTAGGCAATGCAACTTGAACTTTTAGCTCATGAGAAAACAGGTACATGGAATATTGTGGATCTACCTGTTGGTGTCACCCTTATTGGCTGCAGATGGGTATACAAGATCAAATACTTGGCTAATGGCTCCATTGATAGATTCAAAGCTATACTGGTTGCAAAGGGATACAGCTAGATTGAGGGACTCGATTACTTTAACACTTACTCACTAGTTTCCTAACTCACGATATTTGGAACTGTCATTGCCTTAGCATCTTGCAAGCATTGGCTTTTACATCAGCTCGATATAAATAATGCTTTCCTACATGGCAGCATTCAAGAGGATGTCTATATGGTTATACCACCAGGTGTGCACACTAGTAAACTTAACCATGTTTGCAAACTTGTTAAATCCATTTATGGTCTTAAATAAGCCATCATACGTTGGTATGAAAGACTCACTTCCTTTCTACTTGCAGAGAATTACACATAGGAAACTTCAGATCATTCACTATTCGTGAAATCTTCCTCATCTAACATTACTATGTCAATAGTTTATGTTGATGACATTATCCTAGTAGGCAATGACATGAATGAGTTTGATTCTATTAAACTGGCACTTGATTCTACTTTCAAGATCAAAGACCTAGGCACCTTCAAATACTTCATTAGCATCGATGTAACTCAATTTAAAGCAGGTATATTTCTTTATCAAAGAAAGTACTGCCTTGTTCTATTTGAAGAATCAGGTTTCAATGAATCCAAACCTGTTGACACTCCATCTGATCCTACTATCAAACTACACCAAGACTACAACTTGACTTATCATGATATTCCTTTGTACATAAGAATCATAGGTCGATTGTTGTATCTCAATGCCACGAGACCTGACATAACCTTCTGCACATAGCAACTCAGTCAATTTCTTGCTGCTCCTATGGTTACACATTTCATTGCAGCATGCAGAATATTGAAATACCTAAAAACCTGTCCTGATCGAGGTATTTTCTTCCCACGAGATTCAAGTTTACAGTTGTATGGCTATTCTGATGCTGATTGGACAGGATGTTTAGATACCAGAAGACCCGTTTCAGGACAATGTTTCTTTCTTGGTAGGTCTCTCATATCTTGGCGCACGAAGAAACAACTCATAGTTTCTCGATCCTCTTCAGAAGCTGAATACAAATCTTTAGCAGCAACAACGTGCGAGCTTCAATGTCTCATTTACTTGATGAAAGATCTTCATGTTATATGCTCAAAAACACTTGTGATTTACTGTGACAACAATAGTGCAATTCAAATTGCGTCCAATCATGTCTTTCAAGAAAGAACCAAACACTTAGAAATTGATTGCCACGTTGTCCGCGAGAAGTTAAGCCAAGGACTCCTAAAATTACTTCCTGTCAAGTACAAGGAGTACCTGACTGATTTGTTCACCAAGTCTTTGCACTCTCAGCCTTTCAATGACTTATAGCTCAGGTTGAAGATGATTGACATTTACCATCCTTCAACTTGTGGGGGGATATTGTAGTGTGTGAACAAAGCAAAAAAAAATAGCTGGAGATATAGAAACAACTTCCAACTGAAATAGTTAGAAGTTAGTTATCTAGGTTAGGCTATTATATGAGTTTATAGTGAGTGTAGCATGATGCATTGTAGCTAAGATAGTACTTCCTGTAATGTATATATATACTTGTTGTAAACTCTTATATATATACTTGTTGTAAACTCTTATTTCTTTAATGAGAATCACTATTTTCTTCATAATGTTCATGTTGATAATTCTTAATATTGATAAACTACTTTAAATAATATTTTATAGTGTGCAATTTTTTTTTTCAATTTTTATTTAATTTTCTTAATTGAAATTTGTTATATATATATATATATATATATATATATATATATATATATATATATATATATATATATATATATATATATATATATATATATATATATATATATATATATATATATATATATATATATATATATATATATATATATATATATATATATATATATATATATATTCAAAATTGATTTTATTAAACACTATTACTTAAAAATATTAAAATAGAGAAAAAATAAATTTGATTACTAAATTCTTCATTTTTAATAGTTAGTGACAGAATTAGAGAAATATTTTGTCAATTATCTATCTTTAAATTTTATTCTATTTAAACTTTTTTTTAGTGGTGATTAGGCATATATATATATTAAATATACTATTTTTCTATAATGATTTATAAGTAAATTTTTCTTTTTAGATTTATTGAATAATTAATGTATTTGATCTATATAAATTAAATATATTAATTATTCAATAAATTTAAAAAGTAAAATTTACTTATAAATTACTACGGAGAAAATAATTTATTGTCATATTTAACAATTTTTAGAAGAGTTTTAAAAAAATCATATTTCGAGATATAGTTCATTCATCACTTTGAAAAAACAATCATAATTGTGAGCTATTAATTGATATCAATTAATAACTCACAATTATGATATTTTTTTTTTTTTGTGGTGAATGAACTTTATCTCTAATTATGATTTTTTTAAGCTCTTCTAAAGAATGTTAAGTATAATGTAGGACTGGACAGAAAAATAGTAACCTTCCCAAACCGCCATATACATGTGACATGTTAAACACCGGTTTGGGTGGGTCGGTTTATTGATTTGAAAAAAATTATGTGTGTTTAACCGACCAATTTAGGCTTGAATGTTTGACCCCAACGAAATCCTAAACTGATTTAGCCGAATAAGGAATTATAATGTTAAATATAATTGGGTTGGGAAAATTAGTATGTGTTGGCCTACTGAAATCTTAATTTAACATCAACTAACCCAGTAACACACATTGAATTTCACTATCTACTAGGGTTTTCTTACCTTTCTCACTTCAGTTACAGTCTCTCACAATACGCCACTATTGTCTACGATACATCGTTGTTGTCCACCATTCAACCACGAACCACTACCGATCATCATGTAAGTTCCTCGTGATCTCTCTCTCTCTCTCTCTCGCACTCTCTATATTTGTGTTTGTGTTTGTTGTTCCACATTTTTAAACTTTGAAGTATAAGAAAGGTAGAGAGATTAGGTGGTTGTTGTTGTTTCATGGATGAAGATGAAGAACATTCATCAACGACAATCTTGTACATAGTCTTTTTCTATCGTTGAAGAAAATAGACTTTTATTACTTCAAAAAACAATACAAGTCAAGGCGATCCAAATATTCAGCTACCAAAACAACACAAAGCCACTTAAAACATCATAAGAGTACTAATATGGTCTTTAAGTCTTGACTTGGTGTTGGAGCGGTAAAGCGGCAAGCAAAAAGTAAGTTATTATTTTACCGGGTGATATATATGTGAGCAATATTATTTTTGAACGTTAGCAAATATAAATGCTTGATTGTCTAATTTTGTCAATATACATGTGTGCTTGCCTTGACATGATAGCATGCATCAATACATAACCACTGGAGTCAATACATAACATATTGAGTCAATACAAGAAGGCATGCATCAATGCATAACCTTTTGAGTCAATACAAAAAGGAATGCATCAATACATATAACAATTTTCCATCTATATGAGTTGACTCATACTGTTTTACATTGACACGTATATATTTCAAAAATTGGAATTCAGTTCTGTTTGTTGCTTGCATCAATACAAAATCATTTGTGTCGATACAAACCAATTCTTATTTCTGGAAAATAAAATTTTACACAGTATGCATCGATGCATATGTGTTTTGCATCGACTCATATAAGAATTGAGGCTCTAGATATTTGATCTGGCATCAATACATAAGTGCTTGTATCAATACATATCTCACATGCATCGACTCATCCGTGTCATGCATTGACTCATGTCTTAATTAGTTTTCTGGAATCATTTTGATAACAATATGTATTGATGCATAATCCTTTGTATCAATACATAAGTGTCGTGTATCGACACATAAGTAGTTTGCATCGACGCATACGTAACTCAACTTTTTGGAAACCATTCCATTACAGTATGTATTGATGCAAAATCACTTGTATCAATACATAAATGGACTTGTGTCGACGTATACGAAACTTGCATCAACTCATACTCAATTTAACTCTCTGGAATTAATTTCAACACAATATGCATCAATACAAAACCACTTGTATCAATGCATCAATTCACTTGTGTCGACGCATAAGATTTTGTATTGACGCATAAGTTTGTTTTTCAACTAACTTTTAAATGTTTCCATATATAAGACAGTTTTGCAGTTTTACAAAAACACACAGGTTGTTACAACAAGCATTTTTGTGAGCATCCAAATATTCTCTGAGCATAGAAATCTGAAAGAGACTTCATCTTCATCATCTTCTCAATCATCTTGGTTCAAGAACACTGACACATAATCATCATTGTTCGTTGCATCAAGAGATCAAAGAGATAACGTTCAGCGGTACGATCTGTGATCTAGCTGAGTTGAAGATTCGAAGGGGGTTTCGAGGAAAAACCAGTTGGTTTGTCCAGCAAGAACGGAGGTGTCTTGTTGGTTTTTTAGTCACAATTGCACAGAGCAGATTCAACCATAGCGTAGGGTTTGGAGATCAGGGTGATTTCGCAAACGGGTCGTGGAAGTGGTGAATTGTCTGTGAATTTTGCAAGAGTGTTCTTGATCTGCTCAAATCAAGAGAAGGTTGATACAAGAAGAAGAAGATCTGCAGGAGTCGTTTTTTTTGTCTTTGTATTGCAACCTTGTAAACATTTTTCAACATATTGATATAGAAGTTCTCAATTCCAATTTTGAAATTGAGAGGGAGACGTACCCACACGCGAGGACGATCATGGGGAACTTCCTTACTAAATCGCTCCGAGTATCGTATTCTTTATCTCTATCTCTTTACATTTACAATACGTTTGTGATTCAATTGGTGATCAACCTTTCTGTGCATTGATACAAGGCTGGAAGATAATCTTTACATAAACTCCATTGCCTTTGATCATTGCTTAGCATCTACCAATTGTTTGATAAAAGTATTAGCTCAAGTTTATTTCATTGGAAAGAGTTTTTGTGATCAGTGCATTTATCCATATTAAGTGGTGTGTTATTTCATCATTCTCATCTCAATTAAAACCCAACAATCTTTCCCATGTCCGGTTTTCTTGTAGCCGGTTCAGAATAGACGGAAGTCAATTCAGGACCATTTGTTGTTTCCGCACGTTTGATTGAAACTCAGATAAAATTCTTTAATCCGTAAAGAAAAAGGATGTGATCTATTCACCCTCCCTCTAGATCACTTGCCACACCGTCTAACAATATATGTTATATCGTATTGTTTCCACAAAGATTGGTTATTGATTCTCCGTTCGACAGATCTATTGTCAATGAGTTTGGGGTTTGAATGGGTTGTTGTAAGGAAAAGTATCAACAGAAAATAAATGTATAAAAAAGGATAGACAAACTTATTCGATGCGAATGTACAGTACTCCTCACAAACTTAAACCTATTGATCAGTTGCACTCAACCTAATCTAGTCGTCAAAATCATCACGGACACCACGAGATGTACCCACAACGAAGATTATGTCTAACCCTAAGGCGCGAGACTTACCATATTACTCTATCAGCAATGGATTTCTCGCTACAACAACACAAAGACATTAAGCTTTAGTATCCAAAGTGAATATTAGCTCTAAATCTATGTCTAATATATAGAAACTAATGATATTCATCCTAAATCAAGATTTGTGAGGTATATGTCTATCACAACCCAAATCCAAACATAAAGCAAAAAGATCAAAGAAGACATCAAGATTGATTTGTAAAACAAGCTTTATACAACACCATGATCAATAAATATACATACGTTCAAAGTAAATATACAAACACCACCCAACAAAAGAGAAATACATAGAGAAGAAGAGAGAAAAACCACAAATCTCTCGGGTTGTCAGTGTCGGTTGATGAGAAATCCACCTCCAAAGATGCAATCCCAATTGATATTTTCTAGCTTCTCTAGACCAAAAAATGATGTATGATGGATTGGTGTTCAAAAATACCCAAAGCATAACCTAAAAAAGTGTTTTTTTCCCTATTTAAGGATTTTAAATCCCGTAGGGCATGCTTAGCCTGGTCTGTGGAGGCTCAACGCGCTCTGTGTGTAACACCCGTGATTAATTAAAATAAATTAATTAAGAAATATAGAGTATTTTCCGATTAATTTAGTGATTAAGTCGAATTGTCGGTAGAATTGTTAAATTAATAATCAGGTAGAATTAGTCGAAAGTGAAAATAATATTAGAATTTATTTTTATCTAGTAGAATTATTAGATTTAATATAGATATTAATTAGGAGGATAAATTAGTATTTTTAGAGATAAGATTTAATAACCAAATTATATAAGGAGCTATATAAATTAGGTGACCTAGAAAAATAAGGATTTTATTGTTGCTTGCAAAACCAAAAGAACAAACCATAGCCGCGTAGCAGGAAACCAGAAGGAGAGAAAGGAAGAAAATTGGAAACCAAGGGTTGCTAGGAGGGATCGTGCTGTCCGATAAGTTGCTATTTTCCGAGTTCCCTTCAATCCACAAGTAAGGGGCGGGGTTCGGGTTTTATAATCGATCGTAGGATAATTATTATGTGGGGTTTAGGGCTGCATAATCACACTGTTAATCCTGTTTCGTCGGTAAAATTTCGTTGCTGGAATGAATTATATTACTTGCTGTGTTAAATTATTCTGTGATGCATCGTTATGCTGTGAAATTGATATCGATTTACTACTCTGCTATGCGTTGCCGTTCTGTGCGAATTGTGTTGAATCGATGATAGGGGAGGCAACCGTCCCTGCGTGGCATAGGAGGAGGGGAGGTGACTGCCTCCTGTGGATAAAGAGGGGTGAGACGACCATCCTGGGGAAGGAGGCGTCCGTCTCCGTGGCTTTGGGTGAGGGTGAGGCGACCGCCTCAGTGTGGGGGTGGGGGCCTCAATCACGTGATGTGGTCCTGTGCGTTCTATTCAATGAATTGCTTGCTGACTTAGGTGTATAATGGATGACATATTGCTAGTGGAGTATGACATAAGGATTAATAGTCCTAGTATGAAGAAAATAGAAGTAGCAGAAGATGAATAAATCAATTGGCAATAGATTGAATTACCCTTAGCAGTAGCAGTAGCAGGAACCATACCAGGAAATAATATTTAGCAGTAATAAATAATGACAGGCAGTGTAGATTACTTGGGAGAATGATCCATAATAATGCAGAAAAGTATTAAGTAATGACAGAATTAGTTACTAGAATAGTTAGGATTAATTACTAATGTTGCAGAAAATTAAACAGGGCAGAAAATAACATTGCCGATCGAATTAAGCGTAGAAAATAGTTCATCGGAATTAGACGAAACTTTACGGGACAGTTCGGGTATACGAGTAGCTAATTAAAACGGTGTCACTTCGTTGAAATTCACGTTATTTGCTTGATTGTCGATACAGCTGGAACGTGTCGTTTATGTCCGAATTGGATAATCTAAGAACTGTAAACTTAGGTGGCAAAAGTTGAAAATGACGTTGTTGGGTTAAAAGTACCGTTGCTTCGTGTTGAAGTTGTATTTGGTTGTAGACGCTGATGTTGTTAATTAAGTTGATTCCATTTCATGCATGATTTTGAGTTGTCGTGGTTTAAGTTGTGTTGAAAACTACATCTACATAGCATGTGCATTTCAAGTTGGCCTGGATTGGCACCACGTTGTAAGTTGAAGGCTCATGCCTTGTTGAATGCCTCGATAACCTGGCATGTTTTAAGTTGGGAGTTTACTCCAAATGGATCCACATGCATTTGCATTTTGTTGAGTCGCATCCGAGTCGCATTTTAAGTCGTTGTTGATTTTATGTTGTTTTGTGGATATCGTATGTTGTTGATTAGAGTGGAATTTAATGGATATTTGTTTACCTAAGCATATGAATTATCGTACTTTCGCTTATATTATTCGATATCTCACCCTTTTCTATTTTGTTGGCCGTTACCTTTATATTGGTAACATGCAGGTAATGAAGAATAGAAGGATTAGTAGCTTATGGCGTCGCCCGATACGTAGCACTGGGAAACAATCGCTTTGTTTTATTTATGTTTATGCATTTGATTTCGTTGAATTCAATTGTGGTTTTGAGTAATATTTTATGATCTTCCGTTGTTTGAAAGATGCTATGCCGATTGAATTAATCATGATGAGATTTCCGCTGCGGTTATTTATTTAAGGTTGAATTGTCAAAGTTTAATTATGGTGAAATTGTTGGAATTTTTTATGTGTTACGTATCCGCCAAGAATTATGTTGGTTTAATTGTTGTTTTCAAGTTGTGAAAGTGTAATGCCTCAAGTTTTTAGTTTAAAATTTGGCTCTCTGATTTTAAATAACGTTGGGTAGATTTGGGGTGTTACATTAGTGGTATCAAAGCCTGGTTGGTCCGTCCGGCCAAGTGTTGTGTCGTTAACAATCGAGTATTGTTAATTACTTTATCTAAGTGCTGATTATGTTGCAGTGCTTAGTTGAAATGGCTGGAAGAAATGATGCTGCAATTGTTGCTGCTCTGGAAGCAATGGCTCATGCTTTGGAGAATCAACCTAATGCTGGTGGGGATGCTGGATCCCGAAGTTTGGCAACCTTCGAGAGAGAGAATCCACCGGTGTTCAAAGGCAAACATGATCCTGATGGTGCTCTAGAGTGGTTGAAGGAGATTGAGTGAATCTTTCGTGTGATGAATTGTACCACTGCGTAGAAGGTTCGGTATGGAACGCACATGTTGGCTAGTGAGGCTGATGATTGGTGGTTGGATACGCTTACAAGATTGGAAGCTGCGGGGGAAGAAGTCACATGGGCTATGTTCCGTAGGGAATTTCTGAGGAAATATTATCCTGAAGATGTTCGAGGTAAGAAAGAAATTGAATTCCTTGAACTGAAGCAGGGTAATATGACCGTTACTGAGTATGCTGCGAAGTTTGTGGAGTTGGCCAAGTTTTATCCACATTACAGTGCGGAAACTGCTGAATTCTCAAAGTGCATTAAGTTTGAAAGCGATTTACGTTCTGAGATCAAGAAGGCAATTGCGTATCAGAAGATCCGTGTTTTTCCTGAATTGGTGGATAGTTGCCGAATTTTTGAGGAAGACAACAATTCTCATTACAAGATTGTCAGTGATAGAAGAGGCAAGAGTCAGCAGAACCGTGGTAAACCGTATGATGCTCCAGTTGGTAGAAGTAAACAGAGAGCGGCTCCTGGTCAGAGAACTAGTGGGGGAGGTGGTGCTCCTGCTGGTATTGTTTGTTACAAGTATGGGCAAGCTGGTCACAAGAGCAATGCATGTACTACTGAGGTGAAGAGGTGTTTCGCCAGGATGCATAGGCATGCAATATCTGATTGCAAGCATAAAGAGATGATATGTTTTAATTGTGGCAAAGAAGGACATATTGGGAGTCAATGCAATAAACCAAAGAAGGCACAATCTAGTGGAAAGGTGTTTGCTTTGGCGGGTGATTCGTCGGGTAATGAAGACAAACTTATCAGAGGTACATGTTTCATAAATAGTACTCCTTTAATTACTATTATTGATACTGGTGCCACTCATTGATTTGTTGTTGCTGATTGTGTTAAAAGATTGGGTCTTGTATTATCTTCTATGAATGGTACAATGGTAGTCGAGGTCCCACCAAGGATCGTGACTACTTCTCTGTGTCAAGTGTCCTCTGTCGATCTTTGATAGGGACTTTTGTGCTGATTTAATTTGTTTGCCGTTAAGTGGGTTGGATGTAATTCTGGGTATGAACTGGTTAGAGCATAACTATGTTCATATTAACTGTTATAATAAGTCTGTGAGGATTTCAACTGCTCAAGAAGAAGAAGTTGTTTTGATGTCGTCTAAGTAATTGCTACAGTTGTTGAAGGAAGAAGCTGATATGTTCTCGTTGATGGTGACCATGTTAGTGGAGAACCAAGCTTTAATTGATGAAATACGGGTGGTGCGTGAATTTCCTGAAGTTTTCCTTGATGAAATTCTTGATGTACCACCGGAACGAGAAGTTGAATTTGGAATTGATCTTGTACCTGGTACCGGACCTGTTTCTATGGCACCGTACAGGATGTCTGCATCTGAGTTGGCGGAATTGAAGAAGCAGTTGGAAGAGCTACTTGAGAAAAAGTTTGTCAGACCCAGTGTATCGTCGTGGGGAGCTCCAGTGTTGCTAGTAAAGAAGAAAGATGGAAGCATGAGACTTTGTGTGGATTACAGACAATTAAATAAAGTGACGATTAGGAACAAGTATCTGCTTCCAGGAATTGATGACTTGATGGATCAATTGGTGGGTGCAAGTGTGTTTAGCAAGATTGATTTACGGTCAGGTTATCACCAGATTAAAGTGAAAGATGAAGATATTCAGAAGACGGCTTTCAAAACACGTTATGGACATCACGAATATTCTGTGATGCCTTTCGGTGTTACCAATGCGCCGAGAGTATTTATGGAATATATGAACTGTATATTTCATAATTATCTGGATCGGTTTGTAGTAGTGTTTATTGACGATATTTTGATTTATTCTAAATCAGATGAAGAGCATGCAGAGCATTTGAAGACAGTGTTACAGGTTTTGAAAGAAAGGAAGTTGTATGCTAAACTGTCTAAATGTGAATTCTGGTTGAAAGAAGTTAGTTTTCTTGGCCATGTCATTTCGAGTAGTGGCATTGTCGTAGACCCATCTAAAGTAGATGTTGTGCTGCAATGGGAAACTCCGAAGTCAGCAACTGAGATTAGAAGCTTTTTGGGTTTGGCTGGTTATTATAGGAGGTTTATCGAAGGATTTTCCAAGTTAGCACTTCCACTAACAAAGTTAACTTGTAAAGGCAAAGCTTTTGTGTGGGATGTAGAATGTGAAGAGAGTTTTACCGAGTTAAAGAAGAGGTTAACGTCGGCTCCGATTTTGACATTACCGAAACCTGAAGAACCTTTTGTAGTATATTATGATGCTTCTAAGATGGGATTAGGGGGAGTATTGATGCAAGATGAGAAGGTTGTTGCATACACATCAAGGCAGTTGAGGATTCATGAGAAGAATTATCCTACACATGATTTAGAACTTGCTGCAGTTGTTTTTGTATTGAAAATTTGGAGACATTATCTATATGGCTCTAGATTTGAAGTGTTTAGCGACCACAAAAGTTTGAAATATTTGTTCGATCAGAAGGAATTTAATATGAGGCAGCGAAGATGGTTGGAATTGTTGAAGGATTATGACTTTGGTTTGAATTACCATCCGGGTAAGGCTAATGTAGTAGCTGATGCGTTGAGTCGGAAGACTTTACACATGTCAACAATGATGGTTAAAGAGTTGGAATTAATTGAGCAGTTTAGAGATATGAGTCTTGTTTGTGAAATGACACCGCGGAGTGTTAAGCTCGGAATGTTGAAGATTAATAATGAATTCCTGGATATGATCAAAGAAGCGCATAAGTTAGATGTGAAATTGGTAGATTCGGTGGTGGGAATTGGTCAGTCGGAAACTAGTGAATTTAATATGGATACACAGGGTGTGTTGAGATTCCGTGATCGAATTTGTATTCCTGATGATGTAGAGTTGAAAAGATTAATTCTGGAAGAAGGGAATAGAAGTACGTTGAGCATTCATCCGGGAGCTACTAAAATGTATCAAGATTTGAAGAAATTATTTTGGTGGCCCAGAATGAAGCGTGATGTTGCGCAATTTGTGTATGCATGTTTGACTTGTCAAAAGTCAAAGGTTGAGCATCAGCAGCCTGCGGGGTTGTTGCAACCGTTGGAAGTTCCAGAGTGGAAATGGGATAGTATTTCGATGGACTTTAACAGGATTACCAAAGACTGTGCGAAGACACAATTCCATTTGGGTGATTGTTGATAGGCTTACCAAGTCGGCTCATTTTATACCTATTGACATCAGTTTTCCTGTACCGAAGTTGGCAGAGATTTATGTCAGGGTGATTTTTAAGTTACACGGTGTTCTTGAGTATTGTGTCAGATAGAGATCCGAGGTTCACATCTAATTTTTGGCAGAGTTTACAGAATGCGTTGGGTTCTAAGTTGAGGTTGAGTTCTGCGTATCATCCTCAAACTGATGCTCAAACAGAAAGGACGAATCAGTCATTGGAAGATTTACTGCGAGCATGTGTTCTCGAAGAGAGAGGTTCGTGGGACACTTGTCTTCCATTGATAGAATTCACTTATAATAATAGTACCATTCTAGCATCGGAATGGATCCTTTTGAAGCGTTGTATGGTCGAAGGTGTAGGACTCCGTTGTGTTGGCATGAGATAGGAGAAAGTGTGGTGCTTGGACCTGATTTAGTTCGAGAAACCACCGAGAAGGTGAAACTTATCCGTGAGAAGATGAAGGCTTCTCAGAGTAGACAAAAGAGTTACCATGACAAGCGGAGGAAAAGTTTGGAATTTCAGGAAGGTGAACATGTATTCTTGAGAGTTACGCCAGTAACCGGTGTGGGACGAGCATTGAAATCGAAGAAGCTTACTCCTCGCTTTATTGGTCCGTATCAGATATCGGACAGAGTTGGAAAAGTTGCTTATACGGTGGCGTTGCCGCCGAATCTTTCGAATTTGCATGATGTGTTCCACGTGTCGCAACTCCGGAAGTATATTCCTGACCCGTCTTACGAGATTCGTATGGATGATGTACAAGTGCAGGATAACTTGACTGTGGAGACAATGCCAATACGAATTGTAGATCGCGAGACAAAGACATTGCGTGGGAAGGAGATTGCATTTGTGAAGGTTGTATGGTTAGGAGCCGCTGGAGAAAACATGACGTGGAAATTGGAAAGCAAGATGCGGGACTCTTATCCCGAGTTGTTTGAATCAGGTAAAATTTTCGAGGACGAAAATGTTCTAAGTGGGGGAGAGTTGTAACACCCGTGATTAATTAAAATAAATAAATTAAGAAATATAGAGTATTTTCCGATTAATTTAGTGGTTAAGTCGAATTGTCGGTAGAATTGTTAAATTAATAATCGGGTAGAATTAGTCGAAAGTTAAAATAATATTAGAATTTATTTTTATCTAGTAGAATTATTAGATTTAATATAGATATTAATTAGGAGGATAAATTAGTATTTTTAGAGATAAGATTTAATAACCAATTATATAAGGAGCTATATAAATTAGGTGACCTAGAAAAATAAGGATTTTATTGTTGCTTGCAAAACCAAAAGAACAAACCATAGCCGCGTAGCAGGAAACCAGAAGGAGAGAAAGGAAGAAAATTGGAAACCAAGGGTTGCTAGGAGGGATCGTGCTGTCCGATAAGTTGCTATTTTCCGAGTTCCCTTCAATCCACAAGTAAGGGGCGGGGTTCGGGTTTTATAATCGATCGTAGGATAATTATTATGTGGGGTTTAGGGCTGCATAATCACACTGTTAATCCTGTTTCGTCGGTAAAATTTCGTTGCTGGAATGAATTATATTACTTGCTGTGTTAAATTATTCTGTGATGCATCGTTATGCTGTGAAATTGATATCGATTTACTACTCTGCTATGCGTTGCCGTTCTGTGCGAATTGTGTTGAATCGATGATAGGGGAGGCAACCGTCCCTGCGTGGCATAGGAGGAGGGGAGGTGACTGCCTCCTGTGGATAAAGAGGGGTGAGACGACCATCCTGGGGAAGGAGGCGTCCGTCTCCGTGGCTTTGGGTGAGGGTGAGGCGACCGCCTCAGTGTGGGGGTGGGGGCCTCAATCACGTGATGTGGTCCTGTGCGTTCTATTCAATGAATTGCTTGCTGACTTAGGTGTATAATGGATGACATATTGCTAGTGGAGTATGACATAAGGATTAATAGTCCTAGTATGAAGAAAATAGAAGTAGCAGAAGATGAATAAATCAATTGGCAATAGATTGAATTACCCTTAGCAGTAGCAGTAGCAGGAACCATACCAGGAAATAATATTTAGCAGTAATAAATAATGACAGGCAGTGTAGATTACTTGGGAGAATGATCCATAATAATGCAGAAAAGTATTAAGTAATGACAGAATTAGTTACTAGAATAGTTAGGATTAATTACTAATGTTGCAGAAAATTAAACAGGGCAGAAAATAACATTGCCGATCGAATTAAGCGTAGAAAATAGTTCATCGGAATTAGACGAAACTTTACGGGACAGTTCGGGTATACGAGTAGCTAATTAAAACGGTGTCACTTCGTTGAAATTCACGTTATTTGCTTGATTGTCGATACAGCTGGAACGTGTCGTTTATGTCCGAATTGGATAATCTAAGAACTGTAAACTTAGGTGGCAAAAGTTGAAAATGACGTTGTTGGGTTAAAAGTACCGTTGCTTCGTGTTGAAGTTGTATTTGGTTGTAGACGCTGATGTTGTTAATTAAGTTGATTCCATTTCATGCATGATTTTGAGTTGTCGTGGTTTAAGTTGTGTTGAAAACTACATCTACATAGCATGTGCATTTCAAGTTGGCCTGGATTGGCACCACGTTGTAAGTTGAAGGCTTATGCCTTGTTGAATGCCTCGATAACCTGGCATGTTTTAAGTTGGGAGTTTACTCCAAATGGATCCACATGAATTTGCATTTTGTTGAGTCGCATCCGAGTCGCATTTTAAGTCGTTGTTGATTTTATGTTGTTTTGTGGATATCGTATGTTGTTGATTAGAGTGGAATTTAATGTATGTTTCTTTACCTAAGCATATGAATTATCGTACTTTCGCTTATATTATTCGATATCTCACCCTTTCTATTTTGTTGGGCGTTACCTTTATATTGGTATCGTGCAGGTAATGAAGAATAGGAGGATTAGTAGCTTACGGCGTCGTCACTCTGATACGTAGCACTCGGGGGGAAACAAACGCTTTGTTTTATTTATGTTTATGCATTTGATTCTGTTGAATTCAATTGTGGTTTTGAGTAATATTTTATGATCTTCCGCTGTTTCAAAGATGCTATGCCGATTGAATTAATCATGATGAGATTTCCGCTGCGGTTATTTATTTAAGGTTGAATTGTTAAAGTTTAATTATGGTGAAATTGTTGGTATTTCTTTATGTGTTACGTATCCGCCAAGAATTATGTTGGTTTAATTGTTGTTTTCAAGTTGTGAAAGTGTAATGCCTCAAGTTTTTAGTTTAAAATTTGGCACTCTGATTTTAAATAAAGTTGGGTAGATTTGGGGTGTTACACTGTGTAGTTCCAAAAACAAATCAGCACTTGTTTTCGCCATAACTTGAGAACCATAACTCGGATTTGCGTCCGGTTTGAAGCATTGGAAAGCTTATTCAATGCCCTATATTACCATGACTAAATACCACCCAAATTCATGATTTTAACGTATTTAATTTGAGCTTTATTTGTTGGTAATTTGTTAAAAATTGCACTCTTGAAGCTTAGCCTTTGGCCTTTATTACTCAATGCTCCAATTATGAATGAATACCTACAAAGAGATGAAAGACTATCAAATAATACAGAAATACACTAGAACTTGATTATACACTAAATATATACATTTATACAAAAGGCGGGGGATTTATTTAAAGAATATCAACAAAAGAACCGATAAGTGCCACAAAACATATATACAAAATAACTACATTTTGGCACTAATCAAACTCTCCCTAACTTGAAACATTGTTTATCCTCAAACAAAGGCAAACAACCCAAAGAAACAAGGAATTATTATCAAAGAGTCACAAATCAACAAGTTTTAAGAACGTAAAACAAATGTATGATTCAAACAAAAACACACAAGCAAGGTACATACTTACCACTATCTTACGACGACGACATATAAACGAAACTAATCTTAAGTACATAAATCATGCAAAACATTCTAAAACAAAACAAGCTCAATCACGAATCACACCTAGTAAAAATTCATCGATAGATGAAAAACACACAAAGGTGAGGGACTTTTGACACTCATCCATAATTTTGTAAACAATAGACTAAATTATGCATTCATATAAAAACTCATATTGAAAATACAAAGGCAAGAATCACAAGGGATTTTAAAGGTTGTAATGTGGCTTGGTTAACAAACAAGTGATAAGTCCTAAAGCTAATCGAAACAAAAACTTGCCTAAACCTAAGGGAGCAATTACTTCCACAAATTTTCAAACAATGTAATTTCAATCAAACTTCTTCTTCATCCCAAATTTCTCAAACCAACACACATCACTTATTACCACAATATTATTTCATATTCTTTTTGTTTTTCTTTTTCAAAGCTTTTTCAATTTTGTTTCTTTCTTTTTCATTTTTTTTCTTTCTTTTTCATACAATATTTTTCTTTCTTTTCTTTTTATTAACCTCATATCAACCACAATATAAAGGAACAAACATTTCTCTCGTCAACTTGAATTTAACCAACATCATTATGTGAATACTCCCTACTTTCTAAGGCAAGACAAAAATTCAAACAAAAACATAAAGTTGAGGGGTAAAAAAAACAAAAGAGTCAACATCTATACAAAAAGATGAACTAAACACTCATAGACAAGCATTTAGCAAAAACAACATGGACATTGATAAAAAGGCTCAAAAGGGATACTAATGATCACACACTCACGAGGTAAATTGACTATTTGGCCAAGATAGTTATGCTCAAAACCAAACAAAATGCCTTGATCATTTTCATGCAATCAGACAATAAACACAAACAAAAGATTAAACATAATAAAATCTAGTTAAAACAAGAATTGTGGCCTCCTGCATATATGAACAACAATGGAAAGCTTTCTCGCATTTATAGGTAAAAAGGGAACTAAAGTGATTCAAGTCATGGGCAAGTAATGCAAAAAGATTGAATGACATGGTAAATGTACAAATGAAAAGTTTCCTAAACATGTTATGTTATAGAAAGCGATAAACGACTACCTGACATGTACCAACTTCAAAACCTATCATTATCATACATCCGCAAGTTGAATCAATCAAACTCAAAAAATCACCTCAAAAGTCTTCAAGTTACCGAACCAAAATTTGAATCCAAACAACAACAAAAGAATTAGGAAAAAAAATGTACAAAATTTACAACCAACAAAACTTCTCAAGCTAAACACAACAAGCTTGTGGAAGACACAATTTTACACAACAAAACAAATACATATAACGATACAAAAACTGGGTGAAAATGAATTAACAAGTTGAAAAGTGAAGATTTGAAATTCAGAATACTTCCTTGTTTCAACTTGTTAAAACACAAGTCACCACACACATAAACAAACACAAAGCAAACATACTTGTTTTACGTCGTAAGCTCGACACATTTATTGTGCAAGCTAGTAACCTCCTCTTGTCATGCCATGGTATTTTCACACTGCGTAAACCTAAAGAAAGTATCCTAACAACAACACAACAAACGTTACGAAAACGAGACAATTCATAGCAATACGTGAAAACAAAGAAAACACAAATATGCACAACTATGGAAAGTAAACACACAAGATGTACAAATAAATGCACATATATACATATACAAATTCATAAACAAATTCTATACAATATATACATTAATTACAAAACTCAAAAACAAAAGAATTATCACGATGCAAAAACAATTAAGCCAATCCCCGACAACGACGCCATTTTTTTGGAGCGATAAAGCGGCAAGCAAAAAGTAAGTTATTATTTTACCGGTGATATATAGGTTATATCGTATCTGCCCATAGAGATTGGTTATTGATTCACCGTTCGACAAATCTATTGTCAATGAGTTTGGGGTTTGAATGGGTTGTTGTAAGGAAAAGTATCAACAAAAAAATTATAAAAAGGATAGACAAACTTATCCGGTACGAATGTACACTACTCATCACAAACTTAAACATATTGATCAGTTGCACTCAACCTAATCTACTTGTCAAAATCATCACAGACACCACGAGATGTACCCACAACGAAGATTATGTCTAAACCTAAGTCGCGAGACCAACCGTATTACTCTATCGACAGTCTTGCCTGCTACAACAACACAGATGCATTAAGCTTTAGTATCCAAAGTGAATATTAGTTCTAAATCTATGTCTAGTTTATAGAAACTAATAGATATCCATCCTTAATCAAGATTTGTGAGGTATATGTCTATCACAACCCAAATCCAAACATAAAGCAAAAATATCAAAGAAGACATCAAGATTGATTTGTAAAACAAGCTTTATACAACACCATGATCAACAAATATACATATGTTCAAAGTAAATATACAAACATACCCCAACAAAAGAGAAGTACATAGAGAAGAAGAGAGAAAAACCACAAATCTCCCGGGTTGTCAGTGTCGGTTGATGAGAAATCCACCTTCGATCACCAAGATGCAATCCTAATTGATGTTTTCTAGCTTCTCTAGACCAAAAAATGATGCATGATGTATCATGGATTGGGGTTCAAAAATACCCAAAACATAACCTAAAAATGTGTTTTTAACCCTATTTAAGGATTTTAAATCCCGCAGGGCGTGCTTTGTAAGTCTAAGAGTGCGCCTAAGAGGGGGGGGGTGAATTAGGTGTTTAACAATTTTATCCGGTTTAATGAAAACTTGTTCTAATTTTTCTGGTTTTGGTATATGAAGTTTTTAACAAGTGTTTCTTTCCTTTTGGTTATGATGTGATGAAAGCAATAAAAGCGGAAAGGTAAAGAACACAAAGATATATCCTGGTTCCCCTCACAATCCGAGAGTACTCCAGTCCCCTTTCCAACACGAAAGAGATTTCACTATAGTCAGAATTATCGTACAGCCTATTCACACCAAAAGGTGAAGCCTACTATCTAACCTATAGGGAGACCAAAGGTTCTTAAAACCTTTAAGATCTAACAACACCATGTGCATGAAGAACAATCCTCTTCAATGCACAACTTGTTTCCAACAATCCTGGACAACAAGAATACAACTAGTATATTTGAATTTATAGGAGATTTGAAGATGTAGTACACTATATCAATCTTGGATTGATCTTCTTCTTCAAGCAAACAACTTTTCTCAATGATGTAATACAAGTGTTCAATGAATGATATGAATTTTCTCTTAGTTTTCAATGAAAAAATAAGTGCAGAAAATTTCAATAAAAATTCTTGTTTTTGACAACACTTGAATTTTTTTTTTTTGAAAGATAAGATAATTTTGAATGTTTAAAAGTTGCAAGATGAAGAAGGTAATTTAAATCTGAAAATTATGCAGTTTATATAGTCTCTATACACCTTTACAAAAGTGTATAATCATATGAAAAGTTGTCATGCTTCAACACAAAGAACCCATGAAAAATCTGCCCAAAATATAAAACTATTTTTCACACTGGTTCGTGGGAAACCGGTTCCCTCCTGGGAGAACCCGGTTCCTACTGAACCAACGTTTAAAAAATTTGAATTTTTACACAGGGGAACCGGTTCCCAGCTGGGAGAACCCGGGTTCCCCATACAAATTTCCAGGGGCATGGTTTTTCAGGATTTGGGTAATCGGGTTCCCATATGGAGGAACCGGTTCCCAGCACAATTTTTTCCAAAATTTATTTTTCAAAAGTGTTTTATCTTAACTTTGAAATGTATAATATTTTTAGCATTTTTTATGGATGCATGTATTATTTTGTGAACACTTGTATGCATAGAGAAAGGTTGAATGTATTATACCTTGACATTTGATTTATTTGATGACTTGAGTCATTCCATTTTGCAATCTTTTTACTTGAGACTTTTTCCATTCTTTTGTCATGATCATTTGCTTCTAAAAGATGTCTTCATCAAAACTAATATTTGGAGAGGCTTGATTTCACATTCTCCCCCTTTTTGATGATGACAACCTATTGAAAGTTGAGGTGCTTTTAATATGTAGAACAAATGATAGTGTCTTATGTGAATGCTCCCCCTATCTTTGATAACTCCCCCTTGATCAAAGCTCTCCCTTGATTTAAGATAATTTTACGTCTTTGGGGCTCTGCAATAGTTAGAGACAAGCATACACATACACATATATATCTTCTCCCCCTTTGTCATTAGCAAAAAGGATGGGAAAAGACTAACAAGGTATATAATGAAATTTTGAAAATAAAAACAACTTATGCTTATGATTTTTACCTCATGTAAGAGACTTCACCAAACATTCACCTTTGATGAACTTGAAGCCTTTTGTCATAAAGTTGTCTTTCTAGAAGATTGTGCTTTAGTCCTTTATCATAAAGAACATCTTTAATGGATGTGAAAGTTAAAGTGTTTCAACTTTGACTATGCCAAGAGTTCTTCCTTTAAGGTATTCCAAAATGTGAGATAACACTTGGCCTTTAAGACTAGATTTGAAAATTAATTTAATTAATTTAATCTCCCATCAAATACTTAGAGTCACCACTTATCAAGATACCAAAAGTTTGAAGTGGTCTCCAAGCAAACCTACAAAACAATTAAGTTTGATTTGGTACCCAATGTGCTTTGGGTCCATCATAGTTAGTTCCTTTCTTTACCCACACATAATGCCCACTTGGAACACTAAAGTTTCTTATATAGCAAGCATTAGGTGTGTGGCCTTTAATACCACAATAGAAACAAGTAGGTTCAAAGTTACTTATATATCTAGGAGGATAAGATTTATTCTTAACAACTCTTTCATTTTTAGGATAATGATGAACTACTTTAGGCTTATTCACTTTCTCTTGAATTGGTTGGTTATTAGCCTTAACAAAGATAGTTTTGTTGGAACTTGGTTGAGAAAATTTTGAAAAACCAAGTCCACTTTTATCTTTAGGATATCTTTAAGTGCTAAGAACATTTTCCAATCCAACTTGTCCTTTTTCATACCTTTCTAGGACTCTTTTTAATTGAACAATTTGGAAAGAAAGTGATTCACAATTATTACATACAAAATTCTGTTTTTGATCACTAATCATCTTTTCTTTTCATCTTTATGTTCTTTTCAATAGTCTTAACTTTTCTTCTAAAGATGAAATTAATTTCTTTTGAGATGAAATAGTCTTATATAGAATTTTGCATTCATTTAATAGTTCATCTATAGCACCTTGTGCATCATTATCATAAAGAGAGTTATCATGACTAACCTCGTCTTCTTCATCTTCGGAATTGTGTGTTGCTATAAATGCAAGATTTGCATGTTCTTTATCTGATGATGAACTTATCTCATTATCATCCCATGCTATATATGCTTTCTCTGGCCTTTTGTCCTTCTTTCCTTTGAAATGTTTATTCTTCCTTTCAAGTGTAGGACATTCACTTTTGACATGACCTTTTTCTCCACATTCAAAACATTTAATTTTTCTTGATGGTGCTTCCATTTTAGTGATCTCCTTTTTCTTTTCTTTTCTTAGAAATTTTTCAAACTTCTTGATAAAAGCTTCATCTTCACTACTTGTGGATTCATCCTCTTGATTGCTATCATGATATTTGATCCTTGTCTTTAAAGCAATGTCTTTTGAATCTCTTACTTGGATTTCATGTTTTCAAGTCTTCCAAGTTCCGTTTCATATTCTTGAAGCTTTCGAATAATGTTGCGGAAGTCATAGTTGCTAGGCTTTTCTTTTCGGATATTGCCGTCACTTTTGGTTGCCATTCCCTAGTTAAATACCTAAGCACTTTAAGATTTAATTCATCGTTAGTTAAAGTCTTACCGAGTGCCTTCAAATGGTTTGTCAAGTGAACGAATCTCTTTTGCAAGTCAAGGATGGATTCTCCAGCATTCGAATAATTCATATTCTTGACTCAAAGTGTTCAATCTAGACCTTTTGACTTCGGTTCCTTCATGAGTTTCTACAAGAGTATCCCAAATTTCCTTTGTCGTTGTACGATATTCGGAAAAATTCATCCATACTAAGAGCACTTTGAAGAATGTTGATTGCCTTTTTGTCGAAGAGAACTTTTTTCTTGTCATCGTCATCCCATGATGCTTTAGGCTTTGATGACCCAACACCATTGACAACACACACCGGAGTGAAGGGACCATTCTCAACAGCATTCCATATTTCTTCTCCTTGCGCTTCAAGATGAGCCTTCATGCGAATTTTCCAAAAATCAAAGTATTCACCACAAAATAATGGAGGCTTGTTGTTACTACCACCATCTTTGAAAACCGGATTTGAATTTGCGGAAGCCATTCTGGATCTTTAGGAACAAGTTACCTATAACTTGCTCTGATGCCAATTGTAAGTCTAAGAGTGCGCCTAAGAGGGGGGTGAATTAGGTGTTTAACAATTTTATCCGGTTTAATGAAAACTTGTTCTAATTTTTCTGGTTTTGGTATATGAAGTTTTTAACAAGTGTTTCTTTCCTTTTGGTTATGATGTGATGAAAGCAATAAAAGCGGAAAGGTAAAGAACACAAAGATATATCCTGGTTCCCCTCACAATCCGAGAGTACTCCAGTCCCCTTTCCAACACGAAAGAGATTTCACTATAGTCAGAATTATCGTACAGCCTATTCACACCAAAAGGTGAAGCCTACTATCTAACCTATAGGGAGACCAAAGGTTCTTAAAACCTTTAAGATCTAACAACACTATGTGCAAGAAGAACAATCCTCTTCAATGCACAACTTGTTTCCAACAATCCTGGACAACAAGAATACAACTAGTATATTTGAATTTATAGGAGATTTGAAGATGTAGTACACTATATCAATCTTGGATTGATCTTCCTCTTCAAGCAAACAACTTTTCTCAATGATGTAATACAAGTGTTCAATGAATGATATGAATTTTCTCTTAGTTTTCAATGAAAAAATAAGTGCAGAAAATTTCAATAAAAATTCTTGTTTTTGACAACACTTGAATTTTTTTTGAAAGATAAGATAATTTTGAATGTTTAAAAGTTGCAAGATGAAGAAGGTAATTTAAATCTGAAAATTATGCAGTTTATATAGTCTCTATACACCTTTACAAAAGTGTATAATCATATGAAAAGTTGTCATGCTTCAACACAAAGAACCCATGAAAAATCGCCCAAAATATAAAATTATTTTTCACATGGTTCGTGGAAACCGTTCCCTCACAGGAGAACCTTCTCTTGAACCAACGTTTAAAAATTTGAATTTTACAGGGAACGGTTCCCACGGGAGAACCGGTTTCCCATACAAATTCGGGGCATGGTTTTTCAGATTTGGGTAACCGGGTTCCCATATGGAGGAACCGGTTCCCAGCACAATTTTTTTCAAAATTTATTTTTCAAAAGTGTTTTATCTTAACTTTGAAATGTATAATATTTTTAGCATTTTTTATGGATGCATGTATTATTTTGTGAACACTTGTATGCATAGAGAAAGGTTGAATGTATTATACCTTGACATTTGATTTATTTGATGACTTGAGTCATTCCATTTTGCAATCTTTTTACTTGAGACTTTTTCCATTCTTTTGTCATGATCATTTGCTTCTAAAAGATGTCTTCATCAAAACTAATATTTGGAGAGGCTTGATTTCACATGCTTAGCCCGGTCTGTGGGCGCTCAGCGCACTCTATGTTGTTCCGGAAAAAAATCAGCACTTGTTTAGGCCATAATTTGAGAACTGTAACTCGGATTTGTGTTCGGTTTATTGATACAAGTCATCCAAAGAGTAAACATTGCTTTAGGCCTTGCACAGTTCCCATACATAAGCCTTCTTTAATTCACCACCTGATTTTGCACAAGATATTCCGTATACATCAGCCCTGTACTGAATTTATCTTGCTACAACATTCTATTTCACACTTGGCTTTGACGAACCCTATCCCTTTACTTCAAAATTATTCTAAGAATCCACGAACAAGACTGCCACACGGGAACATTCCAAATATCTTTTCCCTTCGTATAATTACAATTAATCTATTTTACCCACAAGCTATCCTCTTTCCCACATAAATTCCAAATAAGCTTCAAAATATAGGATCTATTCCAATCAAGTAAAGACAAAATATCTTGTTCGTAATATTTTTCTTCCGTTTCATAGTCACTAAATTAGAGATCTGGTTATTATCGTTATCATGTTCTTGTTTTTGTTCTATAAAAAATAATCTTGTTCACAATCTATATTAGTTTATTTGTTTCGGCATTTTTTAATTTGATAGTTGATACTTAACAAAAATGTAAAAGATTTTGTGTTGTTCTAATAGATAATTTTATTTTGTGTGGTTTGGTTCACTGTGTTAGATTAAGAATATTTATTGTGAGAAAAAGAATACTGCATTGTGTAGTAAACCAGGTCTGATGTAACACTAAAAATTGATATTTTTATTTGTTTACAAGAATCTTGAACTTTTGTTGTTTATTTTATTCTGAGCTACTCTATTTTCTGGTGTGTAGGATCCTATGAAATATACATTTGTGAGAGGTACATCACATATCTACCTCAAACCTTAGTGATAGGTGTGTGAGTTCTCTTATTTTTAGTGTTCAGTTTTTCTTTTTCTAACCAATGTGAGACTTCTTCCTCACACTTGATTCTCAATATGTAATTTATTTTAATGTTAAAATTTACTTTATTTTTAAGATTTGAAATTGATTAGAACTCAAATAAATATGAATGAGCGTAATATTAATCTCAACTCAAGTCCAATTTTATAATAGCAATGATTCAATAGCAGAATTTGTTTATCAATTGAAATGTTACAAAAAAATTATATGGGCTGGATTCAAATGGGCCCTTTTTAATTAATCGATTGAATCCACTCAATTATCTATTAAAATTGATTAAACCAAAATCGACAAAGAATTCAGTCGAAAATGTACCTATGATTACCATTTGTGAACTTTGTCGGATTGAGGTTTTAGACCCAATTTTGATTCAAACCGACCAATGTCCAGCCTTAATATAATTGATAAAAGCTCGTAAAAAAATTATTTTATTGATTTATATTTTAAAAAAACTACAAGTGCAATATTTATCACTAGACATTAACCCTAACACGTGGTTCTTTTTGTGCATGTTACGAACATGCTTTTAATAAAGAGAGAAATTACTACTTTAAAAATAAATTTTTCATTGATTTATCCGATGAAAATTATGTTTATCAAACCCTTATTTGAAATATTATCTTGAATCAATTATTTTTTTTTAAAAAAAAACTCCTCCATCTCAAAATCAGTGTCTTTTTAATAAAAAGTTGTTTCAAAATAATAGTTTCTTTATTTTTTCAATGCAATATTAATTAACTTTTACCGATTTTATTTCTTGTCTATGCTGTTTCTATGACAACGTATTACAATCAATAGTAATAAAAGATAATTTTGTAAAAATATTATTTTTATTGACTCAATCATTACTTGTTTTAATCTCATATAACAATCTTAAACGACTATTATTTGAGACGGATAAAGAACTATTAAGAAATTTAAAATGATAAGTTTGTCTTGAAATTTGTATATTTTATATTAAATATTTAACTTTTTAATAAAAAATTAATATTTTTTAATGAAAAATTATTATTTTTAGTTCTCTTAATCATGTGCAATATTGCACATGTTAAGACAAACCCTTAATCTTAATGACTTATAGAACTTAAGACAAACCCTTACACTTTTTAGTCTTCAAAGTGTAATCCAAAAACCATAGAAAATGCAGGGAATTAGTTGCTTTGTTGTGAATAGTTTGTGTTTAAATTTTATACATGGTGATCTCTTCGAAAGTAATAACAATTTTGGAAAAAAAACTAAGAATGAAAATGACAAGAAAATAAAAGAATTTGATTGAGATGTAAAGGGAATGTAAATGACTTTCATGAAACATAAACTGGTATTTGAAAATAAATGTGGTGTATCATACATACTAATGTACATTTCTCAGAAACTCGTTTCTCGATAATACTTTGGTATTTTGAGTAAATATGAGTAATATGTACAATATTGAACACACAAAGTCTTAATACTAAAGACTCATATTTATACTATTTTGACACGAACGATCTTCTCTTCACAAGAGGACACATTCTCGCGTGCATGCATTCTATCCTTCGCAAGCTTCCACGCGTCTCTTTTCAAAAGAATAGATAAGTGCTAAAATTCAAAATATCCCCAATCGAACCCACTTCGAATCATTCTCAAAACGCTAAGTTTCGACCTTGCATCGTTTCATCAAAACTTCGGTCGAAAAGGCCATTATGTCATACCCCAAATTTTGACCTAATATACCACTTTACATTTGCATCATTTGCATAACTAACAGCTCAGACAGCATTAATCGGGTGTGGATTTCACAGGTCAAAATTTGGGTTTCATCAGATTTTCATCTGATTCAAGAGGCAATCAATTAGGGTTTGAGTTTTTCTCACCTCATTTGATCTATCTTGATCAAAATATCAACCTCTGATCATCAGATATCCATTTTCTCTCACAGATTAATCAAGGATCGACCAATTAGGGTTTTGATCGGGCATGAGTTTTCTCTGACTTTTTGAACAAGAAATGACTTTTTTGGATAGAGATTGGTCATTATATCTTAGATACAACATCTTGACCTAATTTCTGGATTCAAAACATCACAGAGGTTCACAGAATTCATCAGTCGTTTTCAGAAACATCTGATGAAATTTCATCTGCACAGAAAAGTCAAACTTTGACTTTTGGTCAAATTTTTCAAAACAAAACTTTTTCCATCATCAAAATACTTCAAATGATCCATCATGATCATAAAAAATCAAAGAATTTGAAAAAGTCAACAAAAAGTCAAAAGTTTTCATACTTAGAAATTTTTCTAAGTGTTGAAATTTCTCATTTTTTCCAAACTTCAAGCCATTTTTTCACCTAGTTCCAATTGGAATTTGAAAAAACTCAAAACATGAAAGTTGTAGATCATGGAAAAATCTTTCCAAAATTTCCAAGAACTCTCAAATCCATGGAGTCTAGCTACACTTTTGAAATTGAAACATAAGGCTCCATGAAACTTGATTTTCAAAGATTCAAAACTTCAAATTATAGGTCATTTTGTGTTTTTCTCATTTAGACCACTTGCCACCTTGCCAAATTGAGTCATCAAACTGATAAACATCAGTGAGAAGTGATAATTGAAAGATTGGATCAAGTTGAATAATTTCACACATGGTGAAAAAAGGAACCTTCCTTTTGCTTTACAAAAGACTTTTTTGCCCCTTAAGCTTTCTTTGAATCACCAAATGCCATGTCCTTATTGCCTAACATTGCAGTCCTAATTGGCCTATAAAAGGATCACATTTCAAGCCTAAATCAACACCAAAAACATTGCAAAGTCATGCTTCTCACTTCTTTCTTCAAAATCAAGTAACATAATCATTTTTGAGAAAACTTGCAATTTTCAAAATTCAATGAAAACATGATAAATTTTGGTGTCTAACATGTTTCATGATCATTATTAAACTTGTTCCAAACTTAAAATTAACTTGAACAAGGCTGGAAATCAGAAATTGCATCTTATGCACATAAGCTTCCAAAACTGCCATAACAATCGAAATTGAAGCTTGGCTTGATTTCTTTGAGTTCTGAGCAGCCAAACACAATCCATATACATCATGGAGTTGATCCAAAACAAGAACAACAATCTGTAAATCCATTAACCCCATTTTCGAGTTTCACTTTGAATTGACTGTAGGTGGACTTGGCTGGAGTAATTGGAAAGGATTCAAGGCAAGCAGGCTATCATCACAGCTTCCATACATGCCGATGAAGCTCAAATGATCAAGAAACAGCAACTGGAAACACTCTAGCATCGATTTCGATCCTCACTTTTCCAGGTATGCATATGAACTGTGATATCATGATTCCTTGCATCAATTGAAAAAAGCTCTTGGTCATTCTCTTTCTGCACCTAACACGATCATTAACCCTCAACAAAATCAAAGAATCATAAACTGTGCATCATTTAATTTGAAATCTTAAGTTTAGGGTTCATCGCGATTTCCAGAAATCCAAACATGATAGACTTAAAATAAATGAAATTAACAAACACCATCATGTTCGTAATGAAAAACCGAGCAACTTTGATGTTTACATCATTGAATTTGGTTGAGAAACGAAGATTTTGGATTGAATCAAAGAATCTGAAAATCAAAACCATAAACCCAGGCTGCGCGCGTGTTCTTGGTGTTCTTCAATTTTCAAATTTTTAAATAAGCCAATCTTATATCAACGCGTGTTCTGAGTCCACTAACACTCCAGCGCATTTGGCCTAGTGGTTGTCTGCTTGCCCTTAAGGTCTTCTTGCCACGCGTCCACCTCAATGGTCATGGGTTCAACACCCATCATGACCATTTTTTTTCATTCTTTTTTACAAAACTTTCAATTTTTTCATGTTTTTTATCAAACTTTCAACATTTTTTTTGACCAATCAAAACTTCTCATTTTGAGATGATTTTTTTAACACTTGTCAATAAATACATCTATTTTGTGATAATGCAAAAAATTTCAGAAAAAAACTTTCATCTGATTAAATTTTAATCGAGCCGAAAACGACGTTCTGAACACTTTTCAAACCTCCTTAAAAGGTGAATTTTTAAAGTTTTCGACTTCCGATTTTTTTCAAAACTTTTCATAAATGAACCTCACATTTTCAAAACATTTTCAAAATCATTTTTAAAAACATTTCATCAAACTTGCATCTTTTTACCATGATCGATCCGATTTAAAACGATAAAACTGATTTCGTCTTCTCTCAAATTTCTCGATCGATAATGGGCCTCCCTTATGGTGTAAGTCCCAATCCTTTATGTACATATTTAATTTTATTTGTACATACTCAAATCATCATTGTTAATATTCAAACGTAAACAAATTTATTTCGTTTTCATTCGTTTGTTTATACGCTGAATCCATTGGTTCTAAAGGAAAGTTTCTTCTGAGCGAAATTTCTTTTTGGCCAATGGGCCTCCATCATGGTGTAAGTCCCATAACATTCTTTTATGTACATAATATTTCTTTGTACATATCAAAAACTTTCCAAACACATACAAATTTTTATCTGTACATAATACAGATACTTTTTTATACTCAAGTACAGACAAACTTCGATCGTTTGTTTTTCACTTCACTTGTGTATACACAAACCAACATTCTTTATGTACATATTCATTTCCTTGTACATATCAAATTCTTTTCATACAAACTTTCATCTGTACATAATACAGATACTTTTCACAGATAAAATTCGATCGTTCGTTTTTATTTCATCTGTATATATGCTGAATACCATTGGTATTGAAAGGAGCATTATTCCCTGTGAAACTACTTTCAAACCAATGGGCCTCCCTTATGGTGTAAGTCCCAACCCTCCTATGTACATCCATTTTTCTTTGTACATAAAAACTCGTCCGTGTACATATTCACTTCCTTGTACACAGTTCAAACTTGTAAATAATTAAGTTACGCTCGTTTTTTAACGTTCGTTTCACAGACACTTGTTTATATTTCATAAACTGCTGTAAATAAACATCATGCATTGTTTATATTTCCTTCATAAACTCATGTGAATACATATCACACATACACTTGTTTATACAAATTGTCTAATCATAACATAACAATTAGACTAATCAATAGGTTCCCCACAGCATAGCCTCCGCTTGGGCTTCATACAAGATAACTCATCCTCAGCATGGGTTAGCCTCCGCTTGGGCTTTATACAAGATAATTTATCTCCAACAGAGTCTAGCCTTCTCTTGGGCTTTGTACAAAGAAAACTCTCCCCACAGAGTTTAGCCTCCACTTAGGCTTCGTATAAGACAACACTCCCTGAGTCGCCTCCTCTTGGGCTTCGTTCAAAAGAACTCCTCATTGAGTTTAGCCTTCTCTTGGGCATCATACAATGAAAGAGATAGGAAATCTCTTAACAGCCTCTTATTGGGCTTCCAATACAAAGAATCACCTGCGCTAGGATAGAACCCTGAAAGGATGGTTTCCCGGTGAAATCACTTTCAAATCCCCCAGAGAGTAAAATTTCCGGTGAAATTGCTCTTATTCGAAAAGGATGGTTTCTCGGTGAAATCCCTTTCAAGCCAAAGCCACCATACCCTATAGCTTCCTCTTGAGCTTCATACAAGGACCCTCGATGACCTCGATGACCCTCGGAATGCCTCCTCTTGGGCTAACAATACAAGGACCCATGGGCTTCTTAAAAGCATCCCTTTAATCCAATCAATTTCTCCTCGAGATTTAGACATTTATCATCTCTATGGAAGAAGTATCTCATCTATCACATCACATACATCAAAACTTTTTCAAACTTTTTCATAAACTGTTCAAACAAAACATCTCTTAACAAGAAGTGGTAACGCTTGTACACTCAAGCAAAACACCCAATACTTACAGTTAAAAGATTCAATCATCTTTTTCAAACATCTTTCTTAAACATGTAAGTGGTAACGCTTGTACACTCAAGCAAAACACCTAATACTTACGATGAAAGATTTTAATCAATCAAACAACTTTTCAAAAATGTATGTGATGAAATAGATTAGATACATTTTTCATTAAGATGACATTTGTCTGTCTCTTACTAATATCCCGTTGCTTCCACTAGCATAAGTGGGAACTACGATTGCTCTGACTTTCTCAACATCCTTTTGAGAATACGTAGGCACAAGGTCTCATCCTTGCCGAGCAAATTTCTTTCTCCCTCAGACCAAACAAACCATAGAACCTTGTAGATCCGAGCTACAAATGCTATGATTCCCACTAGGGGATATGTATGCAGAAGATCCACAGATCTTTGCGAGCACAATAATAACAAAACCTAGAATCCCACATAATCTCTGTTTTAAAATCCAAAGGAGAAACTTTCCCAATCATAGAAATAGCAATTAAAACACACAAACATATCAAATATATTCATATATAAAGTCAGATAACTACATATATTTAGGGTGCTCCATCTATTCCCTTTATATAACAATCCCCTTACTCGAATCTCCCCATGCGTTGCGTCTAGTTTGCGCTAGTCGTTACGCATACCAATATCAATTGAGGGTATTTCAGCTTTCCCCTTTTTCATAATCATTAAATCATCTTTCTTGTGTTGAAAATATTAAAGCTTGATGCTCGCGGCATCTTTATAAACAAATCAAAAGATTTAAATCGTTACGAGCCAGAGAATCCGAATTAACGTTCGCATCCTCAGGCGCGTCACCTTTTAACGCGAACACATTATGATCAGTGTCGAAATAAACATAACATCTTCAGTATTCTTGATTTCTCACGAAGCCTTTGCTATCTATTTGAGCATCAAATTTCCAGCTAAAAAATTGCCCCTCAAAAATGTATTTTTTGATTAAAGCGAGAAATTGACATTTTTAAAGTCTTGATGCGTCACCAATTATTGTTGTGACGTCATGGTCATGATGACCACTTTTCAAAAACATATCATCAAGACTTACGTTGCTGCTTTGAATCATTACTCCTAAAAATAGTAGTAGTATGAAAGTAACTTTCCTCGGCAACCATTTCTGCGTACTCTCAAAAGTGACATGTGCTTGTTTACCGTGGAATTTGGTAAACAACCGCTAGTCTTCCAAGACAAAAATATTGTTTAATTACTTACAGTGTTAACTAGATTGATCTTAAGACATGAGCTAAGTTTTGAGTTTTATAATGTTTCTGGATATTTACTCTTTATTGAAATTATGATTATAACAAAAGTAAAGGTAAAAGAAGGGCTTTTAAATAAAGATAAAAAGACTTCAAGATAAAAATTGGAATGTAAATATATTTCAACTTAAACTTAAATGAAACATAAAAGACTTTATTCAAAAGATAAGTGACTTTGAATTAAAAAATAGTGTTTCATACATACATCCTCGGTGACTCTTTTCTCTAACACTTGGTACAATTTTCTTTTCTCTAACAAATTACCCCTTAAAATTGTAGGGATTGTTGTAGAATACTTTAGAGCTCTTTGAGTATTATGTCGAGTTATAATTATATGTTGTTATAACATTTTTATGAGTTAAGAGTATAGAATAAATTAATAAAAATATACTATTAAGACATTTCGGGCATGTATGATTGATTTTTGAGCTGCCATGTAATAATACATCTTTACTAAATTATTAATAATTTTTTAGTTATAATATGATAACTGAATTTAATTATTGATGATTGATTAATTATTATATGTTTAATCAGTGATGCGTGTTTTACGAACCGACGTTGGATTGTGATGATACTTTGTGTATTACTTGCTATCTGTGGTGGTGATGATGTTTGGAGAAGGGATGCTATGATTATGGATATGTGTTTGTATGTGCAATTGTGTGGTAATTCAAGTGTGATGAATTAATGAAGATATGCATGAATGTTAAGATTAGAGGATTGCCTTAATTGCATATGATGGTTGTAATTGCAGATGCATCATTTTGTCAAGAGGCAATGCTTGTTAGTTTCTGTGGGAACTAGTGACTTATTCCGAACCTAGAGAGAGGTTTAAAGCTTAGTGGACGAGCTTTTGTGTGTTATTGGTCTAGAGGACATGCCCAATTTAAAGTAAAAAGTGAAAAGTAATAACTGTGATTGGTATCACATGTATGAGTTGCATTTGAGTCTTGCATTGAGTCACATGGTGTTTTGTGTCATAACATGAGATTATGTGCATTATGTAAAATTGATCAAATTAATATAATTATTAAATTTTGAATTGTTGACATATACTTGTGAATAGTATGATTAATTGGGTGATATTATGTTTATACAACATATGAAGTATGAGAATATTATTTTATGCATGTATGTTAAACATTATATATAATTATATTATTCTTGATAATTATGTGAATTCTCACCCTTTTGTTGGAATGATGTTTAATACGACATCGCTCACGTACTCAAGATTAGAGTTGCTTTGAGCATGAGAGTAGTTGTAGAAGAACTACTTTATTTTATTTTGCATTTTGGATTTTGAGTCGTGCTTTGATCATGTATCACTGGGGAAAAGTTTGATTCATGTTTTGAGAGTTACAATTGTATACTCTATTTATTTTATTAATTGGATTTGAATTTTATGGTGAAGTGACTTTTTATGCCTAAGTTGTTTAAATGAATGGAGTTTATTTGAGATTGGAATATTATGAGATTCTTAATGAAAGTGATTTCACTGGGACATGCTTATGTGAAGTGATATGAAAAACGTGAATTTAATTTAGTTTTATTTAAACACGATAGGTGTTTTGATAATTGGAGCATGTGTGACACCCTTATGTGATATGCATGATAATTTATTTGGATAATTTATGTAATATTCTGTTGGGTTTAGTAGGGAGTTATATTTATTGGTATCATAGCAATTCGGTTCGTTCGAGCAAGTTGTCTAATATTGTTTGTTCTTTGGTACGTGACATGTATGTGAAACACTATCGGTACTTGCTTGTTTTCCTAACCGCTTGGTTCTAGGAGTGAGATTGAAATAAGTGGGGACCTTATGTGTGTACTCAGACAAAATTGGATCGTTGTAGGTATTTGTCGATATTCCCGTTGTATTTTCTTGAATAGGTATCGAATCAGTTGCAGATAAAATAGCTTCACTTTCCCCTGTCGAAGGGGGTTATTGTTCGGCATTGTTGCTCAGTGGATTAACCATCTTTCTAGTGTACTTCCTTTTTGGTATTGGTTCGGTAATTTTGACTAATTTACCACTCCTTAATCTCATGCAACAAAGTTAAACAAATGGATTAAAACAGACAAAATAAAATTTGTGATAAAAACTTAGACACTAGTCCCACTGGGCGTGTCAATTTGTTTACCGTAGAACCACTGCTAGTCTTCCAAGACAAAATTCTTGTTTGGTTACTTACAGGATCGACTAGATTGATCATAGAAAATGTCTAAGTTTTGTGTTTTATAATGTTTCTAGATATTTACTCTTTATCGAAAAGATGATTATAACGAAAGTAAAGGTAAAACAAAAGCTTTTAAATAAAGATAAAAAGACTTTAAGATAAAAACTGGAATGTAAATGTATTTTGACTTAAACTTAAATGAAACATAAAAGACTTTATTCGAAACATAAATGACTTTTAATGAAAAATTGGTGTTTCACACATACATCCTCGGCGACTCTTTTCTCTAACACTTGGTACTTTAAGTTTATTTTAGTGATTTGTTCAAAAATGAACACCCTAAAACATAATACAAAGGTTCTAATTTATACTACTTCGACCATAACGGTCTCTTTTTAAAACTCTGTCACGTTCGACGCTTGCATGTCCTTTGAGACTCCAAGCTTCCACGTGTCCTTTTTGGATAAGATCAAATATTTTGAATTTCAAAATTCTTTCTCTTTGAAGCGCCAAACCATCACCATAATGTGTCGAACTTATTTCAAATTTGAAACTTCTAATAACTTAAGTCCATTTACTTCATGAAATAAGGCTTTCGTTACTTTGAATAAAATTAAACCACTTATGAGCTTGTTAGTCGAAATCCTCTATGAAATATTCTCATATTTCTTTTAGAGCTAAATTATCTTTTAAAATTCTTCATTTCTCTTCATCATTTTAGGTTGTCAAAATTATTAACTAACAGTGCCCCACTAAACTCTTCGATCACTTTTCAAGATGAAAATGAAACACCATTTTCTTATTCCTATAAATACCACAACCTTTCATTCTTAAAATTTTTCCACTTCTAAACTCTCACACATGTGCATTCTTGAGTTTCCTCTTCAAAAACATTTACAACCAACCTAAATTGAATTTTATCAACAAAGTCTAGATGACACCTAAATAATGAATTATCATGTATAATTTGTTTGTGTGTATGCATAGATGCAAGGTCGAAGATGATGAATAATCTTAAAATGTGTTTATAGTTTCATCAAGTTGAAAATGATGCATGTGTGAAGTATATATAGGTGTGCAAGTTGGAGGCAAAAGGAAAACCTAAAAATTTGAAAAAGAAAATATATTTTGAAAAATTCTGACACATGTAAGTTATGTGTCGGCACATGTAATTACATGTGTCGACCTATATGAGGACATTGTGTCGACACAAAGTTATAACGTTATAGGCTTTAAAGCAACATTACATGTGTTGACACATTGAAGCTTACTTAATGACATGTGCCGACCTGAAATGAAGAATGCATCGACACATAGTTACATAGCCTACAAGCTTTATTATTGATCCACATATGTCAACCCATAGATCGGATCTGTTGACGCATGCAACTGATTTTTATGTAGAAAATTATTTTTAATGCATGACAACTATTGACAACCTTTTCAAACATGTTCTAGATACATTCTAAGATCCTTAATGCAAGGGTGGACACAATGACTCATATATATTGTTCAATATACAAAAAGTTAAATTTATTCTAATTTTAACATCATGCAAAAACATCTTCCACCTAATAGGAAAACACATTAACAAACTAAACCTATGTAAATAAGAACATACATATCATTAGCAGCTAAATCAATGGTCCAAAAATCATATTTGATATTAATTGAGAAAGATATAGCGGCCACATATTAATGAAGCGGAGTGTATTGAAGATTAAATTGAGTAGATAGTGTGAAATATGGTTTGAATAGGGATAGAGTTAGAGAGGCTTGAGACTGAGGCATCAAATTTGTCTATTGTCACATATTAATGAAGCGGAGTGTATTGCTCTAAGTAATACTAGTTTGGTTACCCAATGAACATTCTTCTCCATTATTAAAATTTTGTTGTGCATCATCATTAACCGCAATATATGCATATATTTATGGTATGATCTGATATCTTACAACAAGAAAAAATTATATTGTCATTCTTATGATTGTTGAAGCCAAGCATTAGTGAGGGTAATGGATTCTTCAAGAACAACACTATTATCAGGTTTAGAAAGTAATTCCACATGGAAGCAAAGGATCCACTAATAATACTTGATTTCACTAGGAAGGTTTGAGACACATATTGGATCATAACTTAAAAAATTCATCAAGCTTGCATACTACACTATTGCTTTATTGATGATAACAAATCTTGATTTTGCTCAAATGTCTATACAACTCGATTTTGCTCAAATATTGCTTTATTCGATTATAGAGCATGACGTTCAATTTCAATCCTTTTTCAAAAGACATTTTCTTATTCCACACTTAATTTTGAAGTTTGATGGACTTAACATTGATAGAGTTAGTTGTTAATTGTTTGTCAGTTTGTTTAATAAGTCCTAGTATTTAGGAGGATCTATTATTTAGGAGTTTAGTTAGTGTTTTGATTATTTCCACTACATTATAGGGTTGTTAGATGCAATTGCTATTTATTCTCTCAGTCACGTTGTATTTAAGAGATATAGCCTTAGTTTGCTATCATTTAATAATATCTCCTTTCCAATTGCTATAAAAGTTTCTGAGTTTTAACAATTGGCATCAGAGCTCTGTAAAGGGCCTGGTTGTGTGAAAAGGCGTGAGTGAAACAAAGAGAGAGAGAGAGAGAGAGAGAGAGAGAGCAGAATGTCAACATCAGAGAGGTTTCTGCAACCCTCCATCCCAAAATTCAATGGCCATTACGATTTTTGGGCGATGACGATGGAGAAATTTCTTAGAAGTAAGGAGATGTGGAGTCTGTTGGAGGAAGGAATACCGACACCAGCAATTGGGACGTCGTCAGCAAATGAGGCATAGAGGAAGATGGTGGAGGAAATCAAACTCAAAGATTTGAAGGTCAAAAACTATCAATTCCAAGCAATAGATAGACAAATTCTAGAGACAATTCTCGACAAAGGGACATCGAAGGCAATCTGGAATTCAATGAAGCAGAAGCATCAACGATCCACTAAGGTGAAAAGGGCTCAACTTCAGGCACTAAGAAGAGAGTTTGAACTTCTCGCCATGAAAGAAGGAGAAAAGGTAGATAGTTACCTGGGTCGAACCTTGTCTATAGTGACCAAAATAAAGTCGAATGGCGAGACAGTAGAGCAGAGTACAGTGGTCAGTAAGGTACTTAGATCTTTGACTCCTAAATTCAATTATGTTGTTTGTTCAATAGAGGAGTCAAATGATTTAAGTACGTTAAGCATCGATGAATTTCACGGGAGCTTATTGGTTCAAGAACAGAGGATGCAGGGTTATCATGAGGAGAAACATTTGTTGAAAGTGGCTCATGAAGACAGAGCAGGCAGCGGAAGAGGTCGAGGCGCATTCAGAGGAGGACGTGGTCGAGTTAGAGGAAGACAACCTCTAAGCAAAGAAACCATTGAGTGTTTTAAATGTCATAAGTTGGGACACTTTCAATATGAATGTCCTGATTGGGAAAAGAAAATAAATTATGCCGAGTTAGAAAAAGAAGAGGAGCTTTTGTTGATGTCATATGTGGAGCATCATGAAACAAAGGGGGACAAGGTGTGGTTCCTCGACTCAGGATGCAGTAATCACATGACCGGGAATAGAGAATGGTTCCTTGATCTGGAAGAAGAGTTTAGTCGAACAGTAAAACTCGGGAATGACACAACAATGGCGGTGGTTGGAAAAGGAAGCATAAGAGTGGAAGTGAATGGCATAACCCAAGTTATTTTTTATGTTTACTATATTCCTGAGCTTAAAAAAAAATTATTAAGCTTGGGACAACTTCAAGAGAAGGGAATAGCAATCTTGATTCAAAATAGGACTTGCAAAGTGTTTCACCCTAAGAGAGGTTTGATTATGCAAAGTGATGTGAGTGAAAACAAAATGTTCTTTGTGTTAGCCTCCATGGAAACAAAGAGCTCTATGTGCTTAAAGACTGAATGAGTGGCTGAAAAAGAAGCTCACATGTGGCACTGCCGGTTTGGCACTTGAATCACAAGGGATTGAGAATGTTGTCTATCAACAAGATGGTAATTGGTTTACCTTTGCTGAAAAATCTAGAGAAGATATGCACCACATGTTTGTCTGGCAAGCAACATAGAGAGCCCATACCCAAGAAAAGCTTATGGAGGGCATCAAAACTGCTTCAGCTAATCCATTCAGATATATTTGGTCCTATCACGCCAACTTTTAGCAGCAACAAGAGGTACATTTTAAGTTTTATCGATGACTTTACTCGTAAAACTTGGGTCTATTTCTTGCATGAAAAATCAGAAGCTTTTGTCACATTCAAAAACTTCAAGGCTTGTGTTGAAAAGGAGACAGGTGCATACATAATATGTTTGAGGACAGACAGGGGTGGTGAGTTCAACTCAAATGAGTTTGAAGAATTTTGTCAATCACAAGGCATCAGTAGGCAATTGACAGCAGCCTATACCCCCCCCCCAGCAGAACGTCGTTGCCGAGAGGAAGAACAGGGCAATTATGAATGTTGTCTGATCCATGCTAAGTGAGAAAAAGGTTCCCAAAACTTTCTGGCCGGATGATGTGCGATGGTGTGTGCATATTCAAAATCGATGTCCAACAGCAACAGTTCAGAATACAACACCGGAAGAGGCATGGAGTGGTAAGAAACCAGTGGTGGAGTATTTTCTAATCTTCGATTGTGTAGCACATGCCCATGTGCCAGATCAAAAAAGGAGGAAATTAGATGATAAGAGCAAAAAAATGTATTTTTTTTTAGGTGTCAGTGAAGAATCAAAAGCTTGGAGATTATGTGATCCAGTTTCGAAGAAAATCATCATCAGTAGAGATGTAATTTTTGAAGAAGAAGAAAGCTACACAAGGAGATCAAGGGGGATATGTTAAAATATGGTGATGGTATCATTGAAGATGAAAGTGATGATCAGATTGAAGAAGAAAGTGGTGAAACAAGAAATTCAAGCAGCAACTCAAATGAGGAAAATCCAAGTACACCTGAAGTGCTTGACGAACGGAGAATCAAGGGAGCACGAGAAAGAAGAGCACCAGGTTGGATGGAAGCTTATGAAACAGGGGAAGGACTTTCAGAGGAAGAGAATCTCAAGGTAATGTTGGCAGTCACTGGTCCTGTTACATTTGAAGAAGCAAATAAAATCAAGAAATGGAGGGAGGCAATGTTAGTAGAAATTGAGGCCATAGAAAAGAATCATACTTGGGAGCTTACAGTATTGCCTAAAGGAGTCAAGCCTATCGGAGTTAAGTGGGTGTTCAAGACTAAGCGTAATGAAGTTGGAGAAATAGAGAAATTCAAAGCAAGATTGGTTGCAACAGGTATGCGCAACGTCATGGAATAGATTACACTGAAGTATTTGCCCCAGTGGCGAGGCTTGACACCATTCGTGTGATACTTTCAATGGCTACTCAATTCAGTTGGGAGGTCTTTCAACTCGATGTAAAGAGTGCCTTTCTTAATGGTGAACTCAAGGAGGAAGTGTTTGTGCAGCAGCCAGATGGATTCATTAAAAAGGGAGAAGAAGAGAAAGTCTACAAGTTGAGGAGAGCACTTTACGGACTAAAACAGGCACCGCGAGCATGGTATAGCAGAATTAAAGTCTACTTTATGCATGAAGGGTTTGAAAGATGTCCAAATGAGCACACCTTGTTCACCAAGATAAAAGGAGGTAAAATTTTGATAGTTAGCCGATATGTTGATGATTTGATTTTTATCGGGAATGATAGAAGCATGTGTGACGAGTTTAAAGCTTCAATGGTGTCAGCATTTTATATGTCTAATTTTGGAAAAATGAAATATTTCTTGGGGATAGAAGTCAAACAGTGTCCGAATGGAATATTCATATGCCAGAGCAGTTTGAGAAGCTTCGCAACATGCTTGGAGTGATTGAAGTTACAGTAGAAAGCTAAGATGCATTAGTTTAAGGGAGGGAATGATAGAGTTAGTTGTTAATTGTTTGTCAGTTTGTTTAATAAGTCCTAGTATTTAGGAGGACTTATTCTTTAGGAGTTTAGTTAGTGTTTTGATTATTTTCACTGCATTAAAGAGTTGTTAGATGCCGTTGCTATTTATTCTCTCAATCACATTGTATTGAAGAGATATAGTGTCAGATTGCTATCATTTAATAATATCTCATTTCCAATTGCTATAATAATTTCTGAGTTTTAACAATATTTCAAACAAGTTCAAAAGTTTTTGATGATTGTTTTTCAAACTCAGCAGTTGATATTAAGATTTTAAGAAAATCGGTATTAAAATTATAGAAACTAAGTTCACATTTATTTTTAGTCAAACCCAACTGAAATATTAGCAACATATTGTTTCTGGACAATGCTTTAAAATCAATCCAACCAAAATTCATATTGTTCGATTCATGAGAAAATTGTCATATTAGTTTACCAAATGGAGAAACACAGAACAACAAACATCTACAATATATTGAGTACCACAAATGTTTTAATTTTTGGAATTCATTCAATAACATATATTTTGATAAGTGCAAATAGAATAAAAATCGTCACTTTATTTTACTTTTGTTTGAACGTATATTAAAAATAGAATAAGAATCACCAGTTTATTTTACTATAGAAAACTCAGAAGCTGCATGCAATTCCACTTTTCTCAAGGCCATGATGGCCAGAAGGGACGCATCATTGGCATAATAGCAAACTTCATTTGTCCAATGTTGCAATGTAATCCATTTTTCTCACCACATGAAAAGTAATAAGGCTTCCATTTGTTTAACACGAATTTGAATCCCTCTCCAACACCTTGTGTGTGATTGGCAAGCATCTTAGCCTTCTTAACATCACACTTCACGAAGGCTCTCCAACTTGAATACATGTATACGCTGTGTGGGAAAGTGGTTGCATTTGGAGCATCATACTTGAAAACTACATATCCATGCAAATATATATTAGTGAGGAAATTCAAAAGGTTTTATTAAGCGGGAGTGAAAGAAAAACTTACTGAGAGTATCATTGAGGTAAAAAGGGCCACTCTTGATAGCCCAATCGGAGTAGTTATAGCCAAACTGCCAATTTTGAGAGCCACCAACGATGATGTTCTTGGATTCTTGTTGTGTCTTATTCATTTGATGATTATGGTTTCCAAATCTGGACCACCAATCAGTGTAGTTAAAATTACCAAAGGAGGGCCAATCCTTGTTAGCAATAGTAACTGTAAACATTGAAGTGGTTACTATAACAAATAACATGAGAACATGAACACAGTTGGTGGTGGAGGTCATTGTTTCTTAATTAGATGTTTCTAAATAAAACAAAGGAAGTGTGTTAATTGTTATGATTTTGTTGAAGTTATAGAGGGGGTTTATATAGAGGTTTGTGTGAAAGGAAATTAAAGTGTTAGGTGTGAAATATATTTGTTGGTGTGGAATTACCAAATTATTAGCTTTTAATTAGTCTTGATTTAAGTGGGGTTAGAACTTGGAAACAAGTTGAATATGTAACATTATAGTTATTGAGAAGGAGAGTGTAGCACAGTTAAATGTGTTCATAGAATGTCATTTTGGAGGAAAAGGTCAAATGGGGGGTCGTGTAGCTATAATGAGAGTTGAATTTTATGAGGTCAAAGCAAGTGTGTGTTACTATTATTGCACATTTAACTGAATCTATTGTGGATATATAAGAAATTTCCGTAGAAATTCCATGACTTAGTTTAAAATGTAATACTAGCCTTTGAGTGATGTAATAATGATGGCTTGGTGATGTATTTGTTTGTTTATTGACTGAAGAGAAAAATAAAACATGCTAACAAAACAAAACAAAAAACCATGATATGAGGACTAAAATTAAATAATTGATCAATGTTAACAAATAATTGAACTATAAGAAAAATTGATGTAGAGGGTAGTTTTCATGTGCTGGGCATTGAGAACTTTTTTCATGGGCTAGATTTTAAATTTGTAAATATTTGAAGCAGGATTTTGGACTCAACTACTTGTAAACTTTTACCGGAAACAAAATAGATGTCAGAAAACATGCTCCAATTTTCTTTCTTTCGAATCTTATTTTTTGTAACAAAAATATCGAAATGCCTCTTTTATGCAATTAAGAGCAATACTGATGTATTCACAATGGATCACATATTTGATACACAGAAAGTTGTAAGACATTTGTGGTCTCGAAGAAGTATCCAAAATGTTGAGTTTTTTCCCCCATACCTAACTAGTAGAACTATTCTTGTAACTAGAGCATAAATATAGCATGCTTTTTCATAGTTCCTACACAACAATTAAACCTATTGTGTCCGAATGTATGGATTATGGGGTCAAAATTTAACAGTTCCGATTAAAAATTTCTGATTGAAACATATTCTATCTTAGTTTTACTAATATATAAAAAGATGGGTGGCGCGGATCGAATAAGTCACACGTTAAAAAAGTTCGGCAAATTTTATTAGTTTGGTGTTCAAGGTCAGAATGACTATTATTATATCTTATAAGAAGACTAAATTCACCATGACATATGATTTTTTTCAAGCTATTCGAGTTTCTTTCATGCTCGAAAATAACATTTTAATTTTTCCGCAATTTTCTATTTGTTTATTTTTTGGATTACAAGTCCATTATGGCTTTTTTTTGTATTAAACAATTTTTGGTGTATCTGCCAACGTTATATTTTATCATAATAAAATTAATAGTTTTTTCTTCCAGCGGGATTCCAGATTTCTTACCTATCAGGTTTGTCGCTTGTAAATTTGGGTTTCGTTCTAGGTTTACCGCTTGTTATCTTTATTGATTCTGGCTACGTCACTTACGATTACAAATGTTTTTCTCTTCCTCGCACTTAGGGTTTCTATTTCAGCCTTCTAAAATCTCTCCTAACAGTAACACACGCTCTTCTAATATTCTTCGTCAAGTACATCTTGCCTCTTTTTGTTTAATATTTCCTTTCTTATGTTCTTCCTTTTTTATCTTCTCATTTGTTTGTCACTCTTCATTTTTTATCGCACCTCTTGTTGTCTAACCTCTTATCTTTTATGTTTTTTATTTTCACCTTCTCTAATCTCACCACTCCTCTTTTTTTTTTGTTTCATTATAATGTTTTTGATATTGTTCTGTGTTATGTTTTATGTTTTCTATTTCACTTTTCTCTAATATGATTTTTGTATATTAAATGAGTATTTTTTGTCCAAATATGATGAGTTTTATTGTTATTTTGTAATGTATGAATGACTAAACACAAATTCATGTTGTGCTCTATATGTATATGTATGAATGACTCAATAAATATCTTGTAGAAAAACCAAATAAGCTCGTACCTATGAGAGAAAATGTCGCTTGCCTATAACAAGTAGAGAAATGATCGAGGTACATCATAGTAAATGACAAAAGTAGACAAGTAACCACACCCGAAGTCTGGGAATAGTTTGAAAATCAAAGTCGATATGCAAAATTAAAATATAACACATGAAAAAGAAGTTTGATCCACATCACACTTTGGGACAAGAAGATGTAATTAGGGACCGGTAGAAACTAGAAAACCTCAAACTCTAAAAGAAAAAGGCAGGCAAGAAAAGTACAAAGTTACAAGTCTTACCTCGATAACATTGGAGTAGACTTGGGGAGAAATTGTACCTAACTGATCTTGGCCCCAAAATTGATCATATGAGAAAGAGCACAATATAGTCATAAAACTCAAAAGGTAAAGATATTTATAATAAAAATGATGTCACAACAATGGCATCAGAAGACAAGATATCTATTTTGATGTCGGTTGTCGAGCAAAAAGTTCTAGAACTTATAGAGCAAGCATAGACCTTTCCTAAGAAACATTTTTCTAGACAAAAAATCAAAGCAGGGTCATCTAATAATAAAAACAAATTATTTACTAACATTTGACAACTTGAACGACCATGATTGAAACTAAAAGAAAAGGATTTTTAGAAATCCTAATAAAACCTTATATAAAGGATCTCTGATATCAAATCAAGACAGTTTTTGTAAGACAATGTTTTAAGACTATATATCGCTCATATCTGACATTAGTTGACTTGAACGTCAAAGTGTCAGAATGTATCATCCCCGCATAATCAACCAAGAAATTAGGACAGGAGAGATCCTCGGGAATAGTTAAAAATCGACTATATTCTCGTCTGAGAAAAAGCTTCCTTATTACCATAAGAACAAGATCACAATTTAGATATCAATTGTTGTAAATGGAACATGTTAAGCTCAAATGATCAATATCAATTTATGTAGATTAATGATATTCCTACACCAATTTCATACACTCAACACTATTCATTGTATTTATACGGTGAATAGGGTTGTTTATATATATAAATATTTTTAAGGCTTAAATACCTTTTATCCCCCTGCCATATAAGCGTGTTTTGATTTCCCCTCTTAAATAAAATAAAAAATTCACAACCCTCAACTAATAAAGATTTCAGCGCAAAATACCCTGATGTGATTTTTTATCACAGATTCTATGAATTCGTTATGTGTGGCCTTTATATGTTGGGTGTGTGTAATAATTGACACTCTGGATTGTTTATAAAAGTCATTGATGACATATAGGATTATAACTTTCTCATTTCACGCCCTTGAGAACCTAGGGTTTGTATCAGTCAAAATAGCAATCGGAGATGACGAAGAGACGAGCCACCACGATGAAGAAGAATAAATCCAAGCAATCAAAGCAAGCGAATGAAGCTACTCATGCAATTTAATGTAAGAAATAGTTCAACCAAAGATGCATGAAGAAGAGGTAGAGGTTTTTGAAAGTCAAAAGGTTCATTTTTTTCATCGTTTGCGTCGAACTAACAATGTTTAGATGAATGTTAGGTTTCAATTGTTTTCGTTTTTAATTCATAATAAGCAAATTGTCAACCTTAGTTTCTGGAATTCAAATTGAGAAATGGACAATGCTAATACTCTTTTTGTTATGGCTTATGCCCTTATGTTATGACTTCTACACTATGTTATGACTTATGCCCTTGTGTGTAACACTCCAAATCTACCCATCGAATATTAATAAAAATCAGAGTGCAAAATTTCATCATACCTGGGATGCCACGTTTACTTCACGTAAAACAACATATGTTAATCACATTTTATTCAGATACATAAAACTTAAAACATAGATGAACCTGTAGTAAATTAATTCAACCTTCAATCAACTACAATTCACTAATATTTTTATTCGACTAAAACAACTTCCACAACAGCATGGTACTTCATGAATTGAACTTAAAGGTCAACAACTTAAAGTAATAACAAAAATTAATAAATAACATCAAGCCTTCATCCCCCTGAGTGCTACGTATCAGAGCAATTAAACTAACTTGGACTAACAACAATTAATTTGTCATTCTTCACTATATTCATGTTGCCCACGTAGAGGCAACACCACAACAGAAGGGGTGAGATATCGAATAATATAAACAAAATTATGATAATCAATATATTAGACTAGAATCATACAAGTTTCACCTCTTCGTACAACAATAGTACAACAAGTACTAATAAACAACTTAATAGCAACAACAAGGCAATTTCAATCGATCAATGTGACACTTAAACCAGCACAACTTAATAACAACAACAACTTGTCTCAAACAGCAACTCCCAACAACAACAACTTATGTCAGACAACAAAACAACAATCAACAAACAACGTAATAATAACAACAACTTCAATATGCAACTCACATGCGACTCAGCTATGCATATGCATGTGGTACCATCGGAGTAGAACTCCTAACTTAAACATATGTCAGCTTATCGAGGCATTCAACAAGGCATAAGTATTCAACGTAGTGCCATTAAGGTCAAGGCATAAGTCTTCAACTTTCAACGTGGTGCCATCAAGGCCAACTTAATCATGCAAATGCTATGTATGCGACAACAACCACAGCATCAACTTATTCAACATAACGTAATAACGACAAATGCAACAACAACAAACAACTTATTCAACATTGGTCACAGGACCTGCAACTTCAGAACAACTTAACAACGTTGGTCATAAGACCTGCAACTTAATCAATGCATCATCAACAACATATAAACAACAGCTCAATTCCATTCAACATGATTTCATCAACGACAACCAGAATTCATCAAAATAAAACACTACAATTCAACACATCGCCGTATAAACTCATAAAAATCTTAATCCCACATATCAATCATCATATTCTCGGTTATAAAATTCGAACACCACCCTTACCTTTTGGTTTTCCGATCGGTCGAATTTCTGGAACTTTTGGCTATCGACATCAATTCTCCCAATCTGTCTTCTCCAACTTGGTGCTTCCAAACCCTTGCTCTTGTAACTTCTACGTACAAAACATAATTCTTGTCCACGTACTGATTTTCTTCCTTCACAAACCCTTATTCTCTTTTACTGCCTCTTCCTTTTTCTTATCATTCAATCCAACTTGTAAAAATAATAATAATACATTACAACAATGTATTAATGGGCCTATCAAATAATACTCTCACATTTGCCATTTCTCACACAAGTAAACCCAACTAAATAATATTCTACTTAACCATTATTATTTCAATTAATAATTTCTTCTGACTAATCCGACTAATTACTCAACTATCAACTTAACCGCTCAACTAACATATTAATCCAATAATGCCTCTTATAATAATTTCGATAATTTTCAACTTCGAATAATTCCAACAAATAAATCCTTAATTAATTTAATTAAATAATTAATTAAATTCGGGGCATTACAACTCTCCTCCACTTAGGATATTTTCATCCTCTAAAATCTATCTGACCTGACCATCCTTAACTTCGCTTCCAACTTTTTGATTCTCAGTTGCATTTGGCAACACTCCGACTACTACTTTTCCGATACTACAACAACTCAACATGGTTTAAATCTAATTCGTATACGTTAATCTTCCAATACTCTTGCAACATAATCATCATTGCTTCAACAATACCTTGGAGCATTAACTTACAACGTAGTAACAACTAGGTAAAATACCCTTTTTGGTCCCTTAACTATACCTCAAGGTACATTCTGGTCCCTTATCTTTAAAGAATGTCAAAGAGGTCCTTTAATTGTTCCAAAAGATCCACGTTAGTCCTTTCCGTCCAATTGTTACTAACGGTGTCAACTTTTGCTTGGGTGGCATCTGACGTGGTGGGTGGCACGCGATGTGGCACTGATGTGGTACGCGTGGCGTTACTGTTCATTAAGTAGCCAGAAAATTTCAAAAAATACCATTGTTTTTACCAAGACTTGAACAAATGCAACATTGGATACATGTGAAACAACTTACCATTACACTACTTTGCAATTAATGGTTATCCTTTCATTCATATTTATTATCAAGAAAACATATTAAGCTCCATAAATTCCATTACTATTTCCATTAGAAGTATTATTATTTTTATATAAACAGTTATTATTATTATTATTTTATATAAACAGTATTATTATTATAAAAAACAGTTATTATTATTTTATATAAACAGTATTATTATTATAAAAAACAATTATTATTATTTTATATAAACAATATTATTATTATTATTATTTTATATAACCAGTATTATTATTATTATATCAAAAACAGAATAATATTTTTTATTATTATTATTATTCTGTTAAAATTGAATACTATAATTATTTTTAAAAACATATTATATTTATAAAAAGATATGATTACAAGCGTTAAATAATAATAATAATTGTAATAAATATTATTATTTTTTTAAACATATTATATTTATTTATTTCTTTATTAATAATTTATTTATGCAAAAAATGGTAAAAATATTATTTATATGCAAAAGTCGAAAGTAATTATTATTAACAAACTTAAAAACAAAATATTTATTACATCTTTATTTATATTGATAGAATAATATTTTGTTTTCAAGTTTGTTAATAATAATTACTTTCGATTTTTGCATATCATTAATATTTTTACCATTTTTTTGCATAAATAAATTATTAAAAAATAAATAAATAAATATAATATGTTTTAAAAACTGAATATTATATTTATAAAACCGAATAATATATTTTTTAAAATGGTATAATATATAAGGATATTATTTTTATTTTTTAAAAATGAAATATTATTAATATTATTTTAAAAAAATCCATAATATTATTATTAATACTTGTAAAAATAGCATATTATTATTTTTAAATCAAAGTATTATTATATTTTATAAAAACAGAATATTATTATTATATCAAAAACATTGCAGCCACTATTAATAATATTCTATCAAAGTGAATAATATTATTCTATCAAAATATTATTTTATCAATAGCCAACAATTATTATTGACAACTACCACTTGCTTATTCTTGACTATACAGAATATTATTATTGGTAGTCACTCGCTTAGTCACTATTAATAATATTTTCCATCTTTAATAGTGACTAACAACAACATTGCAGCCACGGAAACAAAATCATTATAGCATCAACTTAACAGCATAACTTAATCATTATACACACAGCTCATCATCACCCAACATCCACCGTAACACCTCACATCTCCGAGAAATCACAATACCTTGACACATCATCCCTACATCAATGGGTCACCAAATCAAGCACGTAGAGCCGTATACTTATAGCAACTACATTACATCCACTTCTGTTGCACAACTCTGATAATCCATTTCAATTCGTAGTGCTCATTCAAATCTTGGTCAACTAAATAGTTTATAAGTCTCATTTTAGTCTCAGACTTCCTCCAACATTCATCACAATATTGTCTTGACAATCCCATCAATACAACACCCATCGCTTTACTCGCCATTAAGATAACAAGACAATTCTATATAATCTAATAAAATTTTGTCCACTATCAACAAGAGATTAAGGATGACCAGTTCCTCAATTTGCCAATAGATAGTCGACAACCATAATGGAGTATAAACCATCATTACCAAACTATAATAATATTCTGTTAGAACTGTTACTCATCTCTTTGCATTTCCGAATCTGCTTCACGCTTCAAACATTCCAACAACTTCAACAACAAGAATCCCACAATAAGGTCTACAGCAATCTGTCACTTAATCATTGTTCCCACGTCAACATCTTCCACAGGGCTACTTAAACAACAACTTCTCAGTTCACCAACAACACTGAACATAGCAACTTTCTAAATTCCATCTGATAACAATTATCCCTTTATGAGACGCTTCAACTTGTTAAACAACCAGAATCTTAAATTCGTGTTACCTTCAAATTCGGGAAACAATAAAGCTTCAACAACACTTGCACTGTAGCCATCAGCAACATACTAACTAACATCTCACAACCGAACACATCCGAGAAGCAAAACTTCTCCCCCACTTAGCTTCAACTCAATTCCTATAGACAACATATCAGAAACACAACAAGTACCGACAATGTTTCACACACTTATCGCGTACAGAGGAATAAGCAACATTAGACGACATTGGCCAGGCGGACCGACCTGCTCTGATACCACTAATATAACACCCTAAATCTATCCATCGAATATTAATAAAAATCAGAGTGCAAAATTTTATCATACTTGGGATGCCACATTTACTTCACGTAAAACAATATATATTGATCACATTTTATTCATATACATAACACTTAAAACCTGGATGAACCTGTGATAAATTAATTCAACCTTCAATCAACTACAATTCACTAATATTTTTATTCGACTAAAATAACTTTCACAACAGCATGGTACTTCATGAATTCAACTTAAAGGTCAACAACTTAAAGTAATAACAACAATTAATAAATAACATAAAACATCCATTCCCCCGAGTACTAGGTATCAGAGCAAATAAACCGACTTGGACTAACAACAACTAATTCGTCATTCTTCACTACCTGCACGTTACCCACGTAGAGGCAACATCACAACAGTAGGGGTGAGATATCGAATAATATAAATAAAATTATGATAATCAATATATTAGACTAGAATCATACATATTTCACCACTTCGTACAACAATCATACAACAACTACTAATAAACAACTTAATAGCAACAACAAGGAAATTTCAATCGATCAACCTGACACTTAAACCAACACAACTTAATAACGACAATAACTTGTATCAAACAACAACTCGCAACAACAACAACTTATGTCAGACAGGAAAACAACAATCAATAAATAAACAAGTCAAGGCAATTCCGCATCTGTACACACAAACAAATTATTTGCATAACAGATCTTCCAAAATTGAGATGTAATTCACGCTCATATGGAGGGGCTGAAAGGTATTTAATCCTATTTTTAAAATATATATTTTTTAATTTGTTTAGATTAAGAAGCATCGAACCAACTTAATAACTTCATTAACTAATATTTTATATTTCATTAAGGGTTAATACCTTTTTACCCCTGCCATATAGGGCCTTTCCGGGGAAAAAAACATGTGACTTTTTATTTATTATTTTTAGTGTCACGTAGACATCTTATATTATATTAATATTTTGATTTATGTTAGAAGCATTACTAATGCTTTAAAATATATTTGAGGTGTGATTCAAACTCATGCCCTAATCTTCACAAGATGTAGCGCCTAACCACTAGGTTGGTTGTATCAGCTTGTTATATACATGCTTGGAATGATTGTTATAGCTTTTTAATTGCTTGGAATAATATTGTTTCAGCTTGCTTTATAATTTTTTGTATTAATTTCAAATTAATAATACTAATATTTAAGTATTTAATCAAATTTATTAATAATTGTAGTATATAGTTAATAATTTTAGTATTTTAATGACTATAATTAAATATGTCCATGTAGTATATAGTTGTAGTTGATATTTAACTAAATATTAAATATTAATCAAATTAGTTAATAATTGTAACATATAGTTGATTACATATAGTTGTAGTTTATATATATATATATATATATATATATATATATATATATATATATATATATATATATATATATATATATATATATAGGGAGGATCAAATTACACGAAAGTTACACATCGCTAAAACGTCATTGATTATTTTTTTAATCATCGTTGATTGAACATACCATCATATAGATCATATCTATAAGTTTGAGATTAATCTATAATGATTTGTTATACGATCATGATATCCAAATATTAACGTCAAAATGGACTTTCATATAACGTTAATTTTGATGTAGTTCAATGACATAGTAAATTATTATAGATTAATCTCAAACATTATAGGTATGATCTATATGATGATATGTTTCAATCCAACGGTTGATTTTAAAAATATTAATCAAGTGACGCTGAGCGAGTAACTCATGGTGTAACTTTCGGTATTTGATCGATCAATTAGTTACACCAGTATACACTCATTTATAACCTTTGATTTATTTAAAATCTAATGGTTATAATAAAAATGCATCTTAGTAAAATGTTTTCTTTTTTCACAAGACCAACCATTCCTTATATATTTTGCTAATAAATGTCATATATCTTAAACAAAATTTTTTTTTTCTCTCAAATGAATAATCTATTTCATACATAATAACATATACTGTCAAAGGAAAAAAAACATGTGACTTAAAATTTTTTTAAAATATATTATTTTTAATTAATACTATTTATATTAACTACTAAAAAATTACTATCAAATTCAAATTATTTGAAAATTGTTCTCATTGTTTTTGTAGGTTTATTTAAATAAAATTATATTCTATTAATTTAATTTAAATGATAAAATTAATATATTTTAAATTTAAATAAAATTATATTCTATACATTTAAATTAAAGGAAAAATTTATATATTTTTAAAATAAAGTACATAAAAATATTAAAAATACACATAATTTAAAAAAATATATTTAAAAATTAAGTAGAAAATACAACACAAAACAAATTTTATTGATCATCGTTCATTTTGTCTAAATTTTATTTAAATTATGATTATAATTTTATTTAATTTAAAATGAATGATGAAAAATTAAATAAATTAAATAAAATAAATAATGAGAAATTTAATTTAAACAAATGGAAGAAAACAATTTTACAAATACTTACAAAATAAAAATTGTTTTCTTCCATTTTGTTTAAATTAAATTTTTCATTATTTATTTTTTATTTTTTTTATTTTTCATCATTCATTTTAAATTAAATAAAATTATAATCATAATTTAAATAAATTTTTGACAAAATGAACGCTGATCAATAAAATTTGTTTTGTTTTGTATTTTCTACTTATTTTTAAATTATGTGTATTTTGAATATTATTATGTATTTTATTTTAAAAATATATTAATTTTTCCTTTAATTTAAATGAATAGAATATAATTTTATATAAATTTAAAATATATTAATTTTATCATTTAATTTAAATTAATAGAATATAATTTTATTTAAATAAACCTACAAAAACAATGAGAACAATTTCAAATAATTTGAATTTGATAGTAATTTTTTAGTAGTAAATATAAATAGTACTAATTAAAAATAATATATTTTTAAAATTTTTCAAGTCACATGTTTTTTTTCTTTGACAGTATATGTTATTATGTTTGAAATTGATTATTCATTTGAGAAAAAAAAAATATTTTGTTTAAGATATATGATATTTATTAGCAAAATATATATGGAATGATTGGTCTTGTGAAAAAAGGAAACATTTTACTAAGTTGCCTTTTTATTATAACCGTTAGATTTTAAATAAATCAAAGGTTATAAATGAGTGTAGTGTAACTAATTGGTGTAATTGATCCTCCTTATATATATATATATATATATATATATATATATATATATATATATATATATATATATATATATATATATATATATATATATATATATATATATATATATATATATATATATATATTTCAATGTACTTTTAGCAAATATTTCAATGTTATGAAAATTCTGAGAAAAAAATAATTAATACATTTAATATTTATTTATAACAATAATTGTGAACAATATAAATTTTGAACAATAATTGCAATGTATACATTTAATATTTATTGTGAACAATAATTGCTTACACAAGGAAGGCGAGGTCGTGGGTTCAACTCTCATCCAAAACAATTTTTAAGCATTAAAATGCTTTCTAACATAAATCAAAAAATTAATATAATATAATATGTCTACATGGATATGGCAGGGGTTGGGGGTAAAAAGGTATTAACCCTTTCATTAATCAGCTTTGTTTTAGTACTATTAATTTTAAAATATGAGCGATTATTAACCAACATTTTACACTTCATTAAATAACTTTATTTTATTACTAAAAAATATTTTTAATATCTGAATATTTACTAATCAACTTCATGATTTCATTAACCAACATTTTACACTTTATTAACCAACTTTATTTTCATGAAAGCTGTTGTAAACTGTCGTGTTCATGTGGCAGATATGCAAAGCCTGTGGAATCAAATGTTTCTCAGCAGAAGGTTCATAATGAAAGTTGTTTACGATAAGCTCATGGACGATCACAGTTGTGTTTCCTGGTACAAAGTCATCCGATAGAATTTAGTTAGACCGAAAGCAAATTTTATCCTTTGGCTTACCTGTCACGGCAAAGTTGCAACCAAGGAGAGACTCAAAAGGTTTGGATTCATTCATGACAACACTTGTATTCTTTGCGGTGAGTTTGAGGAGATTGTCGATCATTTATTCTTCAATTGCCGCATCTCTCATGATATTTGGAGCAATGTCATATCCTGGCTTAACATTGTGCATAATCCTAAAGGGTGGCTAGCGGAAATGCAGTGGATTCTTACCCATGCTAAAGGCAAGGGTTGGTGTGCTGACTTATTGAGAATTGCTATTAGTGAAACAATTTATGGGATTTAGATGTATAGGAATGATCTTACTTTTAATACTCATAGTAATAGAGATAATAGTGAATAAAGGGTGGCATTATAGGAAGCTTAGGTTGCACCTTGCAAATCTAATGCTATAGCCTTTGTTTGTTGGTCGGATCCTTTGGACCGCCTTGCGTTGTATAGTTTTTTTGGATTAATATATTTTCTTTTTGATTAAAAATAAAAAATCAACTTTATTTTACTACTAAAAATTATTTTTAATATTTTAACGTTTATTAATCAACTTTATCACTTCATTAATCAATATTTTCATATTTCATTAATCAACTTTGTTTTACTATTAAAAAAGTAAAAAAAAAAATATATTATTTTAAAAATTATTATAATAATATTTATTGTTCATAAATATATATTTTTATTGTAAAAATACTATTCACCGTATAGTATATATTTTCATTTAAAAAATATTATTCACCGTATAAATATAGTGAATAGTATTTGGTGTAAAATTGGGTGTGAAAATAACATTGCTCATTTATGTAATAAAAAATGTTATTCATACACTACATTGTATTTCACTATTCACTAATACGGTAAATAACAAAATATTATAATAAATAAATTAACTTTATAAAAAAAATTATTTTTTTTTGTTTTTTTATATTAATTTGAATACAGATAAATTTACCAACTTTATAACTCTATTACAATACTTTAAATTTCATTAACCAACTTCATAATTATTAAAAATATGAATATTTATTACCAATTTCATAAATTCATTAACCAACATTTCACATTGATTATTTTATTTTACATTACATTGGTTATTTTGTTTCACTGCAAAAATATTTTTGCTTCACATTGGTTATTTTGTTTTACTGCTAAAAAAATACTTTTACCATCGAACACATTGGTTATTTTGTTTTAATGCTAAAAAAATACTTTTATTATCTAACATTTTATATTGTATTAATCAATTTTATTTTACTCCTAACAATTACTTTTACTATCTGAACATTTATTAATCAATTTTGTCACTTCAGATAAAAATATTTTTTATTAAAAAAATATTATTCACCGTAAAAAGACATGCATACCATGTAAGTATTTGATGTAGGAAGGGGGTAAGAATAGCAATGATGTTACTCACAATATCTGTCTCTTACAAAACAAAATCTACTTTCTACAACAACCAACTGAAAGGACAACAGATACTTCTACATTACACTCAACACTATACATCTATGAAGGCAACTAAAGAAGTTAAAAACCAATTAGCTTCCTCATATTCCTTGCAAGTTGCAACAACTACTATTTACATACATTACATTCTACCAAGACTAAAACTGAAACACATAACAACAAAGCATGACAAGATGGCAAAGCCCTACAATCATCACAATTGCCATTGCAGTTACATTGCAAACCTTTATAATACAGTAAAATACAGACAAATGCAGCCGATGCGTCTATAATTGCAGTCGTGATGCCGTTCAAAGACCTTTAAAACCGTTATATTGTGGTCAGAACTACAGTCGGGTCCGCAGTTTAAAACTATGATCAGCATCTGTCATATGTATATGAATCATTTCGGGGAAAAATGATCACACTACCAGTTCCATTAGCTGTGCACCTTTACAGTCAACTCCAGAAGTCTCAATCACCTCCACATCCCTATTGTCACTATAATCATTCTTGTTATCATCATTCTCGCTGCTGTCTTTATCATCATTACAACCATTATCTTCAATATCACCAACTTGAGTATCTTTTTCTGAAGGAGATTTATCATTTAGGAGACCAACCTCATCTTCAGTAATATCACAGCGTACAAGTTTCTCTTCAAAAATATCGAGTTCGTTAGACTTCTCACTAGCAGGAATGTCATGACTTAAATTAGCAAAACCATTAGAGTTTTCGTCTTTAGCCATGGATGGAGACAAGGAGAGATTTGTGTTAAAGCTATCAGAAGTTAATATAGTTGGGGTTATATCAGGCTTTGCCCTTATACTAACCCACGTGTCATCGAACCAATCTCGAGATATTCGTAAATCCTTTTTATGTACAGTCATTTGCAAGCTTTCACCTGATACCACAAAAAATGTCTTGTCACAAATTGGAAAAGGATGAAAATTTTGAGTTAGATTATTTTATCTTTTGTTATAGAAATGGCTTATACAAAAGTACTTATATGATAAACTTTATATTGTTTAATTTAGTTGTTTATCCAAACAGGGTCTTGAAGAGAGAAAAAAAAAAGATAACATCAAAACAGCATACCAGGAAGATAGACTTGAACACTGTCATCACCACTGTTTTCAATTGTAGTTACAACACCCTCCCACCAGCCATCACTCCACCATGCATCAACGGCAGTTCCAACCTCGACAATCACTTCTTGTTCTTCAAAAGGTGGAGATGGCCTTATCGTCAGTCGGCCAGGTTGTCTCATCCCAAGTTTATCAGGCTTGGCCAACCTAAAAGCAGGGATCCACTCCTAAAAACGGAGATCAAATTCAATACAAAAAATTTGAATTTAGGTACATATTTAATGATAGTTCTGAGTACTAACAAAAATAAATGAACATTAGAATATCTCAAAGGTTTGGTTATACCTCAAGATTTCCACTTCCATCTTCATCCTGAACATCATCATATAAGACTTTCAGCTTTTTCCGAGCAACCTGTAAAATCGTACACCTGAACCAGCAGCCTCGGATGCCACTATCTTGACAGAGCACCTCTATCTTGTCATCAACCTTGTAAATCGGGTTATACCAATGTTGACATTCAATCGGTTTTAGAGAAAGCAATCTCCTATCGGGCCTCACATAATTCACAACCTGGAAAGTTTGATATCCCATGATTTGATTACTTCTAATCAACTTCCTAACCCCTTGTCGACCGTTACAAGAAGGAGGAGAATCCTTAACACTTCTACTCCTCTTGGCTCCGCGCTTTGTATCATCACCGACATCCAAATCTTCATCTTCTCCTGTGAGGCTGTTGCTGCGAGTCTCCGTGCTGTGGATACTATCGACGTGCAAGGAAGAAAGAGCTGGCTGAGTATAGTAGCCGCGCAGTTTACTTACGTCAAAGGGCTTGACTTTGTTGCCTTTTAATTGCCTAAAGCACAAATGTATTCTGTCTATTGAAGAGGGTGAAAAATAAGGTATGCATTTTTCGTAGTGTCCACGAGTTAAGACTGTGGCAGGTCCGTCAACACACTCGGCACTGATGACTTGAGAATAAGATGTAATGAAAACTTCCCGAGGGTGAGGATTTCGTACGGGAATCGCACCCTTGACTTCCTGATTATGATGAAACCACCTTACTTTTACCTTTTTCTGCCCCCTTCTGTCTTCATACATATCGTCTAAATATGCAACATAATGGTTCTCTCCATTGCCCATGACAAAAACAAAGGACTGAATCTGAATATTAGAAAGATTATAATCATGAGATAGAAAATCATCCGAATATTATGTTTGAATCGCAAAGGAAATACATTTACCGAGCACGTCACTCGATTTTTAGTTCAAAGGCTCGCTTCTTACCCCTATTTGGATGCCATTCCTACAAAAAGCAGGATAGTGCTTGAGTTGTTTGCTACATGTCCATGCAAGTCCTGACCAAGCGATGTCTGAATTAAATAATTTGGAGTTACTCTTTGGAATGTCCTGAAAAAGAGGAGTTCGCGTTCATGACATTCATCGGAATATCGGAGACAGTAGATGAAAAAGTGAAAGTAATAATAAGGAAAACGACATAAAAAAGAGATGTACCTTGGCATCCACCATTAGTGCAGAAAGACCGGTAACTTCTTCAACATTACCATTTGTGATCTCATGAGCTAGTTCCAAATTATGAGCTGGCCTTACTGTAATTTGAAATCCAAAAAAAAAAAATTAATTTACTCGAACATTAAGAGCTTGTTTGGATTGACTAATTTGAATTTATCTCTGTGGCCTAAGTATTATGCACCTCTCTACTACTACAAATTCATCGAACCACGTCCATATTGCTAATATTCCCGACAAAATAAATATTATTTGATCGAATCTCATAAACCAAAGCATTCTCATACTATAATTTCACATATCATTGTATCCAAAAAAGTTATATACGGCAACAGCTGGTCGTCAGATAAGAAACAAGAATCATTACTTACCACTTCTATCGCCCTGCAGATGCTGCTTAGATAACATCGACGTCAGCCAATCGACCACCTCTCTTCTAGATCTCCATTTAAAACCCGGTGGAAACAAACCCTCCATTCCGCAGATTTCAAGGAAATCCTCAGCAATAACATAGCACATGTGTCTAACACTCCTCTCAGTGCCAACAACTGCCAGGAATGATTCTCCAGCAGAATCCTTTAGGTAATAGTGAACCACGCGATGGCCGCGCTCTTGCGAAACAAATTGTTCTTTCCACTCAACAAAACACAGACCGTCAACCGCCATGTTGAAGAAAATACCAAAACCAAATATAGGGTCCAATCCAAAACCTTAATTTATATATCCAAAAGTAATAACAACCTTATAACATAACATCATCATAGCAAACAAATAACCCTCTGATCAACCTCAGTTACCTTACAACATAAAACTAACCAGAAACCTCAAAATCACAGTACAATCTAGAACCCTAATTACATACAAGTATATAGCTCTCCAAATGATATTTAACAAAAAATAAATAAAAATAAAATCTCAAAAATTAAAAAATTGAACCATTTTTGTCCTCAATCTCAAAAGCCTCACAAGAGACAAGATCCTCTGCAAAAATAGAAGATCCTCTTGAATTATCCAAATCCACAACAATAAAAAAAAACTCTATCAGATCAGAAAAAAAAAACTCTTGAAAATTGATCTAGAAGACGAAAAACCCAGAAGAATATTGGGGTTTTGGGTGCTACCGATGTGACAATCAAACAAAAGGGCCAAAAGGGTATCCAAATTCAGCGAATAAAAACAAGTTTACAGGGGAAAAAATTGAAACTTTACAGCATGATATTGAGTAAACGAGCTGGTGTTGAGAGTGGGAGAGTGGAGAGAAAGAGGGTTGGTGTGGGAATGGTTGAGTGAGGGCATGGAAGAGAGGGTGAGATGAGAGATGATGAAGAGGAAGACAGATGGTACCTTGGAATTGCCATGGACATGGAGATGGGAAAGGAGAGAGTTGCAAAGGGAAGCAGATGTGTATCCAATGTAGAGGGAGGTGTTGAAAATAGAATACAAGGAGAAAAGGGGACCTATTTTTTTTAGTTGATGTAAATAAAATAAGATAATTTATATTTGGACATCAAAATTTGTTGCCAAGTTTTTATTTTATTTTATACTTTTTAAATGTGTTTAAAATGTAAAAAATATGAAGTAGGAGATACATATAGAGATAAACACAAGTTGCTTGAGTACCGTTAATTTTTTTTTTTTAGGTCTTCATCTAAAAAAATTGTTTCTTTCATATTTACCAATATTTGTATTTATATCTTTTAATTTATCATTGTAAGTTGTGACATTTGACATGATTTTTTTCGGGTTCTTCTAGGGTTAGGAGTCCATCAAAATTGTTGGGCTAAAACTTAAACTTATCAAAAGTATGGTTATCTATGGGTTCTCTCATGAGTGAAGTAATTTCCATATCGGTCTGACATACCTCATTGCTCACGAGGGTTTTCACTCTCTTAGGAGTGTTCTATTGAACTTCCTCTTAGATAAGGACTTGGACTTGAGGCTCGATCATGTTGGAGGTCGCCTTAGAATCTGTCCCTTTACGCTTCTTCAAAGTTTAGGTTTCCAAACCAGACAGGTCCGACTTGATTACGGAGGATCCACATACACCCCTCCGGGAAGCCCTCGCCTCCATCATCAACCTCTTCTACTCAGCCACAGAGAGATTTGTAATCTTATCTGTAAGGAAAGAAGAAGACGACGTAAGTATTATGTAAGAGCATGTGATAGATAAAACAAAAGCAAAAGTTATTACCAAGTAAACCAAGAATATATTCAACGGTTAGAGACAATAGATATTTGACCTTCATCATACGGAAGGAATCAAGTACAATCAGAGCTTGGACTTCCAGAACACTCAACTTTTCAAACGTGAACTCAGATATAAGAGAAGGATCTCAGGTCCAGTAGAAGGGAAAACGAGGTTGTTCGCCTATAGAGTATAAGACTTGGGATCACCTCGGCCCATATTTCACTAGCAGGAATCGTTCCTTGAAACCCTTGTAATTAGAAGTATATACCTAGAGAAAACTTATGTGAGGAAAACCATTCACTTGGATCCACGAAAGCTTCTCGGCCCCTTTTACCTCGTAAAAAGAGAAGAAAAGGTTGATCGTGGGAGATATGTCCATAACCTCACAGACTATCTCAAAATCCTTTATAATACCCCAACTGTTAGAGCGAAGTTGCGAGGACGCGACATTTATGGTCTTCAAGACTCTGAAATCTTCCAAAACCTAGCATAAAAGTAAAAGAAATCTTTGTCAGTATCCTTCTAACGCAGTAGACATACACGATCCCCTGAGGCACACGATTCTAAAAGAATATTATTTTCTTCGTTGGTAGAGGAGACTGTTATCAAGTTTAGCAATCTTCGTGCCATCAAGCACGTTATTTTTGTAACCCATAACTTTAGTGTCAAAATGGGAAGCTGCCTCAATTACAAATTCTACAAAACCTGATGAGGAAAAATCAGAATCAGAGTCGCCCAAAGAGGAAGGGTTGAAACCATTGACCTCTTTTTCGTTTCGATTGAACTCTCTTGGATCTAAAACACCCTTCATCTCCCACATGCACTGATCCCATATATCCCTTTTATCTTCGACATTTAAAGGTTTTTTTATGTTTCCATCATCATCTCACTCGCTTAGGGTAACCATGATCTAAAAAGGCAAAGTAAAAATGAAAAGGTAAGAGAAAATACCTGGAAATGGAGAGCACTTGATAATATTTGGAAGCCTTTTTGAAGATGTAATGCCTTCTTCAAAATACAAGAGATAAATGGAAAGGAGGAAAAATAGGGCTTTAATAGAGTCCAATGAACAAAGCGCTAGGGGGAAACGCCATCCCATGAACAAAGGTTTAGGTGTAAGTCATAATTACTTTAAGAAAGAGAAAATAATGACTCTTCACTCTGCGATACGCGTGTCATAATAGATCAGCAACTCGGTGGCTTTTGCATTATTTTCCATGATTACGTGACCGAACACGGCGTTCTTACAAAAAAAGTACTTAAACTCAGGGGACTTATGTAAATCTCAAAAATAATGAGCTCGACTGGATAGTGTAATTAGCATGGAGAGAGGTTAAATCAACAGTCGGCACAGGGTCAAAGATATTCAGGGAGTAGCTTGTTCTATAGACTATTGGATGGTCCACGACCCGGGTAGCAACCTGTCAACATCATTGAACTAGATAAGGTAGGTGTTCGAGACTCATCTGCTTGTGGTCGATCATTATCCCGACTCATTAATGCATGTAACCTCTGACGGTGCATTCATTACAGTGTTACACATCCTTGATTCCTCTATTCATGGAGACGACGCAGGTTACAAGAGTTATAGAACTAAAGATCCACTCATTAACTGGGGATCTTAATGACGTAAATATGTATAATATATAAAGGAGCTACCACACGAGAGATAAGTTAGACATTCATCTTGGGACACCTAGTTCATCACCCTCCATACATGTGGTATTAAAATTTGTGAACACCTGGTTCATCACCCTCCATGATCCCCACCATAGGATCGATTCCTTCTTGTAACTAGAGCACATCACAAACACACTCAATCCTCTCAATAGGATTGAGCCTCGTCACAAGCGGACCACTGTCCAAAAAATCTATAAATATATAATGCACAACAGAGTCACATATAAGTCAACCACGGGTAGTCAATTGCATCATCATTCACATAATCAACACATAAGTGTCTTTACATAGCATGTATGTTATATATATATATCAGTCATCACATTATCATCGAATACCAACACCATGGTAACATCATTAGACTACGTCATTTCAACAAGACATCATAGTATACCAACATATAGTAATCCAAAATCATAAATATATAAACATAGGAATAATACACCAAAGGCTTCCTTAAATTCTGCCATAAGATAATTTTGTGTGTTAGTTATTCAACGCTTCGAACGACGCATCAAACAGAGTCCGGAAACTCAAGTTACGATATTTTGAATTTCTACTGCCAGATTGCTTGTCTAAGCCTCGCCCGACGACCTTGGGGGCACTCTTCTCACCTCTCTCTCGCCTGATGCTCGCCCGGTGAAATTAGCGATTGAGATTATCGCTACTTCGCACGCCTGACGATGCTGGGGAGAAAATCCCCTCCCATACATTTTCCAGGATCTCTCTTTCCCACCACCACGCTCGCCAGCTGACTCGCGCGATAACTTTTGGGCGACTCGCTCTCCATGTGCTCGCCCGAGACGCGTACGATACAACGACTTCTCTATTGCAAATTTATTTTTGTTCAGACCACACCAATTTATATTCTTGAAATCATATACTGTCAAAAACTCATTATAAACCTCATATCTCACATTCAACATCAAAACACATATTATACACATAATAGGATCAAATCATGACACCTCTATTTCATCAACAATGCCAATTTCATTATGCAATTCATCATGTTTTTCCCGAAATCGTCATACAAACAAAATTCTACATCTATCTTAACCCCTTATCAATCATAACAAACTAAGATTACACATTTTACCTCAAATTCCTAGTGATTGTATTATTCCTTTGAGTTTTGTTGAATTCCCTTCTTGGTTTCTCTGTGCCCTAACTCTCACTTCATGATTTTCTCAAAAATTTCACAATTGTACATAGTGAATTTTATCTCTCTTTTTGTTTATTATCCTTTGGACCATTTCTATAATCTACCCTTTATACCCTCACTTACACACACACTTATCATCATGCCCTTATTCTCCTTTTCACCTTAATATTCTATTTAATTATTATTAATAATTATACATAATATAAACTAAAATTATTTAGTTTTAAATAACTCTAAGTAACATCTTAATCCGCCACTACCGCACATCACATATATTCACGATAAATTACAAATAATCATTAAAATAAATAATTCTAAATTTTGGGGTATTTCAGTTAACGCCTGAACGTGATCTTTTTAATGTTGAAAATGTTGATACCAGTGGATCATCAAGCATTGATATGTTGTTATGCAAATTTGTTATTAATGATGTTGTCATGCCATATGATTGTTCGCGACCATTCATGGGTATCCAAAACTCAGGCATGTAAGACCTAAAATTGATATTTCTCAATGGTCTTGGGGTCGATGGTTGACCATGTGTTCTTATAGGGGACAACACTGGTCCATTTTGAGTGTTTGACGATATTGTCGTCGTACTTATTATGGAAGGTATCGTTTCAGTCACATATATTGCAGTTGTATTTTCTCACGTCAAAGAAGAGAGTTGTTCTCCATTGTTGTTTGGTGGATTATCCATTCTTCTAACGTACTTCCTTTTGGGTCTTGCTTCACTAGTTCTGACCATTCTACCACTTCCTAATCTCATGCAACAATGTTAGAGAAAAATTTGTATGAAAAATATAAAAATAACTTATAAAATGTACAAACTAGACACTGAATTCCACCAGGTGTGTCAATTTAGTTAATGTGAAATTTTGTAAACAAGCACTAGTCTTCCAAAATATAAGATCGTTGGTTACTAGCAGGATCGACCAGATTGATCCTAGGACAATAGTGTATGGTTTCTATTTAAGTTTTATAGATGGTGATCTTCTTCGAAAGTAAAAATAAATTCGAAAGTAATAATAAAACAAAGAATGAAAATGACAAGGAAATAAATGGTTTCGATTGGAATGTAAATGACTTTCATGAAACATAAGCTCGCATTTGAAAATAAATGTTGTGCTTCATACGTATAATTTTCAAAAAACTCGTTTCTCGAAAACACTTTAGTACTTTGAGTGAATACGAGTAATTTATACAATATTGAGCACACAAAATCCTAATACAAAAGACTCATATTTATACTATTTCGACACGAAGAGTCTTCTTTTCAAAAGAGGATGCGTGTTATACCCTTCGCAAGGTTCCACGCGTCTATTTTTAAAAGAGCAGATAAGCGCTAAAATTCAAAATATCTCTGTCAAACCCACTTCGAATCATTTTCAAAATGCTAAATTTCGACCTCATATCGTTTCACCAAAACATCGGTGGAAATGACATCATATTCATGTCAAAAATAACTTTGTACCATCATCAATATCTTTGATTTCTCAAAAAGCCTTTGTTGTCTATTCAAACTTAAGCGTCAAAGTTCCAGCGGACACTACAGAGGCCAGGGTGGAAGAAGAAGGATACAACACCTATCTTCTCAAAACTTATACTTTTTGATGGAGTCCTCGTCAGAATGTAGCATTCATAATAGAGAAATTGTGTATATCTTGAGAGGATTTCCCATAAAAGCTCTAACAAAGCACAAAATACAGAGTTGGTGCCATCACTCACTATATCTAGGGAGTGCCCTGTCCTAAGAAGAAAAATTGTTTTTCCCTTATGGTAAACCATGAAATTGGCGCGTCCATAAGATACAGACTCAGATAAAACTCTAAAAGTGAAAATGCTCTTTTGTATTTTGACGAAGAAGAATTGATTGGTGGTGTACCCAATCACGTGTCTTATTTCTAATAAAGGAGACGATGAGTGGTTTCAATTTTCATCGCATGTTGGTAGACCAAGGAAGTTCTTGTGACACCACTTCTGTAGAGTTGTATAATGTTTTAGAACTTTAGTGAACTTTACAACCTTGCCACATAGGTAACCACCAAGGGTTTGATGCTTTAAACACAAAACTTAAAGGGTACATATAAGTTCCAGTCGAGTTTAGGACAACTAAGCAAAGAAGAATAACTATAGCCAAATTTCTGATCATAGGGCGCAAGGCCCAAGGGTAAGGCGAACTAGGCCATCGCCTTGGGCCTCAAAAAACATTTTTTTTCCTAAAGGTATTTTAGGCCTTAAAAATTAAAATTCAGTATTTTTTTAGGAAAATATATATATATATATATATATATATATATATATATATATATATATATATATATATATATATATATATATATATATATATATATATATATATAAAGCCTACTTAGCTTAGTTGGTAACTAAATGATGTTTTATTTGAAAGATGTTAGGTTTAAATCTTGCAGGACTACAAAATAAAACTTTTGCATTTTCGCCTTAGGCCGCCCTTGAGCGCAATATTTTACAATTGCATCCTGGGAAGGTCTACCTTGGAGGAGACGTGCTCTAAACAAACTTCAAATTGTCTCACATTTGGATTGATGGAACTCGACGCAATGGAGCGGAATGGAATGAAATAATATTATGTTTCGTTGTTTGGATTGACAAAAAGAGGATGGAATGGAGCGGAATATAATGAAATGCATTTCATCTTATTACATTCAAATCCCCATTTTTTTTCCATCTAATTTGGGGTGTATGGGATGAAATGAGACATATTCCATCGATCCAAACATTGCCTAAAGGATTTGAAATCTTTAATCCTGTCTATAATGAGTTACTTGAACGAGACACCTGTTCAGAGAGGTAACATTGAAGGATGACGATGAAACACCACATTTGGAAATAAGGAATAAGGTTGAACGCCTAGAGCCCAACCGAGAATTTGTTGAGATTGCCGTGAGGAGCGGCCCTACGAAGGTCATCAAGATAAGGACTGACGTGCCCTAGTTCATTCAAGACAAGCCTATCAAGTGTTTACAGGTCAATGAAATCGAACTTAGCAGGGAGAATGATGAAATAAGTCATCGAACACTCAGATTTCGAAGGCAGACCTCGTGTTCAAACTTGACAGTTCTAAGGCAAAGGACTGCAACAAGACCACATGAAACATTGACAGCCTCGAGTTTTACGTACGGGGTGAACTTTGTGAAGGAAATGAATAAGAAGGCACAACACATTAGTTGGATGACACCTATCTCCAAATACATCTTATATTCAAGATAAAGTTATGTCTATTATTTATTTATGTTGATTAAATTTCAATTTTATATTAAAAATTATGTTATAGTAAAATAAGTTAATTGTTTATTATCTTATAGTAATTGATTTCTAACAAAATCATAGAGAATAAAAAATTTAACTAACAAACGCGAAAACTATTAACCTACAGTTACTAAATCCAGTGATAGGTTCACAGTGATATCAATTTCATGGCTATATCAACTTGTAGATTATGATTTGAAGCAGGTACTAAAGATATCAAAGCTCATCCAACATGAGAATCAGCCTCCATCTGTTGAACATAATGAGATTCATGCATCTAAAATCATTATCAATTTTCCCAGTCGAATAATAATATATCATAACAAACTTGTCAAATTTCAAAAATCAACTTTCCAATACAAAATTTCAAACAGTCTTTCTAACGGCATAAACTGATAAGCAAAACAAAAACATACCTAATGGACACAGAATTGTTAACTGGAAATAAAGCATCATAATAATTGTAAATTCACTAGGTTCTTGACTTATTTTAAGAGGGAAAATTTCAAGAGACTTAGTAGCTACTTATTTAGGTAAGAAGATGGAAGTAGGATCTCCAGGGGATGGAGGTTTTTGGTTTAGTATAGTTACAAGAGATCCAGCTTTAGCCACAGAATCAGCATCTGCAGCAAATAAAATGTCCAAATCTTCCACAACCACATCGTTTGAACTTACCTTTCTCTTAATATAGTCTGAGTTTTCCCTAAGAAACTCAACTTCACCAAATGGCAATCTCAAATCCAGGGCTTCTGCCCCAAGTTCAATTGCTTCTACCTTCTTATCTTTCAAGAAAGGCATACATAACTTCTGAAGACTATCAAATTCCAAAGATTGACCTACAGAAGTCTTTTGTAAAGCCTCCTTTATTTCTGACTCCGGAAGGAAAGTTCGAGTATCTATGTTAAAGCTGTTTTGGAGAATACCAAGGCACTCGGCTTTCCAACCCTCATATTGCTCATTCACATATACCAAGCATTTTACCTTGATTTGAGCGGATTTCTTATTTCCTTTCTTTGAGCCTGAAAATTGCTTTTGACGAGAGCTCCTTATCTGCTCAATAGAATCCAGTAGACATTTCTTTTTAATCTTTAGTGTAAGGTCAGGAGCATCCTCTGTAGGCCAACCTGCCTTCACCACAAAACCATCCTTCTTCAAAATCTCTCTCCAAACAAACTCTGCATAATGTGGACAGATAGGTGCTAGAAGACGTGTCTGTACATCCATAAAACGCCACACCAAGTCATGATTGTAATCTTCTACATTATCCTTATTATTATTCCTATATGCCGATTTATACTCATCCCTTGCATTCCGAAGATTGTAAAAGCCACTCTTAAGGGCTTCTCGAAACATGTAGTTGGTGTAATTTTGCTCAGTTGTTTTGACGGCAATGTTTATCGCATTGGCAAACACACGATCAGCTAAAGTAGATGGGGCACCCATTCTCATAGAAGATTCTGCAGGCAAAATTGATTCATACCATGCAAGCTCTTTGGTGAGATCAAGAATTGCCTTATTTGCTTTCGCAAAATCAAAATTTGCATCATCCACGCCATCACCAGCATCAGCCAAAGAGAGCCGTGTAGCATCAGCAGAAAACTCCTCAATTGCCTGTCGAATAGTTTTGAAATTTCCCGTGGACTTGGACATTTTCTCTTTATTGAGCGTTAAGTGGCCATTGCATCTAAACCCACGAGGCCAGTGATGTTTGGGCATAATTGCAGTATGGTTGTAAATGCAGAAGGTAAGGTGATTTTGTATAAGATCTTTTCCAGAAACCCGGAGATCAAATGGATACCAGTACTCAAACTCGAGCTTCATTCTTTCTAAAAGGGATGATGAAATATCAGTGGACTTAGGGAGAGGACCATCACAGAAAATATAATCCCAGACATCATCGGTGAGTTGTTGAGGTTTGATAGATGACTCACTGGATCCATACATGTCGGCGTTCTGCAAATAATGTGCAATAGTGTAATAAGCCATGTAAATGGTAGAATCCGATAAAGACTCAACTAGGAACTGTTCATCCCATGGTACGCGTGTCCCAAGACCAAACGATCGTGAACAAGCCCACTGGTTCAACCAGCCTAAAGCATGCTCAAAACCATGTCGTGTCTCCTCAGAATACAGGGCCATGTTAGACAGACATTCATCGACTAACTTCTTCCATTCTGATTCCCCATATGTAATATACCACTGATCTGTCAGAGCTACAACACATTCATCACCAGATCTTGACATCACCAGCGTCTCTGGCTCACTGTACACAATAGCTTGACCTGAAATTGCAAAATAAAAAATGAGAAGATGATTCACAATAATGCAGGAACCAAAGTTGTGTATAATTGAGGTCTTTGTTCTGCAGGGTTGCTCATGTTGCAAACTTGCTCAAAGTTGATAATCAATTTTGAAACTTATACTAACTATAGTGGCAATTTTAAAAGGAAAATACACCAAAAAGAGCAAAAGAAAGCCTATGAAGTTGAATACTAACCCGTTTTCAAAAGCTTGCTCCTAATCAAGGGCTTAGCTTCCTGGACTTTCTTTCCTGAAAATTCTCCAACAATCATAGTTCCCTCATTGAATCCTTTCAAGTATGTCTGCTTCTTGGCTTCTGCAAGGTTGCCTTTCTCGTTCTGACTTTTAATTTCCATCTGCAAGCAAACTGTCTCGGCACACTTATTTCCAAACGAAGGAACGTCAATGATAGGCACAATCTCAAACGGCAACACCCATTCATCTTTCACGCCATACTTTTCCCTAAACGCAGGTTTCGACTTCAAATCATGCAATGCCATGTAATCATCCGGAGCATCACTAGGCACACTGGTCACCACCCCGGTACCTTTATCCATCAAAATAGACAACATAGGGAGTGCATGTATAATTTCATTAAACGAAAGAGGAGATTTCAATGGAAGTCCAATCAAATCATGACCATTAACCTCAAGCAAGCAAGTTGGTTTCTGAGGTACCCTAGAGTGATTCTGGTAAGCAAGATTAAGAGCAGCCCGACGCGTCATAACAAAAACCTCGGTTTCATTAATTTCAAATGCACCATATTTCCCATCAGGCAACACCCATGCATTTGTTTGACCATACATAGTCTCGGGTCTCAATGTCGCCGCAGCAAGAAAAACCTTCTTTCCTTCCAAAACCTTAAACTTCTCAGGAAAAGGCGATACCAACTCCATCTTAATAATAGTATACTCTTGAGGCTGAACACCTTCCCCACTAGCCCTATCATGATCAGCACAGGGTTGTCCATCCAAAGGTGAAAAAATTGTAAACCTAACATCCTTCACAACCTTCCCCAATGACTTCAATTTCCTCATCTGCCACCTAACAAAAGAATCAAAGTAAGGATTCATATCGGTCGTAACAAACGACCTTCTCCAATCACAACCTAAACCAAAAGCCTTAAGATCCTCCATAGCCAACGGTGGAAAATAAGATAACCACTTATAAGGATCTCGAAACTCGGGAATCTCAGCATCAGATATCCCAACACTCTTCAAAATCTCCCATTGATAAGCCTGTCCACTCGACTTCGCAGCAACCTTAGATTTCTTTCCTTTAAATTTAACTTCATCATCACCAACACTCTCAATCTCAACAACAGCAACACTCTCTTGTTCCTCAACTTGATCCGGAAAAACAGGAGGATTACCAAACTGTTGAATCTCTCTAACAAGTTTATCAGCAGAAGCCTGAATAGGCATACCGGTACAATGAAAAGCGAAAGGTAAAAGCACGTTTGCGCCACATAGACGGTGAAACGCGGCGGCGAATTCAAGTTTGGAAAGGGAAAAAGCATGACCTAAATGTAAGTAACCGTTCATGTAAGGAAAAGGGAAAGTTCCGAAGAATTTTTTACCTGATTGGGGTGGTTTATCACCAGGCTCAGATTTGAAAACTTGTTTCTCTTCCCACCATTGTTGAACTTTGGCTTCGATTTCGCGAAGACGGTCTCGACGAACGAAATTATTTCCACCGTCTTTAGCCATATCAGATATTCCGCGAACTGGATTGATCGCCGAAAACCTGATAAAGAATTATAGATAAGTGATATAAGAGATAAAAGAAAGGGTTTTCTGTTACTTTTAAATGGCTGAGCTTTGTGCCTTGGCGCCAAAGTATCGTGCATTTAGAAAATATTTAAAGAAAAAAATTAAAATTAGGTATCTTGGATGCCAAGGCACCTTATACCATCCGTTGATTATAAAAAAATATTCATTTTTTTGTCTGAAAATTTGTAGATGTGAAATGTTTATCCTTCAATATTTGATATTTGATAATAAGATATAATATTTATATATTTATAAGATATTGTATTTGTATCTCATCAATAGGATTTATTGTATAAGTGGGTGTTATGACAGTAATAATATAAACTTTATTTTTTCTATTTTTAGTTAATAAATCTATTATTTCTCTCTTATTTTTATTTTTCTAGTAGAATATTATTAATGACAGTAATGTAAATTTCATAAAAATCTATTTGATTTGAAATAATTTTTAAATTAAGTGGTATTTTTAAATTTTGATATCAAAAAAGATTTTGATAAGATAAATATTTAAAATAACATTTTAAAAATAACTATTCAAATATAATTTTTGTTTGAAATTTTTATAAAAAAATTTATAAATTTTTTTATACAAAATTATATAACATTATAAAAATTATTTTTGAAAAAAGTCAAAAATAAAAATTGCATTTAACATTTTTCTTTTTAAATAGTAAAGTATGCATAGTACATATACACATTTGTGATTGATAAATTAATTAAACAAAATCAAAAAATAATTTTAGCAACACAGCGGTAACATAATTTCATATTTTCATTTTGTTTTTAATGTTTTTTTTATATATTATAAAGAGGAGAAAAACTTACAAACATAAATTTTTAGTGTTATAAACAATTAATAAAAAAATATATATTTAATTTATTTAAATTTTTATTTTAAAATTGTGGTTTGATTAGGAAAAAGAGAATATTATAATTATAATTTTTAATTAATTAAAAAAATATGATTGGCTCGTTATAACACCAAGTGCTATGTTTGTATTCATTTAAGTTTATTTCCTTATAAAGAATATTTATTTAATTTTGCTCTTATCATGTTCTGGTTTATTATTAACATTTTAACATTTATTTTATTTTCATAATCACAATTAATATTTTTTTTTAAATGATTTATAATGTCAGCATTGTATATTAATATAATTTGATTAAATTTATAAAGGGTCAAAGTTACTATTATTAAAAGTTACTGCTATCCTATAAATTGTCAAAAAGTTATTATTATTAAATGTTACTGTTATCCTATTTTTTAAATTTTTTAAAATAATATTTTAAAAATTACTATTCAAATTAAATTTTATATGAAATTTTTATAAAAAATTTTAAAATTTTTTATATAAATTATATAAGAGATTAATTACTATACACTCTTAGTGTAAAATTCTTTACACATGTACATCATAACTATTCACAAATATTATTTTTTAAATAATTAAAATTAAAATTAAAACTTTAATAAATACTTTATTTTCATAATCACAATTAATATTTTTTAAAAATGATTTATAATGTGAGCATCGTATGTTATAATTTGATTAAACTTTATAATGGTCAAAGTTACTATTATTATTATTAAATGTTACCGTTATCCTATAAATGGACAGAGTTATTATTATTAAACTGTTACCCTATTTTTCAACTTATCTTCCTTAATATTTGTTAATTTGGCATTAATTATATAAAATATGATACTATTATTAAACATTAAAATATAATTAATAATAAAAAAAATTTTAAAAATTATAATTATAATACTATTATTAAACATTAAAAATTGAATAAATTTCGATTTAATCATAGGGTATATTTTTTTAAGAAAGGTTAAAGCTCTAGCTAATGATCAAGTGTTAGATAGAATTGAAAATGAAAATTTCTCCACCCATCTAATGAGTTTTTTCTCCACCCCTGGTGAAAATTCAAAAATACCTTCAAGTTTCGTAAATGCATTTACAATTTTTAAAATAAGGTGAACTCGTAAATGCACTTACGAAATAATCCAATATTTTCAAAAAATAAGGTGAATTCGCAAGTTCATTTACGAATTCACCTTATTTTAGGAATTCGTAAGTGAACTTACGAAGTCTGTGTGTTGTTTTAGAAAACACACAGAATAACCCCCGATACAATTCATTTCAAAATACCCAAATTTCAACCTCTCTACTCCAAACCCTTGCAATTTCTGCCACTTCAAAGTCACTCAATCCAAGTTTAACTCATCATTTCAACTCATTCCAACTCCTCCAAAATCAACTACAAGTTCCATTAGGTGTAAGTTTTCTTCACTTATTTCTATTCAAATTCTGAATTTTTATTAGATTATTAAGTTAGGTTGTAAAAATTTAATAGTATATGAAGTAATAGTAGATAAATGTAGTAGGAAAATATGATTTTGTGAGTTTTGGGACTGAGTTTCTGGTTTTGAAGAATTCTGGACGAAGGGGGTTTCGCAAGTTAACTTGTGAAGTGACACAGGAGAGACTTCGCAAGTGAACTTGCGAATTTACCCAGGATGGGTAAATTCACAAGTTAACTTGCGAATTGTTGGCTGATTTGTTTTAAATTAGTAAGCTAGCAATTATAATGGTTTATTTCAGGAAAATGGCAGAGAATGACAACCATGTGACACGTTTGAGACATGGCAGGCAAAGTCAGACAATGTCGGCTCGTCGAGAGTGAGAGCTAAGGGCAATGACACAAAGGGCACAACTTGATATAACATCACCTTTTGCACCGTCACGGAGGAGTCATCTCCTTGAGGCGTCTTCCTCTAGTGCACATGAGGAGGAGGTACCAGAGGTAGAGGTACCGGTGGAGGAGGCCCAAGATGCCCAGGACGCCGAAAACACTGAGGTCCCCGACAACGATGTTGAGGAGCCTGCAGAGGTGGGTGATGATGGCTATCCAGGAAGTCCATATGATAGATCCCTCCTGATTTATTATCAGGACCATACTACCCATTATGTTTGGGGTGAAGAAGTATTATAATTTTTATCGTTATATTTCGTATCATAATTTTTATTAAAAAATACGGTTCTTTTTTATTTATTTTCGTTTGATTCTTATGTTTCAGGAAAGGAAGGCCTTGAAACGTGTCAACCACTCCCGCAAAATCTTTGATCTATATGTTCCTAAGACTCAGTGGTTCCACAGTGCTATCATCGCATCCGGTCTTGCCAGATTATTTAGTACTCGTTACGGTACCATTAACACCGACATGCAGGGTGCTTTTGCTGAGAGATGGCATAAGGAGACGTCATCTTTCCACTTTCCATTTGGGGAGTTGTCGATCACCCTCGACGATGTTTCCTGCTTGCTTCAACTACCTATCAGAGGTAAGTTACTCAACCATGCCAAGATAACCAAAGTTGAGGTGGTTGAGTTGATGGTTGAGTATTTGGGAGTTAATCCGTGCCAGGCTGCTAAGGACTGCGACTCCACAAACGGGATGCACGTGAAATTCATCTACCTAAAGGAGTTATATGAGAAGCACCTCTGTTAAACAACTATTGCAAAAAGGACTGCACAGACAGCTGGGGATCCTGTGGAGGCGGATATTTTTGTTTAGTTTCACCATGGTTGTGTCATCCGTTGTTTTCTAATGTACCTGGTAGGCACGTTCATCTTTGTTGACACGAGTGACCACTACACCGATGTAGCCTACCTGAGATATTTTACGGACCTGTCTACAGTTCGTGACTGAAACTGGGGTGCTGCTGTTCTGACCTACCTCAACCATAAGCTGAATAAAGCTTGCAGATGGAGGGCGAGGGCGCTCACCGACTCGTGCACACTCCTCACGTTTTTATTTTAACGATAAATTTTAATTAGTTTTAATTTATTTGTACTTACACATTATATTTTTGTTGATGCAGAGCTGGATTATATCATACTTTCACCACATCCATGGTTACACCGTAGATCCCGACTATCAGGACTTCATGTCAAGAGCTGCCATGTTTATTCTCAATAGGGGCAACCATAATGTGTTTCCTTACCGGGTGTTCCTTGATCGCACCAACCATGACGACATCAACTGGACCCCATTTGAGGAATACAAGGAGGTTGTTGCATTCGATACCATCTCATTATACTCTTGATGGCTAGCCTGTGGGGCTAACATAATGGTCATGTATCTGCCTTAGCAGTGTATGCGCCAGTTTGGCTTTGTGCAGATGATACCCCAATCTCCTTTACAGCCTACTCCTGACACCATGACATAGAGGACTCTAGATGACGTCTGCCGGGATTGAGAGAATCATCTCGTGCCAAATGAGTATCGATTAATGCGGGCATCCCGTATGTGGCACTGTATGGAGGGGTACGCGACATGGTTCTTTAGAGTGTCGCACCCTTACATGACACCGGAGGGTGAAGGACGTCCGCCAAAGCCAGCACATGAGGAGCTCTTGGAGAACAAGCAGACCGAGGATGATCATGCCATTGATCTATTGTCCATCTGTCAGCATATCCTCCAGATTGGACATGATACGTTGGATGACGACGTTGTGCATGAGGGCAGACCCGGAGCGGTTGCCATGGTGGAGAGGATGGTCGCTGAGGCAGAGCATGCAACGCATTATCGCAAGCAGAGGAGGGCGCGAGGCTCAAGATTAGGCATACACAATAGCCTTTATATTTTGCTATTTGATTTTGTTTGATCGCATTATTTTTCGGAACAATTTATATAATTTGATATTGAAATTCTGGTTACAGGCAGACTTAGGATGTCGTAACATCTGATCTGACATTATAAAACAGAGAAGGTAGAATATACAATTAACAATGCAGGAAACAAAAGAACACCAAGAATTGTTAACCCAGTTCGGTTCTAGCCAACCTACATCTGAGTTGCTTCAAAGCTTTTTCCAATGACACAACTACACACATTGCTTCACAGCTTTTGAGTGAGTAAAATAAACCTCTTGCCTACAGGCTTCGAGGCATAAATCAATGACCATCCCACAATCCGGGTGGTCACTTATATGGCTATCCCTAAAGACTACATCTTTCTAAAACCGGCTAGCTTACTAAAACTAGGTTACAACTGCTTATTTATAACCTATTACCCAACTGGATTTGAACCTTCAAATTAACAGCATAAGCTGTAACAAACTTCTGTAGTAACAAACTTTATGCAGAGATAAACAAGCAGATAACTGCTGCTATAATCAAGATCCTTGCTGATCTTTCTTCTTAGATCTTGGACCTCCATATATATGCCTTTAATTACACGCTACTTATGTTGCGTAATATTCCCAGAATATTCTGCACTAATTAAAACAGAACTGTAACAAACTTAACAATTTCTATAGCGTGATGTCCTAATGTCTCGACATCTCATATGACATGTTGTTCCAGATTTTAAAAGTCTTCATCACGACATGTTTAGGCATTCTAGATAGGATTATGATTTAGAAATCCTACTGTACAAAACACCGTTGTTGATATTTATTTGTTTTATTAAAATTAAGCTAATCCATACAATTCAGGAACTTATAATCTCCCCCTTTGGAAAATTTTAGCTAAAACAAATAAATATAATTACAAGAAGTTTAAAATAGCATCAACAATTTACAATTAACAATTAACATCTTCTTCAGCAGAAACATCTTTTGTCTTCTGCACACATCTTAAGATCTTGAGTTCCTGGCCATGTCAGGACATCCCATTTGTCATCTTTCCTCCTACCTGCACTAACACGGGGCTAGTATGTTAGAGAAAGGAGAGACTCAGTGTCGAACTTTGGGATATATTGTCGCCTGAGTAGCCTAATCGAAGCTAAGAGTGGCTTAATCAAAACTCATATCACAAGTCACAAATAATTTTCTTCATTCAGGCTGGGACCTGATCCTTTTGAGAGCGTTGTGACTATTCTCTCTTGTTTCAACATTTTTGCACTGTGGATACAGATACCTATTCTTTTCCCCTTTTTAGTAAAAATTTGACAATTGGGGCCTTCATAAAACCAGATCCAGGTACATGACGTCCAGATTCGAATGAACTTCATTTTGGTGTAGTTAGCACTTTCTTTCTGAAGAATAAAGGTTAAGGGGTCCTCTATATATAGCTCAGCCGAGGCTTAGGAATTCACAGTCTTTAGTCCTTGGTCAAGCTGACGAAAATTATGTTTTGAAGGACTGTATTAAAGACAAGGATGTACCGTCCAAGCTAACTCGGACCACCTTCTGATGAGAGGAGTTAGTTCCAATAAAGGCACAAGTTACCTCATGCAGTTACATCTGATTATTGCCTCTTATTTCACCAATCTGGACTGCTTCTTTTTGAGTTATCATAGCATGTGACTTTGACCAGATTCCTTTGCAAGACTAAAATATTCTGGTTCTATGATACTTCTACGTGTCCATGCCTTCTCATGACTTTTGTATTGAGGACAAGTAATGCTATTATAGTCTGAGTTAATTTAAATAGGCTTTAGTGCATTCAGAATATCTTAACAGAAGAGTTTTCTTTTGGATACCTGACAAATGATTATTTCTTCTATTTATATACTTCACTTATGGTTGATACTTAGTGAAGTTTAAAGATGCCAATTATGATGTTTCAACATCTTCTGGGACATCCACACAGAGTCCATATGCCTTGGCTTTGAGATAATAATACTGCTTCTTCAAGATGTCACTTCAGTATATAGTAGTATCAACTAATGAGCAATCTCCCCCTTGACATTAGTTGGTCATCAACATATATAACAGTTGTGCCTTCTTTAATAAACATATCCAATGGCAGCCTTCACAATTGACAATTAACAATTCCTCTTCATATACACAGTTGCTTCTCATGTAGACTGTTGCTCCCCCTTACTATCAGAAATCCTCCTTTTAGCTTCTAAGATGAAGCTTACCATATGTTGTTACTCATACCCCCCCCCCTGAGTTATACAAAATAAGGACATCTTTGATGTTGATCCTTATAATACTTAAAGTATTCTTTATTTGGAATTTGCCACAGTTTCCAAATTAGGAATCCTTAGTTTGCTTGATACACAAGATTCAGATTGCCACACTATGTAACTTATAATAGAGGAAACCAAATAGTTAACCATGCGTATAACCAATGATACATCTTCAAAAGATAAGGTTGAACCTAATTTGCCTTCTTCAATCTCTGGTGTCTTCAACAGTTGTGATGTGACATCTTCATGTAGTACATTCTCTCTTATACATCACAATCTTCATATATTCTTGATTCATATTTCCACATAGTTATATCATAAATATCCAGCTCCCATCAAGATATTTAATAACATTTGTATGTATTTCTTTAGTTGAATCAGTTCTTCAAATAATCACCAGATAACATTGCCACACATTCTAGTCTTGTGAAGATCATAGTGAACTTTAATACTAATATTCAGTTTACAAAATACCATAAATCCATCAGACAAATACTCAGCTCCCGACAGAGTATAAGTGGTTTGGCATTCAGGTTACATGCTAATAAGTACTGAGTCTTTCGTCAAAGTACCTACCAGTTTGGTCATTTAGAATTGTCTACTCACACTAGATCATCCTGACTGATTACATCTTCACACTCACTTCTACTTCCAGGCAATAAAATATATTTAAAACTGAATACATTTAGATGATGTTCCAACATCTGATACGACATCATATATCATAGAGTGATTATAGGGGTAACATCCATATTTTCTCATCAATAACATTTGGGGGAAACATATGAAGCACAATATACACCAACTTTACATCCAAACAATTAACATGATCAAGGAATAATATGATTCACATCTCAATAAGCTTTTCTTCAGACTTTCACTTCTGATTTTTAGATGACGGATGCCATAGTCTGTACCTATAGAGGAGATTCCTCAACTAGGTTTCTAGAACAGACTTTACAATGGCATGACTCAAAAATATTCAGATAGCAAACTTACTTCCTTGATTCTTCTTGGCAATACCCTTCCAGGACAATATTTAGGGCATTCAACATTCATGACCATGTTTCACTATGGTTGAGACACAATATTCAGCTCCAATCTGGTTCCTTTGATCAGAAGAATGTACCAGATATAAGTTCATCTTGATCCCACATTAAGGGATTAAGGGGTATACCTTTATAAGTCTTTTACTTGCACTGAGCTTGACTTCTATACTCCCATAAGCTTAGGTCATAAATAAACTAACATCTGGAATATAAGAGCTTGTTGAACGTGTCATGATCAACTAATACAGAGGTCTCCTCATCTAGATCAAGAGCAACTCCAAACATATGTACTCACACTACATTTGTTTAGCTCCCAAAACATATGTTCTTCAACTGGTAGTTGCATACCAGTAGTAATGTTCTAACATCTTGTAGAACATCAGTTCCATCTCCTTGGAACTCATCATCCTTGATAATCATCAACATCTTCAACTTGCAGATGTATATAAGAATCGTTGATCAATTGATACTCATCAACTCTATTACTAAATATCTTTATGAGTGGACTTGAGGAAATCTCAAGTATCTTTGACACTTTTAATAGGTTGTAAGTTCTGATCAATATTCTGTTGAATAAAAATAATCCTAGGATCCTTCTTTCACTTTAGGGGTTGCATCAGAGGCTATGCAGCGAAATATAGCCATACTTCAACAGAATGTACACAATGCTTACACCATAATTCACTTGTAAGCATAACACATAAGGATTGAAAATAAATCAACCCTACAATAAGCTTGCCTCTCCACCAAGCAACAAACTAGACCCAACCAATATCCTGACCAATATGGAAACACATAAGCACAGAAGTTACCTTATCAACAACTTCACTCCCGCATGAAGGTTTTGACAATCTTTACTTTGTGTTGATTATAGGCTGAACAATACAATTCAAAATCCTCACTCCCGCATGAAGTCTTTGAATTTAACTTTCTTGTTCCATCATCATTATCTTCTCTCTTCAAGAAGTACAAATTTTTTGGTCAGGTTGGTCTAGCTTTCCACAAATAGGTCCATCCTCCACTTCAAAGGACCATACAATATAAACACTCAAAAATCTTCTACATTAACCAGAAAGTATCCCCCATGGATCTCATTCAGAAATAGACAAGATGCCTGCTCTAATACCAATTGAAATTCTGGTTACGTGCAGACTCAGGATGTCGTGACATCTGATCTGACATTATAAAGCAGAAAAGGTAAAGTATACAATTAACAATGCAGGAAACAAAGGAACACCAGGAATTGTTAACCCAGTTTGGTTATAACTAACCTACATCTAGGGGCATACCAAGTCAAGAATAAGTTCACTATCAACAGTATTAATTCAGAGTAAACCTCCATGTTTACACTCCTCACTTAATCAGACTACCTAATGACCCTTCTACCTAAGATACCACACTTAGATATGAGAACCTCCGGTCAGTTCCGATCACCTCGGTGATGTCTATCAGTCACTATCACACTAGCAAGTGCATCAACTGCTTGGCTCCTAACACAATCAGCTTAGAGATGCCTCACTCCAAACACAACTAAAACAATTTGAAGATACCACACTTCAAACACAATACAAAACAGTCACACATGTGACACAAACCAAACTCGTAGTTGCTTCACAACTTCTTCCAATGACACAACTACACACATTGCTTCACAGCTTCTAAGTGAGTAAAATAAACCTCTTGCCTACAGGCTTCGAGGCACAAATCAGTGACCATCCCACAATTCGGGCGATTCACTTACATGGGTAATCCTAAAGACTACGTCTTTTTAAAACCGACTAGCTTACAAAAACTAGGTTACAACTGCTTATTTATAACCTATTATCCAACTGGATTTGGGCCTTCAAAATAACAGCATAAGTTATAACAAACTTTTGCAGTAACAAACTTTCTGCAGAGATAAACAAGCAGATAACTTCTGCTACAATCAAGGTCCTTGTTAATCTTTCTCCTTAACTCTTGGACCTCCACATATGCCTTTAGTTACACGCTACTTATGTTGCATAATATTCCCTGAATATTCTGCACTAATTAAAATAGAACTGTAACAAACTTAACAGTTTTTGTAGCGCGATGTCCTGATGTATGATGTCTCGACATCTCATATGACATGTTGTTCCAGATGTTGAAAGTCTTCAACACAACATGTTTAGGCATTCTATATAGGATTATGATTTAGAAATCCTATTGTACAAAACATTGTTGCTACTATTTATTTGTTTTATTAAAATTAAGTCAATCCATACAATTCAGGAACTTACAGGTATTTCTGACAATTTTTCTCCTTAATATTTATAACATATTAATATTTACATGGTTTGCGTATATAGAATGCTCCTTAATTGAATTTCTGAAAACGGGAACATAATCCGAGTTATTGTGAAAAATCATAGTAGTTTCAAACATTTTTTAACACATTCATGAAAGGTTTCATAAGAGCACTTACAAATTTACCTTTCTGGGTGAATTCGTAAGTGCACTTACGAAACCTTTCCTGAATGTGTTAAACCATGTTTAGATGAATAAAATGTACAAAAATAAAGTGAATTCGTAAGTGCATTTACGAAATACATTTTTTATTTTTCAGGGGTGTTGGAGAAACTCACTAGATAGATAGAGAAATTTCTATTGAAAATTGTCTTTTGCCAACCAAGTCAGGAAAAAAATTTCCTCATCCCTTCTCACTTTCTGGTGAATCTCTCAACGGAGAACAAAAATACACTCCAGATGATCCTTGTATGCATTCCAATACAAATCACCAAATTATCAATTCCTTCCTCACTCTTTCACTTAAATTTTAAAAACTAGGTTTTGATTCAAGAAATTGAAGAAACCAGAATCAAGGTTGAATGTTTAGATGTGGAATAACAAAAGATTACTATGTCATTAAATTTCATATTGATTAACACAAAACGTTTAGTTCTTGGTGAGCAAAGTAAATATAAAAGAATAAAATATTAAGTTAAACTTTCTTAGAAAAGAAAGAAATAATAAATCTAAGTGTAACAAGACAATTTAATTACTTGCAACCTTGTAAAAATGTCTTGTGTCAAGCTAGATCTCGCTGTATTTCCTTATAGTGATGGGATTGACTCTGATTTTTCCTTCCTATTTGGTACTCTTAATTTCCAAATCTGACTCCAACCCAAATCATGCATATAATGTGGGTGAGCCAAGTTGAGCACAGCAAACAAAATGAACATGAAAAAAAAATATATCGAGAATTTCAAAACTCAAAATAAGGAGGCCGAATTAGTGAACTTTTCACATCCAGGTCAAAGTTTAACAATGGTATATAAATAAAATAAGGTGCATCATGCACCAATTTTGAACTTCATCTCTGTATACCGAAAAATAAAAGCCAAGAATGCAAAACATTGATGCCTATGAACAATTTCCAATTTTGTGAAGACCAATGCCAAAAGATTATCTATATTTAGCCATGAAGCAAATTACATGGTTCTGTCAAGGGCCAAGATTGGGGCCGTTAGAGTATCTCCACTGGTCACAGGCTGAGCATCTCTCCAACTTCGCACAGTTCTCCAATGTGCAAAATTTACAAGACCAAGTGTTGTGATTGGTAGTAACATCTCTTGGCTGTTGTGTGCCACACAATTCACATATAGGGGCTAACGACTGCATCAATCAGGAAAAATTCACATGCATTAGAAAAGGAAGTATGTTACAACTTACAAGAGTATGGCAGTGTTAACTATATTCTTTTGGAAGAATGAAAACAAAATGACTGTAAGGAATCAAAGCAATATAGTTGAATGCTTACTTTATTTAACAGAGTGCATGTCAGACACTGCCACATTGCATTTTCTTCAGAACGAAGCGGTCTATTATCACCAGATAGTGACCCAGATGAACTTGATAAATTTGAAGTAGATCCTACTTGAGAACTCGATTGAGAATATGGAACAATTTCTAATCCGAAACTTCTTAGTTGAGACCCAGTCTGATTTTCATTGAAACATCCCTTTTTTGGTGTATCATCTGTCAAATCAACAAATTTATGGTTACTAGTTGAATGAAATGGTAAACTTGAATCCTTGCCACGGCTTCTTTTCCGAGATGTCAGATCCAAAGCTAGAGTAGAATTTGCAGTTGGTTTTGAGCTTCCCACAATCATCTGCTTATTTACAGGGTTTTCAGCAGATTCATTGTTGCCATCTCCATGATCTGAAGGATCACATGATTGGGAACCACACCATAAGTCATCCTGTAATCTCCTTTCTGCGGCCATCGCAGCAGCTTGTACTGGAGTAAGTGCCTTCATTATAACACTATCACCACCAATACGATTTGGTCCAGATGGAAGAAGAGACCCCAACTTTGATCTCTTTTCTGCAGCTGAAAGTGCAGTTTTACGTAGAGATGAGAGTGGAGGTTGACGAGAATAACCACCCAAGCGCCTTCCTGGGAGATCAAACCCTTCCCCAGAGCCAGTTATCCCTTTAGACATCAACTCTTCACATTCCTGAGCATGATTAGTGGCATGGATAGATGGACAACAAATAAGCAAAACTAGTAATTTGCTACAAAAAAACACAGTTTTCTGCTTAGAATTAACAGCTGTAAACAAGTGTTTGGTATTCTATTCAATTACTCAAGATAGAATGTGAAATGTTGAGGGTTCTGTAAATATCTTGTTAGCAATCCGCAATTTCTACGATGGCTAGCAGTTGTAGTAAGTAAGTTGCAAGGAAAATAAAGTTCTATCTGCCAAATGTGTATTTTCAAAAGGCACGAAAACTTAAATGTCCATTTTGCATAGCATATAACAGAATCAAGGGAAAAGGAAAAAAGGGAACCTTTCTAAGTTCATCCCAAAGCTTGTAGAAGCTGCTATTATGAGGACCATGTGCATTATGACAAAGCTCATGAAGCATCGTATCTAAAACTTGATCATATGGATAAAAGTCCGTATCCCTGTTTGGCCTCCGAAGCCGCAACTTAACCTGAATACCACCTCCAACATTCAACCCCAAAAGAGATGGATTGTTTGGGCTACAATCATTCAAACAAGTTCTTCAATCATATTCCACATAAAATTATAAAATAAAATACAATTTCACAAACAATATTTTCCCGAACGGAGACCCAATTCGGAACATTTACACAAAAACACATATAGCAATATAAGCATCATGATCAATGTTTCTGTTCAAACTATATCAAAATCTCAATAAAGTTTAAAATAATAAAAAAAAAAAAAGGTGATATTCACTCCAAGTTGAAAACTTTCCGCTCCATAAATCTATTGCCTAATTTTTCTGCACTACCCATTAAGGCAAACACAAAAATAAAGCGAAATGAAATAAGAAAACGATGAATTACTTACTAGAACTCAGAGAGAAGTTTGACCCTCCATTTGTGTTTATGCATGATAGGCTGAACTTGTTTGGCGATCTTCTCCAACATCTTGTGAGCTTGTTCTTCTCCTGGCTTTCTCTTCAGAGCTTTGATTTCCCATACCTTGTGTAGGTCACCGACGTTCATTGTGGCAAACCCTAAAATCCCCAAATATAGAATAGTATAGCGATTGAATGAGAGTGGAGAGAATTGAGATAGGGAATTGAAGAATCTGAAGAGCGGGATTAGGGTTTGTGGAAGATCGCAGAGAATTTGATGCGCGGTGGGAGAAGAAGGGGAAACAGTGAAACGACGCCGAAATGAGTGATTTTCTGAGTTAAAACGCGCGAGATTTGGGGGATTTTGAATTTCTCACTCGTTTAGGTGGGGTCTCATTTTCCAAAATGCTCACCCCATTTGAAAAATAAAGTATCTCAAATTTACAATTTAAATTAATTTTCTCTCTCAATTGTACTCTTTAGAATAGAAACAGAATCGAAAATAAGACAAATGGTAACTTTTTTTTTAACTAAGATGATATTAATGGAGATAAGAGTTCTTCAATCTGTTTACATCGGAAAACGGATATATTTCGACAAATAAGAAAGAAATTAACAATCAATTAGAGTTGCGAGAGGAATAACAAATGATCTTTGTTAAACTCGTAAAAATTATAATTGAGATTAACGATATCTCCTATTAACGACCACTTCCAAACCAATTTTTTTATATTTCACACCGTATTATCAACATTTTAACCATCGTTTTGAAAGCAAATCTCATTTCGCATTAGTCAAATGGACCACGAAGTAGTAAGCCACACAACATCCAATTTGCCCTCTCTCGCCTTTCTTCCTTTACAAAACAAGTATCAATCCATAAAATTTGATAAGCACTCATTCACACTATCTACCGGTTTACGATCCAAAAAGCTATCTCATTCCAAATGATCTTCACCATCTTGCATTTGAAAAAAGAATGATCCATACTCTCCATATCAATACCATATAAAGAACATTTTAAAGAATCGATAGGAAAGTAATATCTCTTTTCATCAAAAGATCCTTAGTTGAAAGTCTATTGACAAAAATCCTCCATCCAAAAGCTTTGATCTTGTAAGAAACCTCCATCTTCCAAATCTTACTCAAAGCCTCTTCATGTCTATTTTAGGGACCTAAATGAATATGAAAACAAGCATAAAATTCATAGCAAGATGAAACCAAAAATTCTCCAGACGGGTTCGCGGACCAAAAAACCTTATCATAGACATACGACCCCATGACAATCCCACCTAGTCTCGTTATTAGGGAGGAAAGACTCAACCGATTAAACGAAGACAACATATTTGCTTTAATTCTGAAATCACCCCAACACCACACTCCATCTCTCCAACCCCTCATTCCAGCCACCACCACTTTTTATAAAAAAAGACCAAGTATAATTCCATAAACTCTTCCTTCAAGTTAGCATTCTCCAACCATCGAGCTTTCTAGAAAGGTGTGGTAGCACCTTTATCAATCACAAACTTACAATAAGCTGTAATAGAATCCTTAAAAGAAAGAAGATTGATCTTAACAATGTCCTTCCACCAAGAGGAACCAGAAAGAGAACCTTTCTTGGTACCCTCACTGCAAAACACCTTCCACGATATACCTCCATATCGAGCTTTCAATAATTCGTGCCATAGGTTATCAAAGCCTTGTAAAATCCTCCACCTCCACTTATTACTGGCTAACCCCACTTTGTCGAGAGGAAGACATACCTTCTTCCAACTCACTCAATGAATATTCAAAAACTCTTTAGCAACCTTCACTGACATTTTGCAAAAGAACATAGAAGAAATGTTAACATTCTTCTTTTAATATTCTCTTAAACATATATTTTTATTTTTATTTTTTATTGGTTAAAACATGCGTGAATCATATCACTTTAAGTGAGATTTATTTTTAAAATATTTAATTGACTAATTAAATATTCAATTATTTTATAAATTATTTAAATTAAAAGGGTATTACGTAAAATTGACTTTTATCATATAAGGATAATTGTGTTATTTCACAAGGACCAGTGAATAACTCAGGCTACCTTATGAATCATTTAGGGTTTAAAAATTACCTAATTCTTTTTAATATAGGTCGAGGCAAAATGGACATATGTGAAATTTCACAAATTCAAATGGAGGAAAAAATGGTCATTTTATAGTATAAGGGTATTTCATTCAGTTTTAAACATTATAAGATATTTCAAGTCATGTAAGATTAATAGATGTTTATGAAATTAGTAAGTCAATAACTCATAAAATTAAAACATGTTCTGTTTTAGAACCACAAATGTGTAGAGTTGCAGAAGTTTTGTGGGGGAGAGTTTTTGATACGATATAGCGGAGGGTGTACCTGCAAGGTTAACACTCTAAATCTCAAGTCAGTATGTAAATGATGAAAGAGTAATCAAATCGTGTTTGAAACATGTTACTTAAAATAATACCATCTTGTATATATAGGGAAGAGAACTAACTGCCTCGCTACTTTTTCAGCGTGGAATGTGTAAGACTATTGGATGTGTTGGAGGTATAGATCTCTTGCTTCCAGATATCTGAGGGCCTAGTTATTATTCAAGTATCAAAGAATCTTAGCAGATACTTGATTTGAATTAAGGTGGTTGGATTTGTAACACCCTTCTAAACCCCAAAATAATATTCAATTAAATAAATCAGAGTAATTTACCAAAAGGATGTCACATTACTTCATAAATGACATATATGCAAGACTTACTCCGTTACACGAATTTTCAAAATCATTTATAATATATGTATCATTAAATAGAAACATCAACACTTAAATACACTTGCATCGTAATCATAGTTTCAAAACAAATTTATGTCAAAGACATATCATAGTACTTCATGGTTGGCAATTCAATACACCTCAAAACTCCATGAGAAGTAATTCAAAATGTCATAACAAAACCAAAACATAATAGTTTTCAAAATCAAACGTTCTCGTCCCCGATGTTACATATTAGAGAAAGACCTTCTAGACTCAACGGAAAATAAATCACACACTCCAAAGCTATTCTTCCAAGCCTTTAGGAACTACTCCTAATCATCTGCATGTTACCCACGTAGAGGCAACATTCAAGCAGAAATGGTGAGTTTATCACAATTATTATATAAGACATAAGTAATAGACACACTAGAATAAACCAAAAGTATCACATCATCAGTTTACCAATATCAACATCCAAGTACAACAACATAAATGAAACATCATCAAAATTAACAACTATGTAATGCCACATAAGATGTAGTGCAAGGACATAGATTCGTGCATGTGGTACCAATTCAATTGATGGACACTAGGCCATCACCCTCCAAAGATCCACACCATAGGATCGATTCCCACTTGGAACCAGGTCACATCATAAACATCTCAATCCATACAATGGGATTGAGACCAACACTGGACCAAACGTCCCCATCATCAAAATGGACCAAAGTTATCCAATGAATGCATGATGCGCAACAACAATTATAAATGACCACAACTATTCATACGCATCATTATTAATGTAATCACCAACATCATCATATAAACCTCATCATATATACTTATACAAGCAAAACATCATCATCATATCATCGTACAAAATAGAAATCATCATAATAACAACATATCATCAAGGTAAACAAGTTACCGTTGCGGTTTGACACGGGAAACCTATTTCTGTTCTAATTTTAGGTAATGGAAAAATACTCCTAAGTCCTGATGTTATTTTATCTAATTGAAGTCTACTACGTTATCTATACACTGCTTCAAACGACACCTCAAATAGAGTTCGAAAACTCAAGTTATGGCCTTTTGAAAAATCTGTCAAAAATTGGATTATTTGAGTTGACGCAAAACCCCTTTGAGTCGAAGCACCAGTATTCAGTTTGCCTCGGATGTGATCTGTGACACCCCAATTTAATTCGAATATTAAATAATAAGGAATTTAATTATTTATTTAATTAAAGACTTAGGTATTAATATTTTTGGATTTAATCAGATTAATCGAAGAAAGAAGGGTTGGTGGTATGAAGAGTAAATAGTGGGTGTGAGGAGAAAATCACTCTACTTTTACTAATTATTAATTTATGAATTTTATTTGGAATAAATAAAAGGAGTATTAAAAGGATTATAAAAAGAAAAAGAAGGTCTTTTTGGAAAAGTCATTTCACGTAGAATTGGAGAAGAGAAGAGAAGAGAGAAAAAGCCAACGTCGGAAAAGTCGAAGATCATCGCGAGGTAAGGGGTGATTTCATTCGGTTTTAATGCCTTATGGGTTTTAGGAATCAACCGGGTGATTGGGTACGTTAGGGGATTTGATTTAGGTGAATATAGGTTTGTAGGATTAAACCATATTTTGTGTCGGATTATAGAATTTAAGATCAATAGTGTGACGAACAATTGATAGGAATGATGAAACAATGATATATGATGTTGTGTTGGCGTATAAAGGTCGTAAACTGGTGTTTCTAATGTTATAAGTTATATGGAAATGATTGGAAGTGATGAGGAATGCCTAAATGCTGTCAAAATAGCGAAAATGATTCAGGTGGGAACCGGTTCCTGTGGGAGGAACCGGTTCCAGGAATTTTCAAAATCGGGCATTTTATGCGTGGGAACCGGTTCCTAGTAGGGTAGGAACCGGGTTCCCATACAAAATTTCAGGGGCGTGACTTTTTCAAAAAGTGGGAACCGGGTTGTACCAGGGTAGGAACCGGGTTCCACTGTATTGAGTTCAAAAATACTTAAACTTCAAAAATTCATATTTTCTAAACCGTAACTCCGATTCGAGTGCCGTTTTCGGCATTATTTCTTAAATTAAAAATACTATCTTTAAAAAAAGGGAAAAATATTATTTTGTGAAAATTATTTTAAAAAGAGTCGAGCTTCCGATTTTTGAAAAGTTATTAGTTTAAGAATATCGGGAATAGGATATGGATTGTCTGATTTATTGAGTGAGGAATAATGCTTACCATGTTGTGTTTTGATAATCATTGTGATGGAATAGAATACATTGGTGATTAGCATTATGTGAATTATGTGATATCATAATCTGTGAATTGATGTTGCATGCTTTTATGATGCATGCACAAGCATTGTTAATTGGTTCATTCCCATTGTGCGAAAGTGAACTTGCAGAGCCAATAGACTTACCAGGATTTGAGGTAGTGAGGCTAGATTCTTGACCCGGTGTTATGGGAGAATCATGGATTTCCGTTGTTTCCAAGTGTGATGGAACAGAGGGTGAACTCGGTTCGCGTTTGGTACCACATGCATAGAGTTTGCATTGCATATGGGATTGTAACATGCTAGGAAGGTTTCCAGTGTTGCAATTTCCATTGATTGTTTACTTGCATAATGAATTGTGTACAATGCTCTTATGAATTGAACTATGAATGTGTTTTGATAGTGGACTAACGCATCGAATTATCCTGTTGTATTTAAAAACGTATAATGCATTTTATATTGGATAGAGATCTCACCCTTACTTTAATGATTTCAGATCCAAAGTGATTAGCTGCTTGGAATTGGTGAGGATAGCGTTAGAGTGGGTCCTTTAGTTAAACCGCGTGTCAGTGTCGTGCTCTGGTAGATGTAGCACTGGGGAAACATTTGAATTGAGATTCCTTATGGATATTAGATAATAGTTTTGGTCAATGTTTCGATTTATTATCCTGGAATAATTATGAATGATGTATTCAGGATTTGTTATGTTTCATTTCCGCTGTTAAACATAACCTTAAGTCTGCTTTATTTAATGATTTCTTCCTCAGTGAAAGCATGACAACTGTTTGGATTGATTTGAAATATTTTAAATTGTGACGCCTCTTGATTTGCGAATAAAAACTCTGATTAATATTTATAAAAACGCGGGTAATTAGAAGGGGTGTTACATGATCAGGTTGACCCAATGAGTCGACGGAAACTGAGCCTTGAACCTGCATGAGTCGACGCATAATCCCTTTGAGTCGACGCATGTTGTCTTATGCTGAATTTTTCTGCGATTTTTCTACAATTTCACTGCATTATGGGTCCTAAAACATCATCTAATCATAGAAATTCATCATCTATTAACTTAATATACTACATCAATTAGACAATATTTACGAGTCATTATTCGTCACAAATCTATCAATTCTCCAACAAACAACATCTAATCACCATCCATGAAACCTAAGGCAAACCCTACCTCTATCTACCACTTAAATCAAATATAATAATCAGATAAACACCTCTTACCTTAGTATTTTGCGCGACTGATTCTTCCCTTTGTGCTTCTTATGGTGATTCTCTAAACCTTTGTGCCCTAACTTCTCCTTTGCTCTTCTCCCAATATCTCGATCGTACAAAATAATATCTAAATTTCCCCTAGCTATCACAAGGACCCCTAATATCTTTCTCAATTACCTTCACTTAAAATTATACCATACCATCATGCCCTCACTCTTTCTACTAATTACCATCATCATTTTCCTAATTAAAATAATCCCTTTAAATGATTATTATAATTATTCTATTCTTAATAATAATTTAAATAATTACTAAATAATCATCTAAACTATTCCAACACATCTAATCCCTTCATTCACATCAAATTGTTCCACACCATATACACCAACATATAAATGCATCACATACATCATACAAAAGATCATTTATTCGTCAATAATCCACAAATGCTTCTAATAATTCACTAAATAAGCAATTCTGAAAGTTGGGGTGTTATAGGATCCATGGAGGTGTGGTCGGATCAAGGCTGATCTGGTCGGCCCGAGACAGTTGTCCCCTAAGCCCTCGTGTTAGGGAATAAGCATGAGGATTTGAAGTATTGTAGACATTGGTTACTGTCCATACTTTCTTTGCTTCCACTATTTCGTAACTCCATATGTCTTTTGTGGAGTGATAATGATCTTTCTAGGGAACTAAAATACTCAAGTATTATGTGCGAGAGAAGTCAATGTTGATAGGATACCTTTCATTTCATAAGGTTTGTTCATAAATGTGGGAATAATTAGAGTTACTTATCTTCTAGGTTTTTTCTCTCCTTGTTCAAGAACAGTTACTTATTTTCCTCCTCTAAAACATTTCTTCCTTGTTCTTGATTTTGCTAACGCAATATGGCGAAAAGATCTCGGAAATTTCTTGGGAAGGTTCTGTATATTCTACGATTGTATCAATATTTACCAAAGTTGGGGACTTAAATGAAGCCTTTTATGGTGTGGGTGAATTGTCACTTTTGGGGCTTACTATTCCTGATGATGAAGACAAAGTTTGTAATGAGTATGGTAAATGTATTATTCCTTTGTATGAGTATCTCTTTTTGACTTTGGGAGTTCATTTGGTCTTTACTGCTTGCGAAGTGAGTGTTTTCAACTATTTGATTGTGGCTCTGTCTCAACTTTATCCTTTCAATTGGGCGTACATTAAGGCCTATTAGTACTAGCAGTACTACGGAAAAGGCCTTTAACGACGGTTGGGAAAGACATATAACCACGCGGGACCAAGCGTTGTTATGTAGCGTGTGGTAGTATATGTGGTACATACAATCACGGTCCAGTGGCCATCGTAGTAATATGGAAAATGTGCGCCTTATAACAATAGTTATTCTTACTAACCTCTGTAATATAGTATATGAATAAATGTCAATTTTTCATACCATAATCAACACTAAACCAATTTTTATATGATATCAAAACTTATATTTACAGGTTCACAATTCCATTAAGTAAATAATAAAATTTGAACATCTTGAAATATGCAATATTTCCAACTTCCAAGAGAAAAGAAAGCGTATAGAGAACCAAATAATGATTAGAAGTTTTGGTTTTTAAACTTATAAGATAAGAAGATAAAGAATTAGATGGAACAATATAAAAGCGGAAGAACCAAATATAGAGAACCAAATAATGATTAGAAGTTTTGGTTTTTAAACTTCTAAGATAAGAAGATGAAGAATCAGACGGAATCCAAATTTTGTTGTAGAGGGTGATTTAGTGTTAAACCAGCCTCAGAATCAAGATGTTGTTGTAGAGACGGGTGTTATGGTGCCAAACCATCCTCATATTCAAGATGTTGTTGTAGAGGGTGCTATATTTAGACTAATGAGATCTCTAAGGGTGAGGAGAAGGAGGAGGAGAAGAAGAAGAAGAAGAAGAAGAAGAAGAAGAGAAGAAAGTTGAGAAGGCAAACATTAATTTTTTTTTAAAATTTTGATGATGATGAGGATGATTGTTATTGGTCTAACTTTATCGCAATGAGAGGATTTAGATTTGATTATGGTTTTTGATCTGCTTAACTCCTATGTAAAGAAAGTCTAATTTAATGAAGTTTTAATCTATTTAACTCTCTTAAACACTCAACTTAACCTATCAACTTAAAAATTCAACGTAACCTATCACCTGAAACTACAAAATATATAATTGAAAAATTATTGCGATGAACTTACTCGTAAGAAACAGTCTGTTAGTTGCATATTTATGTCCACTGCATCTTCGAGTATTACATTTCATAAGAAAGTACAGAAAAATTAAACATAAAAGATATAAGATAAGATAACATTTTCAAATTTCAAACCCTAATTCAAGTATTACATTTTATAACAAAGTAAATATTAAACAAAAAGGAGATAAGAAAACATAACATCTTCAAATTTCCATAAAATCTCTCTGACTTTAGTTTGTTCTTCAAATTCTTGTTCTTCTTTTTTTGAATATGTATACATAACATTCAAATACCCAACAAATTCCAACTCTAGCATAATAGCACTCTCATCTTTCAATCTTTGTTTATCATCCCATATAAACAAATTACATGTTTCACCACTCCACCAATTTGGACATCTCCAAAAAATCCTTCCTTTATTTTGACCCCTCTTTCATAGGAACCAAACCATATGATTATCACAAGCACTGGAATTTCCTGATCATGATTTTACACACTTGGAATGAGTCATTGAGACGAGACTGGATAACAACAATTAGTGTTATGGTTGTTTTCTTATTTTCGACGGTGTTGGTGTTGGGGTTTGTTTCATTTATTAGTGGAAGAAAGTGTTTAATATAGACAAAGAATAGTCAGTGTGTAACAACGGTTGTAAAAAATAGTTGTAGTGATAAACTATTATATTTTGCATTAAAGTAAAAGGGATAAACTATCTGAGGGAGCTGAGGATCGAACTCAGGAAAGCTAGACTGTATCACCACAGTTAAGTAATTAACCGTAATTATAAACTTAATTTTTCAATAAAAAAATGTTAAAGAATTAGTTTAGCGGTGTTACTACGGTTTTGGGGCGAACCGTGGTGACTTTGGCGTTGTTGTTTGTGCATTTTGTAGTAGTGTAGTGTGAGTACTTGAAGGGAAACCTTTTGTTGTTGTATTCTTTCATCTCTTCCACTATAACTGGGGTACTTTAGCTTAGCCAAGGGAGCGGCAATTAGTTCTTTTATTACCAATGATACGGGTTTTTAAAGTCTTTCTTGAGTCACCATATTTTGCATACCAATTATTTTTTGTTACCGCCTTTCAGCCTCGGGCTCACGTAATTGTTTGTGAGGTTGATTTAGGGTGGAAGGCAAATGTATGCCACTATTTCCCCATTGATAATTAGTAAAACACTTTCGTTTGGAGAATGGTTCCTATGTTTACAAAGAAAGTGAATTTACCATCGAGGATTCTTTTCACAAGAAGAAGCTATTGAGTTTTGTTATCCACTTAGGTTATGTTAAGGGTGTAGTCCCTTTGGATGAGGCTCTTAAAAAGTTTCAAAAACATTTGATAGATGTATCCATGTTTATGGGTCTTGTTCTCATGAAGGTCATTGGATTGCCTTTGGTAAGCTCAAAATTATTTTTACTATTCATTGAAATCTCGCGTCTTGATGGGTCTTGTACAATAGAGGACGAAGTAAAGGTATGAGTCTTGAAGAATGGAATACAACCACATGGCCTTGTTATATATCTTTTTCCTCCCCCGAGAACTTTCTCGAAATGTTTCTCTCATGGGTTAACATGTGGATCCCAACTCTCGCCCTGTCCCTTCCAATGATCTTCGCGATTTTCTCTTCGATGATGACTGGGAATTTTTTGATGGCCTCTTCGGGCATACCTTTCGGAAGGAGTTGAGCACCATGTTCGGTTCTTCTAAGAAAAATTCATTTTCTTTATCCCTGTAAGGATTCGGCGGTTGGGAAGCTCATTTGACATATCAAGTGCATGATGAAATTATCCGGCTAGAAAGGAGTGTGAATAGTTTAACCTCTCAGTGGAATGCTTATTTATGGGAAAACATAAGGTTTACACTTCTATGCATGAGGTACATAAATCTTTGGCTCTATTGTTGGTGATTAGGTGATCCATCTATCGATAATGTTGGAGGAGAGAACCCGAGCTCTAGACTCTGCTCAAAGAGAGTTGGAGTTCTTGCGTAAACAAAATGCTTCATTGGCTTAATAATTATGTCGCGGTGGGAAAAAATTGAGATCAAGCTATTAATTAACTTACCTCAGAAAAAACAAGAGTCACCATCGAACTTTATTATTTCCAAAGGAAAAAGAAAATATCGAGAAAACGCAGTGCAAAAAAATAAAAACAAAGAGAGATCTAGATACGAGGGTTTGTTATGCAAGGGGGTATTAGAACCCCTCACACCTATGGTACTACATACGAACCTCTTGAAAATTTGTGTTATGATAAAATTGGGTTGTTTGCAAAAAGATTGGGGTGATGAGAAAAGAAATATTTTTATTATGTTTTTACTCGTCGAGACTTCGAGAGCCTCCGCCTATGTATCCTCATAGTGAAATGAGAAAATCAGAGCCTCGTAGTTCGTGGTAAAAATAACACGAAAGTTTGTTAATTGATTTTAGTTGAAATACATTTTTTCGTATTCGAGTGGAAAACTCAACTTACTACCCACAAGTATGAGGAATAAGCATTTGCATAATCTTAATATGGAGAAATTTACTTGGATATTCTCAACAATTAGGTCTTAACATTCAAGTGGAAATGTCAATTACTCCGCAACATCTTTAAGAAGTATAGTAGTTTGCATCACTACTAGAATAGACTATGACCAATATTTTAAAAAGGTCTTAAAAGAAAAAAGTGCACAAAGGCACAAAAAGAAATTTGATGAGGTTTGTCTTTTTTTAGAAGTTTTGAAAAGGGTTTAAATATGCTTAAGTGTTTTAACATTTATTAAGAATTTTTTTTTTGGATCACTTGACAAATTAAGGGTTTATTATGAAAGACTTGAAGTTTGAAAACAAGAAGTTTTGAAAATTGGGAGAAGATTTAAAAATTGAAGAAAATGGATAGGAGATAAAGAGTCTGTCTTAAAGCATAAAGTAAATGACATGAAATAAAAGTTCTCATTGTAAGGTTTCCCAAGAGAAATCATGTGTGTGCATGTGCAAGTAAACTAACCACAAGATAGAGCAGGAATTTGACATTAGGCAAAACAAGCATTCCTTTACCTTTGGATTGAGCCACGAAATGAGAAAATCACAGACGAATACCAAGAGATCTAGATGAAAATCAAAAGCACAAATCTACAAAGAGAATTTCAAGTCTTCACATAAATATCAAATAATAAGGCCAAGTCTTGATTTGAAAATCAAAAGTCTAGACGAATCTCAAAGTCTCAAATACCACTCTAAGCAAATGGGAGCACTAAGTCTAAGTTCAAAGTCCAAAATACTCCTCAAGCAGGAGATAGTAACACAAATTTCAATTAGAAATTTGTAGGGTTTTAGCCATTTTATTAGATGTTTTTGGTCTTTTTGAAGCAAATAAAGCCATAGAAGCAAAAAAAAAAGATAAAAATATAAAGTAAGAAATTGCAAGAATGTAAATGACATGAAATTCTGGTGCCATTAGACTCAGGATGTCATGACATCTGATCTAACATTATGAAATAGACAAGGTAGAACATACAATTAACAGTACAGATAACAAAAGAATACAAGAAGTTGTTATTCTGGGGCATACCAATGAAGTTCATTATCAATAGTATTAATTCAGGGAAACCTTCATGTTTTAATCGACTTAATCAATGACCCTTCTACCTAAGATACCACACTTATATATGAGAACCTCCACCACTTCCAATCACCTCAGTGATGTCTATCAATCATTATCACACCAGTAACTGCATCAACTGCTTGGCTCCTAACACAATTAGCTTGGAGATACCTCACTCCAAACACAACTAAAACAGTTTGAAGATACCACACTTCAAACACAATATAAAACAGTCACACAAGTGACACAAACAAAACTCGGAATTGCTTCATAACTTCTTCCAAGGACACAACTGCACTCATTGCTTCACTGCTTCTAAGTGAGTAAAATAATCCTCTTGCCTACAGGCTTCGAGGTACAAATCAATGACCATCCCGCAATCCAGGTTGTTCACTTACATGGCTAACCCTAAAGATTACATATTTCTAAAACCGGATAGCTTGCTAAAACTAGGTTACAACTGCTTATTTATAACCTATTACCCAATTGGATTCAGGCCTTTAAAATAACAACATAAGTTGTAACAAACTTCTGCAATAATAAACTTTCTGCAAAGATAAACAAGTAGATAATTTCTGCTACAATCATTGGTGATCTTTCTCCTTAGCTCTTGGACCTTCACATATGTCTTCACAAACACGCCACATATGATGCATAATATTCCCATAATATTTTGCACAATTTAAAACAGAACTGTAATAAACTTTGACAGTTCAGTAGCATGACGTTTGATGTCTGATGTCACAACATCCTTTTTGACATGGTATTCTATATGTTGAAATATTTCAACATAACATGTTTCTTCATTAAATAGAACTTCAACATGCTTTCTCCTTACAAGTTATAAATCGTATTTAACCTATTGCTGTTGTATTAGTTTTACCAAACATAAAGCCAATCCTAAAAATAGAGAATCAACAATATCTCCCTTTGGCTTATTTTGGCTAAAACTAATTTACATAACCTTTGTATTATAGAAGCATAATAAAATATACAAGGGTTTAAACAATTTACTCCAGCAGCATCAATTTAAAAGTCTTCACTAGTCACTGTTTGTGATATTTCAAACTTTACAAGTGGCAATGATCAGTCTTCTTTTATGATGTTGAAACATCATACTAGGACATATTTCTGGCAGGTCCAACTCCAATGTTCTCTCTCTTTTAAGGATCCCACAGATCACACAAGGTTTCTCCCCCTTAAAAGTTTCTCTTCAGAGATAACATAACATAACCACTTCTCCCCCTTTTTAGCCATAATATGACAAATGCTTCTTGAAGGATAAATCACTATAGCACAGGAAACATAACACCATAGACTACATCTTCACAAAGAAGGAGAAATAATGAGGCCATGATGCACATTAGGAAGAAGCTACTAAAAACTCCCTCTTAAACTAAGAACTATGCTATGACACATAATGACACAACATCCTCTTTTAGAGCACAAGAGGAAACACACTAACATAATTAAACACTTGAACTATCCATTTACAGACATAGAGAACCAGACCTCTATATGGGATAACCTAGAACACAAGACAAAATTTGTGTTCATAACTCAAAAACAAGACACAGAACAAAAACTACTTGTAGAAAATGCAAGAACCAACAGACTCATAATAGGATATCCTATTCAATATCTTTGCAAAAAATAGCTGCAAAGATTGACCTCAGACTTAACAATGTTTCAACATTACCCTTTTCCCTATGTTTGCCACAAGTTGACAAACATAACCTTCACAGACTCTAAACTTACTCATATCCGAACGAAGGACATGAGAGTAAAACAAATGAAGATACAACAAAAATGAAGGGAAGGAAAAGAAACAAAAAGACACTCTAAATACCTGAGCAACTAAAATAACGTACCTAGACTGTAACAATTGTCTTGGTCAAGAAACGCTACTTCAATAAGAACCGCATCAGGTGAATTTATGCACTGGCTGGAGGCAAGGAATACCTTTAATACAACATGTTTATTTTGGAACTGACAATTTCCAAAATATGCACTAAGTCAGAACACGTGATACACACCATCAATACACGTATTAGATGAAAAGTTTAAGAATTATCCTTGTTGGTCTTTAAGGATAAAACATGTCTTGAGATATGTCCTGACTTCTTGTTCGACATTGTTCTTCTGACTTGAAAAGATTAGTATTTAAAAGACTTTCCATATGATTAGAAGCAGAATTACATTGTCTTTGTTGTTCTCAATACCCCTTACTCCCCCTGAGATACACAAAATTAGGACATCTTTGATGTTGTTTCTCATAATACTTTAAGTATTCTTTATTTGGAATTTGCCATAGTTTCCAAATTAGGAATCCTTAGTTTGCTTTCTTCACAAGATTCAGATTGCCATAATCTGTAACTTGTAATAGAAGAAACCTCCTTGTTAACTATGTGTATAACTAATTATAAGTCTTCAAGAGATAAGTCTGAACCTTATCATCTTTCTTTAATTTCTGGTGTCTTCAACAATTGTGATATTACATCTTTATGTAGAACATTCTCTTCTATACATCACAGTCTTTATCTCTTTCTTGATTTAGATTTCCACATAGTTATCACAAATATTCGGCTCCCATCAATATATTTGACAACATCTATATGCATCTCCTTAGATGAATCATCTATTCAAATAATCACCAGATAACATTGCCACACATCCTTGACTTGTGAAGATAACAGTGAACGTTAGTATCGATATTTAGTCCATGCTAGACCATTATTTCTTCATACAGATATTCAGCTCCCGACAAAGTATATGAATTTTTCATTCAGGCTGCACATCTAATAAGTACTTAGTCTCCCATCAAAGTACCTACCAGTTAGTTAGTTAGAATTAACTACTCACACTAGATCATCCTGACTGATTACATCTTCACACTTATATTTACTTCCTGGCAACAATACAACTTTCAATAACTGAAGACTTTAAGATGATGTTTTGACATCTGATAAAACATCATCCATTATGGTTCTGGGGGTAACATCCATAATTCCTTATTCATAACACTTGGGGGGAACACAAGACGCACTACAACTGTCAACTTTACATCCAAACAATATACATATCAAGGAAAAATATGATCCATATCTCAATAAACTTTTCTTCATACTCTCATTCTGATTTTGAGATGATGGGTACCATAGTCTGTACCTGCAGAGGAGATTCCCTCATATGGGTTTTTGGAACAGACTTAATCATGGAATAACACAAAAGTATGCAGATTCTTTAAGATAATTTGTCTTCCTTGATTCATCTTGACAATACACTTTGTGGAAAATATTTAGGGCATTCAATATTCATGACTATAATTCACTGTGGTTGAGAAACAATATTCAGCTCCAAACAAAATATATTCTATGGTCACGAGCAAGTCTCCATATATCTGGTTCCTTTGATTAGAAGAATGTACGAGATATAAGCTCATCTTGATTTCACATAAGGGGACTAAAGAAAGTACCTTTATGAGTCTTCTTACTTGCATTGAGCTTTTACTTTTATACTCCCATAAGCTTAGGTCATAAATAAACTGACATCTGGAGTATAAGAATTTAGTTGATCATGTCCTAATCAACTGATAAGCAAATGTCTCCTCTTCCAGATTAGGAGCAGGTTCCAAACATATGTACTCACACTACATTTGTTTAGCACCAAAAACATCTATTCTTCAACTGGTAGATGCATACCAGTAATAATGTCCTAACATCCTATAGAACATCTTTTTCATCTCCTTGGAACACATCATACTTGATAAACTTCAAGGTCTTCAAACAACTTGCAGATGTATATGAGAATCATTGATCAATTGATACTCATTAACTCTATTAATACATGCCTTTATGAGTGGACTTGAGAGAGATCTCAAGTGTCTTTGACACTTTTGATAACATTGTGAAAATCTACCAAATACTCTGTTGATAAAAATAACCCTTGGATCCTTCTTTCACTATAGGGGTTGCATCAGAGGATGTGCAGCAGAAAATAGCCTTACTTCAACAGAATTTACACAATGGTTACTCCATAATTTAATTGTAAGCATGATAAATTAGGATTGAAGATAAATCAACCCTACAATATGCTTGCTTTTTCATCAAGCAATATACTATACCCACTAATATCCTGACCATATGAAAACACATAAGCACAAGATTTACCTTATAAATGTCTTCACTCCCGCATGAAGGTTTTGACAATTCTCATCTTTGTGCTGAATATAGGCTGAACAATTCGATCCAAAACCGTCACTCCCGCATGAAGTCTTTGAATTTAGCTTTCTTGTTCCAACATCTTTATCTTCTTTCTCCAAGAAGGTACAAGTTCTGATCAGGTTGGTCTAGTTCTCCACAAATAAGTCCATCCTCCACTTCTAGGGACCATACAATATGATTACTCATTGTTCAAACAACCTTCTACCTTGTACACAACCAGAAAGTATCCCCCACGGATCTCATCCAGAAATAGACAGGATACCGACTCCGATACCAATTGAAATTCTGGTGCCATTAGACTCAGGATGTCTTGACATATGATCTGACATTATGAAACAAACAAGGTAAAACATACAATTAACAGTGCAGATAACAAAAGAACACAAGGAGTTGTTAACCCAGTTCGGTTCTAACCAACCTACATCTGGGAGCATACCAAGCCAAGAATGAAGTTCACTATCAATAATATTAATTGTGAGGGAAACCTCCATGTTTACACTCCTCACTTAATCAGATTACCCAATGACCCTTCTACCTAATATACCACACTTAGATATGAGAACCTCCGCTCAGTTCCAATCACCTCAGTGATGTCTATCAAACACTATCACAACAGTAACTACATCAACTTCTTGGCTCCTAACACAATCATCTTGGAGATACCTCACTCCAAACACAACTAAAACAGTTTGAAGATACCACACTTCAAACACAATATAAAACAATCACACATGTAACACAAACAAAACTCGAAATTGCTTCACAACTTCTTCCAAGGATACAACTACACTCATTGCTTCACAACTTCTGAGTGAGTAAAATAATCCTCTTGCCTACAGGCTTCGAGGTACAAATCAATGACCATCCTGCAATCCTGGTTGTTCACTTACATGGCTAACCCTAAAGATTACATCTTTCTAAAATCGGCTAGCTTACTAAAACTAGGTTACAACTTCTTATTTATAACCTATTACCCAAATGAATTTGGGCCTTCAAAATAACAACATAAACTGTAACAAACTTCTGCAGTAACAAAATTTCTGCAGAGATAAACAAGCAGATAACTTCTGCTACAATCAAGGTCCTTGTTGATCTTTCTCCTTAGCTTTTGGACCTTCACATATGCATTCAAAAACATGCCACATATGATGCATAATATTCCTAGAATATTCTGCACAATTTAAAATAGAATTGTAACAAACTTTGACAGTTCAGTAGCGTGATGTCTGATGTCTGATGTCACGACATCCTCTTTGACATGTTGTTCCAGATTTTGAAACATTTCAACACAACATGTTTCTTCATTAAATAGAACTTCAACCTGCTTTCTACTTACAAGTTATAAATCTTATTTAACCTATTGGTGTTTTATTAGTTTTACCAAACATAAAGACAATCCTAAAAATAGAGAATCAACATGACATGAATATAAATAGCCTAAAATTAGATTTCAAAAAAATTAAAGTGCCTAAAATAAATGTTAGCACAATTAATATGTCAAAGTTAGTGTTAATTAGAAACCAACCGAGTTGAGATAATTTAGTGATATGTTAAGAAATCATAAATGGACTTATATAGAAGTAACACCTATGTGAGGTCGGTCAATAGCAATTTATGTGTTAACATGTTATAGAAATTATACAAAATCATTCTCCTAAAACAAAGTCACACAATGATCTAAACAAAAGCAAAAATAAAGTGACGGAGAAGAGAGAGATGATCAAGCATACTTGAATTTGAACAAGGGATTATATATCATCATTTTCAACCATTCAAGTTCATAATGCAAGGGGATAAATTTATCATTAATCTAAAATACCAAAAATGATCAAATGATCATTTAAATGATAAGTTTGAAAGGATAAAAGTTGAATTAACCAAAATATCATTCAAAGACCAATTGAAATTGATGAAGCACTGATCAACCACGTCATGATCCAAAGTCAACAAAACTCCAATCAAAATAGATAAAAAATATTAATAAAAATCATTTTAAAATCTATTAAAAATGGAAATTAAACAGAAAAAGAGGTATCAAAACATCAAATAAAATGCCATAAACATTTTAGAAAGTCAGAAATATTCCAAATACTTGGATCTCAAAAGTTGGAGTGAAAAATGTGTGAAAGTTAATTGTTAAATGAAAATTAAAAAGAAAATAGAAAGAAAATATAAAAAATGCTAAAATGATTATATATATATATATATATATATATATATATATATATATATATATATATATATATATATATATATATATATATATATATATAAAATAATTTTATTAATTTATAAAAAAAAATTGGAGAAAATATATTAAAGGAGCTATTTAAAATAATTCAGAAAAGGAAAAAATAATTAAAAATGATTTAAAACAAAAAAGAAATAAAAGATTCAATGGCTAGACTACACGGCGTCATATGATTGACTGAGCTGAGACTCAAATATTCCCACCAAAGCGCACAAACGACTTCATCGTCTTCAACCTTGAGACCAGTTTTGCAGATCCATGAACTCTGAGATTTAAGCTCAAACAACATATGGTTTAGCTTCTACTTATGTCACCGTTCATGTCTATCTGCTTCAGAGCCATTGATTAACTCTTAGCAGAGAGAATTTTGCTCGATAACATAGTTAAACCTAGTTATTCGAAGTAAAATTAAATGACAAATATGATGAATAAATCCAAGGTAAGTGAGGGTTTTTTATCATTGAATCAAGACAAAGAGTCTGGTACTTGTTTGTTCAAAAATGTAACTCGTATCTACCTTTTCAGTTGAAGCTTTGAAGGTCCAAAATGGTGAAATTAAGTTGATGGTTTAAAGAGGTTTCAAACTTCTATAATGGTTCAGTCAAGTTCAGATGATGCTGAAGAACGTTTCTGGATGGAGATTTGAAGTTAAAACGAGCTAGAAATAAAATTAGGTTTTTTGGTTTTTGGAGCTTTTTAGGGATGAAAATGGCAAAAGTTTTGTGGCTGTTCAACCTTGAAAATGAAGGCAAAATCATCCTCTATTTATAGGACACTCAATGATGTCATGATACATGCAAAATAAGATCCCAAATGTGTGAACAAAGTTGAGATATTTTGATTTGTAATCCGAGTGAAGAGAGAGCATGAAACGCGTGACATTGGCAAGAAATCAAGTCGTTTTGCATAATATGGGACGCGTTTTGCAAAGAGAAACAAGTTTTCACATGTATTGGTAGTCTCAAGTGAAGTTTTGCATGATTACAAGTTTCGAGTCATATCTACAAAATAGAGTTCATGGTGCCATGTTCAATGTTAGGTCAAATGAAATCCACTAGTGCATTTTGGAATATTCTTTGTGTCAAATGTTCTCCTCATGGTAAAGAATCAAATGCAAAAATAAACTGATCAAAAGGATGCTTGAGTTGAAAAGAGTTATTGCACTTTACCATTGTTTTGTTAGAATACAACAATCCATGTGGAGACGAGATATTTTATTACCATAATTTTGTACTACACTTGCTAGAATTCCATTAGTACCAACAAGATCCAAAACTAGATGGTGAATTATTCTAAGGCACTAGAGAGTAAGTTATGCTCCTATGATGATTATGTGGCGCGTGATGACAATAAATTTTTTTCTTTGTCTGTGTCATAATATGTCATCATTTCGATGTTGGCCCATATAAGGCCTCTTACGCCCCCTCGAAGTTGGTGCTGGTTGGTGGCCATAATTAATTATTTTTATTCACCCTTTTAGATGAATTCTTATTTATCCACCTAAAAAAGTTGGCTAATCTTACCCATCAGAGTTGTTAAGTGCTGAAGCTATTAAGTGTACATGATAATGTGTCATATTTTTATTCCTAAATGTTTGTATACTTTTAAATAATTATATATTTACCCCAAATATATTAATGGTAATTTTTTATTTTATTTTAAAATAAAATAAAATCTTTTCAACATCTTTAACACTAGATCTCTAACACGGTTGGCACATGGTTGACCATCATATGATACATCTCTGACACGGTTGACACATGGTTGGCCATCATCTGTCGGATCTCTGACATTGTTCATGCATGGTTGACCATCATCTGATGGATGTTTGCCATTGTTCACACATGGTTGACCATCATCTGTCAGATGTCTGACAATGTTCATACATCCTTGACCATCATATACTACATGTCTAACACGGTTGACACATGGTTGACCATCATTTATCGGATCTTTGATATGGTTGACACATGGTTGATCATCATATGATACATCTCTGACACGGTTGACACATGGTTGACCATCATCTGTTGGATCTCTGACACAGTTGACACATGGTTGACCATAATATGCTACATCTCTGATACGGTTGACACATGGTTGACCATCATCTGTCAAATCTATGACATTGTTCATGCATGGTTGACCATCATCTGATGGATGCCTGACAATATTCACACATGGTTCACCATCATTTGTCGGATGTTTAACATTATTCACACATTTTTTACCATTAAATACTACATTTTTGACATGGTTGACACATGGTTGGCCATCATCTTTCGGATCTCTAATACAGTTGACACATGGTTAACAATCATATGATACATCTTTGACACAACTGACCATTATTTGTTGGATCTCTGACATGGTTGACACATGGTTGACCATCATATGAAACATCTCTAACACAGTTGACATATTGTTGACCATCATCCGTCAGATCTCTGACTTTGTTCATGCATGGTTGACCATCGTCTGATGGGTGTCTAACATTGTTCACACATGATTGATCATCATTTGTCAGATGTCTGACATTTCTCACACATCCTTGACCATCATATACTATGTGTCTGACACAGTTGACCATCATCTGTCGGATCTCTAATAAGGTTGATACATGGTGAATCATCATATCATACATCTTTGACACGGTTGACACATGGTTGAACATGATCTATCAGATCTTTGACACGGTTGACACATGGTTGACATGATCTATCGGATCTCTGACACGGTTGACACATGATTGACCATCGTAGGATACATCTCTAACACAATTGACACAAGGTTGACCATCATTTGTCGGATCTCTGACATTGTTCATGCATGGTTGACCATCATATGATGGATGTATAGCATTGGTTACACATGGTTGACCATCATGTGTCAGGTGTCTAACATTGTTCGTACATTATTGACCATCATATACTACATGTGTGACACGGTTGACACATGGTTGGCCATCATTTGTTAGCTCTCTGATATAGTTGACACATGGTTGACAATTATATGATACATCTCTAACACGGTTGACACATGGTTGACCATCGTCTGTCGGATCTTTGAAACGGTTGACACATGGTAGACCATCATATGATACATCTTTAACACGGTTGACTCATGGTTGACCATTATCTATCGGATCTCTAACACGATTGACACATGGTTGACCATCATATGATACATCTCTGACATATTTAATACATGGTTCGCCATCATCTGTCAAATCTCTGACATTGGTCATGCATGGTTGACCATCAGCTGATGGATGTCTGACATTGTTCACACTTGGTGGACCAAAATCTGTCGGATGACTGACATTGTTCATACATCCTTGACCATCATATACAACATATCTAACACGATTGACAAATGGCTGACCATCATCTATCGGATCTCTGATATGGTTGACACATGGTTGACCACCATATAATACTTTTCTGACACGATTGACACATGGTTGATCATCATCTGTCGGATCTCTAACACGGTTGACCCTTAGTTGACCATTATATAATAAATCTCTAACACGGATGATACATGGTTGACCATCATTTGTCAGATCTCTAACATTTTTCATGCATGGTTGACCATCATATGATACATCTCTGACATGGTTGACACATGGTTGACCATCATCTGTCGAATCTCTAACATTGTTCATGCATGGTTAATGGTGCGGATGTTTGACATTGTTCACACATCCATTCATGTCGACATTGTTCATACATCCTTGACCATCGGATACTACATGTCGACACGGTTGATAAATGGTTGGCCATCTCTTACACAATTAACACATGGTTGATCATCATATGATACATCTCTAGCAAGGTTGACATGTGGTTGAAAATCATCTATCGGATATTTGACATTGTTCATGCATGGTTGACCATCATTTGATACTTCTCTGACATGGTTGGCACATGCTTGATGATCATTTGTCGGATCTCTGACACAGTTTCCACATGGTTGACCATCATTTGATACATCTCTAACACGGTTTTCACATGGTTGACTATCATCAGTTGGATCTCTAACATTGTTCATGCATGGTTGACATCATATGATACATCTCTGACATAGTTGACACCATGTTGACCATCCGCGGATCTCTAACATTGTTCATGCATGGTTGACCATCATCTGTCAGATGTCTAACATTGTTCACACATGCTTGACCATCATCTGTTAGATGTCTGAAATTGTTCATACATCCTTGACCATCATATACTACATGTCTGACTTGGTTGCACATGGTTGACCATCATCTATCAGATCTCTAACACGGTTCACCCATGGTTGACCATCATATGATACATCTATGACATGGTTGACACATGGTTGACCATGATTTGTCGGATCTCGACACACATGGTGACAATCATAATGTATGTCCATCTTTAACATATGGTTGACCATCATCATCTTTGACACGGTTGACCATCATATGATACATCTCTGACACGATTGACACATGGTGGGCCATCATATGTCAAATCTCTGACATTGTTCATGCATGGTTGACCATCGATATGTCGACATTGTTCACATGGTTGACCATCATTTGGATGTCGCCATTTATACATATTGACCATCATATACTATTGACACATGGTTGACACATGGTTATCCGATATGGTTGACACATGGTTATATAATTCTCTAACACGGTTGACACATAGTTGACCATCATCCGATCTCTAACACGGTTGACACATGGTTGACCATATATCACACGGCACATGGTTGGCCATTATCGTAGGATCTCGACATTGTTCATGCATGGTTGAACATCATCGATAGATGCGACATTGTTCACACATGGTTGACCATCATTCATGGGCATTGTTCATACATTCTTGACCATCATATACTACATGTTTGACACAATTGACACATGGTTTTCCATCATCTTTCAAATCAATTGACACATGGTTAATAGTCATATGATACCATCACGACATTTGGATCTTTGACACATGGTTGACACATGGTTGACATGTTGACATACACACATGGTTGACACTTGATCCCGCGGATGCGACATTGTTCATGCATGTTGACCACCATGTTGCGACATTGTTCACACGCGAATGCCGCGTTGTTTGACACATTTTGACCATCATATATACGGATCTCGACACGGTTGACACATGTTTAATCATATCATCGATTTCGACACGGTTGACACATATCATACATCTCGACGGTTGACACATGGTTAAACATGATTCGGATCTCGACACGGTTGACACATGGTTGACTATCATTTGGGATATCATTTGTGGATGACATGGTGGACCATCATAAGATGGATGTCTAACATTGTTCACACATGGTTGACCATCATCTATTGGATGTCTAACATACATTATACATCATATTAACCATCGGTTGACATACATGGCCATCATCTTGGCGGACCATCATTCGGTTGACGTCTCATTGACATATGGTTGACCATCATATGATACATCTCTAACACGGTTGACACATGGTCGACCATCATCTATCAGATCTCTAACATGTTTGACACATGGTTGACCATCATATGATACATCTCTGACACAGTTGACACATGGTTGGCCATCATATGTTGAATCTCTGACATTGATCATGCATGGTTGACCATCATCTGATGGATGTCTAACATTGTTCACTCTTGGTTGACCATAATATGTTGCATGCCTGACATTGTTCATACAACCTTGACCATCATATACTACATTTCTGACACGATTGAAAAATGGTTTACCATCATCTGTCGGATCTCTAATATGTTTGACACATGGTTGACCATCATATGATTCTTCTCTGACACAATTGACCCTTGATTGACCGTCTTCTGTCAGATCTCTGACACAATTGACCCTTGATTGACCATCATATGATACATCACTGACACGGTTGACACATGGTTGACCATCATCTGTCAGATATCTAACATTATTCATGCATGGTTGACCCTCATATGATGGATGTTTGACACAGTTCACACATGGTTGACCATGATCTATCGGATCTCTGACATGGTTGATACATGGTGACCATCATATGATACATCTTTGACACGGTTGACACATGGTTGACCATCATCTGTCGGATCTCTAACATTGTTCATGCATGGTTGACCCTCATGCGATGGATGTCTAACACGGCTCACACATGGTTGGCCATCATTTTTCGGATCTCTCACATTGTTCATGCATGGTTGGCCATCATCTGATGGATGTCTAACGTTGTTCACACATAGTTGACCATCACCTGTCGGATGTCTGAAACGATTGACACATCCTTGACCATCATCTTTTAGATGTCTGACACAGTTCACATATGGTTGACCATTATTTGTCGGATCTCTGAAATTGTTATGCATGGTTTACCATCTTCAGTCGGATCTCTAACATTGTTCATGCATGGTTGACCATCATCTGTCAGATGTCTAGCATTGTTCACACATGGTTGACCATCATCTGTCAAATCTTTGACATTGTTCATGCATGGTTGACCATCATATGATACATCTCTGACACGGTTGACACATGGTTGACCATCATCTGTCGGATCTCTGACACGGTTGACACATGGTTGACCATCATATGATACATCTCTGACACGGTTGACACATGGTTGACCATCATCTGATACTTGTCTGACACGGTTGACACATGGTTGACTGTCATCTGTCGGATCTCTAACATTGTTCATGCATGGTTGACCATCATTTGTCCGATGTCTGGCATAATTCACACATGGTTGACCATCATCTGTCCGATCTCTGACATTGTTCATGCATGGTTGACCATCATCTGATGGATGTATGACATTGTTCACACATGTTTGACCATCATCTGTTGGATGTCTCACATTGTTCACACATCCTTGACCATCATCTGTCGGAACTCTGACATTGTTCACACATTGTTGACCATCCTCTTACATTTTTAACACACAATATAATTAAAGAGTCAATTGTTTTAATTAATTCTTGCATTTTTTAACACACAATATAATTAAAGATTCAATTCTTTTAATCAATTCTTGCATTTTTTAAACAACATTATTAGTTAATATTTACACCATCCAATGGAGATCGACCATCTTTAACCATAATTTATTTTATCCACACGATTAAGATCAAACAGTCATCATTATATTCATTTCTCGAATGTATGATAAATTGAGGGCATGAGATTCAATTTGGCCACAATTAATATAATTTATTGATTTTGACACAACCAAAATAACTACATCATCTTTCTTTCATTTATTCACATTCCAAATAATTACTACATTTGCTTTCTCTCTTACAGTATCAAAACACTTCCACAAAAACATGTCTTCCTCAAATATTAGTGGGAATTCCGTGAGAGGTCCAAGCCAACTACAATACACGAAGTTGAGTTGTTTTTGTAGCAAGGTTGCAGCTCTCAACATATTAGGAACTAACAAAAATCCTAACAAACTTTATTACACATGTAAGGACAAAGGTTGCAAATTCTGGATATGGGCACATCCTACAAATTTTACTACCAATGATTCAGACTTCGCTGAAATAGGTGACCACCGTGTTCAACATACCATGTTTGAGAGATCTCCACAATAAAAATAAAGAAGTCATTGATGTAAAGAACCTTCTCATATTCATTTCAGTTGTCATTGTTGTAATTCTTTTATTAATCCTTTTTATTTTGGTTGTCTAAATCATTGTTGTATTTTATTTTGATAATTGACATTGTTATCCTTTAATATTAAGAGTGGTGTATTTTATTTTTTTATTTTTGTTGTATAAACGAATTACTATTATTTAATACTCTTAACTCATTAATTAATATATACAGTATAGTTGAATCTTGATGGAAAGTGGAAACTGAAGAAGATATTGTATCTTGAATGAAAATGTTGATATTGTATCTTGATGGAAGGCTCATCACATTTCCTCACCAACTCCACGATCTTGATGGACGCCTAGTCATGTCACATATATATATTATATTTATGCCATGAACTTAAGATGATGGGACAATAGATTGTGAAAAAACATAAATTCTTCACTTCACCCGACGTAGCATTGGAATATGAACCACCAGAATATGAATCATCCGATTATGCAGGATTAAATTCATTTAGTATTAAATTAACTTTACTCCAACCAAATTTAATTTTAAATTAATTTAGGATTAAATTAACTTTATCCCAACCAAATTTTATTAATTTAGTATCTTTTACAAGCAACCAAATTTCGTTAATGTCAAATACTAATGAAATAAAACTGCTTCGACTAATACTAGTACTAGCCAATCGTCTCAACACGACTCTCAATACATGATTGGCTTTGGAATCATTTTAAACCCCACTATAAATAAGTCATTGATAAACAACTTTTATAACTCTTCAATTCGGATTCACCTCCATGCCCACTATACAAACTTCTTCAATCAACAACAATGTCATGGATAGCAAACATAATCATCCAACCAATAATTGGATCTTGGGCTTACACTTATAAAACAAAAGGGGTAAGTTTTCTCCATTTTTAAAACTTTAGTTATCATGTTTTTGTAGTAGTAATATATTACATAATAATGTATGTTGATATCTTGTATTTATATGAAGTGTACTGTTGAGGTCCCTCCATTTCTTCCATAGACATTACGTTGACCTCTCCAACTCTAAATGCTGGCACGTGTACGATTGCAATACGGTGGGAGAACTGATTTGTTTGTTTTGCGTTTGATCGCAAATGTTGCGGATAGCAAGAGTCGCCACCGACTTTTCTTTTATCCAATTAAGGGAAGGCGAAAAGAACAGGAAAAGACCTTCGTTAAATTATGAGTAAGGTAGTTGGTTATAGGTGTTAGCACCCTTTCTATCCGTAGTTATCTACGGGCTCTTAATTGTTTTAGTTCACTTTAAATTGTTTTTGTGTGTGTGTTTGAAAAGATTTTTGAAAAGGAATTTCGCTTTGACTTCGTAATGATTCACGCTGGAATGTATACGAAGTGTTTGGAAATGTTTTTGCAATGATTCACACTGGAATGTATACAAAGTGTTTTGAAAAAGATTTTGAGAAAGTGTGAAGTGTAAAGAGTATTTTAATTGAGTAAGCAAAAGAGACTTATTACCTACTCAGAACGGTCGTTTCCGTGTTATTTTGCTTTCCTTTAGAATAAAGCTATTCATACCATTGTTTGGAAGGTAACTTTATTCGTTGGATGTAAAGGGACATTCGAAGGGACATCAGATGGTCATAGAAGACAACTTGTAGGAGTATCCTAGCACATTCGTAGGGACGATCATCACTTTTCGTAGGCAACAACCGAGGGACGAGATCATGTATTCGTTAGGCAACATCAAGGGACTATGATCTTTTAAGTCGAAGGGACTGTGATGATATTTCGTAGGCAACCATGCTAAGATACCCCCACGTTCGAGGTACTTGACCATTTATAAGACAACGAGAGAGAATACCCTAAGGGGTGCATGTGTGAAGAAACTGTGTTGTATTCAGATGATTTATCTTATGATTAGAGTTAGCTATGTTGATTGAGTTAATCTTGCCATACACGCCTAATTACTAGCAGTTGATATGTGCAGAAAGTAAATTGCGGAAATGTAAAGGGTCCTACACTATTACATGGCTTTGGGGTAGATACATAATAAGAGGTGCGGAAAGTAAAATCCTACGCTATTACATGATAAAAATTTGCGACCTATACAACCTTTCTAGAATTAAAAATGCGAGAAAATAAATAGCGGAAAAAGAAAACTAGTCCTAATATTTTTTTGGGTATTTCAGGATCACAATGGAATGCTTAAAAGTGACTGAAAGTGGATGGAAAGTAGAACACGATTTTGCCAACTTTTGAAGAAATTTGAGAAATTTCTAGGGTTTGTGAGAACCTGGCTGCACGTGTAAGGGTTGTCTAAAGGAGGTCCTGATCTTGTAAGAAAGCTAGATATTTATAGATGAGTGAAATTAGGTCAAAGCATTAAGAGAAAATATTCTCCTTAAATGGAGAATATTTGATTTGAAAAATTGCACAAAATCTTTCCAATATTGATCAATCTTTCCTCAATCTTCTTGCACGAAATTGACAGCTTGTAATGAGCTATCTTGGACCCCAAGCCATGCAAATATCTAACCAATCTTGCCTTATCTTTTAATTTTGCATTTTATTTAATTAAATTTGAATTTAAGTTATTTTAATTCAAAAAACAACTAAATAAAGAGATAGTGGGCGTGACATGCTTCATAGTGGTCATGGATAATCTCATGATCAAGTTAAAATCATAAAATCTTAGGCCCATTTGGAATTTTTGGCTTTTGCAAGGTATTTTTCTTCATGCACCTCCTAAAAAATGCTCAACTTGCACAATTTGTATCTTACTCAATTTTCAACATTTTCGGGTGTTCTTGGACTTTTTAGAAAGCTCAAGATGTCTTCTAAACAGCTTTTTTGGTTTCATCTTTATTGGAGTTTCCATGCTCATGGACACTTCTTTGCAAAAATATGACTTTTGTTGACTTTTCTAGAAGGACCTATAATGTCTTGATCCATAACTTTCAAATGAAGCATTTTCTGCCCAAACTTGTGAGACATGAAGTTGTATAGAATTTAATTCTCTTCAAAATGAGATGTGGTGGAGAAATTTTTGATGAAGTGTGTGAAAGTTATGCTTGGTCAAAGTTCTGTTGACTTTTTATTCAAAAACCCTAATTTGGAAACTTTGACTTTTGATCAGATCCTGACTTTTCTTGAGGAATCATGACCAATCCTTGATCAAATGATGAATATTACTTCAAAATATTGATGTTGACAAAAATTATAAAGTTGGACTGTATGTTGACCACAGTTAAGTTTTTGTCCAACACAACTGATTTTCAGCTATCTAAGCAATTAGATGAGCAAGCTGAACTTGTAAGACTTGAAACTTGACATGGTGATCCCTTGAGGCATATGATGAGGTATGATAACCACTTGAAGCATTGGAAATACATTTTGACTTGAGAGGAGAAAAACCCTAGTTTGGATTGATTGCTTAGGAGAGGGTTTGTCTGGTCCACCCTTGTGAAATCCTTAAATATGGAGATGTGAATTGTCTTGAGAAGTAGGAGGGAAAATTTTGGGTATAACAGTTGCCCCTGTTCAATCTTCTTGTACTGGAAGGGTTAGATTGGAATGCTTGCCTTTCGTGACCTGAAGGTAGAAGATGATTGAACACTTGAGTACACCTGAAAATATGCACTCGCCGTTGTATGGAATAGAATCGTCAGTTGATGATGCACTGGAATGGGATTATAGATGCCATTTGGAGAATCTGATACTAAAGAGTGAGCCGTACGCTAGACTTTGTGTTAATCTTTTGGATGAGAGAAAACAAAGATGGGCTTAAAGATGCCATCCAGGGTAATGAAGATGCGTAGCCGGAGATGGGCTTAAAGATGCCATCTATGGGGTTTGATAGTAGGAGAGAGTCAGAATAAACCTTTGTGTTGGCCATTCCTGAGATGAATACTTGGCAGGATGCGAATGGTTTTCCTATCTTGTTTCAGGTGTTAATCCATAATCTGTTGCCTAGAAATGATTTGTGTGGTCTTTCAGATAGTTCTCCCATCTTGTTTTGGGCGTTAATCTTTGACCTTCTATTTGGAAAATGACTTTTACATGCAGGGGAGATAAAATCTTGATAGGATATGGTTAGTCCTATGCAGATTATGATGCGTGATAATGTATGGTAATGCTACTATGATGTATGCATATGTTATGACTTTTATGTAGATGTATGGATGTAGATGTTGTGGTATTTCAAAATATATCCATCTTGAAGAAGATATGAGTGCTCTGCTGTAGACCTGTAACGCACACTTAGGGGCCAAGTTGTTGGAAAAACCTGACTCGGGAGAAAAGAGATGCTTTAGATTCCTCCGATGCACTATCTGACCAAATCTCGTGTCTGGATATTAATGTTGTTGGAAGAAAAACAATGATCGAGAGATACCTGACTGGGGATCTTGTGCATAGACCTTGGCTGGGGATGACGTGAAATGTCATAATCTGCCACTGTCTGGTCATGGCATGGTGACGCTGATAGGGTCATTAAAGCTTGACGAGGCTGATAGGATCACTTGAGGTGATGCATTAGATAGGATCACCTGAGGCGATGAGTCTGGTAAGGATCACTTGAGGTGATGAATCTGATAGGGATCACTTGAGGTGATGAATCTGATAGGGATCACTTGAGGTGATGAGTCTGATAGGGATCACTTGAGGTGATGAGTCTGGTAAGGATCACTTGAGGTGATGAGTCTGGTAAGGATCACTTGAGGTAATGAGTTTGATAAGGATCACTTGAGGTGAAGAGTCTGGTAAGGATCACTTGAGGTGATGAATCTGATAGGATCACTGCTCGGGGACTAACGTGATAGAGTCGAAGCTTGAAGAAGCTGATAGGATCACTGCTCGGGGACTAATGTGATAGAGTTGAAGCTTGAGGAAGCTGATAGGATCACTGCTCGGGGACTAACGTGATAGAGTTGAAGCTTGATGAAGCTGATAGGATCACTGCTCGGGGACTAACGTGATAAAGTTGAAGTGTAGGAACACTGTTGGGAGGAGGCTAGTACTTCGTCGGAGAAAATTTGTCTTCGTAGGGAGCGCGATGGCTCTATGAGGGATTGATGATCCTGTGGATGCGTTTCTTGGGAAAGTGACTCTATGGGGATGCATTGGTGACTTTGGTCGTCATCTCAATTCCTAGAGCCTGCAGTAATTGCTTGTTTCTGTTCACTTTTAGGATGTTTGTGAATGGGTGTTTATTGTTAGATGCATATAATCATTCAAAAAAAACATTGGACTTTATGCAAGCAACAATAAAAATTAACATTGTAAAAAAGGGAATTTGCATTAATTTCGAAAAGTGGCCTATAGTCAGGCAGTTTGTATACAAGAGATGAATATCCTAGCAAGAGGAAATTGTCAGAATAGTAAAAGCTATGCGGAAAAAATCTCGTCGAGTTTCAACTATGCTATTGCTCATATATTTTCAACTATCTCATCTCCTTGCTGTCAGAAGAAAGTGATTGAATTGATTTTCGCCATTTGAATCTTGAATCTTGATAGTGGTACAGTCTGTAAGTAGGTGATCTGAACGAGACATAGTCGTACGCTTAAATCCCTAACTTTTGCCTAGACCGCCCTTTTGGGTTTTCAGTCTATCGGGATACCCTTTTTTGCCCAAGTCGCCTTTGCAGGTTTTCGACTTTCCAGGTGTACATTTTCGCATATATATCCTTAACTTTTGCCCGAACCTTTTTGGTTCGCCAGGATGCCCTTATTTTTGCCTAAGCCAGTCGACCTAGCGGGTCTCGTTCATGCGTAGTATTTTTTGACTATGTCTGCGTTCACAGGGTGTGGAAAGTCTTCTCCATCCATGGTGCTAAGTATCATAGCTCCTCCGGAAAATACTATTTTGACTACAAATGGTCCCTCATAGGTGGGAGTCCATTTTCCCCTGGAGTCACCTTGTGGGAGGATGATGCGTTTGACTACTAGATCACCGACTTGGTAGACTCGGTGCTTGACTTTCTTGTTGAATGCTCTGATCATTCGCTTTTGGTAGATCTGTCCGTGGCAGATGGATGCGAGCCATTTTTCGTCGATCAAGTTGATCTGGTCAAGGCGAGTCTGGACCCATTCGTCCTCACCTAACTCTACGTCCTGGAGGACTCTGGTTGAGGGTATCTGAACCTCGATGGGTAGGACTGCTTCTATACCATATACAAGAGAGAAGGGGGTTGCCAATGTAGATGTTCGCACTGTGGTGCGGTAACCGTGGAGAGAAAATGGCAACATCTTGTGCCAATCCTTATAGGTCACTGTCATCTTCTGTATGATCTTCTTGAGATTCTTGTTGGCGGCTTCCGCTGCGCCGTTCATTTTAGGCCGATATGGAGAAGAGTTGTGATGCTTGATCTTGAACTACGTGCAGAGTTCGGTGATCATTTTGTTATTGAGATTGGTACCATTATCTGTCATAATCCTTTCAGGGACGCCATACCTACAAATAAGATTATGCTTGATGAATCGAGCCACAACATTCTTGGTGATGCGAATGAGGCTGCTTCTACCCACTTGGTAAAGTAATCAATTGCAACAAGGATGAAAGGTGTCCATTGGAAGCGGTAGACTTGATTTCTCCAATCATGTCAGTGCCCCACATTACTAAAGGCCATGGAGCAGTCAGAACATTCAGTGGTACTGGAGGTACATGCACTCTGTCTGCGTATATCTGGCATTTGTGACAAGACCGAGTGAAGCAACTCGATTTTCAAAAATAATTTAAAATTTGAAAACTAGTGAAATCGCCACCTAATTTTATTTGTTCCAAAAGGAACGGAAAAATATAGATAAAACCCCACAGATACGGATAAGGCGGTCTACGACCAAAAATATGGAATCGGGAGTCGATTATGTAAGAGAAAGGTACTAGCACCTCTTACATCCATCGTACTCGATGGGACCCATTTAGTTCTAAGTGTTTGTGTGTGTGTTTATTGCTGAGTTATGAATAAAAAAGAAAAAGGGTTTGTTTATTATTATTTTGAGTTTGGCACGGTTTCGAAACTGTGTGCCTACGTATTCCCTTGTGCAATGGGAAAGTCAAAACTCCGTAGTTCCTCTCAAAAATGTTTTAAATTGGTTGTATTAATTTTATAAGAAAAATCGTACATTAGACATTTCAAATGCTTGAACTTGGACTTGTTTAGTTTGTTTGAAAAGCTTAAGTCCTCATTCGTCTTTGTCAGAAAAGAGTTTGATGATCGCATATGAGCGAAAAAAGATTTGAGTGAGTTGAGTTGTTTTTTAAGTGAGTGAAAAAGTACCGAACAATAGGACTAACGTCTTACGATTCAAATACTAGAAACCCGAGGAGCTAGTTCTCAGACGAGTCGTCTATCACCCAAAAATATTTTCTTATGAAAGAGTGAGGTGAAACAAGTTTCACGTTTTTTAGAAGTCTTTAAGCAATTGGTCTAGCGTCCAATGACTTAAAGACTAAGAGTTCATTTGGGACAAGTTTTTAAACAATTGGCCTAGCGTCTAACGACTTACAAACTTGGATTTTATTATGAAAAAAAGGTTTTGAAAATGCACTCGACGTTGAAGAAGCCCATCTGATCTTGCGTGACTGGTCCGCACAAATCCACAACATGCTGACAATTTTGAGGCGTCGGATCTTTCTTCTCCAAAAAAACCCCAATGGCCGAGATGGTGTAGTATTTGCCAAAACAATTAAGAGAACAAAAATATCTAACTAAAAAAAGAAAATAAGAAAAACAAACCAAGGTGGTGACACTTGTCACCACCACAAAAGGACACCTAAATTAGCTAATACAAATTAAAAATGCTAATTAAAATAAAACAAAAAACTTAAAACTTAAACTAAGACCAAAGTCCCATCTGATCTTCTCACGATCCCTCTTTCCACGTTATCTCTCTCGATCGCTTACCCAGAAAACTCATCCTTTTCTCACGATGCTTCGATGGAACCCTCATCTTTCTCTCTCTCTCGATTGGAAACCTCCGTTCCCTCTTACGATGCTTTGATTCACCGGAAAAAGGAAAGGGACGACGACGATGTGCCTTGATTAGTTTATTTCTTACATTCTCTGATTATTTTACACTTCTAATGCTTGATGATGTTGGTTTTGCAGATGTTTACCGATTTGCTATAGAACTTGAAGGGGGGTTTTGAAACCCTAGATGTTGGATTCGGCCTCCTTCTGTCAACTTCGGGTGAGATTGTTCTAACTTCTCTCCTCTTCTTCTTTCTCAGTTCAGAAACGATTTTTGAAAAAACAACACTCTGAAGGGTTAGGGTTAGTGAGATGATGATTCGGTTAGGGTTTATGACATCTTGGTTTTTTGCTCTTCTGATTTCTGGTTTGGTTTTCTGGTTATATCTGGTATTGGCTTTTGGAATAGATGCTACCTTTTGTTTTGGCTTTTGGTATAAGGTTTATAGGTCTGTTTTTGGGGTTGGCTTTTGGAATAGATGTTATGCTTATTTTTTTTGAGAACAGATACTGCTTGTTTCTTTGAGAACAAATACTGCTTCTTTTTCTTTGAGATTGGTCTTTTGAACTTGGTTTTTTTTTTAGATTTTGTTTCTGGGATTTTTGTTCTGATATGTAAAAGATGGATCTCTTCTTTTTTTGGTTAAGGGTTTTTTGGAACTGGTATATGCCTTTGAACAGATGCTATCTTTGATTTTTGCTTTGGAACAGATACTGTGTGAACTTTTTTTTCTTGAGATAGGTTTCTGATGATTTTGTAAACAAAAATCTGTTGGTTCTTCTTTTCTGATTTCTGCTTCTGCCTGTTGCCTTGTCTTGGTTGGAACTCTCCTTTTGTGTTGGAACCATCATTTACTTTATCTGATTCTGGCTGCCTGCTGCTATTTTGCTGTCTGTTGCCATTTTTATCATAAGCCTGTTATGCTTTTTCCAAATAGCTTTAATGTCTTGGCATTTTGAGCTTCTTTTACTTGATGCCAGTTCTGCTACCACCTGTTGCTTGCTGCTAAAACATAATGTCTTTTAGGTGAAATTTTTTCCCTTTAATTGCTGATTACCATGGCCTTTGGGTAAAAGTTTTCCTTGCTGCCCTGTTGCTTGCTGCTACTCTGTTGGAATTGTTGGACTGGACATACTTTCTGCACTGATGGTTTTGTAGCTATTGGGCTTGAACATATTTCCTTTGAAACTGCACTGTTGGTTATCGCTATGATGTTTGATGAGCTACACCTCCCTTTTGTGAACCAAACCTAGTTTGTGATTTGCAAAAGGAGGTTATGGCCGATGAAAGAACTTTAAAGTTCTGAGGCTTGGTTGCTTGAACACGATTAAACCTTTAAAACCTGAATTCTAACACTAACCCTAATGATGAGGTTGAAAATTCTTTGAAATTATTTTTTATGTTCAAGTTTATAACTACTAATCATGCTTCATTTTCTTGTTTTTATGTAACATGGTGACAATGTTCGAATGGCACGGCATGGAGGTGAAGTTTCCGTTGGCTCGACATAAAGAATGATGCACAAGGATGAAGAAATGCTTGGACATAATAGACTTTAGGACCTTGAATCATTATTGTCACTTGAATCCTTGGATGTAAATTTGAATTCGGTATTGTAATCGTTATGAACATATAAATCACTTGTAGCATAGATAATAGAACTTGAAAAGTAAGCCATGGGAATTCATACGTTTCTTTGTATCTTGTAATAGTCTTTCCGAAGTTGTTTTCTTCCTTTATCAAATTCAATTCAAATTCTCTTTAAGATTTATAAATTAAGAAATGTTCTAATTAAAAATCTTGTAGAGTTTGGACTACATTTGAATGAAACTTGACACTTGCATAATTATTGATTCAAATTTATCAATACTTTATAAAAAGTATGTAAGATCCTTCTCAAATGACTTGTGAACTCGTAGACCATTAATTTAGAATTTGCAAATCCACCCCTTTATCAATGACTTAAATTCTTGAACAAATGGCAAATCCAACCTTCTTGTTAACTAAACTTGGTGATAGTGTAGGTCTTTGAATGAATTGAAAGAAATCCAGAATGAGATAACAGAAATGGTATAAACGATGAATGCCATGAACTATGAATTCTAAGAAGGAGGGTAAATTTTGGGGTGCGACATCGAGCATAGCGGTAGCAATCAGCTTCCATGGTGGACCAATAGTAACGTGCTCTTAGAATCTTCTTAGCCATCATATGTCCACTGGAGTGGGTACCAAATGCACCTTCATGTAATTCTTCCATGATTCGTTCCGCTGTTTTTTGGTCTACACAGCGGAGTAAGCATAAGTCGCGATTGCGCTTGTATAAGATGTCGTTGCTGAGAAAGAATTTGGAAGCGAATCTTCTTAAGAATTTCTTGTCATTGACAGATGCCCCTGCGAGATATTCCTGAGTCTCGAGATACCTCTTCACTTTGTAGTACCAAGGCTTCACTTCGGTATCGAGTTCACTACAGTATGCTGGTTCGTCTAACTTTTCGATGATGATTTGGGGAGCTTCGTTGTCCCATCTGACTTTGAACATAGATGACATGGTAGCTAATGCGTCTGCCTACTGATTCTCTTCTCGTGGAATGTGATCGAAAGTGATTTCTTCGAAGTAAGGGATCAGACTCAACACATGCTCCTGATATGGAACGAGATTCGAATGCTTCGTATCCCAATCGCCTTTGATCTGACTGATCACCAAAGCTGAGTCTCCATACACTTGCAAGAATTTTATTCCTAAGTCAATGGCAGCCTTGATACCCATGATGCATGCTTCGTATTCGACCATGTTGTTAGTGCTATTGAAACAAAGTCTGGCGGTGAAAGGCGTGTATCCGCCTGTAGGAGACGTAATAATGGTGCCAATGCCATTGCCAAGTGCATTTGAGGCCCCATCAAAAACCATAGTCCATCGGGATCCCGATTCAGGTCCTTCGTCTGGTCCTGGTTCTTCGCAATCAGTAACTAGCAAACCATCTTTGTCTGGAAACTCGAACCGCATAGACTAATAGTCATCTATGGCTTAATGGGCCAAATGATCGGCTACTACACTCTCTTTGATCGCTTTCTGAGTAGTATATTGGATGTCGTATTCGGTCAAGATCATTTGCCATCTTGCTATTCTTCCGGAGAGAACAAGTTTCTCGAATATTTATTTTATCGGATCCATCTTGGATATCAACAAGGTAGTGTGAGTCAACATATACTGTCTTAGTCGGCGAGCAACCCAAGCCAAAGCGCTGCAAGTTTTCTCAAGCTGTGAGTATCTTGTTTCACAGTCGATAAACGTTTTGTTGAGGTAGTATATTGCATACTCTTTTCGACCAGACTCGTCATGTTGCCCCAACGCACACCCCATTGAGTTCTCTAATACTGTCAAGTACATGATAAGAGGTCTTCGTTTGGCTGGTGGCATCAGGATAAAAGGATTTTGTAGGTACTCCTTGATTTTGTCAAATTATATCTGGCAATCGTCGTTCCATTCCACTACTTGATCTTTCTTCAGTAACTTGAAGATTGGCTCACAAGTAGCGGTTAGATGTGAAATGAATCTAGCAATGTAGTTTAATCGTCCGAGGAAGCCTCTGACTTCCTTCTCAGTACGGGGCGCTGGCATTTCTTGGATAGCTTTAACCTTGGCGGGGTCAACTTCAATACCTCTACCACTGACAACAAACCCCGAGAGTTTACCAGACCTGACTCCGAAGGTGCACTTGTTGGGATTAAGTCTTAGTCTATACTTCCTTAGTCTATCGAACAATTTTCGCAACTGATCGAGATGCTCTTCTTCAGTCTGTGATCGAGCTATCATGTCGTTGACGTAGACCTCTATCTCGTGATGAATCATGTCATGGAATAATGCCACCATGGCACGTTGATATGTGGCGCCAACGTTCTCCAGTTCGAACGACATGACTTTGTAGTAGAATGTGCCCCACTGCGTAACGAAAGTAGTCTTTTCCATGTCTTCGGGAGATGTTTTGATCTGATTATAACCGGAGAAACCATCCATGAAAGAGAAGACTTTATGTTGAGCGGTGTTGTCGATCAGAACATCAATATGAGGAAGTGGAAAATCATCTTTCGGACTTGCTCTGTTCAGATCTCTGTAGTCCACACACATCCGCATTTTGCCATCTTTCTTAGGTACAGGCACTACGTTTTCAACCCACTATGGATAAGAGGTAACAACTAGGAAACCAACATTGAACTGTTTCATAACTTCGGCTTTGATTTTCTCAGACATCTCAGGACGCATACGACGGACCTTCTGCTTCACAGGGAGAAAACCTCTTTCGTTGGTAGTCGGTGTACCATAATGTCAATGTCTAGACCTGGCATGTCTTCGTAAGACCAAGCAAAAATCTCGGTATAGTCTCGCAACATCTGGACCAATCTTTCCTTGACACTATTCTCAAGACCTGCTCCTATCTTGATTTCTTTTTCTGTCTTCGTCGGTACCTAGATTCACGACCTCGACTGGCTCTTCGTGTGGCTGTATAATCTACTCTTATTGCTATAGTAGTCTGACAAGTTCCCTTGACACTTCACAATCTTCCTCACCTTCGTGTTCGGCTTGGTAGATCGGATTATCGAAGTCATATTTGGCAATAGAAAAGCTGTTATCAATGAGATTCAGAGTGAATCTGCAGCGTACCATGTGGGTGTGTGTAAGAACACATAGCTTTTTGAAAGGGTAATAAAGTGAAAGAAAGGAAAGAGCAAAGTATTTGAATGCAAAAGTCCAATGATTTTATTGAATGAAAATATGCAAATGACAATTAATAACCCTCACAAATGAGCCGTGATGCCCCGGGCAAGGCACTAGGCTTTTAAGTTTATTGTTCAAAGCACAAAAATGAAAAGCATAACAGAAAAAAAAAGCAATTACTCCTGTCTAAAGGAGATTGCCATGACGTCTTCGGTTTTCCAATTGCTGAGTCCGTTGTCTGGAGTTGGGAAGATCCAGTTGCTGATGTCGACGTTGCTGTCGTCATCTTCTATAGCATGGACTCCATTCTTCCTGATGTGGAAAGGGAGTTTGTCGGCACGTTCGTGGCGTATTATCTTCTGACCCTTGGTGGTGAAACCTAAACCAGTCTTGTCAAATTTGAAAGGAAGATCAGGGAGCTGACCCCAAATAGTATGACCTCCTTCTTCAACGGCAGCTTGGGTGTCTTTCAGTGAGGCCATTTTTGGTGGAACTTTAGTAACTTCAGGAGTGACAGGAGAGTCAACAGGCATGACTCGGGGAACTGCTTCGAAAGCTTGACAAGGAGCTTCGATGAATTCTCTTCCATTTCGAGATATCAGAATGTCTGCAAATGGCTTACCATATATTCTTCCTCACCGCATACTGCAACAATCTTCCCCTTCACTGGGTACTTCAGCTTCTGATGCAGGGTAGAGGTAACAACGCCTGCCCCATGTATCCAATGGCGTCCAAGTAGGCAAGAGTAAGTTGGACGGATGTCCATGACAAAGAAAGTGGAGTCAAAATTCTGGGAACCGACTTTAACAGGCAAGATGAGCTCTCCAAGTACTATTTTTTTAGAACCATTGAAAGCTCTTACAATTATGTCACTGGGCTTCAAGACTATTCCTTCAACATCAAGTCGGTCGAAGCGCTCTTTGGTAGAATATTCAGAGCAGAACCAGTATCCACCAACACGTGAGACAATGTTGTGCCCTTGCATTCAATGGAGACGTGCAAGGCTTTATTGTGTTTCCTTCTGGCAGGAGTTAAATTAGCATCAGATAAACCCAAACCATTATTGATAGTTAGGCTAGCAATGCATCCTTCGAACTAATCAGCAGTAGTGTCTTGCGGTATGTGAGCATTCTTCAGAAACTTTACCATGGCTTTAGCATGAGCCTCAGAACATAGTAGCAGAGCTAGCATGGATATCTTGGACGGTGTTTGTCCCAACTGTTCCACAACATTGTGGTCGCTCTTGATGATCTTCAGAATTTCCTCTATTTCTTGCTTAGAGGTGTCTTTTGCAACCTCCTTTGGTACTTCTGTATGAGCAGGATGAGTTACTGGTTCTTTCCCTCTAGCTTTAGGAACTAGTTCGATAGTTAGAATGCGAGCTGGCGTCGCAGTGCCTTTTGGAGGAGAGATCGCTGGAGAAAACACTCTTTCGGTTCTGGTCACCTTGCTTGATCCGGTGATGTTGTCGATGTTAGGATTGGTAGCTTCAACTGCAATGTCTTCAATGGTTAACGGGTTTTTCTTGACGCTATGGTAGTAAACTTCAACTCCATAATTCCAAGGTATAGCTTTGTCGGTGGAATATGGACTGGTCTGGGAGAAGTAATAATGAGGGGTGCCACCCTAGGCGCAGAATCGACAGAGGTGATCCTTATTGTGTTCACATCAGCATAGTCTTCTAGGAAATTGTCTCCCCATCCGGTTGCCTTGACGTCTTCGATAGGAATCTTGTAGCTTTCAGGGGCGGTATATTTCACCATGAAATTGGACTTTCCGCTTAGCTGCCCCAAGGTATCCCAGACTTCTGGTACGGCTTCGCTCATGTCTTCGACCTTCAGATTCTTAGAAATGTCTTCACATAGATTCTCCACAGATGAAGGTTTCAGAAATAGTACTTCTCAATTGTCCATCATACGTTGAATACGTCTTCTCAACCAAGCACATCCTTCAGATTCAGATGCACACCAACGACAATCATCCGGGCATCCGGGAAACACACCGGTTTGCAGCAGGTCTTTCTTGACAGTCATCAAGGGAATAATCAACTTATTCACATTATAAATGTAGGAGTCTTCGCCAATAACATTGGAATTTTTACCATGGTCTGGCATTGGTGCGTTGATCACATTCGGAGTCTCGACATGAGGATCGAATTCAATTTCTCTGGCTTTAATCATGTCTTATCTTATTCTTTAGAGCCCAACAGTTGTTGGTGTCGTGCCCTGGGCTGTTGGAGTGGTATGCACGCTTTGCATTAGGATTGTACTTTGGAGAGGAAGTGTTGACATGCTGAGGAGGATCCCTCAAAGTAATCAGCTCTGCTTTCAACATGTGTTGCAATGCTTATGACAATGGCATATTGATCTTCGTGAACTGTCTTCGTGGCGCATTCTGGTTACGCGCGTTGTCTCGTTGAGGTTGTGCTGGTGTGGGATTGGAGATCATTACTTCCCCCACAGATTGAGTATGATCAGCTTTGACACGACTCTTCTGACTGTACACAACATTGGCTTCTTTCTTACCACCAAAAGATCTCTTCGCAACACTTGAAGATGATTCTACCTAAATTTTCCCGCTCTTGATTCCAACTTCGATGAGCTCACCTGTCAATATCAGCGTGGTGAATCCGGCTGAAGAGTTTCCAATTAGATGATTGAAAAGTGGGCTTGTCAGTGTTCCCATGAACATATCATCTAACTCCCTATTGGACAAGGGTGGTTGAACTCTGCCTGCTAGATCTCTCCACTTCTGAGCATATTCTTTGAACTTCTCGTCACGACCCATAGACATGCTTTGTAGCTGCATGCGGGTGGGTGCCAATATTGTATTGATACTGCTTGTAAAAATCATCTGCTAAGTCATTCCAGGTATGAATATGAGTACTTTCTAGCTGATAATACCACTCCAACCTAGTTCCGGATAAACTCTCTTGAAAGAAATGGATCCATAATTTCCTGTCTTCAGTGTGAGGATGGATCTTTTGAACATAGGACTTCAAATGTAGCTTTGGACAAGAAATGCCATCATACTTGGCAAAAGTAGGAACTTTGAACTTGCGGGGAATTACCACGCGAGGGGCAAGACTCAGATCATCAAAATTCAGCCCGAACATTTTTTAGATTTTCCACAACATTCAGACGGTCTTCGAGCTGCTTATATTTGTCGTCATCAGGAGGGTACTGCTCGCTCACATAGTCTTCATCTTCGTTTTCAGACCCATGACGGCTTCCTTCGTTGTTCTTGACACTTCCCTCAGTTTCACCACTCTTGTCTGAGATTTCAAACCGGCTGACCACCTTAGCTGGACCCTTGTGATTTCTTCCCATATCGAGAATACAGATGGTCTTCTTCTTTCTGGTGACGAGTTTCTTCAGATCTTTCTGACCTTGGACCAAGATGGTGAAAATTTCCTGGAATTGAGCATTCTGAGCCTGAAGATCTTTGACAGTCTGTTCAAGAGCCATTTCTACTGAAATAAACAGCGAGAGAATAAGAAAACCAGTCTTCAGTGTACCTGTTATGGAATGTTATGCCATGATATGCGATGTTTATGCAATGCAATGTTTTCAAGGACCTTAGGAATTTAAATTTGTTAGACAAGCACGAGCAAACTTTTTATTAGTTTACTTTTAGCAAGTAGAAAAGAAAGTTTAAACAAAAAAGTTCCTAAAGCTTTAGGTGTCCCATGGGCGCTTCCTCTTTGTGTTGAAGTAGGTGTTGATGTTTCTCTCCTCGTGAAGTAGCTTGGTCAACTCTAGTACCTTCTTCTCGCTTGCATAGCACTGAGCTTCGAATGTATCCCTTTCTTCTTTAAGCTGAATCCAGGATCTCTTCAAGTCTTCAAAATCGGTAGGCATGTCTGGATGGAGAATGGTATAGGGTTCGTCACCTATAGCAACAGGTTCCATAATCACTTGGTAGCACATGTGTAAATGGCATCATGAGGTTTTGAGCTCGAGCTCGCACCCATTTGAGGTAAGGTTCCAAAGGAATGGAATTTTTGTGTCCCAAAGTCTTGGTATCAGTCTTCTTTACCATGCCCCAAGCGTGTACAAATCTTCGACGGTAGTTCTGGAGATCATTGTTGTAGTCAAACACAATGTCTTGAAGAAGCATATCATGAGGACCTTCTCTTCGAGCATAACCAAACTGACATAGAGCTAGAGATGGTTGTAAGTGATACCTCCCCTTATGCCAAGGAGTGGTACATTAGGGAATTCTCCACAACGCTCAATGAAAGTGAAGTCCTTTTGAGAAAAAAGACACCAACGGATATCTGAATGAGAGAGTGACATCAGCCTTTGAGACCACTTCAATCTTTGCTCGTTCTTCATTATTGATTGAGGAAGGTGCAAAATAAACCATCTGGAAAGTAACAGTATGCAACACATAAGAGTTCCTTGTATTTTGATAGTACGAGTGTGGAGAGAATGCAGAATGTCCCCAAGTAAGGTAGGCACAGGATTACGAGTGAGGAATATCTTGATGGTGTTCACGTCTATGAACTGATCCGGATTAGGAAATAGTACCAAGCCATAGATTAACAAGGCCAAAATTTATTCGAATGCATGGAAACTCATAGCCTTGAGGAATTCTCGAGCTTTCTTTATCAGAAACGTAACAAGTAAACCCTTAACTCCGCTTCTTGTTTCCCAATTGGCTTCAATGTCTGATCGCTTTAGATGTAACTCTGATGCGATGTCTTCGTATTTCAGAGTTTTTCTGAACCGGTGAACGGTATTTGATCAAGGATAGGAATCCCAAGTAGCTTAGAGAACTCTTCCAAGGTAGGCACCAACTGGTAATTTGGGAATGTAAAACAGTGATATTTCAGATCGAAGAACTGGAATAAGACGTGCATCATATCTTCTTCAAAACTGGAGATAACCAAGTCAAGAAGATAACCATGTCTTTTGATGAACTGAGCGTGATCAGGAATTTCTGAAACCAATTCTTTGAGTTGAGAAGGTATACCTATGAAGTTGATTCAGAAAGTCTTCTTGGAAGCCATAACTTCTTCAAAACAGAGCAAAGATAAATCCCTAGGTCCTTGAAATAGTTAGAATGATATGATGTTATGATGTCATAATGTCATGTTTAAAACAAATAGCAAGCACAAACAAATTACACAATAGCCCTAGGTTTAAGGCTTGCATGAGGTATAGCTGTCTACCCTACCAAAGTTTAAGTGGGTTCATCCTGTCCTATAATAGTAATCGGGTTCTAGGAATCTCATATCATTGATCTTTCTCGTGGGCTTTATTTCAATACGACTACCAAGTGGTCGACCGAAACATCTCGAAAGTCAAATCTTAATGAGCGTAGCATCAAGTATCAACAAACCTCAGTCTTCACCGAAGCCGACCATCTCACTACCTTCTAATGGCCAAGATAGGTTAATTAGGGTTCTAAAAGTTGAGTTAGTGCTGATGACACCACGCGGACGCCAAGTACTTTCCTCAACTAGAATTGAGGAGCATCGGGACATCCAAAGTGTTGCACTAACGTAGCCATCATGTTGACCGTTTCGGTATACGCCTAACGGTCTCGACGATTTATTGCTACTTACCTAAGGAAACCTGGATCCGAGTGTAGGATCCCCACAAGTATAATACCCAAGTAGCCTTTAAAAGTAAAGCATACAAGTCAAACAATTAAAGTGATCTAGACCCTAAGGTAAACTCTCTTTATTTTCCCCAGCAGAGTCGCCAATTCTATAACACGGTGGGAGAACTGACTTGTTTGTTTTGCGTTTGATCGCGAATGTTGTGGATAGCAAGAGTCGCCACCGACTTTTCTTTTATCCAATTAAGGGAACGCGAAAAGAACAAGAAAAGACCTTCGTTAGATTCCGAGTAAGGGAGTTGGTTATGAAAAGGGAAGGTGTTAGCACCCTTTCCATCCGTAGTTATCTACGGGCTCTTAATTGCTTTCGCTCACTTTAAATTGTTTTTTTGTGTGTGTGTTTGAAAAGATTTTTGAAAAGGCATTTCGCTTTGACTTCGTAATGACTCACTCTGGAATGTATACGAAGTGTTTGGAAATGTTTTTGTTTGGAAAAGACTTTGCAATGATTCACGCTGGAATGTATACAAAGTGTTTTGAAAAAGATTTTGAGAAAGTGTGAGGTGTAAAGAGTATTTTAATTGAGCAAGCAAAAGAGACTTATTACCTACTCAGAACAGTCGTTTCCGTGTTATTTTGCTTTCCGTTAGAATAAAGTTATCCATACCATTGTTTGGCAGGTAACTTTATTCGTTGGATGTAAAGGGACATTCAAAGGGACATCAGATGGTCATAGAAGGCAACTTGTAGGAGTATCCTAGCACATTCGTAGGGACGATCATCACTTTTCGTAGGCAACAATCGAGGGACGAGATCATGTATTCGTTAGGAAACATCGAGGGACTATGATCTTTTAAGTCGAAGGGACTGTGATGATATTTCGTAGGCAACCGTGCTAAGATACCCCCACGTTCAAGGTACTTGACCATTTATAAGGCAACGAGAGAGAATACCCTAAGGGGTGCATGTGTGAAGAAAGTGTGTTGTATTCAGATAATTTATCTTATGATTAAAGTTAGCTATGTTGATTGAGTTAATCTTGCCATACACGCCTAATTACTAGCAGTTGATATGTGCAGAAAGTAAATTGCGGAAATGTAAAGGGTCCTATGCTATTACATGGCTTTAGGGCAGATACATAATAAGAGGTGCAAAAAGTAAAGTGCGGAAAGTAAAATCCTACGCTATTACATGATAAAAATTTGCGACCTATACAACCTTTCTAGAATTAAAAATGCGAGAAAATAAATAGCGGAAAAAGAAAACTAGTCCTAATATTTTTTGGGTATTTTTGGAATTTGAGTATATGTGAGAATGACCTAGATCTAGTTGGTTTTAATTAATTTAAAAATATTAGTGAATACTAATCTAAATTAATTAATTAAATTAAATAAAAGAAAATATTAATGAAAGTTATCTAATTAATCCTAAATTAATTAACCTAATTACTAATTAAATTAATTAATTATTAAATAAGCAAAATAAGAAAAATATGAAAAATATAAAAAAAAACGTTGGAGAGCTTCGGACCATCCCGTGGCTTCGGGAGTTCCTTTGAGGCACCCGTTGGCACCACGGGGTTTCGTCTGGGCGCCTAGGCTGGAGCTTGGGGTTTTGAGGTGGAAGGGTCCAAGTGGAGCTTCTAGAGACTTTGAATCCGGGGCGTCCAGAAGCTGGAGCTTCTGGGGGGCTTCACGTCTGGGGCCATCCAGAAGTTGGAACTTCTGGAGGAATTCTTTGGGAGACTCGGTTGGCACTCGATCTTGATGAGGCCCAAAAGTTGGAGTTTCTGGTGCTGGTGATGCCCAGGAGTTGGCACTTATGGCTGGAAAGGATCCGTTGGAGCTTCGGCGAACTTCGGCAATGAAACACGCAAGGCAAAAATAGAAAAATTGCAAAGATGGGGTTTGAACCCACAACCGATAGAGAATGACATAAAGGTAAACCGTGATACATCCATTCATCCTTCTGAACCCATAAATAGGTAAGAGCTACAAGCCTCTAAGTCAGAAGCACCGGAGCAAAGCTCCGGTCATCTTCTCCAATCGGGTTCAATCTTCAACCTGCAAAATAAGCAATATGAATGCAACAAGGGTACCCTATCCCCCTAATTCAAGCGCTACAAATTGATTGGTGATGTTAAATAGTTCTGAATCGGCCTAGAACTACAGATACAAAGCTCTTCCAGTTTCTGCCCTAACAATGGCATCTAGTGATTAAGCCATGGAAAACTTCAAACGACTGCCCAGACCTGTTCTATATCATGCTATGAACACATTAAAAGCATTAGTTGCAAGCAAAACATACTTAAATGTAAAACACGAATTCAAGAAAAAATGCAAATCGGAGCAGTTCATATGGCATGTTTCAACGTGTTATGATCATGTATGATGACACATACTTACTCAGACTTACCTCATGATCACAATGGAATGCTTAAAAGTGACTAAAAGTGGCTGGAAAGTAGAACATGATTTTGCCAACTTTTGAAGAAATTTGAGAAATTTCTAGGGTTTGTGAGAAGCTGGCTGCACGTGTAAGGGCTGTCTAAAGGAGGTCCTGATCTTGTAAGAAAGCTAGATATTTATAGATGAGTGGAATTAGGTCAAAGCATTAAGAGAAAATATTCTCCTTAAATGGAGAATATTTGATTTGAAAAATTGCACAAAATCTTTCCAATCTTGATCAATCTTTCCTCAATCTTCTTGCACGAAATTGACAACTTGTAATAAGCTATCTTGGACCCCAAGCCATGCAAATATCCAACCAATCTTGCCTTATCTTTTAATTTTGCATTTTATTTAATTAAATTTGAATTTAAGTTATTTTAATTCAAAAAATAAATAAATAAAGAGATAGAGGGCGTGGCATGCTGCATAGTGGTCATGGATAATCTCATGATCAAGTTAAAATCATAAAATTTTAGGGCCATTTGAAAATTTTTGCCTTTTGCAAGGTATTTTTCTTCATGCACCTCCTAAAAAAATGCTCAACTTGCATAATTTGTATCTTGCTCAATTTTCAACATTTTTGGGTGTTCTTAGACTTTTTAGAAAGCTCAAGATGTCTTCTAAACAACCTTTTTAGTTTCATCTTCATTGGAGTTTCCATGCTCATGGAAACTTCTTTTCAAAAAGATGACTTTTGTTGACGTTTCTAGAAGGACCTATAATGTCTTGATCTATAGGTTCCAAATGAAGCATTTTCTGCCCAAGCTTGTGAGACATGAAGTTGTAGAGAATTGAATTCTCCTCAAAATGAGTTGTGGTGGAGAAATTTCTGATGAAGTGTGTGAAAGTTATACTTGGTCAAAGTCCTGTTGACTTTTTGTTCAAAAACCCTAATTTGGAAACTTCGACTTTTGATCAGATCCTGACTTTTCTTGAGGAATCATGATCAACCATTGATCAAATGATGAATATTACTTCAAAATATTGATGTTGACCAAAAATTATGAAGTTGGATTGTATGTTGACCATAGTTGACTTTTTGTCCAACACAACTGATTTTCAACTATCTGAGCAATTAGATGAGCAAGCTGAACTTGTAAGACTTGAAACTTGACATGGTGATCCCTTGAGGCATATGATGAGGTATGATAACCACTTGAAGCATTGGAAATACATTTTGACTTGAGAGGAGCAAAACCCTAGTTTGGATTGATTGCTTAGGAGAGGGTTTGTCTGGTCCACCCTTGTGAAATCCTTAAATATGGAGATGTGAATTATCTTGAGAAGTAGGAGGGAAAATATTGGGGTATAATAACGATGAAAGTGGCAATCATTTTTGTTTGGTTTGTGACATACACAAGATAGAGCCAACTACTGTTAAAATAGAAAGCTCGCAAGCGATAGTGGACCACATGGGACTTCAGATTCAGGACACTGTTTATTTTGAATATAAGGGAATTTCTGACTTTTGCATTGCATGTGAAAAACTACATGCTTTAGGTTCATTTTCTACCGTACTAACGGATCAGGTACTATTCAAGTCTACCTTTAGATGTCTAACGAATTTGAGGTTTTGGTTTTAAACTTTTTTTTATGGAATTTTGATACTATTTAATTTATTTCAGACTGAAGCTGAAATTGATCCTATGTTTGTGAATAATCTCATAGACATTTTACCGGCACGGTGGAGAGTTTATGATACAGACGGTTATAATCTTGTGATGCACTTTAATGGAAATATAGCGACTCCAAAGTTGTTCAACATGTGGAAAACTTTGAAGACTTTCTTTCGACTAACTAAAGATATCTTTAGTAGTTAAGATAACTTTTTTATGAAAATTTTATTTTTTGGATGGATATTTTGGATGAGATGTAAGATTGTTGGTGTAATGTATGATTGGGTTTAATATAATGGTGCAATATTCTGATACATTGAATTTAATTATGTGGTTAGCTATTTTGATAATTGTTAACGAATGAAATATATAATATAGTAATGAAATAGACAAATTTAAATTTAAATCTACGCGAATAATAATAATAATGTTGTGCATGCAGTAAAACTTTTTCTTTTGGAAAGTAAAAATAGATGAACAACACTTACATAGACACAAATACAAATATTAAATATATGAGCACACACAATCCATGAAAAATAAAATGAAATACTAAGTAATAATATATTAATAAAATAATCATTTTATAAGACATCTTATAAACGCTTTTGTTTATTCGGGCCGGCCCGGATTATATTTAATATTTATTTTTACAATAAAAAATTAAAAAATTATAAAAATTATATAGTTAAGATTAAAATATACATGAATATTGAGTATAAAAATAATATATTGAAGAAAATCAACTATATTATATTATTTTTTTTAGTAATAATATGTGTTGCCATAAATTTCTTATATCCGCAAAGGATTTTTTTTTTGAAACAAAAAAAAAAGATTATATTAAAAAAAAGGAATGCGTCTTGCCAAAAAGTCTTGTTACAATTGTGTCCAGCATCCACATCCATACCACTCAATTTGGTGGTATAAATGGGTCCTACACAATATATTATATTTCTTCATATTTTTTAATTATTTAAACAACTAAACTATATTTTTCAAATATCCATGCCACCTATTTAAAATTTTAAAGTGGGTCCTATTAATCTTACAATATACTCCATGTCACAATATTATTGGTTAAATGAGAAAAAAGTTCCCAAATCCAGCCAAAGCATCGTAGCCAGATAAAGCACTAGTGCCATATAAAAAGCATTGCAATCTCATTTAAATAATAATATTGTTTGACATTGGTAGCTTTAAAAGCATAAGCTACTCCCTTGCAAATATATGTTTAGTTTTTCATCTAAGGCAATGCTACCGCACATCCAAGTTGATGCTACAATTTGTAGCTTTTAAATATTGCAGTGGATTAGACACTTGAACGTGAAAATTGAAATGGAAACGCAAAATCAAACATATATAAGCTTATACCAACACCCTATTCCAATTTCCACACATAAATCTGTTACTGAATACTCATCCTGATCCACCTATAGCCACTGAAAAACTGGATTACCGCTGTCGATAACGCAAAAGCAACCTTGAAACAAAGAAATCCACTACGATCCTCAAAGCAACCAAACAATTGTTACCACCTGCTCGCCTTCCCAAATTCCACCCTAGGATTTGAGAACCATTGATTCAACACATTATATCAATACATTGGGGTGCATACATTTCAGAGAAAAAACATCACACAATGCCATGCAAAAACAACTTCAGTTTCAAATAATATGCTGGAAACACACATACAGATACACATATTACCCAGTTCAGTAAAACATTGTTCAGTTTCTTGCTTGAAGCAGGAATACAAATACTATAAATATATATGCTGGAAATACAATTGCATCCTTCTACATCCTTCTATAGAACTATTTCGCATTTCAGATTACATACACTTAAATAATCAATCATGACCACCAAAATTCATCACCTATTGTCGCAGACCGAAGCACGAACTTGAATTCTCCCCAACACTCATTCAATGCTTTGGGTATACGTTTTGTACATGCGTCGGATGACTTGCAGATTGAACCACGTGCATCGAAGGTTGAAGTCCATTCACTGGTGGGAATAGTATGGTTGTGCTTGTAACATCCATATTTGATGTCGTTGTCACATTAGTGCCACCGTTCTTCGATGGATCTGAATATTTATTTTGCACACTTCTTTCACCATTGCGGCTTTTCTTCTTCTTCTTCTGTCATTAAAATTATATTATTATTTGAATACAGTTAATTACACAATATAATAAAAAAACATATAATACCTTCAGATTTTGGCTTAAAGTATCAGGTAAGACACCGACTCCGACTCCATATTTCGCTCAGATGGAACATTTTATGTACTCTGCAAATTAAACAATAATAACTATTATGTATAATAAAAAACAAGACATTTACTCTAACAATCAGATCACAAGTTATCAAAATTATCGAACAATTCCTTGCATTATGAGTAATACTATTGCATTTTGAATAGTGCCGGACAACTTTTGTGTCACTCTTTTTTTTCTTCGGAGCACCTTTACTCTTAACCGTTATTGGGTCACCGTGTCCCAATTTGATCGTCATTACTGCAATATTTTTTTTTTAACTTCATGATGTCCTCCATTATTTCCCCATAAACACCATCCTTTGTTGAGGCTTCTTTGCAAAAAGTAGTAAAAACAAAACAATATGCACCAAAACGAGCAACCTCAATCGAATTTGAATCAAGTGTACCATTAGCACCCATGTTCAAATATTCACTTTTGGCATCCTTTGTCCGACGTGTCAAAACCATACTGCTAGGAAGGTGTTCAATATGTTGTTCTTTCATTACATAAAAAATATGAGAACATGGAAGCCCACGCGAATCAAATAACCTACACGAACATTGAAATGCTATACCATCATAAACGATTTGTCTTTCGTATTTTTCATGACAATATTTTGTCAGTGTGTAAATCCTCACATCACTACGTGTTTTAAAGTACTTAACAATCAACGCACTAGCCTTCATAATTTCCTCTTTAACTTCTTTGAAAATCTCAGTTGTATAAATTTTAGCGGCATCGCTCTCAATCAAACGCAACTGAGTTGTCAACACCGGTTCTGAAAACTTCGATTTAAAATCTGCAACTAGTTCATTGTTTATGTAGTGTCTTAAAGCCTCCTCAAAATTGTGCATAAATTCAAAAATGTAGCCTTTCTTCCTTACATAACTTTTGATTATAGCATTAACCGCTTCACATTGAGATGTAATTCTTATACGTCCTAAAAACTTGTCACGTAGATATGCAGTTGTCCATAGTGACTCGTTTTCATACGTCTTGGTTAGCCATGCATTTTCTTCAAGTTCATTTACTTTAATAAGCTCAGACCAAAAATATTCAAATTGATCCTTTGAAAATCTAGAGTACATGGCTTTTTTAAAGCCTTTAAAAAATTCAGAGTTCTTTACATTTTCACCTGCATTCTTATTCAAATGCCACACACATAACCGATGGGACGCATCGGAAAAAATCTATTTTATAGCCTCTCTCATGGCCCCATCTCCATCTATTACCATCACTTTTGGGTATTTATCATCCATGCACTCTAAAAAACAACTCAACAACCACTTATAGGTCTCTGTTGTCTCATCCAATACCAATATGCAACACCAAAGATAACTATCTGCAAGTGGTGGTTACACCCTGAAAATATAACAAATGGATAGTTGTATTTGTTCTTTTTGTAAGTCGTGTAGAACGCAACCACATCACCAAAACAAAAATAGTCGAATCTACTACTCCCATCGGCCCAAAAAAAGACCTCAGTCGTCCATCATCCACGTTGACAGCATATTTTGCATATAGCATGGGATCGGTAGATGACTTTACATTGAGATAACTTAAAGATGCGGCAACGTCCCCATCTTTAATAATTGCACGCATTTTTTTATCAAAATAATTGTACAGATCTTTCTTTGTAAACCCAACACCAGCGTATCCACCCTTATGAGCAACCATGTACCCCATTATATGACAAGTCCTAATTCCATGTGACTGAAGACCATCAATATGAGCTCTACCCGCTTCAGAAATTTGAAGATAAACGGGGTGTAAGTGAACAAACCTAGATGGGGTTAATTCATGGTTATGACCCTCCTCAATAAATGAAACTACATATATACCACTTTTGGCTTTGTATTGTATATGAAGCCTAGCTGCGCATTTAGTACGGGTCAAACGTCGGTGATCTCTTTTCCTATCTAACCTAGTTAAGTGTTTATTCTCTCTTGAACCATGTTTGTTGCATACAAACGGCCTCATCACTATTATTTTACTACTTGCAGGCCCTCTAGTCTTAATATCACTCTTCCTAATGGCAAAACCCTTGCATTTTCCATACTTATAATAAAAATCATAAGCTTCATCAATAGAACCAATTGCATAGCACGAATTTCATCAGAAGTCATGGAATTAATACTTACCACGTTATCGCCTACAACTGCATCTAATTCAACCGAATCATCTTCTTCGTCATTATCATCATCAGCTACATCATCATTATCAGCATAGGATACATCATCATCTGAGCTTTGAGATCTGTCACCCTCACAATCATTCATTTCAACATCAGAAGAAGTATAACCATCAGTGAAATGAACTTCATTCAACTCAACTTCAACTGAATCGTCTGAGTTTTCCATGGTAAACCTGAATAAAAAAAATTTAACACAACAAAACCAAAATCATTCCATTTGAAAAACATATACAGAAAACTAATTCAGGCATATTCCCTAATTCCCAAATCGAAATACCCATATACAAAAAACAAGTTCAAACATAAACCCTAATTCCTAAATTGAAATAAAATGTAATACCCCAATTCGATAACATCAGATCTTAGTAACTAATATTAATCAAATATAACAAACATTTTCAGTTTTACCTTAACAATTATGTTCTGAATACGAACTCAACCAAACTGAGGTTTGTTTGATGATCGAAAGCGCCCAATTTCGCATATTTGCAATAACTCAATTCTCAAAGCGGTGGACGAATAACGTGGATGCAACAAGCACAAACTCAGTTCCTTGAATAATTGCGGATTGTGTATGAATTGGCTTCTTTGAGTATGAACAAAGTTGAGGAGAGAAAAGACAACGATGAAGTTTTCAGTTTTAATTGATTTTCAACTATAAGACTTAAAATTATTCAAACAATTAAGTCTAACATGATTTATTTTCACATTATTATTTTTGTTATTTTTAATATTATAAAGACTTAATTGCAATATTAATAAATATAAAAAGGGTGTCCAATATAATCCTATGTGGCATTGCATGCAATCCTATGTGACATTGAATAAGTTAAGGCTTCTTTCTTATTGGTCAAATAATAACTTCACCAATGTTTTCATTTTTAGGGTTTCTTTCTCATTGGTCAAAATAATATCTTCAATTTATTAGACATTTATATTTAAAATAAATATATATTTATAATTATTATTATTATTATTAAGAGTATTATTATTATTATTTGAGAATTAAAGATTTTTTTTTATAAAAATGAAAATAAGGATAGTAAAATATAATAGTGTTAATTGAATATTATTATCATAATTATTATTTATAATTGTTGTAATTTATTATTATTATTTTACTATTATTATAATATATTTAGATATTATTATTATTATTATTATTATTATTATTTTATTATTATCATCTATTTTAATATAAGGTTTATATATTTAGAGTTTGTATATTTAGTTTAATGAATCACTTTTTTTATTTATATAAATCAATATTTTAACTTCAATAAAAGACCTAAGGAGTAAATCCAACATTTCAAAAACAAGTTTATACTTTTGCTAAAATTTTGGCCAAAAAGGAAAAAGAGCACTAGAAAAATAGCACATGAAAGTATATAGGTGTTTGTTTTCCTTTTCTCCTCTTCATGATATTCTCATTTTCTCTCCAATAGAAAAACAAAAACATAAATTTAATTGAAAAACTCTATATAAGTTAAACCATTTTCACATTAGAATCCTTTCTAAATACTCTCACACAAGTCATCATTTTCATATCCTCCAAACCACAACCAAAACCTTAAACCTCAAATACATCAAAGAAAACAACCTGTTCTTCTCAAATGTCCACACCAATTTACCTACCACCACCACCACCACCACCACCATCACTACCCTTAGAGATAACCACACAAGCTTACACAACCCATTCGGATAACGGGTCGGTGGGACCCGTCATTGCGGTTCTTGCAGTCATCGCTATTTTGGGTATCATGGCTGGTATGATTGGCAGGCTTTGTTCAGGTCGCCAGGTCATGGGGCATGGCGAATACGACATTGAATCATGGATTGAAACCAACTGTTCTTCTTGTGTCGGCAGCAGAGTAGCTCCTCCTTCTCCAGCAGCACCGCCTCCTCCGCCGGTGAATGAAGCCGGAGCTACTGAGGATTCTCAAGAGATAAAAGAAGAAGATCAACCGTCGCAACAAGAATCCAGGCAAAGCTCACTTGGTCATAATAATAGTTAATTAAGCACTCCATTTTAAGAATAAGCAAATGTTCATGTTCAATTTTGAATTATAACGTTTGCAAAATTGTGTTGTTTTCACATTAGAGTTGTTATGTTATGTGTTTTTTAACTGCATTTGATTTATGGTTATGGAATGTGCGGCTCATGGGTTTTGAGTGAATGACCATCCAGCTATGGCTTTAGATTTGGAAACTATATTTTATTTTAATGACGAGCCGAGTAGGGTATCACTTCCTCATTCTATAATTAGAAAATTTGATTTTTTTTTGTCTAATGTGATCTAAGAAACTAAACAAATCAAATTTGTTTATAATCTAATTATGGCAAAATGTATCCTATTCACCGAACATAAATGCCCTCAATTTTTGATAGATTGAGTCAAGCTTTTAACTAAGATACCAAACGGACATATGTATGTTCCGTTTAAAGGGTGAACATGCATGACGGGTTTAAGTGCATTACCTACTTTTTGCATTGTCCCACACCATTTTTTTCAGTTTAAATGGAACAATTCTATCTTACCATTGATTTTTTTAATGAATTTAATTTAAAAAATAAAGGTTTTCTTAAATTATATATAATGATTTATATATTCAACACATTCTTTTTTCACTTTTATATTTCATATCGTCTTCTCATTCTTTCATCTAATAATTCAACACACATTCAACTTTTACTCATTACAATGATTTTATTTAATAAAATTCAACACTATACTCCACCATATTTATTTTTTTTAAATATTTTAATAAAATTATTTTGTTTTGTGTGTCTAAATCAAATAAATCAAATTTTTATTTATAGACAAAAAATTAATAATTTTGATAAAAATAAAAATAAATAAAAAATGAATTTATTATAAAATAATTGAACTCTAATAATTAACATGAGATAAAAATCTAAACATTCACCAATAAGATTTTACAAAGTATTTTATGTGGTCTCATTTTCTCCACATTCAACATGTTAATTTTCAATAACAATTATTTCACCCTACTTTCAACACTCCACTCAACAATTCATTACAAACATTTAACTATTGGAAAAAAAATTCAACACCTCCATTATATATAGTCTTATATTAAAGATTAGAGAAAGTATTTGTATAATAAAAAAGGGTGATGAACAATCAATCATGACCATATATTCTGCTAAATTATATTAAAATTTTTAAATTATTGAATGACTTATATAATGGTATATTTTTATTGAATGACAGCGTAAAATTTTTTACGTTGGTAGTGTATCACCTTTAAATTCTTAGTTAAATTATACTTATTATTAATTATAATTAATGATTTTTTAAATAAAAAATATTAAATAAAAGTATAGTAATATAATTTTTTTATTTATTTTGAAAAACAATGATTTTAAAATAGAAAATGAAATAATATGGAAGAATGAATTACTATATTATGTTGGCATATTAAACTTTGAATAACTTTGAATTTGTTAAGTGAGTTGAACTAATATTTATTTTTTTATAACAATAAATTGATCTTGTTGGAGTTATTCAGGTGGTCCTTTTAAGAGTCTGCCATCCTTGAATATAACTAGGTTTTATTTAGACAGTTTGTTGAGTATTTCTATTCATTGCATGCATAAAAATGAAAAGTATATTAATGCCGCTTCTATATTCATCTTTGGATTCTGAAATATGAGTTGTGAAGTAATTATGATACATCATTTTTGGACGTAGAAATGACAATGAAAAGGGACATTCTTAGTTATGCTCAAGACCAATAGCCAGTTCTTGTCTCAGTAGGGTCATATGTTGGAGATGCCGACCTGGTGCATTTAATGGAATTTTATTTGTATATTCTAATATTTTTAAATTTTAAATTTAAATTAAATTAAATTTTTTAAGGTATAATTTAATTTCAATATAAAATTTTAGACTAAAAAAGTTCATGTTAAGGATTAGAGGTTAAGTGACAAGAGAAATGTGTATAGTCTGGGGATGCAATCTATGTCTAAAAGCTAACTTTGCATTTGCATATATACTCCAAAAATTGTAGGACAGCTACATCACGTGATTTCTCTACATTGAGCAACAAAGTTATGAAATTTCATTTGCATGTGATTATCACAGCTTTTGTCTCAGCTACGAGTCTAATTAAAAACTTTCACTGCACCAATGGAAAGAATGTATTCCAGCTATGAACATGACATTGAAAAGAGAAATTTGTTCACCAACAAACATAGAATGAAACACTTATTTGAATATCATTTATATAAAAAGGTGTTCGTTGGTAAGAAAACAAATTTGTTCAAATGATGTTTGTAGTATATTTCAATTATTTTAGGAGTGAAATTTTAATGTTTATATATATATATATATATATATATATATATATATATATATATATATATATATATATATAAACATGCATTTTTGTCACTCAAATATTTTTTGAAGTTTCAATATGTATTTATTTATGCAACATTATTTTAATATTTTTTAATACTTTTAGACCAATATTACTACTAAAAAACATGCATTTTGTGCTAAATAGATTTTGTCTCAAATTGTATTATGTGTTTACAGAAAAAATCAAGAACAGTCTTGTATTTTGTATGAAAAGTTGAGATTGATTAGAGATAAATTATATCATAGAACTTATTTTATTGTATTTTTAGTAAATTTTGTTTTAAATTTGTGTAAAATATTAAAATGAATTTGAAATATTAGTTATTTAATTTTTTATGAGTTCTATGTCAAACATGTGAAAAAAGTTGAGACTAATTATATTAATTATTTTTCTTAAACTTATACTCCCTCCAATTTGTTTTTATAAGTGACACTTTATATTGTTTTTAGATTTATTAAATAATTAAGGTATCTAAGTATATTAATTATTTAATAAATTTAAAAAGATATAGTGTCTTTTATCAAGTACATTAATTAATTATTTTAGAGAGGTCTTTCTCATATTTATGTGAAAATTTGATACTTATTAGATACAAAAATATATAATATCATATATTTATTTTTATACTTAAAGGAATTCTATTTATATAAATAAAAAGTAAAATATTAATATTTAATATTTCAAAATAAAATATTGACATTAATAAATTTCATCATTGAAATAAAAATAAATGCAGCTAATAAATTATAAGAAAAAGTTCTTCAAAAGTAACTATTGACCCATATGCAATATAATTAATAATATATTTCTTTAAAGTAGATACTATAAGGCACCGAGACAGGCATAAAAAGTATATGAGAGAGAGATATATTTAGATAATAACTTTTGCTTAAGTTACTCATGCTAATAATTTATTATTGACAATAAAAATCATAAGAATTATATGTGGAACAATAATATTTATATTACTTTAATTTCATGCAAACCAACGATCATAAAAAATGGATGTGTAACAATAAGATTTTGTAAACGACGTTTTACATATATTTTTCAAAGTATATAATACATTAGTTAATTTCCTTGATTAATTTTAAATTTCATAAAATTTTATAGATTTAATCAACTCAACAAGAAAAATTAATTTGACGGTTGCCTTTGCTCCGTATTATTTAAGAAGATTATGATTTTTTTTTTTTTGAAAAATTAGAGTTGAATAACTTTTTTCCATAGAATTTTAGGTTGAAAAATCATTTTCGTAAGAACCTATTTCAACTATGTTTGATACCTATTTCAACTATGTTTGATAAAATTAGTGGGAAGGAAATAATTGATAGTTTATAATTTATTGCTAGTGAGTAGTGACTAATAACCGATAAATTAATATGAGTGTTTGATAAATTAGCTGTTAAATTAATTGATAGATATAAAATGATATTAATGTCATTTTAATTAATAAGAATAATAATAATATATTTTTATAAAAATAATAAAGTTATAAATAGAAGAAAAAATCACAAGTTCAAATACTAATTTAAATAATTATAAAATAATAAAACTAATAAAAAAACTTCAAACTAAAAATTAAAATTGAGTTATCAAACATAATTTTTTCATTAATATAAGCTAAAAAATTAAAAATTTCTTTTTTACCAAACTGATCCTTCATCAGAATGGTTTTAGTTTTTTTTTTAAACAAAAAGTAAATACTTTCTCAAAAGCCTTTTCCAAAAAAAATTTAAAATTTAATAAATTAAAAATATTTATCCCAAGACATTTTCCATACAAATATTTTTAATTTAAAAAAACATTAATAGTTTCTTATTGACAAAATATCTATTTTAGTCCTTTAACTATAGTCACACTTCACTTTAGTCCCTTATCTTTTTTTCGTGTCAAATTAATCTCTTAATTTTCAAAATAATTCAAAACGTCCCTACCGTCTACTCGTTGGTCAAAGTCTGTTAAAAATCTACGTGGTACATATTACCAACTATTGTGACAGAGTTAGCGTCAGAAAAACCGACCCTAAAAACTATTTATGGATTTAAATTATTGTTCTTTTCCTTCCCCAAATTGTTCATCTCCTTCCCCAAATCTCCTTCTCCTACTAGATTTTTTTCAAGTGTGGGGATCTTTTCTCACCCTAACATATTTTATTCACCGTTGTCCAACTCATAATTCATATTTTTCAATCACAACAAAATTCACAAATTAACTCATCAACAAATTCACAAATTATTCTCACACACACACAAGACTCTCACTCACCCATCCATGAATCAACTTAATCATTAAGCATTCAACACACTCAAATACAATCTAAACCTTGGCCAAAATATCTCTTCCCTTTCCACTCAAAGCTCTAATTCCCAAATTGTTCAAACATTTTGAATGAAAATTGAAGGAATTCGAGCTAACGCCAACCACTAATTTCAACGACAAATTAACAGACATACTCACGTAGAAGAGAGGAGAAGAATATTATTCACGAAAGAAAGATGAGGAGCGAGTCGAAAGAGTTTACATGGAGCTTTTTACTCGGTAGATCTTCATCGTTTTAACTTCGTTTTGTATTGTTCCCTCTAGATTATGATTGCTTTTGCTCTCAATTGTTGTAATCTATAACCAAAATAGTGAAATAAAATTGGAGATTAAGGTTGTGTTAGGGTTAGGATTTTTGATTGATTGATTGATTTGAGTATGGTATTTTCGCTTGTGTGCTTGCTTTTTTTGAATGATTCAAAAGCATGATGAGGTTCTGATTGTAGGTTTCGATTGTTTTTTATGTGCTTTAAGATTTTTGTATTTGAGGAGTTTTCTAGAAATGGTGGTGTTGAAGATTCATATGAATCATCCATGGCTCACTGGTTTGGGTCTCTTTTATGGGATTATTGGGTCTTAGAAATTATGCTATAATTCAGATTTATTGTGCTTGTTGATTAAGAATAAGAGATTTTTAGTAAAGGAAGGAGATTTGGGGAAGGAAATGAGCAATAATTAAAATTCAAAAATAGCTTTTAGCGTCGATTTTTCTGACGCTAACTCCGTCATAATAGTTGGTCCAGTGTGCCATGTAGATTTTTAACAGACTTTGACTAACGCAGTAGATGACAGGGACTTGTTTGAATGGTTTTGAAAATTAAGGGACCAATTTGGCACGAAAAAAAGATAAGAGACCAAAGTGAACCATGACCTATAGTTAAGGGACCAAAATGAGTATTTTTCCTTTTTTTTATGTCTTCTCTTTAAATACACTTCTTCAATCAATTGGCTTTGAAATCTCCATAAGATATATCTTGATCCACAAGTTGAGAGTTGTATCTATTTTGCACTAAAATCTCCTTAAATCTTGGAACAACCAATACACAGTTTTCTAAATTGTTTCCAGGCCCAATTTAGTAACTAATGCGCAACTGGAGATAAGAAACCTTGTTATAGATAAAATCTTCTTGACCTGCGAAATTTACCGAAACATATCCAAAAGAAATATTCTAGAAAATCAAATCAAATATGTCAAGAATTAAAACAGAGGTGCCTGTTGTATTAGACCACAATGTCATAACATTTGTTTTGACACCTGACTAAATAAACTCATAATAGCAAAACTGCTATGATAGTTGATAAAGATGTTGCAACATCTTACTCAATATATATAGAACCATGTTTAGAATCATGCTTAGTTAAAATTTAGCCAACCATAAATCCATGGAACTAACAATCTCCCCTTTTGGAAAATTTTGGCTAAAACAACCAAAAAACAAATTCAACTGGAGAGAGAAATAAAACCACAACACAAGATACATGTTGATAATGTAAACTTTGTAAAAATAACACATCTCAAAAGATTGTACAGTCAGATAGGCCTAGAACTCTCCATGTCACACATAGCTAGTTCTTCCCCTCAAGGAAAAACCCAACATTAGAAAACAAGCAAAGGAATTGCAAGAAGTAGCAACAACAACTTCAGCACAAGCAAGTGTGACTTTGTACAACAACACAAGCCAAATATTTTCACACGAGGAAGAAGATAGCCTGACACTCCCCTGAAATCCTAAACTGATTCTCATCACAGAAGAAGGAAGATCTTTCTATAGTAGCACAAGAGAACCCTTAAGAGGAAATATATGCAGACTATGTAGTTTAGAGTATGCAAAATACGCAACTCAGAGCACAATACACAACCTTTCTTCATAACTCAGAACACAAGTCACAAGACCTAACCATCCAGAATGTTAGAACATCCTTTGAAACATTCCTGCAAATCAACTGCACGAATATACTCTAGATTCACATGATGGATAATCATGCTTTCCCTAAAGTGATGCAATTAGCAAACAACACTTAACTAGACTAAAAAGATGAAAAGAAACTGGCACAAAAGAATAAAAACAAGAAATAATTGATTTAAGATAAATAAGGAAAGATTCAAAGAAAACATACCATATGCTTGATACAATACCAATTGCACCAAACTGACTCAAAAGAAAGTAAGAAAGAAAAATGAACTTATCCAAAGAGAAACAAGCTAAGGACAAAAAAGTAAAGAAATAAATCACCCAAAAGACATAAGAAAAAAACTGACTCAACAAAAATAGAACAAGAACACACCTTTTTTATTTTTTATAACAGATAACATATACCAAATATCCAACACACCCTCCTGATCAACATTTGAGTCTGAATAATGTATATTCACACAATTCTTCTTGAGGGACTTCATATTGATTATATGTGTTTTCTCAGTCCTGGATGTTCCAGTAGATGTTACAAAATTTGATATAGTGTTGATCACTATTTTATTTGAACCAAAACCTAATTCCTTCTTGATTTTTAGTAGAAGAGTTTTCCTTTGCATCAACAATGTTGAAACGCAGCTTGTGAGTTTTTATAGGCTGATCCTAGCTAGAAAACCAAAAACTTCTACTAATCATTCCTCTAGAAGAATCCTTCTTTAACAGAACTAAACAATCTTTTCAGACTTAATTTAAGATACCAAGTTTTTTAGGATGGAGTTAATTCACCATGCAAGTTATAGATGGTAAGCAATCCTTGATTCTCTTAAGACATAAGATCATAAATAAATGACCTCCTACTTCTTCATGGTTGATAACACCTTTTATTCTAGATACACAAATATTTGAATAAAACATCTAATATGTCATGAGACAATTCTTCAAAACATAAATCTTTATTAGAAATCCACTTTCCAGTAAAACCATAAATAGAAACCCATTTAATTGTACTTGAGACCGGTAGGACATTCTGCTTCACAAAGATCCAAGGTCTTCATACTCCTATGAATGCTTTGAAATTAATCTCAACACCAATTCCAACTTTTTCTTTAGCATCACAGACATGCTGAAGTTAATACAGATTTCATTGACATTTGGTCTAGACATTATGTCCAAACCCTTCAACACCTTATTGGATTGCCTTCTAAGGTACACAATAATAAAAGAAACCCTTCATTAGAGACCTGGGCATAATTTCCTGCAAGTTGAAAATAAATCTCTTGTTTTTCTTCAATTGTTTGTCACTTTCATGTCAAACCACTTGATTAGAAACCTGAGAAAAAATTCTTCTTGATCATCTTCACATCTGAATACCTTTCTTCCGCACACACTTAGAAATGGCTTTATGAGTGGAATTTATAAACTCCCAAGTATCTTTGGCTACAAAACACATGATGTAAAGAAATTACAATTTCCATGTGTTATGAATTTGGTAATTTCATAGTGACAAAGAAATAACTCAACCTCTTCCCTTTTATCTCTTCAGAACCAAGAATCTTATATCTTGATAATTCTTCAAGCACTGCAGTTAATTAAGAACTAGAATTCTTCACTCCAGTCATTCAAGAAGCATTAGTACCAAAAACTACTCCCTGAAGCTCAACTAGTAGATTTGGGAGCCTGCTCTGATATCAATTGAAATTCTTCTAGTATAAGAACCACATGTTTATAATGATGTTTCAAACATTAGAACAATGTCATGCTAGATGTTACAACATCTGATAAGACATCTTGCACAGATTTATCAAGTTATAATAAATACAAAAATTTAAACTGCAAAATGATAAATAACACATAGAGTTATTAACCTAGTTCGGTGCAACATCACCTACTCTGAGGGCTACCAAGCTAGGAAGGAATTCCACTATCATGAATATTATTTCAAAGCTAAACTACCCTATTTACAACTTATCTCTTAATCGCTACCCAATGTAACTTCTACTTAGTCCTCCCTAAAAATGAGATATCGCCATCTCACTTCCTAAATCACCTCAGTAATATCTAACAGTCCCAATCCTAGTGATTATATTGATAATAACTAAACCATAAGATCATACTTCCATTACACTAGAAGATCATACTTCTATTACACGAGAAGATCATACTTCTATTACACCAAAAATATCATAATTCCATTACACCACTCAGTCAAGATTCGTGACTAAGAACAATACTCAGATTTTCTTAAAAGCTTTATCCAAGAACAATAATCAACTCATTTCCAAAAGAATTTTGAGTGATAACATAATATCTACTTCATGTAACGAAAGATACAAGGGTGACAAAACCCTACACAACACACAAAAAACTCTCAAAATCTAAGAATATTTTCTTCCCCTAATTTTACAATTGTTGAAAGATAAAAGTTGGCACTTTAGGTTTATGTCTTCTCCTTAAATACACTTCATCAATCCTTGGGCTTCAAAATCTCCATCAGATATTTCTTGATCCACAAGTTGAGAATTGTATATTTTGTGCACTAAAATCTTCTCAAATCTTGGAATAACCAATACAAAGTTTCCTAAATTATTTCAAGGCACAATTTAGTAACTAATGCACAACTGGAGATGCAAAACCTTGTTTCAAAAAAAATATTATTGACCTGGGAAATTTACTAAAATATATCCAAAATAAATATTCCAAAATCAAATAAAATATGTCGAGATTTAAAACAACAATGCCTATTGTATCAGACCAGGATGTCATAACATCTGTTTCGACACCTGGCTAGAAAAACTCATAACAACAAAATTTCTATGACAGTTAATAAAAAGGTTGCAACATATTACTCAACAATCAACATCAAAAGCTAACCATGTTTAGAACCATGCTTAGCCAAAATTTACCCAACCATAAATCTATGGAACTAATAAAGTAGTTGTTGATTAAAGCTCAGTCAAAGGAAGGATAACCACCTACCTGGATTTGAGAGAGACCGAATCCCTTCTAGGCCATGTTTCTTGCCATAGAGTTAGGGAAAGTGATTCTTTAAATGATACCCAATGAAACTATATAAATACCTCAGACCAAGGGTTAAAGAAAAGACCAATTGAGATCCCAATTTTTCACCCAAAATAGGATACTCAGAGTTTCTCATCTCCCTGTGTGAGCTAGCCCTAACTAAGGGGGTATAAATGGATAAAAATTAAATAAACAATCAAAACCAAATGAAACATAAAAAAATTGGTTATTTTTGGTTCGGTTCCAAAATTGAATAGAACCAATGAAAATTGAGGTGGTTTGGTTTGGTTCTTGATTTTAGTTTTTAAGAAATGTCAAACTGATGAATTGAACAAATGATTATAATTACCGTCTTAATATTTTATTCAGTCCATGATTAATCCCATATTTTGTATAGGTCCAATCATTCTCCATCTTTGTTTACACTTTCTTCTTTTCAGCAAAATATGCAGATAAAGCTAAACTTTAAACATAGAAAGTATAAACCATAAGTAACAAAAATGTTCTCTCACCAAGTTCTCTTTGTTAATTTTCAACATTTTTTGGCTTAATTGCAACTCTGGTCCCTCTATTTTTATTTTTATTTTTAATTTTGGTTCATCTATTTTAAAATACGATTTTAATGGTCCCTCATTTTTAATTCTTTCGGGATTTTAGTCCCCCGCTTCATTTGAGTCACATTTATGGTATACCGATGTTTGGTTAAGTGTACAGGATCATTAAGCTTATAATTAACTTGATTCTGACCCAGTTAAATAGCTTATAAAGAAGAAGCAAGTAAATCCATATTCTAATGGACCTGAATATGAAAATCAAATAAGACCTCAACGTCATACGATTTTATCTTCTAATGTTTAAATAGAACCTTAGTTTCTACCTTGACTTTGCCTCTGGTGATTCAACAGAACTTCAACCGCTCTTCTGGAAACAGAGGACAAAGCTCTTATGTCCATACTCTATGCATATACAACTCCATCTTGTCAACGACTAGAATTATAGAGCAAGTCAACTGGAGGTTTTTAGCATAAGGATCAAGGCTAACTGATATGATTTATTCAATCTACTAATCCATGCCTATGGACTCCTTACTTGAGAAAGACACAATGGATAAAGCGATTATTTAGAAGATGAAGATCCTCATTGTACCAACTCCAACGTTTTTCTCTTTGAAGTCACTTCTTCAGCAAAGACACTTGTGAAAGCAAGATTCCAATGTCTCCTTTGTTTCCTCTATATAAGGAGCTAAAGATTCAAAATAAGTTACAACAAATAATACAACAAGACTAACAACAAAAATCAAAATATTGCATGAAATGTCTCATACTCCAATTCACAACTTATAGTTGTTATATTGCACAAAGACTTGATAAATTCTTACACTTGTATATCTTAGAAATCTCAAGTATCAAATTTTTTCTTGTGCTGTATTACTTGTACCTTTGATTGAATATCAGGTACATCTTGTGTGATGTTAAATAGTTGGTTTAAAATTGGTAAAAGTCTCAAACTGGGTGTTTGAGCAAAGAAGTCTTAGGCTAAGTGTTTGAGCAAGGAAGTATCTTTCTAGTTTGATTGAGCAGGAAGTCCTGAACACGTGGTTTAGGAAATGAAGTCTTTTTCGAGTTTTATAGATAATGAATTCTGAAACATTTGGTTTAGGAAATGAAGTCTCTTTCTAGTTTGATTGAGTAGGAAGTCCTTGAGAGATGGTTTAGGAAAGGAATTCTCTTTCTAGTGTGATTGATCAAGGAAGTCCTAAACAATTGGTTTAGGCAAGAAGTCTCTTTCTGGTGTGATTGAGCAGGAAGTCTTGGATTGATGTGTCTAAGAAAGTTATAATCAGGTTCTGATTATAGTGATAAAATCTTGAGTGGAAAGAGCATTGGGTTACTCTCGTTATAAAGAAACCAGGAGAATCTTTATGTGTGATTTACTTATTTCTTTTTCACTTTAAATATTTTACTGCTGCATACTTAAGCTTAGAATCTGAACTTGGTAAGATTTAGAAGTTGTTGTTTTGAAAAAAACATAAGTTATCAAATAGACAACTCAACCCCTTTCCTGTGTATTTTCTCACCTTCACAATTCTCTTGTGTTATTTACTTACCTTATGCATTTATCATATTTCTTGAAAATTGGTTTGTTTTTTAGTATACGATGTCCTCAAAATTTGCTCTGACATTTGTCCCCATAATCTGTCATATGTGTAATACGGTGAACTAACTTTGAGATTTGTTTTGCTTTTTATCGCAAATGTGCGGATAGCAAGAGTCGCCACCGACTTTTCTTTTATCCAATTAAGGGAAGGTGAAAAGAACAGGAAAAGACCTTCGTTAGATTCTGAGTAAGGGAGAAGGTTATGAAAAGGGAAGGTATTAGCACCCCCTTTCATCCGTAGTTATCTACGGGCTCTTAGTTGCTTCTAGCTCATTTTTAAAAGTGCTTTCTGTGTGTTTGACGAAAAATGTTTTGAAAAGGCATTTAGTTTTGACTTTGTAATAATTCATGTAGGAATGTATACAAAGTGTTCGGAAATTTTTTGTTTTGAAAAGAGTTTGAACTTTGACAAAAGTGTGTGGTGTGAAAAGTATTTTGATAGAGCAAGCAACTAAAAGTCTTATTACCTACTCAGAATGGTCGTTTTCGTGTTTTTTTACGTTCCTTTAGAATAGCGCTTTCCATACCATTAGTTGGTAGGTAACCCTATTCGTTGGATGTAGAAGGGACATTCGAAGGGACATCGGATGGTCATAGAAGGCAACTTGTAGGAGTCTCCTAGCACATTCGAAGGGACGATCATCACTTTTCGTAGGCAACAATCGAGGGACGAGATCATGTATTCGTAGGCGACATCGTGGGTCTATGATCTTTGTATCGAAGGGACTATGATGATATGTTTGTAGGCAACGGTGCTAGGATACCTCTACATTCGAGGGACTTGACCATTTATTCGAAAGGCAACGAGAGAGAATTACCCTAAGGGGTGCATCTGTGAAAAGAGTGTGTTGAATTCAGATATATTATCTTGAAATTTGAAGTGATCTATGTTGTTTTTATCTTGCCATACACGCCTAGTTACTAGTAGTTTATAGGGTGCGAAAAATAAATTGCGGAAAGTAAAGTGCGGAAAATAAAGTCCTACGTTATTACATGACTTTGGGGCAGTTACATAATTGGAGTGCGGAAAGTAAAAAGTCCTAATTAAACTATTACATCCCATGAGCAGTTACATAATATTGAAAAGAAAAGCGAGAAAAATAGTTCGAAACATTACAACCTGTGAGCAGATACATAATCGGAAAATATAAGAAACTTGCATAAGAGAAAAAATGTTAGTAAAAATGAGGTTTTTGAATGAGGAAAAAGATTTTAAGTTAGTCATGCTGATTAGATGATATAGAATTTTTTTGGGAATTTTCTGGATCGATTTTGATAATTAAAAGCAATTAAAAGTCAATATAATGGTTAATTAGCAATTAATTAAAATATGCATGCAAAAATATTAATTTTGATGTCAAAAATTAAATAAGTATTTTTCTGATTAAAATGCAAAAGGAAAATATTTTTGGTGATTTTTAAATGCATGAGAAAATTGTTTGAAGATTAATTAAATTAAGAGAAAATAATATGAAAAAGAAATAAAGAAAAGTGTTAGTTTTCCAAGTTGTAAAAATAATGTCATGGCCAGGGATCGAACCAAGGACATCCAAGGAAAACACGTGCTGCCTTCACCACTGAGCCAAACTGCATTTGGTGTTAAGATAATGAAACAAAAACGTTTTAAACGAATTTGAATTCTGAGAATTAGAAAATGCGCGAAGAACTTCGTCTTCTTCGTTTGAATTTTTAAACAGTTAGCGTCGACTTGGTTCGACGCTATAGCCCCTGCAAAATTCAAAAATCAAGCACAAGTAATATAAATACAATATGAAGCCATGGTTTGACTCGGTTTCACCCCCTAATCAAGAATATATCATTAGTTTTGGCCAATTTTTCCTAAATCGAAGGATCCCAATTCGAAGCTCAGAAAACCTAACAATGGCACATCACGATTCCTGCACTTAAAACTCAATTAAACAACCCAGATAGCTTGCAAATAACATCATGAACACGAATATACAATCAAAATACGTTTAAAATGCATGTAAGTATGAATTCGATTCTGAAATTTTTGAGGCAAACCGTGATGTGTAATTTCGTGATTCTGGATGCTTTTGTGATCTGTGAGGGTCTGGAGTGGATCAAGGAACCTCCAGGAACGTGTTTGAGTGCTTAGAATTGCTTGAATCGAAACAAAACCAAGGCTGCAAGTAACTTGTAACACACAGATTTTTTGAGTATGATTAGGGTTCTTAGAGGCAGATTTTTCGTCCCTTGTTCATATGTATGCATTGTGTATATATAGTAGATGGATTTAGGTCAGAAATCAAGAGAAAATAATGAATCAATCAATGCAAAAATATTTGATTTGGTATAAAACCAAATCTTGCCTTTTTGATCCAATTTTCATCAATTCTCTTGCCAGTCAATGCCAATTTCAAATTTGCCAGCTTGGGAGGTTTGCTTGGACCTCAAGAATGAGAGAAAAATCCAATTTGCATTTAATTTTGATTTTCTACCTTTTATTTTAATTTAATTGGATTTTAAATGTTTAAAATCCAAATTAAATAGAAAAATAAGGATAAAATTCGTGGCCTTGGGCTTGGAGGTTCCAAATTAGCTGAGGAACAAGTTTGAATCAAGAAAAGTTAGGCCCATTTGCAAAATTTTGGATTTTGACAAGTATTTCTCTTTGTGCACCTCTTCAAAAATGCCCAACTTTTGCAAGGTGTATCTTGCTCAATTTTTAACATTTTTTAGTGTGCTTTGACTTTTTAGAAAGCTCTAAATGTCCTCTAAAAAACCTATTTGGTTTCATCTCAATTGGAGTTTCCATGCTCAATAACACTTCTTTGAAAAAAGTTGACTTTTTGTTGACTTTGAAAAGGACCTGTAATGTTTTGATCCATATTTTCAAAATGAAGCATTTTATGACTTTTCTTGTGAGATATGAAGTTGTAGAGAATTGAATTTCATTCAAAATGAGAGGTGGTGGAGAAATTTCTGATAACGTATGAGAAAGTTATGCTCAGTCAAAGTTCAGTTGACTTTTCCCTAGAAAACCCTAATTTGGAAAGTTTGACTTTTGATCAAATCTTGAGTTTTCCTGATGAATCATGATCAACCCTTGATCAAATGATGAATGCAACTTTAAAATATGGATGTTGACCAAAAATCATGAAGTTTGACTGTATGTTGACCACAGTTGACTTTTTGACCAGTACAACTGATTTTCAACCATCTAAGCAATTGTCTGAGGAAACTTGACTTGTAAGGCTTGAAACTTGACATGGAGATTCTTTGAAGCATATGATTAGGCATGATGATCACTGGAGATGTTGGGAACCACCTTGATCTGAGAATTGTCAAACCCTAGATTGGGTTGATTGTCTAGGAGAGGATTTGGCTTATCAACCCATTGTGAAATCTTTGAGTGGGGATGTATGAAATGTCTTGAGAAGTGGGAGGGAAAATTTTGGGGTATGACAGCTGCCCCTGTTCAATCTTCTTGTACTGGAAGGGTTAGATTAGCATGCTTGCCTTTCGTGACCTGAAGGTAGAAGATGATTGAACACTTGAGTACACTTGAAAATTTGCACTCGCTGTTGATCGATGATGCATGGGAATGGGCTTATAGATGCCATTTGGAGAAGCTGAAGGCTTAACTGGGGAATGAGTCGTACGTTAGACTCAAGAGCGTCGCCTAGATAGGAGAATCGTCGGAGATGGGCTTAAGATGCCATTCGGAGGGACTGATGCTGAGGAACGAACCGTACGCTAGGCTCTGTAGATATTCCTGGAAGCAGAAGGGAGCACGGAGATGGGCTTAAGATGCCATCCGGAGAGAGTCGTACGTTAGACTTTGCACTCGTCTTTGAATGAAGTTATTGGTTTGTATTAGTTTTTAACCAAATATGCAGCATTCTGAGAGTGGAGAGATGTCAACAAATAGTCGGAGATGGGCTTAAGATGCCATCCAAGGCAACTGAGTCGTACGCCAGACTCTGTAGTTTTTGTTGATAATAAGAGAGAGTCAGAATAAGTCTTCGTCTCGATTACTCTGAGGGGATAATAGTTGGCAGAATGTGGATAGCCTCCCTGTTGTGCTTCGGGTGTTGATCCAATGCCTGTTGTCAGAGGACAACTTGGGTGATCGTTCAGATAGGGTTTCCCGCCTGGCTTCGGGTATTAATCCTGGATCTATTGTCGGAGGACATCTTGGGGTGGCCATTCAGATAGTTTTCCCGTCTTGCTTCGGGTATTAATCTTGGACCTGTCGTTTTAGGAGTGATTTTCACCTGTTTGGGAAAAACAAAAGAAACTTTGATAGGATATAGTTAGTGTCATGCAGATTATGATGCATGATAATGTGTATGACATATGCACATGTTATGATTTTTATGAATAATGTATGAATAATAGATGTTGTGGTATTTCAAAATATATCCATCTTGAGGAAGATGTGAATGCTCTGCTTGAGGATTTCTGGCTTCTGCTTGAGGATGAAACCGTGAAATCCTGACTCGGAATAAGAGTAGGCGCCTTTGATTCCTCCGATGCACTATCTGACCAAGTTTCGAGTCTGGACATTTCCGTGGGGAATAAAGCTGGGAGATGTACTGCTGGGGATCTTGTGCGTAAACCCTACAATGTCATCACATGCATGCATTATGGCAGGTTCTTAACTCCAAATGGACTTCACCATTCTTCTGGTTTTCTTCACATTTTTTTCATCATTTTTTCATCATTTTTTTCATCCAAGAGAAAGAAAAGAGGATAGTTACAGTATTGGTAACCAACTCTTCTCAACCTCCATTATCTCTCACTGTAACAGAAATTTCATAACCACCATAACAACCATCCACCACCGTAACCAACTGCATCTTTACCACCCTCCATCATCTAAAAAAACCGTAACTAACACTCTTCTTTCTCTGCACCTTCACCGCCCACAACCATAACAAAAAGCCACAACCACCATAACAACCACCTGCTCTCTTTCAAGCCGATAACAACCCTCACTCTCTTGCTCTCGCCTCGTCTTCTCCATGATAATCAAGAAAAAACAATTCACCGTAACAACAACATCACTCTCTCCATCTTCAACCACAAAACCTTTTTCTCCTGCTTCAACAACAGGTAACAACGGCACGCCATAACTGAAGCTCCCTCTCATTTAGGGAGTTATCTAAGATCTGCTTCCGCATCGTTCTCCATGGCATGAATAAAGGGCTTCTGGACCGAATTATCCTCTTCCCGGATCTATCGCGCCAGCTGCCGCAACTGTATCTTCTTCTCTGATAAGTTTTTTTGAATACGAAGTCTCAAGGATCTTCAACATGTGCAGGTAAACCAATATTCATCAAGAAGCGTCATCGGGCTGGTTAGAGAAGTTTTCTTGTAAGTACGTTTGGATTCACGGCGCAACGGACGTGACTCCATTAGAATTCTAGAAGTTTCGGTTCACAGGTAAGTTTTCATGTTGAGTTTTCGTGAGGTTAGAGCCCGTGTTAGAGAAATTGAAGGTCGGATTCGAGATGAGCCTGTGTTTCCGTTCAAGGTTGTATTCATGATATCCGTTTTTGCTCAAAAGGTTTCGTCGCCGGCGGATAACAGCCTGAAGAGACGACCAGAGATGTTATTCCGGTGAATTGCTTCCTTGCTTAGCCCTATGTGTGGCCATCTCCTACTGATTCATGTATTTCTTCTCCTTGCCAATCAGGTTCCGACACATGTCACTTCTTTTTATTTAATAAAATAAAAATCTGAAACTTAATTTAAGTTATAATGACCAATTGATATATGTTACATGTACATAATAAAAATGTGACATATGAAAAAAATCTGAATAATAATTTTTTTTGGTGACAATTGGACTTAGCATTGGATTCGAACTAGGCCTAATAAAAATGCTAAAAAAAACCCCTGCTTAAGCCCCATTCTACAATAATAACTAGATTTAGTGCATATTTGAAATCCAGTTTACACCCACTGATTCATATGCTCACAATATTCGTAATTCTCAAAATTGCTCCCGATTTCGATTCGATTGACTTATAAAAAATACATAAAAAGTAGTTTCTGACATTTTAGGATCTTAGAATATTTTTGATATTTTTTGTGAATTTTTTGCAATTAATTTCTTTTAATTTTTAATCAATTTTCGATAATATGTTCAAAAGCATGTTTCTCGTTTGTAGTTTGAGTTGACTAATCTTAGGAATGTAATGCCATGTTTTTCTTTGAAACTTTAGATTGTTTTTCTACCATTTAATTTTAGTTAAATGTATACCTTACCTTAGGATTATAAATAGAATTTCAAAGCTAACTTTTAATGGTTCGATTCTTAGGAACTAGTTTGATAATTGTATAGTTTTTCTAGCTTCCTTTTGCATGTTTAGTTTATGGTTTTATCCCTCTATTTGTTTAGATGTTTAGGAAAGATTTAGAGAATATAGTTGCTTCCCTCTATTAAGAATTTATCTCTCATGCTTTGTTTTCTTTGTAAATAATGCATTTTAGGTCATTTTAGTGTAGATTTTTGATTTCTAACTACTCTAGGTCTCTAACCATGTTTAACATTGCATTTGAGAACTATTATGATGGACTTAGCTCGATTTTGATATCAATCATGAGTTATTTTGCATTATGTGTGTGTTGCTGTCTGGTTTTCCATTCTTATGTTGCTATACACATTTACATTCCATTTCTCCACCTTTGGATCATATTTTGGCATGTGATGTGAATATGCAATTATGTTCCCGCTTCCTTGTTATTTTTGACATGTTTGTTGACTTGTGCAAGGTACATTGAGGATGTTTTGGTTAGGTACCTAATTTTGGTACAATAACGTGCCACTTTTCCCGTGGTTCTGTTTGCGTTTTAAACGCATTTTGCTTTGTGTTTTCTCATGTTACGAGAAACACATATTCTGTTGTTTTGTCTGGATATGTACCTTTGTGCAGGTGTCCCGATTGTTACGAGGACTTGTTTGCTACACGCACATATTGCACGAGATCACCTTGTGGATTATATTGATTGAGCTGTTTCTTATTATTGCTTTGTTGATGGCAGTTTACTTGAAGTTTTCCGGAGTATTCCTTAGCTCGCAGTGCTCTTTGGATTATTATTCGTTTGGTATTTATTTTACTTTATTTACCACATTCTTTTACCGCTTTTCTAGAGAGCATGAGAAGTAGGGTTTTATCGCTTTCCTTGCCATGAGAAGTAGAAATAGAGATGTATGAAGGGGCTTCTGTAGTTGGAGCATGTTCAGGAACCCCTCTGGTTTATTTAAAGACCCGTTTAGGGCGCTTCTGTTTGCTAATTGTGTTTGGTTTGTTTAAAATCCTCCATCTTCATAGGGAGGTAATTCTCAGTAAGTGTTTATATTTGTGCTTGCATAGGTCAAGAGTGGTTAGGACACCCGACGTGGCACCACCAAGCAAAGTCCCGCTTTTTATATTTCCTGCTATCGAGTCATGATGATATGATGGGCAAGCAGAAAAGGGTCTGCAATCGGCCCCTGCACAATTTAGTCCTTGTCAGCTCAGCACACGCGAATCGTGTTGCTTCCCTTATTGAGTCAATAATAATAAAGTGGCAAGAGTTCCCTATTCTGACTCTCCACACTTTCCTGGGGTTCGCATTTATTGAAGAGCTCACACCATTTGCTCTTCACACTTGACAATTCATGTCATACGGTGATACTATTCACAGGAATCGGATGTGTCGGCTCCTGGTTGACTCACGGTATGCTCGTTACTGTTCGAGGCTATGGGACTTCCTCCTTTTCCTGCGCTTGTGTGCCATTTTTCTATTTGCATTGCATTGTTTGTGTGCTTCTGCCAAAGCATTTGCTTGCTTCATTCCTTTTTGTCATCTTCGATTCTACATTAGGTAGTGATTCGAGATAGACATAGATTTAGGGTACAAACCTGTTCCATTCGTTTTGTCGTCTTCGATTCTACTTTAGGTAGTGAATCGAGATAGACATAGATTTAGGTTGTAAACCTTTGCCATGTTCCCTTAGGATTCTCTTGAATCTACCTTAGGTAGCGATTCGAGTTAGACCTTGGGTTGTAATCCATGCATGATAACATTAGGATAAAGTTAGATAGTTTCCCTTGATTGTTTTCTAGTTTCTTTTGCATCCATGCATGTAATAAAACTAAAACTTTATTTCTTTTTTTCCTTTGCAAATTAAAAACATTTAATAATGGTTCAAACTCCTTTTTCAAAGGTAAAAGCAACCAACCAATGCAAACCTTTTTTTGCCTACGGGTTTTCTTTTTGTGTTTAAAACCTTTTTCATAAGTAAAAAACACATAACCCACCAAAACACATGAGCCGAACTACGACGCTCTGACTTTCCCATTGCACGAGGGAATACGTAGGCATTTTGTCACGGGGCTCGATCGAGCAAACTTTGTAAATACTTCCTTCTTTTCCCCGTGTTTTCTTTATTTTCCTTTCTTTCCCATGCATACTCTTTTAGCATACAGATTCCCTCCGCGTAATAGATTTCCTTACCCTATCTCTCGGTCGCAAGACCGTGTCTTATCCCTTTTAGGTTTTCGCGATTCATTTACCTTTATCCTTTTGTGAGATAAAAAACGTTCTATGGCGACTTCATTGATATAGTTATCAGATGATGTTCAGTCAGTTGTTTCAATTGTGTTGTTATTTGCGTTTGTGAATTATTAGCGATGAATATGTTGTTGTATGTTGTATTATGTGAAGTTGCAGAGTGTTTTCAGTGACGATAATTACCTCTAATTATTGGTAATAATAGTGAGATAGGCGTATGCCTTGTAAAGTGAGTTTATGTTGTTATTTTCATGTTGTAGCATCACATTTCATTTTGCATTTGTGAAGACCTGTATTGGCGGATTTGTGAAGAAGGCTTCTGCCTTGTGCCTCTGATAACTGGCAATTTAGTGAAGCGAGTTTACTCCACCGGTACCACATGCATTTGCATTGTTTGAGTCTCATTGAAGTCATGTCGTTGTTAATTGTGAAGTAATTACATGTTGTTGCTAACGAATGAAGTGTGTTGTGTTGTTGTTGATTGGGAATTTAATTGTGACGTGTTATTTGTGGTGTGGTAATTATGTATGATTTAATCCTAATATATTATTTATCATACACCTGTTTATATTGGTAGATATCTCACCCTTTCTTTGTTGGCCGTTACCTTTATATTGGTAACGTGCAGGTAACGAGGAGTAAGGAATTTAGTAGCTTATGGCGTCGTCGCTCTGATACGTAGCATTCGGGGGGAATAAACGCATATTTGATTTTATATTACTTTCCGTTGCAATTGTTGCATGTTAATACTTAAGAATTGTTTCTTGAATTAAGTTGTTATGAAAGATGCTATATTCCGTTTGGAGTTTTGAAATATTATAAATCCGCTGCGTAGTTTTTGAATAAATATGAAGTATTTTTGATGAATAAATAATTACTATAAATTCTTGGAATTAAATGTGCTATGTATCCATTATGACATGTTTTTATGATGACGGTTTTGAATGATGAAATGTAACGCCTCATATTATTGTAATTTTCCGCACTCTGATTTTCATATAAAGTTGGGTAGAAATGGGGTGTTACACCATCATTTTTAGGTATTTCGAAATATTTGGATATACTTGACACTTGAAAAAAGTTGGAGTCAAAGGTTCAATACAAGTAAAGTACATCCAAATTCCATACAAATATTATCAAAACATTTTCATGGCGTTAGGCACACAGAGAATCATTATTCATTAAAGCACTATTCAAGCTTCATCCATAAGTTTCATCATCCATCTTTTCAAGCTTACTTATAAAGGTTAATTATTACATTCATTCAAGATGCTACTTGTCGCACCCCAAAATTTACCCTATCATCATCCTATTTCACCCTCCTTCAATTTCATTTGACTCGTAGTTTTTTTAGGTTAAGATTGTATTCGTTCATGTTTTAAGCTATATGGGTGCATCTCATAGGATAAGCTATCCAAGTGTTTGTTTTGTGGTTTAAATTTGATCTCAAGTTTTTACAAGGGTCTTGGTGTTTGCTCCTTCATAAAGGGGATTTGAAATAAATCATGAATTATGGTTTGAACTCATTATTGTTACAGATTTATTACTCATCAAGTTACAATGTTTAGTGCACCATGATTCTTGAGAATCAAGTGTTTAGAATTTCCATTCTATTCAATCATGGTGCGCGTGATTATTTGGTTTACCCATCAGTATCAAGGATTGAAGGCGATCTTAAATTGAATTGTTGTCATAGATAGTAACTTGTGAAGTTCAGCTCTTTTGGCTCAAAAATGTACCGAGACTTTTTGAATTCGCATCTTATTTGGTGTCTTGGGTACGTTGTTTTATTTTGATAGAAATATTTGGATTCAAAGAGAAAAATCAAGTTAAGTTTCACGTGGATTAAAAGATGTGAAGATTAATCGAGGAATGAGTTAAAAAGTTTGTTGAGCTTGTTTGCCAATACTAAGAATTGAGATAAATTCTAGAGTAGTTTACGATATAATTCACTCATGTGGATTTATTGTTGGCATTAAGGTTAAGAAGACCATTTATGCATATGATTTACTTGAAGTGCAATTTCTTAATGGATCATTCAAAATTCATTCATCAAAGTTTCTAAGGATCAAAAGGAAGTTTTTTGAGCTTCTTAAGGTTTAAGTAACAAGACATCCGAATTCAAGGTTAATCAAGCATACCAATTCATAAAAACTTAAGGTCCATTCAATTTCCAACTTCATGCTATTTCACTCGTCATTTGCAAGTCCAATTTAATTCATCATCGTTTATTTATCAAAATTCCACATTTAATTCAAAGAACATCCCAAGACTTATCATTATGCAAGTAGTATCCAAATTTAAGGTTTATGGTTTTTCATGTTATAATTCAAGGTTCAAGGAATGTTCAAACCAAGCTTGATTTCATTTAAATTACAAACTGTTGCTACATGAGTATTTCAAGAGTTGGAAATTTACAAGTTCACCAAAGTTTTTGAATCTTCTTACAAGTTCAGTCCTAATTTTGAGTTACAATTCAAATTTCCTAAAAAAAAGATGCCTAACTACAAGGAAATTGTTTTGAGTGTTCTATCTTCAAGCTCCTCATGGTCTACATCCTTGCAAGCCTTTTTTGCTCCAAACTTCTCTTCTCTTCAAGCCTTTCTTGCTCACCTCCATGCCATGCCATCATTTCACATGAAACAAAAAAGAAAAAGAAGAAACATGGTCAGCAACATAAACGAAACATAAACAAATTTTTTTTAAGCAAGAGTTCTGGATTGGCTTTTGAGAGAAAAGACACCAACGGATATCTGAATGAGAGAGTGACATTAGTCTTTGAGACCACTTCAATCTTTGTTCGTTCTTCAAAACTGATGGAGGAAGGTGCGAAATAAACCACCTGGAAAGTAACGGTACGCAACACATGAGAGTTCCTTGTCTCTTAGTAGTACGAGTGTGGAGAGAATGTAGAATATCTCCAAGTAAAGTAGGCACTGGATTATGAGTAAGAAACCACTTGATGGCGTTGACATCTATGAATTTATCCGAGTTAGGAAATAGAACCAAACCATAGATTAGCAAGGCCACAATATCTTCAAATGCATGGAAACTCATAACTTTGAGGAATTCTCGGGCTTTCTTGATTAGGAACTTGGCAAGTAAACCCTTAAATCCACTTCTTGTTTCCCAATTGGCCTCAACGTCTGAGCGCTTAAGATGTAAGGCGGATGCAATGTCTTCGTACCTAGGAACCTTTTCTAGACCGGTGAATGGCATTTGATCAAGAATAGGTACCCCAAGTAGCTTAGAGAACTCTTCCAAGGTAGGAACCAACTGATAATCTGGGAATGTAAAGCAATGGTGTTTCGGATCAAAGAACTGGAATAGGACATGCATCATATCTTCTTCAAAACCGGAGGTAACCAAGTCAAGTAGATAACCATGTCTCTTGATGAACTGTGCATGGTCGGGAATTTCTGAAACCAATTCTTTGAGTTGAGAAGGTATACCCATGAAGTTGATTCGGATAGTCTTTCTAGAAGCCATAATCCCTACAAAACAGAGCAAAGATAAATCCCTAGGTCCTTGAAATAGTTAGAAATGATATGCAATGCAAATGATGTCATGATGTCATGTTTAGCACACACAAACAATTCACACAATGAGCCTAGGTTTAAGGCTTGCAAGAGGTATAGGTGATTACCCCACCAAAAGTTTGAGTTGGTTCATCCTGTCCTATAATAGTAACCGGGTTCTAGGAATCTCACATCATTGATCTTTCTCGTAGGCGTTTATTTCAATACGACTGCCAAGTGGTCGACCGAAAATATCCCAAAAGTCTGATCTCAATGAGCGTAGCATCGAGTATCAACCAACCTTAGTCTGCACCAAAGCCGGCCATCTCACTACCTTCTAATGGCCAAGATGGGTCAATTAAGGTTCTAAAAGTTTAGTTAGTGCTTGATGACACCACGCAGAAGCCAAATACTATCCTCAACTTGGAAATGAAGAGTATCAGGACATCCAAAGTGTCACACTAACGTAGCCATCATGTTGACCGTTTCGATATACGTCTAACGGTCGCGACGATTTATTGCTACTTACCTAAAAGGAAACCCGGATCCGGGTGTAGGATCCCCCACAAATATAATACCCAAGCAACCCTTAAAGATAAAGCAAGCAAGTCAAACAGAAAGCAATAAAGGTGATCTAGAAATCCCTAAGGTATTCTCTCTTTAGGGTGTCTCCCCGACAGAGTCGCCAGTTCTGTAATACGGTGAACTGACTTTTTAGGTTTTTGTATCGCAAATATGCGGATAGCAAGAGTCGCCACCGACTTTTCTTTTATCCAATTAAGGGAAGGTAAAAGTACAGAAAAAGACCTTCGTTAGATTCTGAGTAAGGGAGAAGGTTATGAAAAGGGAAGGTATTAGCACCCCTTTCCATCCGTAGTTATCTACGGGCTCTTAGTTGCTCCTTAGATCACTTTAAAGATGTTTTCTGTGTGTTTAAAAAAAATGTTTTGAAAAGGCATTTCGCTTTGACTTTGTAATGATTCATGTAGGAATGTATACAAAGTGTTCAGAAATGTTTTGTTTTGAAAAGAATTTGAACTTTGACAAAAGTGTGAGGTGTGAAAAGTATTTGATTTGAGCAAGCAACTAAAAGTCTTATTACCTACTCAGAATTGGTCGTTTTCGTACTATTTTACGTTCCTTTGGAATAGCGCCATCCATACCATTGGTTGGTAGGTAACCCTATTCGTTGGATGTAAGCGGGACATTCGAAGGGACATCGGATGGTCATAGAAAGCAACTTGTAGGAGTATCCTAGCACATTCGAAGAGACTATCATCATTTTTCGTAGGCAACAATCGAGGGTCAAGATCATGTATTCGGAGGCGACATCGTGGGTCTTATGATCTTTGTATCGAAGGGACAATGATGATTTGTTTTGAAGGCAACGGTGCTAGAATACCTCTACGTTCGAGGGACTTGACCATTTGAATTCGTAAAGGCAACGAGAGAGAGAATTACCCTAAGGGGTGCATGTGTGAAAAGAGTGTGTTGATTTCAGATTCATGTTATCTTGAAAATTATAGCGAGCTATGTTCAATTTTAATCTTGCCATACACGCCTAATTACTAGCAGTTCATAGGGTGCGAAAATTAAAATGCGGGAATATAAAGTGCGGAAAGATAAATCCTACGCTATTACATGGCTTTGGGGCAGATACATAATTTAAAATGCGGAAAATAAAAGCCCTAATTAAGCTATTACATCCCATGAGCAGTTACATAATTGGAAAAAAGAAAACGATAAAAAGAAATCGTCCGAAACAAGATAACCTGTGAAAAGATGAGAAATCGGGAAATTCAAAGAAATCGAACAAGAGAAAAATGTTAGCAAAAATGATAATTTTTAAATGAGAAAAATATTTCATGCTGGAAATAACATTAATATGCTAAAATAATTTTTTGGGATTTTTTGGAGTTAATTTAATAATTAAAAATCAATTAAAGGTGATTTAAATGATAAATTAACAATTAAATTAAATATGCATGCAAAAATAATATTTTTAACTTTATAAATTAAATAAACATTTTTTGGAAATAAAGCAAAAAGAAAAATATTTTTTGGTATTTTTAAATGCATGATAAAAAATTATGAAAGAAAATTAAAATGCATGAAAAATATTAAATAAAATATGAAAATATGAAAAAAATGCAAACAAGTGAAAAAACCAAATGCCATGGCTGAGAATCGAACTCAGGACCCTGCCTTCACACAGCCACGCCTTGACCAACTGAGCTGGAGTGCACGCGTGTCATGGAATTGCAACGAACACGTTTTAAACCAGATCGAATCCTGGCCACTCAAATCACGCGCGAAGACATCGTCTTCTTCGTTTGAATCCTGGGAATTTTGCGTCGGCTTCGGTTCGACGCTATGACCCCTGCTAACATCAAAAATCACATACAAGTAATATAAATGAAATCTAAAGCCATGGTTCGATTCGTCTTGGTCCACTGATCATTCTGGTGGCATCGGTTTGGTCCAATTTAACCTAATTAGAGAAACCCTAAAACGTGACCTGAAACCCTAATCATGGTACATCATGTTTCCGGCCACGAAAATTCAATTGGATGACCCAGAAAGCTTGTAAACCTTGTTCTAAGCACGAAACAAACATCAAAACACATTAACAATGCATGAATAACAGAATTCGAATTTTGAAAAAGTATGAACAAACCAAATCGTGATTTCGTGATTCTTGATGCTTTTGGACAATGTAAAGGTCTGGAATCACTCCAGGGGTATCAAGGAACATGTTTGGATGTTCAAAATCGATTGAAACAGGCTGAATCCAAGGCTGCTAGTGACTTGTAGTGCACGATTTTTTTGAGTTTGAATAGGGTTTCTCCAAGCAATTTTTCTGTTCTCATTCATGTGGTATGTATTGTATATATATAGTAGATGGAATTGGAGCTAATTTGAGGAAGAAATCATCATCAATTAATGCAAAACATATTTGATTTTGTACAAAATCAAATTTTCTCTTTTTTGATCAATTTCAATCAATTTCTTTCCAAATCCAATCAAATTTCGAAATTTGCTGGCTTCTTTAGGTTACTTGGATCTCAAGGATGAGAGAAAAAATCAATTTGCAATTAATTTTGATTTTATACCTTATTTTTGAATTTAATTTGTATTTAAATGAATAAAATCCAAATTAAATAGAAAAATAAAATAAAAATTCGTGGCATTGGGCTTGGATATTCCTAATTGTATAAGGAACAAGTTTGGATGAAGAAAAAGTAAGCCCATTTGCAAAAATTTTGATTTTTACAAGCATCTCTCTTTGTGCATTTCTTCAAAATTGCCCAACTTGTGAATGGTGTATCTTGCTCAATTTCCCACATTCTTGAGTGTTCTTGGACTTTTTAGAAATCTCTAAGAGTCCTCTAACCAACCTCTTTTGTTTCATCTCAATTGGCGTTTCCATGCTCAATATATCTTCAAAACAAAATGTTGACTTTTTGTTGACTTTGAAAAGGACCTGTAATGTTTTGATCCATACCTTCCAAATGAAGCATTTTTTGAACATTCTTGTGAGACATGAAGTTGTAGAGAATGGAATTTCCTTCAAAACAAGAGGTGGTGGAAAAATTTCTGAGAAAGTATGAAGAAGTTATGCTCAGTCAAAGTTTGATTGACTTTTCACTGAGAAACCCTAATTTAGAAAGTTTGACTTTTGAGCAAATCTTGAGTTTTCTTGATGAATCATGATCAACCCTTGATCAAATGATAAATGTAACTTCAAAATGAGGATGTTGACAAAAAATTATGAAGTTTGACTGTATGTTGACCACAGTTGACTTTTTGTCCAATACAACTGATTTTCAACCATCTGAGCAATTGTCTGAGGAAACTTGACTTGTGAGGCTTGAAACTTGACATGGGGAATCTTTGAAGCATATGAGGAGGCATGAAGACCATTAGAGATGTTGGAAATCTATTTTGATCTGAGAAATACCAAACCCTAGTTTGGGTTGATTGTCTAGGAGAGGGTTTGTCTGATCAACCCTTGAGGAATCCTTGAGTATGGATGTATGAAATATCTTGAGAAGATGGAGGGAAAATTTTGGGGTATGACAGTTGCCCCTGTTCAATCTTCTTGTACTGGAAGGGTTAGATTGGCATGTTCGCCTTTCGTGACCTGGAGGTAGAAGATGATTGAACACTCGAGTACACCTGAAAATTTGCACTCGCTGTTGGCTGATGATGCGGGAATGGGCTTACAGATGCCATTTGGAGAAGTTGGAGACTTCGCTGGGGAATGAGTCGCACGCTAGACTTGAGATTGTTGATAGGAGAATTGACGGGGATGGGCTTAAGATGCCATCTAGAAAGATCGGTGTACATGTTTTGTATATATCCTTAACTTTTGCCCGAACCCTTTTGGTTCGCCAGGATGCCCTTATTTTTGCCTAGGCCAGTCGACCTAGCGGGTCTTTTTTATGCGAAGTATTTTTTGACTATGTCTGCGTTCACAGGGTGTGGGAAGTCTTCACCATCCATGGTGCTAAGTATCATAGCTCCGCCGGAAAACACTTTCTTGACTACAAACGGTCCCTCGTAGGTGGGAGTCCATTTGCCCCTGGGATCACCTTGTGGAAGAATGACGTGCTTGACCTTCTTGTTAAATGCTCTGATCATTCGCTTCTGATAGATCTGTCCATGGCAGATGGACGCGAGTCGTTTCTCATCAATCAAATTAATCTGGTCAAGGCGAGTTTGGATCCAATCGTCTTCGCCTAACTCCGCGTCCTGGAGGACTCTGGTTGAGGGTATCTGAACCTCGATTGGTAGGACTGCCTCCATACCGTATACAAGAGAGAAGGGGGTTGCCCCTGTTGATGTTCGTACTGTAGTACGGTAACCATGAAGAGCAAATGGTAGCATCTCATGCCAATCTTTGTAAGTCACTGTCATCTTCTGTATAATCTTCTTAATGTTCTTGTTGGCGGCTTCCACTGCGCCATTCATCTTAGACCGATAAGGAGAAGAATTGTGGTGTTTGATCTTGAACTGCGTGCAGAGTTCGGTGATCATCTTGTTGTTGAGATTAGAGCCGTTATCTGTGATAATCCTTTCAGGAGTGCCATATCGACAGATAAGATTGTGCTTGATGAAACAAGCCACAACATTCTTGGTAACAGATGCGAACGAGGCTGCCTCTACCCACTTGGTGAAATAGTCAATTGCCACAAGGATGAAACGATGTCCGTTGGAAGCTGTGGGCTTGATTTCTTCGATCATGTCAATGCCCCACATTGCAAAAGGCCAAGGAGCTGTTAGAACATTCAGAGGTACTGGAGGTACATGCACTTTGTCTGCATATATTTGGCATTTGTGACAAGATCCAGCATAACGGTGACAATCAGCTTCCATGGTGGACCAATAGTAACCTGTTCGCAATATCTTCTTAGCCATCGTGTGACCACTGGAGTGGGTACCAAATGCGCCTTCGTGTAGCTCTTCCATGATACGTTCTGCTGTTTTCCGGTCTACACAGCGGAGTAAGCACAAGTCGTGATTGCGTTTGTATAAGATGCCATTGTTGAGGAAGAATTTAGATGCAAATCTTCTCAAGAACTTCTTATCATTGGCAGATGCCCCTGCGGGATATTCTTGAGTCTCAAGATACCTCTTCACGTCATAGTACCAAGGTTTCTCTTCTGTATCAAGTTCATAACAATACGCTGGTTCGTCAAACCTCTCAATGATGATCTGGGGAGCCTCGTTGTCCCATCTAACTTTGAACATAGATGACATAGTAGCTAATGCGTCTGCCAACTGATTCTCTTCTCGTGGGATGTGGTTGAAAGTAATCTCTTCGAAGTAAGGAATCAAACTCAGAACATGCTCTCGATATGGAATGAGATTCGGATGCTTCGTATCCCACTCGCCCTTAATCTGACTGATCACCAAAGCTGAGTCTCCATACACTTGCAAGAACTTGATTCTTAAGTCAATAGACTTTGATACCCATGATGCACGCGATTCGCCATGTTGTTAGTGCAATGAAACATAATCTGGCGGTGAAAGGCGATGTCCACCAGGATGTAATGATGGCGTCAATGCCATTACCAAGTGCGTTGAGGCTCCATCAAAACCATGGTCCATCGGGATCCTTGTTCGTGTCCTTCGTCCGGCCTGGTTTTTCGCAATCAGAACTAGTAAGACATCTTCGTCTCGAAATTGAACGCATAGATCGATAGTCATCTACGGCGATGAGCCAAATGATCGGCTACTACACTTCCTTTGATCGCTTTAGAAGTGTCTTGGATGTCATACTCGGTCAAGATCATTTGCCATCTTGCTATTCTTCCGAGCGAGCTGGTTTCTCAAATATGTATTTTATCGGATCCATCTTGGAAATCAACAAGGTAGTGTGAGTCAACATATACTGTCTTAGCCGGAGCACCCAAGTTAAAGAGTTGCAAGTTTTCTCGTGTGAGTATCTTGTTTCACAATCGGTAAACTTTTGCTAAGGTAGTATATTGCATACTCTTTTCAACCAGACTCATCATGTTGCCCCAACACACACCCCATTGAGTTCTCTAACACTGTCAAGTACATGATAAGAGGTCTTCCTTCGGTGGGCGGCATCAGGATAGGAGGATTTTGTAGGTACTCCTTGATTTTGTCAAAAGCGATCTCGCAATCGTCGTTCCATTCTACTACTTGATCTTTCTTCAGTAACTTAAAGATTGGCTCACAAGTAGCAGTTAGATGTGCAATGAATCTGACAATGTAGTTCAATCGGCCCAAGAAACCTCTGACTTCCTTCTCGGTATGGGGGGCTGGCATTTCTGGAATAACTTTAACCTTGGCGGGATCAACCTCAATACCTTTCCCACTGACAACAAACCCTAGGAGTTTTCCGGATCTGACTCCAAAGGTGCACTTGTTAGGATTAAGTCTCAACCTTTTCTTCAATCTATCAAACAGTTTAAATGATCAAGGTGTTCTTCTTCAGTCTGTGATCGAGCTATCATATCGTCGACGTAGACCTCTATCTCGTGATGAATCATGTCATGGAATAAAGTCACCATAGCACGCTGATAAGTGGCGCCCGCATTCTTCAGTCCGAACGGCATAACCTTGTAACAGAAAGTGCCCCACTGTGTAACAAAAGTAGTCTTCTCCATGTCTTCCGGAGCCATTTTGATCTGATTGTAACCGGAGAAACCATCCATGAAGGAGAAAACCTTATGCTGAGCAGTGTTGTCAACCAGAACGTCAATATGAGGAAGTGGAAAATCGTCTTTCGGACTCGCTTTGTTCAGATCTCTGTAATCTACACACATTCGTACCTTGCCATCCTTCTTGGGCACAGGCATCACGTTAGCAACCCACTGTGGATAAGAAGTAACAACTAAGAAACCGGCGATGAATTGTTTCATAACTTCAGCTTTAATTTTCTCTGACATCTCAGAACGCATGCGACGAACCTTCTGTTTCATTGGGAGAAAACCTTCTTTTGTCGGCAATCGGTGTACCACAATATTAATGTCTAAACCTGGCATGTCTTCGTATGACCAAGCAAATACCTCAATATAGTCTCGTAGCATCTGAACCAATCTTTCTTTGACACTGTTCTCAAGACCCGCTCCTATCTTGATCTCTTTTCTGTCTTCATCGACCAAATTCACAACCTCAACTTGCTCTTCGTGGTCAGATAACTCGATCTTCTTCTGTAGCGACAAGTTCTCCGGCACTTCACAATCTTCCTCACCTTCGTCTTCGCTTGGTAGATCGGATTATCAAGTCATATTTAGCAATAGCATAGTTATCAACGAGATTCGGAGTGATTCTCAGTTGTATCACGTGGGTGTGTAAGAAACACATAGCTTTTTGAAGGGGTGATAAAGTAAAAGAAAACAAAAAATTGAATGCAAAATTCCAACGATTTTATTGAATGAAAATATGCAAATGACAGATAATAACCCTCACACACGAGCCACGATGCCCCGGGTAAGGCACTAGGCTTTAGAGTTCATTGTTCAAAACATAGAAAAATACGAAAAGCAAAACAAAAACAAGAGCAATTACTCATGTCTAAAGGAGATTGGTATGACGTCTTCAGTCTTCCAATTGCTGAATCCTTTGTTGGGAGTTGGGAAGATCCACTTGCTGACGTCGAAGTCGTTGCCGTCGTCTTCTATAGTATGGATTCCACTCTAACTGATGCGGAAAGGAAGTTGGCTGGCACGTTCGCGGCGTATCATCTTCTGACCCTTGACGGTGAAGCCTAAACCAGTCTTGTCAGATTTGAAAGGAAGATCAGGGAGCTGTCCCCAAATAGTACTACCTCCTTCTTCAACTGCAGCTTGAGCATCCTTCAGCAAGGCCATCCTAGGCGGAACTTTAGCAACTTGTGAGGGAGTCAAAGAATTCACGCCTACCTCGAGGTATCGAATGACCGTAGATGACCCATATATTCTTCTTCACCGGACAACTTTCCCTTTCACTGGGTACTTGATGTGGTAAGGTAATATGTATCCAAGGGCGTCCAAGTAGGCAAGAGTAAGCGGACGGATGTCCATGACAAAGAAAGTTGAATCAAAAGTCGGAATCGACCTTAATCGCGAATGAGCTCTCCAAGTTTGCTTAGAACCATCAAAAGCTCTCACAATTATATCACTGGTCTCGAACCAACCCTTCGATATCAAGTCGATCAAAAGCGGTCTTGGAAGGATATTCAGAGTAACCGGTATCAACCAAAACATGAGACAGTAGTGCCTTGCACTCAACAGAGATGTGCAAGGCTTTGTTATGTTTCTTCCTAGAGTCAAATCAAGATCAAAGAAGCCTAGGCCATTGTTGGCAGCGGCTAGCAATACAAACTTCAAACCGGGTAGTAGTGTCTTGCGGTACGTGAGCATTCTTCAGAAACTTCACCAAGGCGTTAGCATGAGCCTCAGAGCACAAGAGCAAAGCAAGCATGGAGATCTTGGACGGAGTTTGCCCTAACTGTTCCACCACATTGTAATTACTCTTCTTGATGATCTTCAGAATTTCCTCCATTTCTTGTTTGGAGGTGTCCTCAGCAACTTCCTTTGGTACTTCTGGCTGAGCAGGGTGAGTCACTGGTTCTTGGGGAATGGATTGAATAGCTGGGATGCGAGCTGGTGTCGTAGTGTCTTTTGGAGGAGAGATATCTGGAGAGAATACTCTTCCGGTTCTGGTCACCTTACTTGATCCGGTGATGTTGTCAATGTCAGGAATGGTAACTTCAACTGTAAGATCTTCAATAGTCAGAGGGTCTTGCTTGACGCCATGATAGTAAACATCAGCTCCATAATTCCAAGGGATAGCCTTGTCAGAGGAATATGGAACTGGTCCGGGAGAAGTAATGATGAGAGGTGCCACTCTAGGCACAGAATCAGCAGAGGAAATCCTTATTGTGTTAACATCAGCATAGTCTTCTAGGAAATCATCACCCCACCCTGTCGCCTTAACATCTTCAATAGGAATCTTGTAGCTCTCAGGGACAATATACTTCACCATGTAATCATACTTTCCTTGGCTGCCCAAGGTATCCCACACGATGGTGCGTTCGATCTTCAACATATACATATCTTCACACAGCTTGTGGGGGGAAATAATATCTCACGGTTATCCATCATGCATGAACACGCTTCTCAACCAAGCAAACCATCAGTGTGGATGGGCACCAACGACAGGGCTCCGCATCGGATTGGCTTGTAGCAAATTCTTCTTAACATCGAGGAATGGTCAAGTCATTTATGTTGAAAACATAAGTGTCCTCCCAACAGCATTGGAACTCTTGTCATGGTTAGGCATAGGCGCGTTGATCACAGTCTCAGCAGGAGGATCAAACTCAATCGCTTAGCTTCAATCAAATCCTGAATCTTGTTCTTCAGAGCCCAACAGTTGTCAGTGTCGTGTCCTCGGCTGTTGGAACGGTAAGCACACTTAGCATTAGGATTGTATCTCGGAGAGGAAGTGTCGATATTTTGAGGAGGATCCCTCAAGGTTATCAGCTCTGCTTTCAACATGTGTTGCAAGGCTTACGACAATGGCATGTTGATCTTCGTAAACTGTCTTCGGGGCGTTGCTCGCGTTGTCTCGCTGAGGTTGTGCTGATGTAGGATTGGAGATCACAACTGCCCCCACAGATTGAGCACGGTCGGTCTTGGCTCGGCTTTTCTGACCATACACAACATTAGTTTCCTTCTTACCACCAAAAGATCTCTTCGCTGCATTTGAAGATGACTCTATCTGAATCTTCCCACTCTTGATACCAGCTTCAATACGCTCGCCTGTCAATATCAACTCGGTGAATTCGGCTGAAGAGTTTCCAATCAGATGATTGAAGAATGGGCCTGTCAGTGTTCCCATGAACATATCAACCAACTCCCTATTGGACAAGGGTGGTTGAACTCTGCCTGCTAGATCTCTCCATTTCTGAGCATACTCCTTAAACTTCTCATCACGACCCATAGACATGCTCTGTAGTTGCATGCGAGTGGGTGTCAATTCAACATTGTACTCATACTGCTTGTAGAAAGCATCTGCTAAGTTACTCCAGGTACGGATACGGTCATTCTCTAGCTGATAATACCACTCCAACTGAGTTCCGGACAAACTCTCTTGGAAATAGTGCATCCACAACTTTCCGTCATCAGTGTGGGGGTTGATCTTTTGAACATAGGACTTCAAATGCAGCTTCGGACAAGACATGCCATCATACTTGGCAAAAGTTGGACCTTTGAACTTAGGAGGAATCACCACACCAGGAACAAGGCTCAGATCATCGAAATTCAACCCGGACATCTTCAGGTTTTCCACAGCATTCAGACGGTCTTCAAGTTGCTTGTATTTGTCATCTTCATCAAAGTACTGGCTATAGTCAGAGCGATCTTCTCCCTCCTTCTTAGGCTCACGCTGGTCATCTTCATTGCCCTTGACACTCCCCTCATTCTTGACACTTCCTTCAGAGAGCTCTATCCGGCTAACCCTTTTAGGACCACCTTTGTAGCGTCTGCCCATGTTGAGAAGACCAACAACCTTCTTCTTTCTGTTGATGAGCTTCTTCAGATCTTCTTGGCCTTGGGCCAAATTGGTGAACATCTGCTGGAACTGAGCATTCTGAGCCTGGAGATCTTTGACAGACTGTTCGAGAGCCATTTCTGCTAAAATAAATAGCGAGAGAATGAGAAAACCAATCTTCAATGTACCTGTTATGCAATGTTATGCTATGATATGCAATGTTTATGCGAATGCAATGCAATGTTTTCAAGGACCTTAGAGATTTAAATTTGTTAAACAAGCAATGAACAAACATTTATTAGTTCTCTTTTTAAGTACAAAAGATAGTTCAAAATAATAAAAGAAAAACATATAAATCCTAAAGCTCTAAGTCTCCCATAGGAGCTTCCTCTTGGTGCCGAGGTAGGCGTTGATGCTTCGCTCCTCGTGAAGTAGCTTTGTCAACTCTAGCACTTTCTTCTCACTTGCATAACACTGAGCTTCAAAGGTATCCCTTTCTTCTTTAAGCTGAATCCAAGATCTCTTTAAGTCTTCAAAATCAGTAGGCATGTCAGGATGAAGAACAGTATAGGGTACGTCACCTATAGCAACAGGTTCCATAATTATGGGTAAAACAGGCGTGAATGGCATCATGAGGTTTTGAGCTCGAGCTCTCACCCATTTGAGGTAAGGTTCCTAAGGAATGGAGTTCTGGTGCCCCAAAGTCTTGGTATCAGTCTTCTTTACCATGCCCCAAGCGTGTATGAACCTTCGTCGGTAATTCTGGAGATCGTGGTTGTAATCGAACACAATATCTTGGAGAAGCATATCATGTGGACCATCTCTTCAAGCAAAACCAAACTGACGTAGAGCTAGAGAAGGGTTGTAAGTAATACCTTCCCTTATACCAAGGAGTGGTACATTAGGGAATTCTCCACAACGCTCAATGAAGGTGAAATCCTTTTGAGAGAAAAGACACCAACGGATATATGAATGAGAGAGTGACATTAGTCTTTGAGACCACTTCAATCTTTGTTCGTTCTTCAAAACTGATGGAGAAAGGTGCGAAATAAACCACCTGGAAAGTAACGGTACGCAACACATGAGAGTTCCTTGTCTCTTAGTAGTACGAGTGTGGAGAGAATGTAGAATATCTCCAAGTAAATTAGGCACTGGATTATGAGTAAGAAACAACTTGATGGCGTTGACATCTATGAATTGATCCGAGTTAGGAAATAGAACCAAACCATAGATTAGCAAGGCCACAATATCTTCAAATGCATGGAAACTCATAACTTTGAGGAATTCTCGGGCTTTCTTGATTAGGAACTTGGCAAGTAAACCCTTAAATCCACTTCTTGTTTCCCAATTGGCCTCAACGTCTGAGCGCTTAAGATGTAAGGCGGATGCAATGTCTTCGTACCTAGGAACCTTTTCTAGACCGGTGAATGGCATTTGATCAAGAATAGGTACCCCAAGTAGCTTAGAGAACTCTTCCAAGGTAGGAACCAACTGATAATCTGGGAATGTAAAGCAATGGTGTTTCGGATCAAAGAACTGGAATAGGACATGCATCATATCTTCTTCAAAACCGGAGGTAACCAAGTCAAGTAGATAACCATGTCTCTTGATGAACTGTGCATGGTCGGGAATTTCTGAAACCAATTCTTTGAGTTGAGAAGGTATACCCATGAAGTTGATTCGGATAGTCTTTCTAGAAGCCATAATCCCTACAAAACAGAGCAAAGATAAATCCCTAGGTCCTTGAAATAGTTAGAAATGATATGCAATGCAAATGATGTCATGATGTCATGTTTAGCACACACAAACAATTCACACAATGAGCCTAGGTTTAAGGCTTGCAAGAGGTATAGGTGATTACCCCACCAAAAGTTTGAGTTGGTTCATCCTGTCCTATAATAGTAACTGGGTTCTAAGAATCTCACATCATTGATCTTTCTCGTAGGCGTTTATTTCAATACGACTGCCAAGTGGTCGACCGAAAATATCCCAAAAGTCTGATCTCAATGAGCGTAGCATCGAGTATCAACCAACCTTAGTCTGCACCAAAGCCGACCATCTCACTACCTTCTAATGGCCAAGATGGGTCAATTAAGGTTCTAAAAGTTTAGTTAGTGCTTGATGACACCACGCAGAAGCCAAATACTATCCTCAACTTGGAAATGAAGAGTATCAGGACATCCAAAGTGTCACACTAACGTAGCCATCATGTTGACCGTTTCGATATACGTCTAACGGTCGCGACGATTTATTGCTACTTACCTAAAAGGAAACCCGGATCCGGGTGTAGGATCCCCCACAAATATAATACCCAAGCAACCGTTAAAGATAAAGCAAGCAAGTCAAACAGAAAGCAATAAAGGTGATCTAGAACTCCCTAAGGTATTCTCTCTTTAGGGTGTCTCCCCGGCAGAGTCACCAGTTCTGTAATACGGTGAACTGACTTTTTAGGTTTTTTGTATCGCAAATGTGCGGATAGCAAGAGTCGCCACCGAATTTTCTTTTATCCAATTAAGGGAAGGTAAAAAGTACAGAAAAAGACCTTTGTTAGATTCTGAGTAAGGGAGAAGGTTATGAAAAGGGAAGGTATTAGCACCCCTTTCCATCCGTAGTTATCTACGGGCTCTTAGTTGCTCCTTAGATCACTTTAAAAATGTTTTCTGTGTGTTTAAAAAAAAATGTTTTGAAAAGGCATTTCGCTTTGACTTTGTAATGATTCATGTAGGAATGTATACAAAGTGTTCGGAAATGTTTCGTTTTGAAAAGAATTTGAACTTTGACAAAAGTGTGAGGTGTGAAAAGTATTTGATTTGAGCAAGCAACTAAAAGTCTTATTACCTACTCAGAATTGGTCGTTTTCGTACTATTTTACGTTCCTTTGGAATAGCGCCATCCATACCATTGGTTGATAGGTAACCCTATTCGTTGGATGTAAGCGGGACATTCGAAGGGACATCGGATGGTCATAGAAAGCAACTTGTAGGAGTATCCTAGCACATTCGAAGGGACTATCATCATTTTTCGTAGGCAACAATCGAGGGTCAAGATCATGTATTCGGAGGCGACATCGTGGGTCTTATGATCTTTGTATCGAAGGGACAATGATGATTTGTTTTAAAGGCAACGGTGCTAGAATACCTCTACGTTCGAGGGACTTGACCATTTGAATTCGTAAAGGCAACGAGAGAGAGAATTACCCTAAGGGGTGCATGTGTGAAAAGAGTGTGTTGATTTCAGATTCATGTTATCTTGAAAATTATAGCGAGCTATGTTCAATTTTAATCTTGCCATACACGCCTAATTACTAGCAGTTCATAGGGTGCGGAAATTAAAATGCGGGAATATAAAGTGCGGAAAGATAAATCCTACGCTATTACATGGCTTTGGGGCAGATACATAATTTAAAATGCGGAAAACAAAAGCCCTAATTAAGCTATTACATCCCATGAGCAGTTACATAATTGGAAAAAAGAAAACGATAAAAAGAAATCGTCCGAAACAAGATAACCTGTGAAAAGATGAGAAATCGGGAAATCCAAAGAAATCGAACAAGAGAAAAATGTTAGCAAAAATGATAATTTTTAAATGAGAAAAATATTTCATGCTGGAAATAACATTAATATGCTAAAATAATTTTTTGGGATTTTTTGGAGTTAATTTAATAATTAAAAATCAATTAAAGGTGATTTAAATGATAAATTAACAATTAAATTAAATATGCATGCAAAATAATATTTTTAACTTTATAAATTAAATAAATATTTTTTGGAAATAAAGCAAAAAGAAAAATATTTTTTGGTATTTCTAAATGCATGATAAAAAATTATGAAAGAAAATTAAAATGCATGAAAAATATTAAATAAAATATGAAAATATGAAAAAAATGCAAACAAGTGAAAAAACCAAATGCCATGGCTGAGAATCGAACTCAGGACCCTGCCTTCACACAGCCACGCCTTGACCAACTGAGCTGGAGTGCACGCGTGTCATGGAATTGCAACGAACACGTTTTAAACCAGATCGAATCCTGGCCACTCAAATCACGCGCGAAGACATCGTCTTCTTCGTTTGAATCCTGGGAATTTTGCGTCGGCTTCGGTTCGACGCTATGACCCCTGCTAACATCAAAAATCACATACAAGTAATATAAATGAAATCTAAAGCCATGGTTCGATTCGTCTTGGTCCACTGATCATTCTGGTGGCATCGGTTTGGTCCAATTTAACCTAATTAGAGAAACCCTAAAACGTGACCTGAAACCCTAATCATGGTATATCATGTTTCCGGCCACAAAAATTCAATTGGATGACCCAGAAAGCTTGTAAACCTTGTTCTAAGCACGAAACAAACATCAAAACACATTAACAATGCATGAATAACAGAATTCGAATTTTGAAAAAGTATGAACAAACCAAATCGTGATTTCGTGATTCTTGATGCTTTTGGACAATGTAAAGGTCTGGAATCACTCCAGGGGTATCAAGGAACATGTTTGGATGTTCAAAATCGATTGAAACAGGCTGAATCCAAGGCTGCTAGTGACTTGTAGTGCACGATTTTTTTGAGTTTGAATAGGGTTTCTCCAAGCAATTTTTCTGTTCTCATTCATGTGGTATGTATTGTATATATATAGTAGATGGAATTGGAGCTAATTTGAGGAAGAAATCATCATCAATTAATGCAAAACATATTTGATTTTGTACAAAATCAAATTTTCTCTTTTTTGATCAATTTCAATCAATTTCTTTCAAATTCCAATCAAATTTCGAAATTTGTTGGCTTCTTTAGGTTACTTGGATCTCAAGGATGAGAGAAAAAATCAATTTGCAATTAATTTTGATTTTATACCTTATTTTTGAATTTAATTTGTATTTAAATGAATAAAATCCAAATTAAATAGAAAAATAAAATAAAAATTCGTGGCATTGGGCTTGGATATTCCTAATTGTATAAGGAACAAGTTTGGATGAAGAAAAAGTAAGCCCATTTGCAAAATTTTTGATTTTTACAAGCATCTCTCTTTGTGCATTTCTTCAAAATTGCCCAACTTGTGAATGGTGTATCTTGCTCAATTTTCTACATTCTTGAGTGTTCTTGGACTTTTTAGAAAGCTCTAAGAGTCCTCTAACCAAACTCTTTAGTTTCATCTCAATTGGAGTTTCCATGCTCAATTTATCTTCAAAACAAAATGTTGACTTTTTGTTGACTTTGAAAAGGACCTGTAATGTTTTGATCCATACCTTCCAAATGAAGCATTTTTTGAACATTCTTGTGAGACATGAAGTTGTAGAGAATGGAATTTCCTTCAAAACAAGAGGTGGTGTAAAAATTTCTAAGAAAGTATGAAGAAGTTATGCTCAGTCAAAGTTTGGTTGACTTTTCACTAAGAAACCCTAATTTAGAAAGTTTGACTTTTGAGCAAATCTTGAGTTTTCTTGATGAATCATGATCAACCCTTGATCAAATGATAAATGTAACTTCAAAATGAGGATGTTGACCAAAAATTATGAAGTTTGACTGTATGTTGACCACAGTTGACTTTTTGTCCAATACAACTGATTTTCAACCATCTGAGCAATTGTCAGAGGAAACTTGACTTGTGAGGCTTGAAACTTGACATGGGGAATCTTTGAAGCATATGAGGAGGAATGAAGACCATTGGAGATGTTGGAAATCCATTTTGATCTGAGAAATACCAAACCCTAGTTTGGGTTGATTGTCTAGGAGAGGGTTTGTCTGATCAACCCTTGAGGAATCCTTGAGTATGGATGTATGAAATATCTTGTGAAGATGGAGGGCAAATTTTGGGGTATGACAGGGTGCTCTGATGGTAAATGAAGATGTTCTTGTTCGAGGTACTAGTTTCATTAATAGCATTCCCCTTATTACTATTATTGATACTGGTGCTACTCACTGTTTTATTGCCGCTGATTGTGTTAAGAGATTGGGTCTCACTTTGTCATCTCTAGATAGAGATATGGTGGTGGAAGTTCCGGCTAAGGGAACGGTTACTACTTCATGAAAAATGAAGCATTGGTTTTCTTGTTGATGGCGACTCTTTCTGTGGAGAGTCAATCTGTTATTGCAAACTTTCCGGTGGTGTGTGACTTTCCCGAAGTGTTTCCTGATGAGATTCCTAGTGCACCTCTAGAAATGTGTTGAATTTTCGTGATCTTGTCCTCGGTACTGCACCTATCTCTATGGCGCCATACAGGATGTCCGCATCAGAGTTAGCAGAATTGAAGAGCCAATTAGAAGATTTGCTCGAGAAGAAGTTTGTTAGACCAAGTGTGTCACCATGGGGAGCTCCTGTGTTATTGGTAAAGAAGAAAGATGGTAGCATGAGACTTTGTATTGATTATCGCCAGTTGAATAAGGTAACTATCAAGAATAGGTATCCACTTCCTAGAATTGATAATTTGATGGACCGGTTGGTTGGTGCTCGCATATTTAGCAAGATTGATTTGAGGTCGGGTTACCATCAAATAAGGGTGAAAGAAGAAGATGTTCAGAAAACTGCTTTCAGGACGAGGTATGGACATTACGAGTATTCGGTGATGCCTTCGTGTCACTAATGCACTGGAGTATTCATGGAGTACATGAACCGTATTTTCCATCCTTACTTGGATAGTTTCGTGGTTGTTTTTATTGATGATATTCTGGTTTATTCTAAATCGGAAGAAGAGCACGCAAAGCATTTGCGCGTTGTGTTAGAAGTTCTGAAGGAGAAGAAGCTTTATGCTAAGTTGTCAAAGTGCGAGTTCTGGTTAGGTGAAGTGAGCTTTTTGGGGCATGTCATTTCTGGTGATGGTATTGCGGTTGATCCTTCTAAAGTTTATGCGGTAAAAAATGGGAAACCCTAAGTCCATATCGAGATTAGAAGTTTCTTAGGTTTGGCTGGTTACTACAGGAGGTTCATTAAAGGTTTTTCTAAGTTGGCACTTCCTTTGACAAAGTTAACTTGTAAGGGAGCTTTTTTTGTGTGGGATGTCAAGTGTGAAGAAAGTTTTGTTGAATTGAAGAAAAGGTTAACAACGGCGCCGATCTTGATTCTACCTAATCCTGAAGAACCGTTTGTTGTTTATTGTGATGCTTCTAAGATGGGTTTAGGTGGTGTGCTTATGCTTCTAGGCAATTGAAGATTCATAAGAAGAATTATCCCACTCACGATTTGGAACTTGCGGCGGTTGTTTTTGTGCTTAAGATTTGGAGGCATTACCTTTATGGTTCTAGATTTGAAGTATTTAGTGACCATAAAAGCTTGAAATATTTGTTTGATCAAAAAGAGCTTAATATGAGGCAAAGGTGTTGGCTTGAATTATTGAAAGATTATGATTTCGAATTGAATTACCATCGTGGTAAAGCGAATGTGGTGGCCGATGCCTTAAGTCGAAAGACTTTGCATATGTCACTTTTGATGGTGAAAGAGTTGGAAATGATTGAACAATTTAGAGATATGAGTCTTGTGATAGAAGTGATGCCGAAGAGTGTTATATTGGGAATGTTGAAGATCAATAATGATTTCCTTGATAGCATTAGAGAACCTCAGAAGCTTGATGTGAAACTTGTTGATTTGTTGGTTGGTATTGGACAAACTGAAAGTGAAGATTTCAAGTTGGATGCTCAGGGTGTTTTGAGGTTCCGAGATAGGATTTGTATTCCCGATGATGTTGATTTAAAGAGAATGATCTTGGAAGAAAGTCATAGAAGTAATTTGAGTATTCATCCCGGAGCGACCAAAATGTACCAAGATTTAAGGAAACTATTTTAGTGGTCGGACATGAAAAGAGAGGTGGATCAGTTTGTTTATGCTTGTTTAACTTGTCAAAAGTCAAAAGTGGAGCATCAGAAACCTGCAGGGTTGATGCAACCGTTGGAGATCCCGGAATGGAAATGGGATAGCATTTCTATGGATTTTGTGACGGGGTTACCGAATACACCAAGAGGACACGATGCGATTTGGGTGATCGTTGATAGGCTTACGAATTCGACTCAATTTATTCCCATTAACATCACTTATCCCGTATCAAAGTTGGCGGAGATTTATACGCATGTGATTGTTAGATTACACGGTATTCCTTTGTGTATTGTTTCGGATAGAGATCCAAGGTTCACTTCTGAATTTTGGAAAAGCTTGCAAGAGGCTTTGGGTTCTAAGTTGAGGTTGAGTTTGGCTTATTATCCTCAGACTGATGGTCAGACGGAAAGGACAATTCATTCATTGGAAGACTTGTTACGAGCTTGTATTCTTGAGCATGGTGGTTCATGGGATACATATCTTCCTTTGATTGAGTTTACTTACAATAACAATTTTCATGCTAGTATTGGAATGGCACCGTTTGAGGCATTGTATGGTTGGAGGTGTAGAACTCCTTTGTGTTGGCACGAGTCGGGTGAAAGTGTGGTGCTTGGACCCGAATTGGTTAGAGAAACTACTGAGGCGGTGAAGATGATTAGAGAAAAGATGAGAATTTCCCAAAGTCGACAAAAGAGTTATCATGATAAAAGGAGGAAAGACTTGGAATTTCAAGAGGGTGATCATGTGTTTTTGAGAGTTACTCCTACAACCGGTGTTGGGCGAGCATTGAAGTCGAAGAAGCTAACTCCTCGCTTTATTGGTCCTTATCAAATTACTATTAAATTGGGAAAAGTGGCTTATAGGGTGGCGTTACCGCCAAATCTTTCGAATTTGCACGATATTTCCATGTGTCACAACTTCAGAAGTATGTTCCGGATCCGTCGCATGTGATTGAGATGGATGATATTCAGGTTCGGGAGAATCTTACGGTGGAAACGATGCCTTTGAGGATTGAGGATCGTGAGATAAAGTGTCTTCGTGGCAAGGAGATTTCATTAGTCAAAGTTGTTTGGATAGGAGCAACTGGTGAAAGCGCGACGTGGGAGTTAGAAAGTAAGATGCGGGATTCCTATCCCGAGCTTTTCGAGTTAGGTAATTTCGAGGACGAAACTTTTTTTAAGTGGGCGAGAGTTGTAACACCCGTTTTATTTAATATTATATTATATTAATATTTTTGATTTACCGTTTGACGTTTGTTTTGGCGACGAGAATAATTATATTAATTGAGATATCTATTAATATATTTGGCGACGTTCCGGTCGGTTCGGTAAAATATTATTCGGACCGATATTTAATTCCCCGGAATTATATTAATAAATTGAGTTAATGATTAATTAGATGATATTAATGTTTTAAGAATAGTAGGGTGTGGGAGTAATTTGGGAGAATTGGGCTTCCCACCCTTGGTTAGTATGACAACATTCATATAAAACCATTTTTTCTTCATTTTCCAAACATAACACCAAAACATAAGTATAGAAGCTAAGGAGAAAAGTTAGGGCTTTGGTAGAGGAAGAAGAGGAGAGCAAGAAGAAGAGCAAGGCTTGGTTTGAAGAATCATCAAGAATACTCAAAGCTTGCTAGGTAAGGGGTTTGATTTCTATCTCATATAGTTAGGGTTTGGTGGTTGTAGTTTGGATTGGGGAAAAATTGATAGATGGTTTATAGGGTTTGGTTGGTTGATTATTGAAAATGTTTAGAAAGTTGAATTGGGTGTAGGGATTATGAGGTTGATGATGATTATAATTAATGGGAATGATAAAGTGAAGTTTTCACACGCGTCAATCAACACGGGCCGTGTTGATTAACACGGGTGCCCGTGTTGACCTCTTGAATAAGGAAGATTTGCTGCCAGGTCAATCAACACGGGCAATGTTGATTAACACGGGTGCCCGTGTTGATTCACTGGCTTTGGTGTTTTTGCGTTTTCTAGTGGCTTTTCGACATGGGCCGTGTTGATTAACACGGGGGCCCGCGGTGATGTATCTGTAGCCTCCCATATTCTGATTTTTGCACTTCTTTTGCCCCGATTTGTCTCATTTTATTCTTCGGACCCTGAAAACACTCAAACACATAACCAAAGCGTAAAATGCGGTAAAATGACATATAACATTAGACAAATAAAAGAAACGATAACGAAATTCAATGCTAAATAACCGTGTAAAAACCACTGATCAGTTGGTATCGTTGGAAAGCTTAGAACGAGTACTATCTGTTGATAATATTTTTAAAACTAGTAGTTGAGATCCTGAAGGATTGATTTGATTTCCGTATGTAGGGATTCGTAGAAATTCATATTTATCCGTTGTGTATACTTGCTGTAAGTTAATTTCATGTGTTGTAATTAACGTTATATGTCATGACTTGCTGTTATCATGTGCTGATTGATGGTGTATTTAGGTATAATACTGGTTGTTTATGCGATGCGATGACATGTTTATTTGATGTGAATAAATATGGCGATGTGGACTTTATGTCAATTGTGATGAGCGATGATGATGTGTTGTTGTGTGGTCTTTATTATTGAGTCACATACATTGCATAAGCGACGAGGGCTTTATGCCAAGCGACGATGGCTTTTATGCCAAGCGACGATGGGCTTTATGCCAAGTGTTCCTATTTATGGACAAAGCGACGGGTACCACATGCATAACATAGTCGTGTCTCATGGAGTCGGTTATGTTTATGTTTGAGTTGTTTAACATTGGGTTTTTAATTGATGAATGATGATTGAATTGCGATGGTACATGATGTTTTGTGTTGATGCGAGTATAATGATTATGTGATGAATTTAAAGTGTTAATTTATACACTAAATGCTAATTTAAAGTATGTAAGTTTTAATACATGTTGACATACTTTATTTAACTTATATCAATTATAATTCCAAAACTATTTATATATGCTATTATGCTTCTAATTATATGTTTTGGAGTATCTCACCCTTTACTTGTTTCGCCGTTGCCTATATATTGGTAACGTGCAGGTGATCCCCGAGGATGAGGAGGATTAGCTCGAGTTACCTTATTTTGTGTCGTTCTGCTCTGGTCGTAGTAACACTCGGGATTTGGGCGACGTCATTATTTTGATAGGATAATTTATGTATACTATCTTATGATGTTATAACCTTATGTATTGATGACAACATGATGTTATGTATATTTTGTGAACATATCCGCTGTGTTGTGAATATTCGTATGTGAACATGATGAATTATGTATGAATCGGTATATTCGACTTTTGATGTGCATTATAATGCGAATATGTGATGCCTCAATTTTATTAAATGAAAATTTGAAACTCTGATTTTATTGTTAATTACGAGGGGCAGAATTGGGGTGTTACATTTGTCATCCCCACTTAAAATCAATTCAAACTCATAAAACCTTGCCCACATGCAAGTCCTTTTTACAAACTCACATCGCTCACATGCGATCTTCTTTCGCTCACACGCGAATTGTAATAGTGATGTCTTATCGTTCACGTATGATTAAGATCCTATTTTCATATATAAAATCAACCAACCAACAAATGTTCTCGCAACCGAGAACTACGTAAGCTTTGACTTTTCCATCGCACTTGGGGAATACGTAGGCACGAGATTCTAACATCTTGGCTAGCACACTTTCAAAAAATTAAAACATGTTTCCTTTCTTTCCTTTTTTCGCGCTGTCATACCCCAATTTTTGACCAAATATACCACCTTACATTTGCATCATTGCATCACTAACAGTTTAGAACAGAATTAATCGGGTGTGGCATCTACAGGTCAAAATTAGGGTTTCATCAAATTTTCATCTGATTCAAGAGGTAATCAATTAGGGTTTGAGTTTCACTCTCCTAAATTGACATATCTTGGTCAATCATCAACCTCTGGTCTTCAGATATCAAATTTTTCCTCATGATCTATCGAGGATCGACCAATTAGGGTTTTCATCGAGGATAAGCAATCACTGATTTTCTGATTAATGAATGACCTTTTTGCTTGGAGATTGATCTTCATATCTCCAATACAACATGTTGACCTAATTTCTGGATTCAAAACATCACACAAGTTCACAAAATTCATCAGTCAATTTCTGGATCATCTGATGAAATTTCATCTGCACTGAAAAGTCAAACTTTGACTTTTGGTCAACTTTTTCAAGATAAAACTTTTTTAATCATCAAAATACTTCAAATGATCCATCATGATCATAAAAAATCAAGAAATTTGGAAAAGTCAACAAAAAGTCAAAATTTTCAACACTTAGAAAAATTTTCAAGTGTTAAAATTTCACATTTTTTCCAAACTTCATGGCATTTTTTGACATAGTTCCATTTGGAATTAGAAAAAACTCAAAACATGAAAGTTGTAGCCCTTGAAACAAGCTTTCCAAAATGTCCAAGAACTTGCAAATCCATGGTGTCTAGCTATACTTTTGATTTTGAAACATAGAGCTCCAAAATCCTTGATTTTCAAGTACAACTTTCAAAATTACAAGTCATTTTTTGATTTTCTTTCTTTCTAGAAGCATGCCACCTAGCCAAGAGGGATAGAACTGATAAAAATCAGTTGAGAGGTAATTATGATGGGATAAGATCAAGTTGAATAATTAACCATGGTTAAAAGGAAGCTTCCTTTTGCATTTATTACAAAAATGACTTTCTTGCCCTCTAAGGCAAGTTGTAAATATCCAAGCCTATCTCTTTTGCTTGCTAAATCAGAATTCTTGACCTATAAATAGAGGTCATGTTGGCCATTTTAAACTACACCAAAGCTATGCCAAAACAAGCTTTCTCACTTCTTTCTTAAAATTCAAGTAACATAGTTTAATTTGAGAATTCTTGCATTTTTCAAAACTTGTGAAAAAATATGAAAGATTTGGTGTCTAACATGTCATAAACATCATTTAGAACTAGTTTGAAACTTAAAATCAATCTAAGAATCACTAAAGAACAGATTTGCATTTCATGCTTCCAAAGCTTGCAAAAACTGCCTTATCATTCAAACAGTCAATTGGCTCGAGCTAACCTTGGTTTTTTGACTCAAACAACATCAACATACTCCATATGGATGATGCAGACCATTAACTTCAACCTGTAACACCTCTAACATCGAATTCAAGTTTCACTTTGAAGCTTATGCAGGTGGACTTGGTTGGAATGATCCAGGCAAATTCAGAGTGAGCAGACCATCCTCACACGATCCTTGAAGTCCGTTGGTGCTATAGGAATCATCAAAATAGTTCTGGAAACACTCCATTAACGATTTCGATCTCAGCTTCAAGAGGTAAGAACTAAAACTTCAAACTCCTTGATTCCTTGCTTACAGTTTAAAAAGCTCTTGGCCGTTTTGTTTCTGCACCCTCACTGAAGCTTAACCCTCAATCAATTGACCAATTCTTTCACCATACACGATTTCAATTAGAATTTTCAGAATTAGGGTTCTTCATGTTTCTGAGAAATTTAATCATGTTAAGCTTAAAATAAATGGAATTAAATGACATCATCATGTTCCTGGGCTTAAAACGATCAAGTTTGATGTTTACATCGAGCAATTTCGTTGAGAAACAAAGAATCCATGGCTGATTGAAGATTGGAGGAAGAAGAAGAAGCTTGCGCGCGTTTTTTTCAAATTCAAATATCTAGTGTATAATATTATAACATTGTTTGATTTCAATACACGGATGTATTGCCGCCCCAACGGTTGCCAGCTCACTCTTAAGTCATTCTTGTCACGCCTTGCCTAATGGTCCCGAGTTTGAGTAGCCTTGGGACCATTTTTGCCAAACTTTGTCATTTTTTCTTCATATTTTTTGCAAACTTTAACTTTTTCAAAACCCAATCAAAACTCCTCATTTTGAGGTTATTTTTTGTACACATGTCAATTAACATATCTATTTTATGATAGTGTCCAAAAATTTCAGAAAAACTTTCATCTGATTATATTTTTATCGAGCCGAAAACGATACATTTGAGTACTTTTCAAAGCACTTCAAAGGTGATTTTTTCAAACTTTCGAAGCCCGATTCTTTTCTAAACTTCTCACAAGTATATTTCACTTTTCAAAAACACTGTCAAGATCTTTTTTTCAAAACTTTTCATCAAACTTACATCTTTTTTCCATGATCGATCCGATTTAAACGATAAAACCGAATTCGTTTTCTCTCGAATTTCTTAACCGATCATGGGCCTCCCTCACGGTGTAAGTCCCAAAAATCTTTTTATGTACATAATTATTTCCTTGTACATAATCAAGTTACGCTCGTTTTAAACATTCGTTTTACACACACTTGTTTATATTTCCTTCATAAACTCTTGTAAATAAATTTTACACACACTTGTTTATATTTCCTTCATAAACTCTTGTAAATAAACTTTACACGCATTGTTTATATTTCCTTCATAAACTCCTGTGAATAAACTTCACACGCTTGTTTATACAACTGTCTAGTTATAACATAACAACTAGTCTAACCAGTAGGTTGCCCATAGATTTACCCTCCTCTTGGGCTTTGTACAAGGTAACTCATTTCATCTGAGTTCAGCCTCCTCTTAGGCTTCATATAAGAAAACTCATTTATCTGAGTTTAGCCTCCGCTTAGGCTTCATATAAGACAACACTCCCCTACTGAGTCAGCCTCCTCTTGGGCTTCGTTCAAAAGAACTCCTCCTTGAGTTTAGCCTTCTCTTGGGCATCAAACAAAGAAAGAGACCAGGAAATCTCTTAACAGCCTCCTATTGGGCTTCCAATACAAAGAATCACCCGCGTTAGGATAAAACCCAGAGAGTATAATTTCCTGGTGAAATTGCTCTTAATCCTAAAAGGATGGTTTCCCGGTGAAATCCCTTTTAAAGCCAAAGCCAGCCATACCCTATAGCTTCCTCTTGAGCTTCATACAAGGACCCTCGATGACCCTCGATGACCCTCAGAATGCCTCCTCTTGGGCTTACAATACAAGGACCCACAGGCTTCTTAAAAGCATCCCTTTAATCCAATCAATTTCTCCTCGAGATTTAGACGTTTATCATCTCTTTTCAAAACAAAAACATCTCTTAATCTGTAAGTGGTAACGCTTGTACACTCAAGCAAAACACCCAATGCTTACAGTTAAAAGATTCAATCATCTTTTTTCAAACATCTTTCTTAAACTCGTAAGTGGTAACGCTTGTACACTCAAGCAAAACACCTATAGCTTACGACGAAAGATTTCAATCAATCAAACTTTTCAAAATGTATGTGGTGAAATAGATTAGATATATTTTTCATTAAAATGACATTTGTCTGTGTCTCTTACTAACATCCCGTTGCTTCCACTAGCATAAGTGGGAACTACGATTGCTCTGACTTTCTCAACATCCCTTTGAGAATACGTAGGCACAAGGTCTCATCCTTGGCGAGCAAATTTCTCTCTTCCTTAGACCAAACAAACAATAGATCCCTTTAGACCCGAGCTACAAATGCTCTGATTCCCATTAAGGGATATGTATGCAAAAGATCCAAAGATCTTTGCGAGCACAATAATAACAAAACACTAGGATTCCACATAATCTATCCTTCTTAAAATCCCAAAGGAGAAACTTTCCCAATCATAGAAATAACAATTAAAACACACAAACATATCAAACATATTCATATATAAAGCTATAGATAACTGTATATATTTAGGGTGCTCCATTTATTCCCTTTATATAACAAACCCCCTTGCCCGGAATCTCCCCAATGCGTTACGTCTAGTTTGCGCTAGTCGTAATGCATATCATATCAATTGAGGGTATTAACAGCTTTCCCCTTTTTCATAATCATTTTTCTTGTGTTGAAAATAATAAAGCTTGATGCTCGCGGCATCTTTATAAACAAATCAAAAGAGTAAATCGTTTCGAGCCAGAGAATTCGAATTCAGATTCGATTCCCTAGCGCGTCACTTTTTAACGCGAACACGCGCATAATAAGTAGAAGATATCAAATTAACACACTAAAAACACAAACACACTTAGAACTTAATGGGTCCCATCGAGTACGATGGATGTAAGGGGTGCTAATACCTTCCCCTTGCATAACCGACTCCCGGACCTGCATCTCTTGGTTGCAATGACCATTTCATTTCACATTTTCATTTTTTTGGAGTTTTATCTATATCTTCCCTTTCCTATTTAGGAATAAATAAAGTTAGATGGCGACTTCATTGTTTCATTATATCAAATTTTTTGATAGCGTCAACACTACTTTTAACAAGACTTTAGCAAAAGAAGAATCACAAGTCCAAATTTATATTATCACAAATAAAAGAGACATGGTTAGCAAAGATAAACAAGGACATTGAGAAAACATAAGCAAATAACTTTTCAAGCAAGAGTTTCTTTCTAAAATTCATCATTAGGGTTTATGTTTTGAATCATAATTAAAGGGTTTTGTAATCATATTCAAGCAGCCAAAAACCTCATAATTAGAATTTCAAGATTAATCATAGGCCTAATTCCCTATTGCAAATCACGAAGTTTTTCGGTTCACAAAAACAAGGGTACGAAAAGGCTAAAAATTCAGGAAAATTCATCATAGTTATACAAGTACAATTCACAAGGAAATAACAAGTATAGAGTTCAGCTTCAGCCCAAACTCAGCAAGTAAAGAATCACAACAAAGTCCAGATTCACAGAAAAAGTTACCATTGTGAATAGCAAACCAGAAATCACAGTAAAACAATGAAATACAGATTTTCCAAAGCCCAAAAAAAATTCACAAAGCCTTTCCAACAATCACTAAGTCCAAACCAACACAGCAGAAAACCCTAATTTGTCAGGTTATAAAAAGGTTTATGGCACAGAAATCAAGGGAGGAAGCATCATTGTTCACAAATACAGATCAACAACTATTCACCGAAACCCTAAAAAAACGACCGCAACTACATACAAACCAAAAAACCCTAGAAATTTCTGTTCATCATCTTCCCCAAACCAAATAAAATCCTTCATAGTTTATAAACAACAAAAAGTCATTCACATATCAAAATCGTAGCAAGCTCAAGCAACCACAAACCCTTCAAAGTTTCGAATACAAACATATAAGCTTGATTCAGAAACAATCACAAACAGAAAACAAAAATGCTAAGAATATTTTATCATCATTTTCTTTATCACATAAACCCTTCAGAATCTTAGAGAAGAAGAAAAGGAAAAGAAGTTGTGAAAAGGAACAATCTCACCGATTTAAGCTTAGAAGCAACCTCATCACCTCCTATCATTATCAATACCCCCGCCTAAAAAGCCATCGAAACCCTAGGGTTTTCGTTTACCCCTTTCAAGATCTACGCAAATTTAAGCCACATATGCAAAATCTAACACCATATCAGTAACTAGAAAAGCAAGACGAAGCCAAATATGTAAAGATCGAAGATGGGAGCATCTCCACCATCGGCCGTCGGTGGAACCGCGATGGGCGATTTCCGACGAAGCTCTGTCGGCAAGGGCATCGTTGTGAGGACGAAAGTAGGGAGAAACATGCAAGCCAACAGTCATCAAGAGAGAAGATGAGAGTAATAGATTGCGATGAGAGTGAAAGAGAAGGCGAACGACGGCGAGACAATGTAAACAATGGAGAGGATGAAGTTTTCGATGAGAGTGAGAAGCGAATGAGCAAGTGAGAAGCGAAGAGAAAAAATAATCGTGAGAGAGAGAGAGAGATAAAGTTGATTGCTATACTTTTCTGTTATAAATGTTTTGAAAAAAATATTATTATTATGTTTTGATGATGATAATGGTGGATTTTGTGGTCACGGTGGGTGACACTTGTCCCGCCGGAAGAGATAAGGTTTTTTATGGTTTCATGTGCGCTCATCCATCCTGCCTTATCGTGCACCCTCAACTGATGACCGTCAGATCACAATCACCACCATCCAACGCGTCATATGTGCACACCCATGGTGCACCATTCCGAGTCAGCTACACTGGATTCTGTAGGTATTCTTTGGCTTCCCTTTATTTGAGCTTTCTAGTTTTCTTATGACACCCCAAGAATTATGCTAATATAGGCCCAATACTCTAAATTATTTCTCTTATTTATTTAATTCATTATTTTTGCTTATTTATTTTGTTTAAGCATAGATAAATAAAAAAAGATGTAGTTAAATAGTTATTTATTTTAAAAACATTCAAAGTTTAATACTATTAGTTAAATTATTAATTAATTTTATTAAATGAAGAATGATTTAATTTAAATAATTATTTAATCCGATTTGGCCGTGTATTGTGTGAATTAATTATTTGCTCGCTCTTGCATACTTGTATAAATTATTCACAATTATACACTCCACACACTTGATACAATTAATCTCGTATTTTTTCTTATTTTAGTTCTTATACCAAATTCCTTAAGGGTGTCACGGTTGATAATGGGCACGACCATTCTCACAAGGTTAATCGAAGCCCTAATATGCATCGATTAACCATAACCCGAATAAACATTGATCCATATATCAATTATCCATGCACAAGGTTTCATGGTTGGGGATATGAACACTTATCCTCACGAGATTAATCAAGTCCATGTACTTGATTAATCATAACCCGATTCCATTTCTCACCTTCTCTTGGTCCATACACCAAACATAAAAACACTTTCATAATCAAAATTTACAAACCTCGAACCAACATCGAGTGGCTTTTCAAAAACCTTTTTCACAATAAACTTCGAGTATTTAAATCGTTGGTTGCTAGACCAATTGTTTAAAAGATTTGTGCAAAAATGAACTTCGAGTATTTAAATTGTTGTCGTTAGACCAATTGTTTAAATACTCAAATTTAATAACGTGAACCTTGTTTCACTTTAATTTTCATAAGAGATTTTTTGGGATGATAGACGACTCGTTGAGCCTCGCTGCTCCTCTGGTTTCTAGTATTTGAATAGTAGGATGCTAGTCCTATTGTTCGGTACTTTTCACCCACCTAAAATCAATTCAACTCACTCAATTATTGTTCTCTCATGTGCGACCATAAAAAAAATTTATTCTAAAATCAACACAACCAATAAAAACATTTTTAAGAGGACCTACGGAACTCTGACTTTCCCATTATACGAGGGAGTACGTAGGCACAAGAGTGATGTCTTTGGCGAGTTCAAAAACCCATAAATAAAAAACCCTATTCTTTCTCCTTTATTAAACTTAGAAGTTAGCAAATTTAATAAACACACTTAAACACACACGAACTAAATGGTTCCCATCGAGTACGATGGATGTGAAAGGTGTTAATATCTTCCCCTTGCATACCGACTCCCGAATCCATATCTTTTGGTCTCGTAGATCGTCTTATCTTCTTCACAGGTTTTATCTATATTTCCCCGTTCCTTTGGAACAAATAAAATTAGGTGGCAACTTCATTGTTTTAAAATAAACGGCCTATTGAAAAAACCCAGTTATCACAACAAGGAAAAAGTAGCAGTACGTGAGAAAGAAGAAGAGGAACAAGGGTTATGTAGAAAATTTCCATCGGGAGAGAATTGCAGACCGAAAGCCAAATTGAAAATTTGACCGAAACTTTGTAGAGTGACCTTCAATCCAAGGTAATGGTGGGGTTCTGACTTTCTAATGGGTTGTATGATAAGTAGTATGTGAGAATTAGGTAGTGGAAAAATTTACTATGCAAGGAAATTGTTCTATTTGTTGAGGAATTGTGAATTTTTTGTGTTGAAACTGTGTTTGAATTGCTTTCCGAATTGATGTTGTGAATGGAAAATTATGTTTTGTTATTGATCGATTTATATCCTGTATGATGAAATTATGGTTGTTAATTTATCGATGGAAGTATAGAAGTATACAGAGAAATTACAAGGATAACGAGGAAGGAGATAGCTACCGAACGACACACACATACACATGGGAGGGCATGTCGGTCGATATGCATATACTTAGTAAGGAGGGGACCTGCCGAACGACAAATATGTTGGGCATGAAGGGAGTGTCGAGCGACACCCCTCATTGTACAGGGAATCTTTTGTTTCCTTTTCCTAATTTTTGTCTTATATGTGAGGACATCACACTTGTTTTGATGAACATCACATTTTGTTTTTCCCCTTGTGTGATGAACGTAACACTTTTGAAAGGACCATGACATATGTTGTTACTTGGTTTCATCACTTTTATCTAACATGCTGCATATTTAAACTATTATAATACTTGCATGTTTTATACATTATAGGGTTAAATATATAAACTCCCCCTGTAATGTTAGCGAATTCTCATTTTAGACCCTGGTAATTTTTTTTTAATTGCCCCCTTGAAATGTTAAAATTATAAGTCTTTTGCCCCCTAGGCGAAAATATTACCCCCTTGTAAAATATATTTTTTTGCTTTACCCTCCCCTCCCCGCTTCGCTTGTTTTACACCCAAAAATCATAGGGGGTAATTGAAAAAAATAATTTTACAAGGGTCTAATGCAAATCTCGCTAACATTACAGAGGAAGTTTATATATTTAACCCTACATTATATTATATACTAACATTTCAGGTTTATATATTATATACTAAAGTGTACGGATGGATAAGACAAATATGAGTAGTATTATAGGGACAATGAATGATTCAATCACGCAACGGATCTGATCATACCTTGCAACAACTGGTTTAAAATATTGACTATCGGTTCTCAAGAGTTATTATTCCTAAGTCCTCAAGTAATAATTCTTTAATCCTTCAACCTAATTACTATGTCCATAGAAAATTATGGTTGACATTAAGCTTTGCAATATCAAGAATATTTTGATTATCAAAGGATATCACTAGTCTAGGTAATATCTACTTGAATATGTTCTAAAACAAATCATGAACAATAACTTGTCCGACTTAATTGTGTCACACAAAATTAATTTTTGTTTGTCCGATAGAAATAGCAATCAAACGTAAGAGATCAAATTAATATGAAGCAAACCAAATTGTCATTGCTAAAGTATAATCTTATTAATTATAAATCAAAATCAGGGTCACCCCCTAGAATTAAAGGGTTTATCTACTCATAGAAATAAAGAAAATTATAGTATTCAGTGTAGACATTACGGATAATGGATGAAAAATAAGTCTTCAATTGCAAAAGCTCATGAAAATCTTTATTCCAAGCATAGATATGAGTTCTTCAGCCTGCAACCTTGTTCCTTGCTGTCAAAATTCGTCTCCAACATTCAACAAACCTTCCAAAATAGCATTCTCTCCTTTTTATTCATGTTTCTGGGTTTTCAGACCAAAAATCCACAAAATTCACGTCCAGACATGTCTAGGACTCTGGCACGCATCTGGGACTCTAGCAAGGGTCTAGGGACGCCTCTGGGACTATGGCAAGCGTCTGGGGATGCGTATGGGAATAAGGGTGTTTTTCCTATGTATGTTTTCAACTTGACACACGTCTGAGGACGCGTTTGGCCAGCTGGAACGCGTCAGGGGACGCGTCTGTGCAGAGTTGTGCATTTTTTAGGATTCACTTGCGTCTTGGCACGCGTTTGGACAAATATGTGTTCCTTTGCCAGTCTACACGCATTTGGACATGCATATGAATAGTGCTCCACGACTCTTGTTCTATTATCTCCATTTTTGTCCTACAAAACACACAATACTTTTCCAAAAAGATCAAAAAGCATCTGAATCTGAAAACACTAAAGAGACACAACCAAAGTATAAAATGCGGTAAAATAAAATAAAACGCTTGACACTGGAAAAAACTATAAGTAAAACAACGGGGAAATAACTATGTAAAAACCATTGATCAAACTCCCCCAAACTTAAATTGTTGCCTAGCCTCAAGCAACAAATACAAGAGCTCATGAAATACACAACAAACCAGTACTCATATATGAGACTATAGTTCACATTAATCAAATGTTAGTGCGCCCGACATTCACGTGACACAAAGAGTTTTTGTGAGAAATTTCTAACCTTGAGCTTCCTCTTCAGATGCCTCTCCAACTATGCTTTGTACTTAAGTCTTTTTCCAATTTTCCTCCTATTTCATTCACACAATCAAATTAAGGCACTAACAATTATGATAATCATCACATGCACATGACTAATCAAGAGTTTCACATGTTTAGGCACCGAACAAGCAACATTTTCTACTTTTTATTACTGATGAAATTTTCAAACTTTGCAGTTATATATTGTCCTTCACCTGGATGATGTTTGGGGATCAACCCCCTTTGGGCTGAATAACCTGGTGAGGGATACCCAACTTAGTGGTCATGTTGCCTTTTACCGTCTTTTCATCATTTTGTGTCATCTTTATTTTCTTCTTCACCAATCATACATGCATGTGAATCTAAATTATGCTAGACTGTATAGATAACCTACCCAAGTAGTACTTCTCAAGATTCAAGTACTATGGTACAAATCTACACGTTGGACTCGTGTCACTGTCACATTATTTTGAACTTCATCTGCTCACTGTAATGTTTCTTCTTCTTTCTCTTCTGGACTGCTTGAGTGAACTTGGCAACTTTTATTGAAGCCACCTGAGAGATTATTCTTGAGACGTCTTCCGGGAGAGATTTTGAAATTTTGCTCTCTCCTTCTACTTTGATCATACCAACTGAAGATTTATTCTTTACGCCTACACCTTACTTCTTGATTTCCAATACCTTTAGGTTTACCTCCTCAGCAAAATAATTTAATGTCAGATTACCTATCACGATATCAAAATTGCATCGGGTACTCAACAGAAAAGGTCGACCAAGAATGATAGGAGTCTCTTCATCTTCAGGTATATCGATGATCTAGAAATCAACTGGAAAAGTAAAATTTTCAATTTCTACCAACACATCTTCATCTATCCCATATGACTGCTTGATAGTGTGATCAACAAATTTTAATATTGTTCCACTCCCGCTTATCTTTGCAATACCAAGCTTTTTGTAGATAGATAATGGCATCAAGCTCACACTAGAACCAGAATCAATTAGAACCCTCTTGAATTTTGTGTCCTTTATTGTGCATGGTATTGCAACCGAACCCAGATCTTTCTGCTTGATAGGGATTATTTTCTCTTGTGTGATTGCACATAATTTATCATCAACGAGTACCTGTCTGGCTTTTACAGGTTTCTTTTTTGACAATACATCCTTCATGAATTTCTAGTACAAGGGAATTTTCTTGAGTGCTTCAAAGAATGGTATATTGATCTCAAGATTTTTGAACAGTTTGACAAATTTATCAAAATCTTTCTCTTTTGTGTCTTTCTTTGCCACTCGAGAGGGATATGGCAACTGAATCACTGGTTTAATCTTCTCTTCAGCAGGCTTCATAGGTAGTACCACTTCTACATGCTTTTTCTTGTTATCTCTCACTTCTAAATCCACTTCTATAAAATTATCATCAAATTTTACCTATTCATATTTTTCTTTAGCAACTTTCTCACTCCTTGTTGTGACAATATTCACATTCTCATGACTCTTCAGATTTCCTTGTGCTTGCAGAGATAATTGTTGTGCAATCTTCCCTATTTGCACTTCCAATTTTTTTATTGCAGCTCTGGTATTCCTGTGATTTCTTCTTCTCTCTTCTTGAAATTGAGAGGTGTGGGCAGCCGTCTTTTAAATGGACACCTCTCACTCTGCCTTCTGAGGAGCTTGTTGTTGCTGATCTTTCCCGGCAAAATTTGGATGATTCTTCCACCCAGGATTATAGGTGTTAGAATAAGGATTATTCTGCTTCCAGAATTTTATATCCTCAATTTATTGTGAAGTTGCAAGACATCTAACAGTAATGTGTGGTCCACTACAAATGTCACAAACAATTTTTTAACCCGAGCCATCCGTTGAGTGCCCATGTTCATAAATTTGAGCTTTTTCTCCACTTCAGCAATAATTGGCTCTTCAATTTTAGTTGTCTGTTCACTTTCAATTTCAAATCAATCACTCCCTCTAGTTTGCTTGTAGCCCTGTCATATACTTCCAGATGTTCACTTGCAGTAATGGCTTCAATGATTTTCTTAATACTAGTGGCTTTTGTAAAGTTGGATGAGCCACTAGCAGCTATGTCAATAAGCTACTATGTTTTCATTCTGAGGCCATTCACATACATCTTCATTTTCTCAATATGGTCCATATTGTGAGTGGGACAAGCTACCAATAATCTCTTGAACCTCTTATAGGCATCACCAAGTGACTCTCCTTCTTTCTGTTTAAAATTCACAATTTCATATCTTTTGCGAATATAAACAGAAGCAGGGAAATACGCATCAAGAAAACATTTCTCCATTTCTTCCCAGGTAGAAATAATACCAGCATGTAGTGAGTAAAACCACTCTTCAGCATCTTCAGGCATGGTAAACGGAAACATTCTCAATTTCTTTGCTTCATCTGTATGCCCATCAATCTTCAATGCGGTACTCATGGTCAAAAATATCTACAAGTGTTTGTTGGCATCTTCATTTACCTTTCTGGTGAAAGATCTTCTCTTAAGCTGAGTGATTGTGCTCGTATGCAGTTGAAAATTTGGCACATTCACTGGATGGTTTACAATTGTCAACCTGTCACCCGATGCATTTGCCCCACCATAATAACCAAGAAGTATCTCTGGTGGTTCTTTAGCCACAATCTTTTCCTTTTCACAATCTGAACCCAAATGATCTAACGAACCTTCCTCTTTTAACTCTGAATTTGAATGAACTTAATGTTCTTCGTCAGAAGCCAGTCTGACTAGTCGACCTTGTCTGCGCCTTACGTGAAAAGTCCTTTCAATTTCTGTGTCAAAAATAAATTCAGCTGAGGTCTTTCCTCACATACAAAGATTACACATAAATCAGCAAGAATAAACAAAAATATAAAAATAACAGAAAATAAAATTTTTAGTTGCGGAGCAACAAAATTTGAATTGAACTCAAATTACACTCAATAACCTTGCAGTCCCCGACAATGGCACCAAAAACTTGATCACAAAAATAACAAGTGTATTATTTTCGCCGATATAATTATAGTAGGAATTTCCCAAGATATCGATTTCGAGGAGTGCTATAACATATCGAGTTGTGTTAAGTTCAATCGAACAAAAACTATGGTTTTTGGAGTGTTTTAACTTCACAACTTCCAGAAGAAATTCTAAAACGTTAAGATCAAATTAACCAGTATAAGAAGAAGGCTAGGGTCGGTGTCTGATTTAATCATGCAATGAAACTGATCATGATTTGTAATAACTGATATGAACAATTGACTATCAGTCCTTATGAATCATTGTCCCTAAGTTCTTAGAAATAATTCTTTAATCATCCAACCTAATTACTATGTCCATAGGAAATTACGGTTGAAGTTAAGATTTCAAATAACAAGAATATTCTGATTATTTAAGGGTATTCCTAGTTCTAAATAATATCTACTTAAAAATGTTCAACTACACATCATGAAAAACAACTGGTTCGACTTCATTGTATCATACTAAACAGTTTCCATTTGTCCGACAAGAAAAAGCATTAAGAGCAGTAGAAGAACAAATCAATATGAATCAAACCATGTAGTCATTGTAAAATCACGGACCTTATTCATTACAGATAAAAATCAGAATCACCCCCTAACATTTGGGGGTTTTGCTACTCATAAACTTAAAGTAAAACGTAGTATAAATTTTCTACATTATAGATTAATGGTAGAAATCAGGTCTTCAATTGCAAAATCTCTTGAAATTCTTCAATCCTCCCATCAAAGCTGTTATTTTTCGTTGCTACAATGTTCTTTTCTGTCCAAAAACCACCAAACCCCGTCCAAATGCGCACTTGCCCTTTTATTTCTGACTTCCTGGGCTTTTCAGTCCATCAGGCCCAACACAGCAAGTGCACACGCGTCTGGGGACTTCCCAAGTGTACTATTTTTGTCAATATAGTAATAGTAGGGGATTTCCCAAGTATATATCTCGAGGACTGCGATGAAATATTGAGTTTGTTTGTCAGTTCAGTTAAACAAAAACTATTGTTTTTGGATTTTGATACATATGAAATAAATTGCGAACAAAAATTACTAAAGTGTACGGATGGATAAGACAGATATGAGTAGTACGCTAGGGGCAGTGAATGATTCAATCATGCAATGAGTCTGATCATACATTGCAACAACTGGTTTGAAATATTGACTATCCGTTTTCAAGAGTTATTATTCTTAAGTCCTCAAGTAATAATTATTTAATCCTTCAACCTAATTACCATGTCCATAGAAAATTATGGTTGACATTAAGCTTTCCAATTGTTGCACCCAAAATTCGCCCTCTTTATTTTTTAATAAATATTTGGCTTATACTTAATCAATAGGTGCATTGCATGTATATCATTTGTGCATTAACCATGAGATCGAGATTTTTCGATAATGAGAGTATACACCGTTCTGTAGAAGAGGTTTGATTCCCAAAAGCCAAATATCTGAGGTTCTGTTATTTTAGGCGTCATCTTAATGTATAAGATGTGTGTGTGTGTGTGAAAGTTTCTCAATATCTCATGAGAATCGAGGTTTTGAGGCTCTGATTTCCTATCTTGCAGATATTGATTAAGGTTTTTGAGTAAAAGTGTGTTGTGATCGAATATTTGAGCCAGATGCAATTTTATGGCCTTTGGTGAGTTTTAGAGTATCTGTATACGACTTATCGATCTATACGATTCATCAGAAAATCAAGAGTGGTCGAATAGAAAGATATTTGAGTGTGCTCGATGAAAAGTCAACAAAAAGTCAAAGTTTGACCAAGTTGAATTTTTGGTCAAAATTATTGTAAATAGTCAGAAGAATCAGAAGAAAACGAGATTTCTTGCATTTTAAGTAATCTTAGACTTAGAAAATTTGTCTGTTTTAAGAGTTTCATGATCCCAAAGCCATGTTGTCGACTCCGTATCTTGTTCGTTCGTGGTTGAAAGCTCACGAATTGGTAATTGTTGGAAAGAGCACATTTCGTACTCCGAATTTGTCCTTGTGAAGATTTCTCTAAAAATGCCCGGATTTCGAGTTATGAGGCTCCAAAGTTAAATGTTCACAACTTTTGGAGTTTATACTTAATGAAATTTTGAGTGTTTTTCAACATGTTCAAGTATCCGACTTCGGAGGCATTTTACACGTGTTTCCAAGCACCGTTTCGCGTTGAGTTCAAAATCAAAATTGTTCATTTCGCAGCAGTCTACAACTTTTCCGAAGAAATCGAAGTCATTCGGGACTCAGATCGAAAGTTACAGAGTCCAGAAATTATGAGTTTGTCATGTTTACAATATTCAACACTTAGAATATTTTTGGAGTGTTTGTTTATATGGTCAGACTGACGACTTCGAGTTTGATTTTCTCTTAGTTACCGACTCTAAATCAAAAAATGTTCAACTGCAAAATTGTTCACCTCACGTTAGTCTATAATTTTGTCGAAGGAATCAAATCCCTTTAGGACTCGGATAAAAAATTACGAAGCTCGGAAGTTATGAGTTTTTCATGCTTACGATATTCAACACTTGGAAAAATTTCTGAATGTTTGTCAATATGGTCAAGCTGACTATTTCGAGTTCGATTTTCTCATGGCTAGTTACTCCGTGTCGGAAAATGGTCATAAACAAAGTTTCTCACTTTGCGGCGGGCTACAACTTTGTCGAAGGAATTGGATTCATTTGGAGCTCAGGCCATAAAGTCATGAAAAAACATTAGATGAATTTTTGTCGACATTGTCAACATTTTATTAATTATAGATTCTCATCTTCGAGACCGTTTTAAAGGGTTCTACGAGCATCGAATCAAAAAAATTTCTAACACGAAAATTGTTTACACAAATCATATCTACAACTTCGATCTTGAAAGTGTGATTTGAATACACTTGCAGCTCAAGATATCGAGGCGAGAAAAGCATCACGTGGACACGGCAGTACTGATCCATTTTGGCAAAAAGAATTTATCCTTTATCTCCATGCAAGGCATAACGGGTAGAAAATTTTCTTTCCACAATTGACCACAAAAGAGGGCATTACATGCATCATGGAAAGGATTGACTGAAAAATTTCTCCATCAACACCCACTCTCCATTCTTATTCTCTCTCTCTTACTACCTTCACCTCTCATTAACCATCCACCATTCACTTTCACTCTTCACAAAACCATAACAACCAACTCCAATAGAGGGGGTTGCAGCACCCATAATTATAACAGAAACTCTAACAAACACCACTCTCCATTCTTCTTCTCTCTCTCGCATGCCTCCCTAACTCCTCTTTCATCCATAACCACCATGCTCTCCAATGTAATCTCTAACAGAATCCATAACAACCGTAACTAACTTGATCCACCACCGTAACATCTTTCAACAACCATTACCATCCTCTCTTACTCTCTCCACCTTCATCCATTATTTCCATAACAACCTCTTTCATCAACCACTAACCACCCTCATTACATTATTCTCACCACCATAGAAATCAGTTTCTTTTTCTTCTCACCACCTCTCACCATCATTTTTCACCATTCATCTCCATAACCACCACTCTCCCTTTCGTTCACCATATAAAAACCTCATCCTCTCTAACAGTAACAAATCGTAACAACAAACTGAATACTCTTAATATCTCTCTGCCGTGCAACTCTCCTCATTCTCAATCTTTCTCTTTCGTCGTGCTCTCTTCTCCATCGCCACTTTTCTCGCTTTCATCTTCAACATGAAACCAGTTTCGGAAGTTTCATAGCATGTATTCTTCATACTCGTCCGCAAGATTCAAGAAAGCTCGACGTAAATTTGAAGACCAAGGTTTCTGGCGTATAACTCGTAATAGTGCTAAAGGTTCATCGATTTCTAGACTTCAGTGAGAATCGTGGAGTTATCTTTAACGAATTCGAGCTGAAGGCGCAACGGATCGCACATCCGTTAGGTAAGATTTCGGAAACTCGTGCTGAGCTCTTTCCTGCATCTTCGATTCATGATTATCAGCATGTAGAAATTGTGACTTTCGTGTTAGACGCAAGGCTTAGCTATATCTACGAGTCCTAGAATTTTTTCAGTTTTTAGATATGAGTTTTTCATGTCCAAATTTCATCAAGCTTGAGTAGTTTTTAGAAAGAATGGGGGCGGGTCTGTGATCTATGCTAAATTCCGAGCCAGGTGATGGTGCTCATCGTGTTTTCCAGCTGTCGATCGTATCGGAGAAGGTGACCGGGCCATTTCCGGCATATCTGTGAAAGTAATTTCCATTTGCCCTAAGCGTGGTAAGCTTGTACCAGTTCATTTTAAAATCCATAATCCACCAACCAGAAGCTGGCACGTGTCCCTTCTATTTTTAATTCATTTGAATTAATGAATGTGACCAATTGATGAGTAGTGACACAAAAGAAAACGTGACAAGTATAAATAATAACTAAAAAATCTGAATTGTTTTTGTTGGTGAATTGGTACGGGCTTAAGAGTAATTGGCAATGGGCTTAGCAAAATTTCATTTTACACCCCCTGAGTTTTGGGCCTTAGCGCCAAAATAAGAAGTTTTAGTTCAATTCTGAAATTCAGTTTTACACCCTCTGTTTCTTCACTTCACAGTTTTGTAACTAGTTCAATTTTGCTCAAAAACTCGATTGTTTCGACTTGTAAAAAATACATAAAAATATGTTTCTGACTTTTTAATGTATTAGGATATTTTTTATATTTTTTTGTGAATTTTAATAATTAATTTTCATTAGTCTTTAGTCGATTTTCGATTATACGTTTAGAAATGACTTTTTCTATAACACTTCAAATTTCTTTTTGCATACGATGTTCGATACTTGTTCTAGCCCCCAATTAACTTCTTGACCATTATGTTGACATGTTTAGGTAATTGACACCTTGGTTTGTAATTCGTAATTGAATCATATGATTAGGGTATCGTGACAACTAAACCTTAGGGCGACGATTAATCGTTTTGACTTAGTTTTGCGCATAGTTTTGTTTCAATCATGATTTTTCTTGTACATTTTATTTGAGATCATTAAATATGAATTACTTACTGACTTGTAGATTTATATACCTTGTTTAATACAATAGTTGATTAATTCTCAAGTTTTGATTATGTAGCGATGTTTAAAAGCATGTTTCTCTTTTGTCATTTGAATTGACTAATTGTAGGAGTATAATACCTTGTGTTTTCTTAGAAACTTTAGGAAATTTCTCTCAATTTGATTGTAGTTAAATATATACCTTGTCTTAGTATTATAAATATAACTTTAAAGTTAACTCTTAGTATTATAAATATACTTTCTCAGTAAGTGTTTACATTTGTGCTTGCATAAGTCAAGAGTGGTTAGGCACCTTGACATGGCACCACTAAGCAAAGTCCCTCTTTCATAATTATTGATATATATGATAATGATATGATGGGCACGCAGAAAAGGGTTCACAATCGATCCCGCACAGTTCTAGTCTGTGTCAACTCAGCACACGCGAATCGTGTTGCTTCCTTTATCGAGTCAATAATAATAAAAGTGTCAAGAATTCCCTATTTTGACTCTCCACTCTTTCCCGAGGTTCGCATGTATTTCTGAACTCGCATTATTTTCTTTTCACATTTGACAATTCATGTCATGCGGTGATACCACTCACGGGAATCAGAATATGTTGGTTCCTAGTTGCTTCTGACCCTCGACTTGCTGTTATAGGCTAAGGGACATCCTGCTTTTCCTGCGTTTGTGTGACATTTGTTTGTGCATTGCATTGCTTGTTTGCTTCTGCCAAAGCACTTGTTTGCTTTATCCCTTTTATCGTCTTCGACTCTATCTTAGGTAGTGATTCGAGATGAACATAGATTTAGATTGTAAACCTCTTCCATTACCTTTTGTCATCTTCGACTCTACCTTAGGTAGCGATTCGAGATGGACATATATTTAGGTTGTAAACCTTTGCCATGTTCCCTTAGGATTCTCTCAAATCTATCTTAGGTAGCGATTCGAGTTAGACCTTAGGTTGCGATCCATGTATGTTAGTTTCCCTTATTTTCTAGTTTTTTTTTGCATCCTTGCATGTAATAAAAATAAAACTTGTTTTCTTTTTCTTTTAAAAATCAAAATACTTAATAATGGTTCTGACTCCTTTTCAAAGGTAAAAGCAACCAACCAATGCAAAACCTTTTTTTGCCTACGGGCTTTCTTTTTGTGTTTAAAACCTGTTTCATAAGTAAAAAAACACAAAATCCACCAAAACATGTGAGCCGAACTATGGCGCTTTGAATTTCCCATTGCACAAGGTAGGCATCTTTTCATGGGGCTCGATCGAGCAAACTTTGTAAATACTTTCTTCTTTTCTCCGTGTTCTATTTATTTTATTTTCTTTCATATGAATTTCCCTTAGTGTAGCATTATAGCGATTAAGCAGTAAATAGATATAAACACACTCATTAGACAGAAAATAGAAGTGGATACCATAGAGTACTATGGGCGCGTGGGATGCTAATACCTTCCCCTTGTGTAATAGACTCCCTTACCCTATCTCTCGGTCTCAAGACCGTGTCTTATCCCTTTCAGGTTTTCTCGATATGTTTACCTTTCTCCTTTTGCGAGATAAAAAACGTTCGATAACGACTTCATTGATATAGTTATCCGATGATGTTCAATCGATTGTTTCAGTTGGTGACTTCACTGGGGAAAGTTGATCTATTGTTGGTTCGTCCAGGAGTTGATCCTAGCTTCCTTTTTCTTTTCTATTGGGTGTTTATTTATTTACTCGCTTTGTCGCATCATTCTTTGTATGCTTGCATTGCATTTTATGTGACATTTTATCGCTTTCATATATCTTGTACATTGTCTGCTACTGTGCTGTGATATTTGGGGTGGGAGTTACCAGAGGTAAAAGGCCTATTACCCAGGCTAGAGACATATAGGATAGACGAATGCTCATGTGGAATCCCGCGTTCCTTTGACGCGTGTGAGAACACATGAAGTACCACATTCAGCCGAGGTTTTCTCGATACTATCATTGTTTTGCATCCATTATACATGGGCAAGGTATTAAACAGAGGATTGTCGACTCTGGATGCCACTTAGGGACCACTTGTGTTGTTTAGAATTACTCGTGAGGTGGGAATGGAAAAATCATTATCATAGGTACAGATGGTGACTATGTTCTAATGGTGACTATTCATTTTGATGGTGATTATATTGTTCCCTCGATGATGTTTTGTTATTGATGGTTGTGTGTCTTATGGTACTTGGTTTTGTGACACTTGGTTTTCTGGTATTTTCTATGATATTTTGAAATGACGTCGGACCTTTGATCCTATGACACTCAGACTTGGTTTTGTTATGGTATCTTGAATTGGTGCCGAACTTTTGATCCTGTGATATTCAGATTATTCATAGATTATGCAGCCGCTATTCAGTAGATTGTACAGATGCTACCCGTTGTTATGCTGAAATTTTGAACCCATGGTTAATGCACTTGCATCGTAGCATGTTTATTTTTCAAAAGAAATGTCAGAAAAATACATGTGGATATATCTAACATGTATATTCTTTCATTGCATGCATCCATAACAGGTACTCGAAGCTCAGGGATTTCTCTTATTCAGACCTGGTATTTTCTTTTTAGAATCGTATATCTTGACTTCTTACCATTCTACTACGATTAGAATTAAGTGATGGAACAACTTCGCTGGAAATTGGATGAATGAAATAATATATGGGGTTTCTGATGTTAGACATACAAGATTTAGTCTATGACCAAGAACTCCGAAAAGAGGAGAACCATTAGTTGAAGACTTAGCTGAGTTGGGTTATGGAGGTTTGAAAGACAGTGTTGAGAAATGGAGACGATCATGCACCTGTATCTACTATAATAGTGGGAGTTACCATTCCTCCCTATGTTTCGGGGGAACCTCGTAATATTAAAACAATGTGTACATCTTCTCTTCCACCATGTGTTCCATGGTCTTCCCATCCACAACCAATTTTTGTTGGTTAGAAAGATCCAAAGGGTAAAGCTCATCAACCAGGGGTGTCGCAGCCTGAGAGGCAATTTGATCTCATTCCGATTCTATATGCTCAGTTACTTCCTCAATTGCTTAAGTTTCAGTTGGTTCAGCTCTAAATCTTCACAAGGCATGAAAAGCTTCCGCGTGATTATGATGAAAATGCTAGGTGTGATTTCCATTCTGGGGCACCTTGTCATGATACTGAGAATTGTACGATGTTGAAACACAAAGTTCAGGATTTACTTGACGAAGGGATACTTCTGTTTATTCCCCCGGGTTTGAGCGTACAAATCAATCTTACTTAGATTGTCGATTTGACTACTATGGCTGTTGTTGCACCTCAAAGGCAGACTTATGCTCCTAAGCAAGGTAATAAACAACGACCGAGGAGGAAATTTGATCCTCTCCTGATGTCTTATACTGAATTGTTTTCTCCTCTTACGAAACTGAAATTGATTGAATTGCGTACTTGGAAAGTTGATCCAAATAAGTTGCCAAAGATTTTTAATGCCAACGCTCGACGTGCCTTCCACTCTAGTGGGCAGGGACATACTATTGGGAATTGCATTGCTTTCAAGCACGTGGTGCAAGACTTGCTTGACTCTGAAGCTTTTATTTTCAGACCAGCACCAACATCTGATGCTACTCAACAACCATTACCAACTCATGCTAATGCCACTGTCAATGCTATTATTGAGGAAGAAAGTTTGAACCTGGTTAAAGATGTAAATATGCTGACAACTCCTTTATCCTTTGTGAAAGAGTGTTTGTTGAGAAAGGGTGTATTCTCAGGTTGTTGGGGAGGGTGCTTGAAACAATGCTGAAGATTTTGCAGAAAACAGTGAACAAATGGAAGAAGATGTTAGGGAGGGTGCTGGTCAAAGTGACATGGCTCGGGTTCTTGCTCAGATGCAATAGATGGAGCTTCATATGCGTGAAGACCTAGCTGCCCAAAATGAAAGGTTCTCCACTTATGAAGCAACACAAACTGAGCGCTACAATACTCTGCATGGAATAATCCAATCTCAAGTCGAAAGCTTTGCATCTTTCCAAAATCATTTTGCTCACTACTACCCATTTAACCCATATGACCAACCACCTACCGGTTGAAACTAAATTTCCTGTCTCTGCATTTTATATCTCTTAATCTATTTTAATTTATATTGTCATGACCTTCCTTTACGTTTATGTGTGACTTGTTTTTTTGTAATCTTATGTAATATCTCCGTACAATGTTTTACTACGTCTTCTCATTGTACTTCTTAAAATTGTATTTTGTTTGACAAATATCCTTTCTTTATATTGTGTTACCTCTAATTTTTCCTCTATCTCTTTTTGATGTTGTCAAAGGGGGAGAATGTGATGAATTAAGCCTCACTTCTATCTGTACACTCTTAGGAGGAGCTTTGCTCTTCTTCTCTTAGCTTATCCCATAGGCTATCCCATATGTTATTATGTATCTACATTACGTAAATTTTTGTACAAGTACTATCTTGCTTGTATCGGTTTTGCCATCATCAAAAAGGGGGAGTATGTAAATGCATGCTCAAGTTTTAATGGTGGAAAAAAGCGCTAGAATGTGTATGGGCGTGCTATGAAGCTGGGTGTCAGAAGAAAAACAAAGAAATCAGAAAAAGGATCCAATGCATCGACGCACACTACCTTCCGGTCGACGCACGTTAAAGGTAACCCACTGGATGTTACGTGTCGACCCCTGAGTCGATGCATAAGCCAATGAAGTCTGGAAGCTAAAATCAAAAAGGGTGCGTCGACACATTACCCTGGTTTCGTTGATGCATTCAACATGGTCAACCCAATGCGTTGGCTCTGAAAGTTACGCGCCGACCCTCCCTCATGGAGCGATTGACACATCCCTCTTGTGTTGTTTCTTTTATTTTTCTTTTTCTTTGCCTTGTTTTATTTCATTTTACACTAACACTTATAAATAGTCTTTGTTTGTCATTTTGAGTTTTTTGAACAAGCATAGAGTGAAAGATACACATAGAGAGCACTTCATCTTCAACATTCCTTCTTCAAATTCAACTTCTCCAATAATCAATGTGGTTGAATTCAAGATCCAAGAATTGTTGATAACGTCCAAATTGAAGAATTTCTTCAGATATGGGTTGTGTTTTGTGGGCTCTATCTTGAATAAAGCTGTTAGGGTTTTATCCTCTTAGATCTGGATCGGTGCAGGGCTTTTTGGTAATAATCTTTGTGTTGCAAGATTCAGTCAAGTGAAGCATCAAGGAGCAGTGGGTTCGCTTGATTTTGTCACGGTAATCGAAGGATCTTGACGGAAGAGTTAGGGTTTGATCTTGTTCGATTGATATCAACCGAGAGAAAGAAATTCTACAAAAAATTGGTTGAGATTTCAAGTATCGCTAATCGGAGGTGTAATCGAAGAGATCGAAGCTTGGTTTGGCTCGAACCAAGGATTGTGAAGAAGATAGGTTCATCATCATCAATTGAATTGTGTGAAAAGGGAACTATTTCTTCACTTGTTACAATTTTCAATTTTATGAAAAACTTCTTAACTCTAAATTTTAGAGTTGGGGGAAGACGTACACCACTCGAGGATGAAAGGTGGAACTGCCTTAACAAATTCTCGTGTTCTTTCTTTTTGCATTTACTTTCATTATTTGATTGATCAAATTTATTAGTTTCAAATTATCAAACTTGCATAAACTAAATTGGTGTTGTGTCGAGGTTTAACAAATACGTTCGTAACGCTCCGTTTGATCGCTACGTGACAATTATTGACAACACAAATTAGTTAATGCAACACTTGTGAACTTTGCTAACAAGGTGTTTGATAAATTGTCTCTACTACAAATTTCTTATTGTGATTAAGCTTTGTTTCTTACTATTCGCATTGGAAGTATTTGATACTCAAGGTGAAAGCTAAGACGATTAATAAAGTATATTCAAAGTGCATTATTCTAAACAATTTTACTCACTTTTTCTTAACGGTTTGCATATCCGATCTTCTCAATAAAGGGTTGTTTAGACGATTGAAAATCCAGAAGGCTCTCATAAAAATATTTCAAACGCGCAAATTTTAAATACCCGATCTATTCAACCCTCTTCTAGATCGAGCACATCGTCCAATAGAAGCCGCCAATAAGAATCTTAAGAAGATCATACAGAAGATGACAATGACGTATAAAGATTGGCATGAGATGTTGCCATTTTCTCTCCACAGTTATCTCAGTTCAGTACGAACATCTACAGGGGCAACCCCATTCTCTCTCGTATATGGTATGGAAGCGGTTTTACCCAATGAGGTTCAGGTTCCTTCACTCAGAGTATCGAAGGATTCATAATTAGGCAAAGACGAATGGGTCCAGACTCGACTTGACTAGATAAACTTGATTGATGAGAAGTAACTCACAACCATTTGCCATGGACAATATTAGAAACGCATGATTAAAGCCTTCAACAAAAAGTCAAGCATCGGGCTTATTAAGCTGGTGATCTATTAGTCAAGCGCATCATACTACCACAAGGTGATTGTAGCAGCAAAAACTGCGAGTATAAGCCATTGAATTAACTTAACTCAAAAAATTAACAAAAGAGTCGCCACCGCGCTTTTATTTTATCCAAAGGAATAGGAAAAAGAGCGAATAAAGTCCTAAAAAAAGGATCAGAGATCTGGGACCGGGGGTTAGTTATGTAAAGGGAAGGTCTTAGGCACCCAAAGTATCTACGGTACTCCGCAGGAACCTTTTTGAAAATTTGTATATATGTGTTAAAAAAGAGTATGTACAAAATGGATGGTGGGGGGAGAAAAGAAGTATTTTTTATAATTTTTAGTTTGATAGAACTTCCAATGAGTTCCAAGCCTACATACCAATAATGTGCAATGTTGAAATCAAAACCATGTAGTTCGACTAAAAAAGACCAAATTGTGTTGATTGATTTTAAGAAAATGTTAGTTTAGAAAAGCCATAGAAAGCTCAAAAAGTTTGAATGAGGTTAGGTGGTTTTTAGTCTTATGAGAAATGGTAAAAATATTATAAAATGGATTGAAAATTTATTAAGAAAATAAAATTTAAAAATTCATGGACCTAAGTCCAAGTTTTTTTATGAAAGCGGTTCGAGTTTTGAAAACAAAAATCCTTTGAAAAAGAGGGAAGATTTTGAAAATTAAAGAATGGGAAGGAGATGAAGAGGCTAACCTAAGTGCATAAAGTAAAAGGTAAGGGTAAAGAAAGGTATAATCGGATGAGAAAGCTAGTACTTGACATCAAGAGCCAATACCACATCCCATCCTTTGGATTACCACATAAACAACAAATAACCAGACAAAAAAAACCAAGCCTCAGATAAGTCAAGGCCTCAGATGAATTCTCTTGTCTTAAGAAAAACGGGCAGAGTAACGACTATATTTTAAGGAAATCCACTATTAATCGAGTATAGTGGAATAATCTGCATACAAAGATGATAACCAGGCAAGACAGAATAACACCAAGGGCACATAAATCTCCAAGCTAAGGTAAAGGTCCTAATCCTAAGTCTAAAGATCAAGCTCCAAGCACAAGGATAATAACTAAGTCAAATTATAAGTTTTTATGTCTAAGTTGAATTATTAGGTATTTTAGAAAATAAATATAAAGCTCAAGTGAGCAAATTAAAAATAACAAAAAAGTAAAATGCTCAAATGAGCAAAGGAAAAATGATATGAAATGTAAATGCTAAAAGATAAATGTGCATAAAAATAAAGAGCATAAGAGTAAATGCAGAAAGTAAAGAGCGGAAAATAAAAGGCAATTAATTAAAAGTTGACAAGATGACCATCTTGAAACTTGTCAAGTATATCATCGAATTGTTAGTAATTAGTCGTCAGCAAGGTGACCATCTTGAAACTTACGCATGAAGACTTTCCAGAAGCTTGATAGAACCAACGCGACCACACGACAAGTTTCAATCTTTTTTGTCAAGTATATCACCGATTTTGGAATTATCATATCACTTGATCAAAGATGATTGAGAATTTCAAATGGACAAGGTTAGTGGAAACTTGTCAGAAGCTTGATTAGAAATCAACACGACCACACGACAAGCGCCACAGATGTTGAACCAAGATCAAAGCTCAAGTCATCTTTTGGGGCTTACGTTAGAACATTAAAGCTCATGCCACCAATTGATAACTTTTTCCGAATCGGGACAAAAGAAAAATAAGATGGAGATGAAGGAATAAGTTCCAAATTTATTTTGCATCAGATGAATTTTATTCAGTCTAACTTCGTCAAAATCAATCAACTTTCTTGGTGGATTTGGTCAAGAGACCTATCAACACTCAAATTTCATTGATGTTGAGGAAATTTGTGACTCCAAATTAAATTCAAAAATCAGCAAAATAAAATGAAAATAAAGTCTAGTAAAAGAATTAAAGTAAGTTTGAAATTAGGTTATTTAATTGGACTTTATTGAAGAAATACATAAATAGTATTTTTTCATCAAAGTAAAATTCCAAGAAAATTACTCAAAGTCAAACAGCGGTCAACAAGTGTTGACAAATTTTTTTAGAATTTTCTAAGTCAAAAAATATTTTTAAAATAAAAAGAAAATGATGAAACAAACCAAAAATAGCAAAAAATTGTTAGATCAGAAATAAAATAAAATGAGGTCACCAATATTAGTCAAATGACGATTGGATCCTTTCATAATTTTTTGGAATTTTTTAAATGTCAAAAAGTATTTTAAAACAATTAAAAACATCAAATAAAAGATAAAAATCATAAAAAATATCAAATCTGAAAATAAAATTATGAAAAAATAAAATCAGGAAGATAATATTTCAAAATATTTTTGTGAATTTTTTGATTGACTCACAAGTAGCAATTAAGTGTGCGATGAATCTGGCAATGTAGTTTAACCGTCCCAGAAAACCTCTGACTTCCTTCTCGGTACGGGAGCTGGCATTTCTTGAATAGCTTTAACCTTGGCAGGGTCAACTTCAATACCTTTACCACTGACGACAAATCCTAGGAGTTTCCCGGATCTGACTCCAAAGGTGCATTTGTTAGTATTAAGTCTTAGTCTGTACTTCTTCAGCCTATCAAACAGCTTTCGTAAATGATCAAGACGTTCTTCTTTAGTTTGTGATCGAGCTACCATGTCGTCAATGTAGACCTCTATCTCGTGATGAATCATGTCATAAAACAAAGCTACCATAGCACATTGATATGTGGCGCCTGTGTTCTTCAGTCTGAACGACATGACTTTGTAGTAGAATGTGCCTCAATTTGTAACGAAAGTAGTCTTTTCCATGTCTTCGGGAGCCATTTTGATCTAATTGTAACTGAAGAAACCATCCATGAAGGAGAAAACCTTGTGTTGAGCGGTGTTATCAACCAGAACATCAATATGTGGAAGTGGAAAATCGTCTTTCAGACTTGCTCTGTTCAGATCTCTGTAGTCCACACACATTCGCACTTTACCATCCTTCTTTGGTACGGGCACCACGTTTGCAACCCACTGTGGATAAGAAGTAACGGCTAGGAAATCGACGTTGAACTGTTTCATAACTTTGACTTTGACTTTCTCTAACATCTCAGGATGCATACTACGAACCTTCCGCATCACAAGGAGAAAACCTTCTTTCGTTGGTAGTCGGTGTACCACAATGTCAATGTCTAAACCTGGCATGTCTTCGTAAGACCAAGCAAAAATCTCGATGTAGTCTCGCAGCATCTGGACCAATCTCTGTTTGACACTGTTCTCAAGACCTGCTCTTATCTTGATTTCCTTTCTGTCTTTGTCAGTACCTAGATTCACAACCTCGACTGGCTCTTCGTGTGGCTGTATGACCTGTTCTTCCTGTTGTAGTAGTCTGACAAGTTCTCCTGGAACTTCACAATCTTCCTCACCTTCGTCTTCGGCTTGGTACATCGGATTATCGAAGTCATATTTAACAATAGCATAGCTGTTATCGATGAGATTCAGAGTGAATCTACAGTGTATCACGTGGGTGGGTGTAAGAACACATAGCTTTTTGAAGGGTGATAAAGTAAAAGAAAAGAAAGAGCATAGTATTTAAATGCAAAAGTCCAATGATTTTATTGAATGAAAATATGCGAATGAAAAGTAATAACCCTCATAAACGAGCCGTAGTGCCCCGGGCAAGGCATTAGGCTTTAAGTTCATTGTTCGAACATAATGAAAACAAAAAGCATAACAGAAAACAAAAAAGCAATTACTCCTGTCTAAAGGAGATTGGTATGACACCTTCAGTCCTCCAATTGCTGAGTCCGTGGTCTGGAGTTGGGAAGATCCAGTTGTTGATGTCGAAATCATTGTCGTCTTCTTCTATAGCAAGGACTTCGCTTTTGTTGATGTGGAAAGGAAGTTTTCCGGCACGTTTGCGACGTATCATCTTCTGGCCTTTGATAGTAAAGCCTAAACCAGTCTTGTCAAATTTGAATGGGAGATCGGGGAGTTGACCCCAAATAGTACAACCTCCTTCTTCAACCACAACTTTGGAGTCTTTCAGTGAGGCCATCTTCGATGGAACTCTAGTAACTTCAAGAGTGACAGGGGAGTCAACAAGCATGACTCGTGGAACTGCTTCAAAAGCTTGATAGGGAGTTTCAACGAATTCTCCTTCCATTTTGATGTATCGGAATGACTGTAGATGGCTTACCATATATTCTTCTTCACCACATACTGTAATAATCTTCCCCTCCACTGGGTAATTCATCTTATGATGCAGGGTAGAGGTGACAACGCCTGCCCCATGTATCCAAGGGCGTCCAAGTAGGAAAGAATAAGTTGGACGAATGTCCATGACGAAGAAAGTAGAGTCAAAAATCTGGTAACCGACTTTAATTGGCAGGATGAGCTCTCCAAGTACTGTTCATTTAGAACCATCAAAAGCTCTTACAATTATGTCACTGGGCTTCATGACCACTTCTTCAGTATTAAGTCGATCAAGAGCGCTCTTCGGTATAACATTCAGAGCAGAACTAGTATCCACCAATACGTGAGACAATGTGGTGCCCTTGCATTCAATGGATATGTGCAAGGCTTTGTTTTTCTTCTTTCCGGCGGGAGTTAAATCAGCATCAGAGAAACCTAAACCATTGTTGACGGTCAGGCTAGCAATACAACCTTCGAATTGATCAGCAGTAGTATCTTGCAGTATGTGAGCATTCTTCAGAAACTTTACCAAGGCTTTAGCATGGGCCTCGGAATACAATAGCAGAGCTAGCATGGATATCTTGGATGGAGTTTGTCCCAATTGTTCCACAACATTGTAGTCACTCTTTTTGATGATCTTCAGAATTTCCTCCATTTCTTGCTTGGAGGTGTCTTTAACAACTTCCTTTGGTACTTCTGTCTGAGCAGGATGAGTTACTGGTTCTTTCCCTCTTGCCTCGGGAACTGGTTCGATAGCAGGAATGCAAATTGGTGTAGCAGTATCTTTCGGAGGAGAGATCTCTTGAGAAAATACTCTTCCAGTTCGGGTTACCTTACTTGATCCGATAATGTTGTCAATGTCAGGATTGGCAGCATCAACTGCAATGTCTTCAATGGTCAAAGGATCTTCCTTGACTCCATGATAGTAAACTTTAGCTCCATAGTTCCAAGGTATAGCTTTGTCAGAGGAATATAGAATTGGCCTTGGAGAGGTAATGATGAGAGGTGCCACTCTAGTCGCAGGATCGGCAGAGGTGATCCTTATTGTGTTCACATCAGCATAGTCTTTTGGGAAATCGTCTCCCAATCCGGTTGCCTTGACATCTTCGATAAGAATCTTGTAACTTTCGGGAGCGGTATATTTAACCATGAAATCAAACTTTTCACTTGGCTGCCCCAAGGTATCCCAGACTTCTGGTACGGCTTCACTTACGTCTTCGGTCTTCAAATTCTTAGAAATTTCTTCGCACAGATTCTCCGCAGATGGTGGTTTCAGAAATAGCACTTCTTGGTTGTCCATCATGCGTTGAATACGCCTTTTTAACCAAGCACATTCGTCAAATTCGGATGCACACCAACGACAATCATCAGGGCTACCTGGAAATATGCCGGCTTGCAGCAAATCTTTCTTAATAGTCATCAAAGGAATATTTAGCTTGTTCACATTATAAACATAGGAGTCTTCGTCAATAGCATTGGATCTTTTTGTTTCGGTAAATAGACTAGCCCCCTAGTAATGTTCTTCTCAATCGATACTAGTTCTTCTTTCATTACACATACCCACTTAAGATTACTTAACGCCTCCTTCGTGCTCACGGGCTCGGATTTGGTCATAAACGAAAAGTGAATAAGATCATCATCATTGTTGATGTCATTATCATGGAACACTTCACAATCTTTAAGGCTTTGAGGTAGACCTATGTGCCTCCTTGGTCGTCTACTGGATTCAGCATTTTTTACTCCAACCGACTGCCAAACTGCACCTGCAGAATTCTGCATTTTTGAATTTTCCTGTGGAAACTGGTTTCCAGAAACAGGGGAACCAATTTCTGTTTCCAAAATTTCAGTTCCAACAACTTCAGGATGCAAAACGCGTGAAAGAAACCAGTTACCCTCATCTAAGAATCTGATTTCCAATACTATCATGATTTTTTTTAATGTCAAACAGCCTCAACCCATCCTCGGCCACATCTCGACTTATCACAATCTTCTTGCTACTCACATCAAACAACATGTAGCCTCCGGTAGGATGATAACTAACTAGCAACATTATTTATCCTTTGTCATCCAACTTCTGTTGAAGCTGACTCAGAATATATCAAAATGCAACCGAACCAAAAACCTTTAAATGACTCAAACTTGATGAAAGACAAGAAATTGACAAAGTATTGGATGTCATTTCCTTGTTCAATAAAATCAAGCTGAAAATGATTTGGAAGCAACATCATCAGTACTTTAAGTTCATGGGGTTGCTACCAAACAACAAAAATAAAAAAGATGATGTATTCTTTGTGTCATATATGCCACCCTAACATGGGTGATGAACCGTCGAGCCATGTGACGTTAAACAAAACGCTACGTGGGAGGCAACCCATGGTTTTAATAACTTAAATATTTTTCTTTTGTTGTTTGCTTTGTTTTTCTTTCAGAAATAAAAAGGGAGTCTTACTAGTGAAAGCTAGGAGGCAGCAGTTAGTGTTGCATTAACCTTTGTGATTCACCTTCTCGAGCTTATTTTAAAATATTGGGGTCAATGTTTAGTTCAAGTTTGGTAGGGGGTTACTGCTTTTTTTCCGATTTATTTGTTGGTTTTATGCTAATTGCTGGGTAAATCCATGAGTTGAAGTCCTTCCCAAATTTTGCCAATTTTTTTTTTATTTTGATCAAGAACTTGTTTCTCATAGAGTTCGGGAATAGTATATAGAGACAAAGAGATGGTTGTTTGAGGGTAGAAAGTTCGTAATAACATGACAAGCATACGATTCTAACGTGTAGATTTGTACCATGGTACTTGAATCTTGAGAAGTACTCCTTGAGTAGTTTATTTATACAGTTTGGTATAATCTTGATTCACATGCAGGTAGGACTGGTTGAGAATTAAGAAGAACATTATTAGGGGGCTAGTCTTCATGTCACCAACAGGTTTCTTTTCAGCCACATATCCTAGACCATGCTTATTTCCTGCATTTTGTCCAAGCTGAAGGATTTCTTCCAACCTATCAGTAACAGATGTCAACATTTTGACAGATTTGGACATCTGATCAAGTTTGGAGTTCAACATTATAATATCATTGTTGAGGTGATTTATAGTGGTTGTGTTTTCCTTTTTCTCAGCCTCCAACTTCACATTCTCATCTTCCAACTTCTCAATCAGCTTTTTCTGTTTCTCATTTTGCTGACATACTTCACCACTCCTTACACACAACTTCTTGTAGGTCTCTGCAAGCTCTTCAAATGTCACTTCCTCATCACTAGAGTCCATATTAGAATTGCACACTCCAGAGAGAGCAGTGACAAGTTTGGCTGCTTCTTCCTCAGATTCACTTCCTGAATCACCATCAGACCAAGTGACAGTCATCCCTTTCCTTTGCTTGTTTAGAAAGGTGGGAAATTCAGCTCTAATATGCCCATATCCTTCACAACCATGACACTGGATTTCTCTGCTTTGACTTCCTTTTTCTTCTGACTTGGATCTTCTGCTGGAGTCATAAGATCTGCCAATGTCAGATGAAATGTCCTTGACATTGGACCTTGACTTTGGATCAACCCTCTTGATGAGTCTGTTGAACTGCCTTCCAAGCATAGCTATAGCTTCAGATATCTTCTCTTTATCATCCACCTTGCATCCTCTTATTGGACACAAGTGCTATGCTCTTGTTTTTCACATCAACAGTTTCACGATTCCCATCTCAAAAGTCATAAGAGATCCAATAAGTTCTTCAACCTTCAAGGTCTTGATGTCCCGAGCCTCCTCTATTGCGTCACTTTCATTGCAAATCTTTTAGGCAAGGATCGAGAATCTTTTCACCGTTTTCTTGACATCTTTTCACCAAGTGCTCCCGAGGTGTTGGCAATTTCAAGATATTCATGTGAAACTCATGAATAGTCTCATCTTCTTTCATCTTCAAATTCTCAAATTTGGTAGTGAGCATCTGAAGTCTTGACATCTTCACCTTGGATGTCCCTCATGAGTAGTTTTGAGAGTGTCCCAAACATCCTTGGTCACTCACATTGATGAACTAGTCGAAGATATTTCATCAATACCATTGAATAGGGCATTCAATGCTTTAGAGTTTCCTGTGCAAGCTCCTCTTCCTCTTTGCTCCATTCTTCCTCGGGTTTCAAGACAGAGTCCCATCTTTCTCAAGCTTGGTGGGATGTTTCCATCCTTTGTCGTGCTCTCCAAGCTTTAATATCCACGATCTTAAAAGGCTACCATACGAGGTTTCCAGTAATCATAATTAGACCCATCCAAAATAGGTGGTCTACCTCCAAATCCTCCTTCCTTATCCATTACGCCAGAAACTATTATCCCTGGCCTAGATCTCACCCAGAAATAACAGGCAGGGTGCCTGCTCTGATACCAATTGAAATTCATGGCAGCAGATACGTGATGTCACAAAGAATGTTATGACACACTATCTGACACTCTGTTAACAATTCACACAATAAATTTAAACAGTAGTAAAGAACACAATAAATTGTTTACCCAGTTCAGTGTCTAACTACACCTACATCTGGGGGCTACCAAGCCAGGGAGGAAATTCACTATTAGTAGAATTAATTCAGGAATAAACCAACCAGTTTATCTCCTTCACTTAAAACCTACCCAATGCAACTTCAATCTAAGTCCTACTTAGACCTGAGTTCCTACTCACTCCCCCTCAATCACAACAGTGATATCAACCTATTGAATAATTGAATTGTGAAGACACACTTCAATAAACTATCTTGATCTTGCTTCAAAGCTTCAATCAAGAGACAAACACTCGTGCTTCAAAACTTTGAGTGATAAACTACCCTTACAAACAAATCCTAGTCCAAGGCACTTATCAATTGATAATAGCTTGGCTCACAAGAGAAACTAGAATTACACAAAATACAACCTGCTAAATCTTCAATAAATTCCAGAGGCGCAGCAGCAGTATAAGGGTTTAATTCATTTTATAGAAGCAGTCCTGAAACTTCAGTTTTGGGCTTCCATAAAGATAGCTAGGGTTCACTTAATTTAATCCTAAAAACATGGTTTGTTCAACAACCAATTTAGGTTTAACTAAGATTAACCTAGCAGCCACGTGAGCATGCATTCTAGTAACAGAAAAACATAATATAGCAGCTCAACAAACTTCCTGAAAAGTCTCAGGAAAAACAGATTCTGTAGAACTGAATGTCACACTGAATGTCATAACATCTGTTATGACATCAGGATATTTTCTACAGAATTTCCAGCACAGCTTTTAGCTTCCAGTTCTGAGCTGTTCTTTAAACATCCTTAGCAAGTAGGATTTATCTTCAATCTCTGAATGTCATGACATTTATCATGACATTGCTATAGCCTAGTTTTACCAAAATTAATGCCAACTTAAAACACTAACAATAATAAATAATTTTTAAAATATATTAAAAAATCAGAAACGCGCGCGAAGGGGGGTCATCGTCCCCGATTTGAATTTTCCCAGGACCTATACCGACGGCCAATTCGTGGGTAAAACATTTACCTATGGTCGTGTCCGTCACTAAAACACCTGCAAAAATCAAAACTCGGAAATACAAGTTATAAATTTAATCCAGGGACATGTATCAATTGGAAATCGCCCCCTGAATTCACTGGTCCTCTTGGTTTTGGCCAATTTTTCCTCTAACCTAGTGTCCCCAAATTATGAACTCGGAACCTTAGCCATGGTGAACCATTGTATCTGCAACTAAACACAAATTAAACTGCCCAGAAAGCTTGCAAACATCATTCTAAACAAGAATATACAATTGAAACATGTTTATGATGCATAAATGATCAAAATCGAAATTGAAAAATAAGAGTGCAAACGTGACTCTAAAATCGTGTTTCAGAGTGTTTTGATACCTTGTAACGATCTAGAATGCTTCAGAGACGATCAAGGAATGTAGTTTGAGGCTTTGTTTAGTCTGAATCTAGCTAGAACCTTGGCTGCAAGTTACTTGAAAGTCATAATTTTTTCAAGCTAGGTTAGGGTTCTTGGAGGCAAAGATTTCGTTTTTTTGTGATCTTAATGTCTTGTGTATATATAGTAGAAGGATTTAGGTCAACAATTGTGTAGAGAATATCTTGCATTCATGAGAAAAATATTTGATTTTCAATTTGCATTAAAACTTGATTTTTCTCTTCAATCTTGCACCAATCTCATGCCAATCAAGCACCTCCAATTTACAACCTTGCACTTGTTTTATTTAATTTTTGTATTTTATTTTAATTAAATTTGAATTTTAATGATTTAATTCAAAAATAAATAAAATAAATGAAAAAAGGGCGTGTGTATGGGCTTGGAGGCTCTTGACAACAACAGAAATAAGTTTGAATCAAAGAAATATAGGCCCATTTGGAAAATTTTCAAGTTTGGTCATTATTTCCTTCATGCATTTCTTCAAAATTTCCAATTTTGCTCAAGCCATAACTTGCTCTTTTTTTTATCATTTGAGAGTGTTTTTCGACTTTTTAGAAAGCTTAAGATGCCCTATAAATTCTCCTTTTGGTTTTATCTTCATTGAAGCTTCCATGCTCATGTACACTTCTTTTAGAAGGACCTATAATGCCTTGACCTATAACTCTCAAATGAATCCTTTTTGGGAAACGCTTGTGAGACAAATCATTGTAGAGAATGGAATTCCCTTTAAAATGAGCTTTGATGGAAAATTTTTTGATGAAGTATGTGAAAGTTATGCCTGGTCAAATTTCTGTTGACTTTTTATCAAAAAAACCCTAATTTAAAAACTTTGACTTTTGACCATTCCTTGAATTTTCTTGATGAATCATGATCAATCCTTTATCAAATGATGAATGCGACTTCAAAATCTTGATGTTGACCAAAAATGATGAAGTTTGATTGTATGTTGACCACAATTGACTTTTTGTCCAATACAACTGATTTTCAACCATCTGAGCAATTGACTAAGCAAACTTGAGTTGTGAGGCTTGAAACTTGGCATGGTGACACCGTGATACATATTAGGAGATATGACGATCACTTGAGGCATTAGAACTTAAATTTGACTTGAGAGAATCAAAACCCTAGTTGTGGGTTGATTGCTCAGGAGAGGGTTCATTTGGTCAACCCTTGAGGAACTCTTGAGTATGAAGATGTGTATTGACATGAAAAATAGGAGGATAATTTTTGGGGTATAACACACTATTATTCATATCAGATAATTTCAGTTCCAACTAAGTAACACATTCAAGCGAAATAAAAGAATGCATAACACCAGTATCGATAATGGCAATTGTGACACCCCAATATTTCGATTATTAAATAATTAGAATTTTTAATTATTAATTTAATTAGAAGTTTAATTATTGGTATTTTTAGATGATTGGAATTAATTAATTAAAATAGAAGTGGAATTATTGGTGGTGTGGAGTGTAAGTGGGGGGTTTGAGGAGTAAAAGGCTTTACTCACAGTAATTGTTTTATTACTATTATTTTAGAATAATAAAAGGAATAAAAGAAGGAAAACAGAAAAAGAGACACATTTAGGAATATTCATCATACGTGCAATTGATAAGAGGATAATGAAGGAGAAAAAGCCAAAGGTGTCAGAATCCGACGAATTCTCACGAGGTAAGGGGTGATTTCTCGCAATTATGATGCCTTATGGGTTTTGGGAATCAATAGAATAGTTGAATATGTTAGGAACCCGAATTAGAATTTTCTAGGTTTGTAGGATTATCCCTAATATTGTCGAATTATATGAAATTGATCCATTCGTATGTTATGGGGTTATTGGGAATGATTGAATTGTGCTATATGATATTGTGTTGGTGTGTATTGGATAAATTTGAGGTTATTTGGTGTTGAAATTCGTAATTGGAATGAAGGGAAAGGTTGGAAAACAAAATGCTATCAAATTGCAGGTTTTTGGTCACTGCAGGTCACAGGAACCGGTTCTCATGTGGGAGGAACTGGGTTCCTGGTACAAAAACTAGAGAGGGAGTATTCCTGAGTCTGTGGGAACCGGTTACTCCTGGGGAGGAACCGGGTTCCCAATTGAAATTTTGCAAAGGAAACGAACATTTTTAGTGGGAACCGGTTCCCAGTTTGGAGGAACCGAGTTCCCCATAGTAAAAACCAGAGGCGTGTTTTCCAGAATAGTGGGAAACCGGGTTCTCCTTTGGGGGAACCGGTTACCCCTTTAGCTTTTTCAAAAATGTTTCAAACTTTAAAAACTTATATTTTCCACACCGTAAGTCCTTTTTAAATGTCGTTTTGGACTTTATTCACTAAATTAAAAATACTATTTTATGAAATGAAGAAAACAATGATTAGTGGAATTTTATTTTAAAAAGATTCAGTTTTCCGAATTGTAAACTATGGTAGTTCTAGAAATGGTGATGAACTGTTTAGGATTGTTCTGACAGGTTGGACGAGGATTAATGCTTATGTGTTGTTTTCCTTTTGTTTATTCATGATTGTGCGGTTATCATGTGATGGTTGTTGGTGTTGGTTATGCATGGAATATTGTTGTTGATATCATGTTCCGTTGTTGAATGTTAGATGCTTTTGATGTGCATGCATATGCATTCCGGTGGAGTTAGTTCCCATTGTGTGGAATTGGACTCGTATAGCCAATACCCGTACCCAGTTGTTTTGTGGTGGTGAGGCTGGAGTCGTGTCCCAATGGTGTATGGGCGAATCGAGGATTAACATTGTGTTCGAGGTGGAAACGGAACAGTGTGTGAATTTAGTTCACAGTTGGTACCACATGCATAGAGTCTTGCATTGCATATGGATTATAACATGATAGGATGGTTTCCAGTGTTATAATTGTCATACCCCAATTTTTGACCTAATATACCACCTTACATTTGCATCATTGCATCACTAACAGTTCAGAACAAAATTAATCGGGTGTGGCTTCTACTGGTCAAAATTAGGGTTTCACAAATTTTTCATCTGATCAAGAGGTAATCAATTAGGGTTTGAGTTTCACTCACCTCAATTGATCTATCTTAATCAAATCCTCAACCTCTGATCTTCAGATATCAAATTTTTCCTCCTGATCTATCAAGGATCGACCAATTAGGGTTTTCATCGAGGACGAGCAATCACTGATTTTTTGATCAATAAATGACTTTTTTGATTGGAGATTGATCTTCATATCTTAAATACAACATGTTGACCTAATTTCTGGATTCAAAACATCACAGAAGTTCATTGAATTCATCAGTCAATTTCTGGATCATCTGATGAAATTTCATCTGCACTGAAAAGTCAACTTTTTCAAGATAAAACTTTTTCCATCATCAAAATACTTCAAATGATTCATCATGATCATAAAAAATCAAGAAATTTGGAAAAGTCAACAAAAAGTCAAAATTTTCAACACTTAGAAAATTTTTCAAGTGTTAAAATTTCACATTTTTTCCAAACTTCATGGCATTTTTTCACATAGTTCCATTTGGAATTAGAAAAAACTCAAAACATGAAAGTTGTAGCCCTTGAAACAAGCTTTCTAAAATTTCCAAGAACTTGCAAATCCATGGTGTCTAGCTATACTTTTGATTTTGAAACATAGAGCTCCAAAATCCTTGATTTTCAAGTACAACTTTCAAAATTACAAGTCATTTTTTGCAAAGTCTCTTTCTAGAAGCCTTGTCACTAATTGGAGATAGGCTAGAGCTGATAAAAATCAGTTGAAAGTAATTATGATCTCAATCCTATCTTCTTTGCTTTCTATTCAGAAATTTTGACCTATAAATAGAGGTCATGTTGGCCATTCCAAACTACACCAAAGCTATGCCAAAACAATCTTTCTCATTTCTTTCTTAAAATTCAAGTAACATAGTTTAAATTGAGAATTCTTGCATTTTTCAAAACTTGTGAAAAACTATGAAAGATTTGGTGTCTAACATATCATAAACATCATATGTAATTGGTTTGTAACTTAAAATCAACACAAGAAACACTAAAAGCCAGAATTACATTTCATGTTTCTAAACTTGCCAAAACTGCCTTAACCTTCGAATTTGATCTTTGGCTCGAGCAAGTTGTGTTTTTTTCACTCAAACATCATCAACATACTCCATATGGATGATGCAGACCATTAACCTCAACCTGTAACACCTCTAACATCAAATTCAAGTTTCACTTTGAAGCATGTGCAGGTGGACTTGGTTGGAATGATTCAGGAAAATTCAGAGTGAGCAGACCATCCTCACACGATCCTTGAAGTTCACTGGTGCTATATGAATCATCAAAACAGTTCTGGAAACACTCCATTAAGATTCTGATCTCAGCTTCAAGAGGTAAGAACTCAGACTTCGAACTCCATGATTTCTTGCTTCCAGTTTAAAAAGCTCTTGGCCATTTTGTTTCTGCACCATCACTGATCATTAACCCTCAATCAATTGCATATTTCATCAATCATACGCGATTTCAATTTGATTTTTAGGAATTAGGGTTCTTCGTGATTTCTGGGAATTTAATCATGTTAAGCTAAAATAAATGAAATTAAACCACATCATCATGTTCCTCGTTAAATTTCAATCAAGTTTGATGTTTACATCGAGCAATTTCATTAAGAAACAAGCAATCCATGGCTGATTGAAGGATCGGGGAAGAAGAAGAAGCTTGCGCGCGTTTTTTCAAATTCAAACATTTGGTTTATAATATTATAACATGGTTTGAAATCAATACACGGATGTATTGCCACCCCAACGGTTGCCAGCTCACTCTTAAGTCATTCCCTTGCCACGCCTTGCCCAATGGTCCCGGGTTCGAGTAGCCTTGGGACCATTTTTGCCAAACTTTTTCATTTTTACTTCATATTTTTTTTCAAACTTTGACTCTTTCAAAACTTAATCAAAACTCCTCATTTTGAGGTGATTTTTTGTACACATGTCAATTAACATATCTATTTTATGATAGTGTCAAAAAAATTCAAAAATACTTTAATCTGATTATATTTTTATCGAGCCGAAAACGATACTTTTGAGTACTTTTCAAAGCACTTTCAAAAGGTGATTTTTTCAAACTTTCGAAGCCCGATTCTTTTCCAAACTTCTCACAAGTATATTTCACTTTTCAAAACACTTTCAAAGATCTTTTCTTCAAAACTTTTCATCAAACTTACATCTTTTCCATGATCGATCCGATCTGACGATAAAACCGAACTCGTTTTTCCTCGAATTTCTTAACCGATCATGGGCCTCCCTCACGGTGTAAGTCCCAAAATTCTTTTATGTACATAATTATTTCCTTGTACATATCCAATTCTTTTATGTACAAATCTATTTTACTTGTACATAATACGAACATCTTTGTAAATACTCAAGTACAAACAAACTTTGTCTGTTTGTTTTCATTTCACTTGTATATACAATAAATACCATTGGTATTAAAAGGAGCATTATTCCCGGTGAAACTGCTTTTAAACCAATGGGCCTCCCTTACGGTGTAAGTCCCAACCCTCCTATGTACATCCACATCTCCTTGTACATAAATACTCGTTTGTGTACATATTTACTTCCTTGTACACACTTCAAACTTGTAAATAATCAAGTTACGCTCGTTTTAAACGTTCGTTTTACACACACATTGTTTATATTTCCTTCATAAACTCTTGTAAACAAATTTTACACGCAATTGTTTATATTTCCTTCATAAACTCTTGTAAACAAATTTTACACGCAATTGTTTATATTTCCTTCATTAACTCCTGTGAATAAACTTCATACGTTTGTTTATACAACTGTCTAGTTATAACATAACAACTAGTCTAACCAGTAGGTTCCCCACAAAGTTAGCCTCCTCTTGGGCTTTGTACAAGGTAACTCATTTCATCTAAGTTCAGCCTCCTCTTAGGCTTCATATAAGAAAACTCATTCATCTGAGTTTAGCCTCCGCTTAGGCTTCATATAAGACAACACTCCCCTGTTGAGTCAGCCTCCTCTTGGGCTTCGTTCAAAAGAACTCCTCATTGAGTTTAACCTTCTCTTGGGCATCAAACAAAGAAAGAGACCAGGAAATCTCTTAACAGCCTCCTATTGGGCTTCCAATACAAAGAATCACCCGCGCTAGGATAGAACCCAGAGAGTATAATTTCCCGGTGAAATTGCTCTTAATCCTAAAAGGATGGTTTCCCGGTGAAATCCCTTTTAAAGCCAAAGCCAGCCATACCCTATAGCTTCCTCTTGAGCTTCATACAAGGACCCTCGATGACCCTCGGAATGCCTCCTCTTGGGCTTACAATACAAGGACCCATGGGATTCTTAAAAGCATCCCCTTAATCCAATCAATTTCTCCTCGAGATTTAGACTTTTATCATCTCTATGGAAAAAGTATCTCATCTATCACATCACATACAATCAAAAACTTTTCAAACTCTTTTCAAACAAAAACATCTCTTAATCTGTAAGTGGTAACGCTTGTACACTCAAGCAAAACACCCAATGCTTATAATTAAAAGATTCAATCATCTTTCAAAACATCTTTCTAAAACTCGTAAGTGGTAACGCTTGTACACTCAAGCAAAACACCTATAACTTACGACGAAAGATTTCAAACTTTTCAAAATGTATGTGATGGAATAGATTAGATACATTTTTCATTAAGATGACATTTGTCTGTGTCTCTTAATAACTTTCGTTGCTTCCACTAGCATAAGTGGGAACTACGATTGCTCTGACTTTCTCAACATCCCTTTGAGAATACGTAGGCACAAGGTCTCATCCTTGCCGAGAAAATTTCTTTCTCCCTCAAACCAAACAAACCATAGATCCCTTTAGATCCGAGCTACAAATGCTCTGATTCCCATTAAGGGATATGTATGCATAAGATCCAATGATCTTTGCGAGCACAATAATAACAAAACCTAGGATCCTACATAATCTATCCTTCTTAAAAAAACAAAGGAGAAACTTTCCCAATCATAGAAATAGCAATTAAAACATACAAACATATCAAACATATTCATATATAAAGCTATAGATAACTATATATATTTAGGGTGCTCCATCTATTCCCTTTATATAACAAACCCCCTTACCCGGAATCTCCCCAATGTGTTGCGTCTAGTTCGCACTAGTCGTAATGCATATCATATCAATTGAGGGTATTAACAGCTTTCCCCTTTTTCATAATCATTTTTCTTGTGTTGAAAATAATAAAGCTTGATGCTCGCGGCATCTTTATAAACAAATCAAAAGAGTAAATCGTTTCGAGCCAGAGAATCCGAATTCAGATTCGATTCCCTAGCGCGTCACTTTTTAACGCGAACAATAATCTTGTTGTTGTTATTATTGGGTATAATGTACTGTATGACTTGTATTTGTATACTGAATCTGATTATGCTAATGAGGGTGAAATGATATACGGAACTGTTTTATTGTTTTTAGAAACGTATAATGCATTTTAATTTTTGATGAAATCTCACCCTTACTTTGATGATTTCAGATTGAAGTCTTAGACGCTTAGGAGCTGGTGAGGATGGCTTTTGAGCTATGCTTTTAATTATCCGCGTGTCAGTGTCATGCTCTGATAATTGTAACACTGGGGAACGTTTGGTTGCGAGTTTCATTTTAAAACTCTGTTGTTTCTTTTGGTTAATTTTGGGAATAGTTATTGATTGAATTTTATTCCGGTTTTGATGGTATTTCCACCGTGTAGAACATGTATGCTGGTTTGGATTATTTTAATGAAGTTCTTCATTGAAGCATAACATTGTATGAGATTTTCTGTTTAATTGAATTGTAATGCCCTTGTTTTATATGTTATCTCTGATTTAATTATTAATCTTTGTGGAGTATTTTAGAAGGGTGTTATAATAATGGTATCAGAGCATAGTCGGTCGTGGTGACCGGTGTCTTAGTGTCGTTATCCCTTTTGTATACAACTAGTGCAAGGTAACATTGTCGATACTTCTGTTCTAATGAGGTTGTTTTGTAATGTTACAGAATAATGGCCAGAAGAGGTGACGAAAGAGACGATGTTGTGATTGTTGAGGATTTGGGAATGCTTGCTGGTGTGCTTGGAGGAAATCAGCTGGGAGCTGGTATTGATGCTGACAGACAATTGGGGAATTTTCAGAGGAACAATCCTCCATTGTTCAAAGGCACGCATGATCCCGAAGGTGCTCAGAGGTGGTTGAAAGAGATTGAGAGGATCTTCCGAGTGATTGATTATGCTGAAGAGCTGAAGGTGAGGTATGGTACCCATATGCTGGCAGAGGAAGCTGATGACTGGTGGGTTGCTACCAGGACTGAGATGGAGCAAGATGGTGTTGCGCTGAATTGGGCTATGTTCAGGAGAGCTTTTCTGAGGAGGTATTTTCTTGAAGATATTCGGGGAAAGAAAGATATCGAGTTTCTAGAGCTCAAGTAGGGCAATAAGACTATGAGTGAGTATGTTTCCAAATTCACTGAGTTGGCTAAATACTATGCTCACTACAACAAAGATGCAGATGGAGAATTTTCCAAATGTATCAAGTTTGAGAATGGTCTTCGTGATGAGATTAAGCATGTTATTAGGTATCAGTGTATTTGCAGGTTTTCTGATTTGGTGGATTGCAGTAGGATTCTGGAAGAGGATCTTGCTAATACTCGAATGAATTCTCGAGGGTATGTTGACCGAAAAGGAAAGTAATAGATGGATCGTGGAAAACCTTATGGCAAGAATAATCAGAGATACGGTGGTTGGAAGAAGCCTAGTGGGGGAGATTCTAATGCTCCTATTAAGTGCTATAGGTGTGGCGAAATGGGACATCTAACTCATGAATGCAAGAATGACGCGAAGAAGTGTTACAACTGTGGGAAACCTGGTCATGTAGCTAATGATTGCAGAGCAAGGAAGGTAGTTTATTACAACTGTGGTGAGGAGGGTCATACTCGTATGTAGTGTACTAAACCCAAGAAGGAGCAGTCTGGTGGTAAAGTGTTCGCTTTGTCTGGATCAGAGACTAAGCCAGATGATCGGTTGATTAAAGGTACATGTTTTATTAATGGCATACCTTTGATTGCGATTATTGATACTGGAGCGTCGGGTTCAGTGACTACTTCATTTGTTTGTAGGGATTGTTCTTTTGTGATTTTTGGTAGAGGTTTCGGTATGGATTTAGTGTGTCTACCGTTAGAACAACTTGATATCATCCTTGGAATGAACTTGTTGAAATTCAACCAGGTTCATATCAATTGTTTTGAGAAGACGGTTAGTTTTCTTGAAGTTGTCAGTGTCGAAGATGTGACTATGTCGGTTAAGCAGGTGAATTTAGCTGTTAATGATGGTGTTGTGGTGTTTATGTTGTATTCTTAGATGGAAGCGAAAGGAAAGGATAAGAGTAATGAATTGGCGGTGGTGAATGAATTTCCAGAAGTGTTTCTGGAAGACGTTAGTGAATTGCCACCTGAGAGAGAAGTTGAATTTGCTATAGATTTTATTCCTGGAACTAGTCCGGTGTCGATGGCACCTTATCACATGTCGGCATCTGAATTTTCTGAATTGAAGAAGCAGTTATAAGAGTAACTTGAGAAGAATTTTATTCGTCCTAGTGTTTCGCCGTGGGGTGCTTCTGTGTTGTTGGTTAAGAAGAAAGAGGGTTCGATGAGACTGTGTGTTGATTACAGGAAGTTGAACAAATTTATAATCAAGAATCGGTATCCATTGCTGAGGATTGATGATTTGATGGATCAACTGGTTGGGGCTTGTGTATTCAGTAAGATTGATTTGAGGTCTGGATATCATCAGATTCATGTGAAGACGAAAGATATTCAAAAAACTGCATTTAGAACGAGGTATGGACATTATGAGTATTCTGTTATGCCATTTGGAGTTAATAATGCACCTGGTGTTTTCATGGAGTATATGATCAAGATATTTCATCTATATCTTGATAAGTTTGTGGTAGTCTTTATTGATGACATTCTGATCTATTCGAAGAATGATGAAGAGCATGCAGACCATCTTAGGATTGTGTTGGAATTGTTGAAAGAAAAGAAGCTTTATGTGAAGTTGTCTAAGTGTGAATTCTGGTCGAGTGAAGTAAGCTTTCTTGGCCATGTGATTTCCAAGAATGGCATTGTTGTTAATCCTACGAAGGTAGAAGCGGTATCTCAGTGGGAAGCGCCGAAGAATGCTTCTGAAATTCGTAGTTTTCTTGGTCTTGCAGGTTACTACAGAAAGTTCATTGAAGGATTTTCAAAGTTAGCCTTGTCGTTGACTAAGTTGACAAGAAAGGGTCAAATGTTTGTTTGGGATTCTGAATGTGAGAAAGGTTTCCAAGAGTTGAAGAAGAGATTGACTAGTGCTCCGATTTTGATTTTGCCGAATCCGGAGGAATCTTTTGTTGTGTACTGTGATGCTTCATTGATGGGTTTAGGTGGTGTTTTGATGCAGGATAACCAGGTAGTGGCATGCTTCGAGACAGTTGAAGATTCATGAAAGAAATTATCCGACTCATGATTTAGAGCTAGAGACTGTGGTATTTGTTTTGAAATGGTGGAGGCATTATTTGTATGGATCTCGATTTGAGGTATTCAGCGACCATAAGAGTCTGAAGTATCTCTTCTATCAGAAAGAGCTAAACATGAGGCAGAGAGGGTGGTTAGAATTCCTGAAAAATTATGACTTCGGCTTGAATTACCATCCTGGTAAGGCAAACGTGGTTGCAGATGCATTGAGTAGGAAGTCCTTGCATATGTCTATGTTGATGGTGCGTGAATTGGAGTTAGTTGAGAAATTCAGAGACTTGAGTTTGGTATGTGAGACTACTTCTGATAGTGTTAAATTGGGTATGTTGAAGTTGACTAGTGGTATTCTGGAGGAGATTCAAATTGGACAGAAATCTGACGTCGGCTTAGTTGATAAATTGACATTGATCAACCAAGGTCAAGGAGGTGAATTCTGAATTGACGAGAATGGTGTTATGAGATTTGGTGATAGAGTTTGTGTTCTGGATATTGCAGAGATTAGGAAGATTATTTTGGAACAAGGAGATCGTAGTGGGTTGAGTATTCATCCTGGTGCTACTAAGATGTATCATGATTTGAAGAAGTTGTTTTAGTGGTCTGGAATGAAGAAGGAAATTGCTGAGTTTGTTTATGCTTGTCTGATTTGTCAGAAGTTTAAGATTGAACATCAGAAACTGTCGGGATTGATGGAACCGATGTTTATTCCAGATTGGAAATGGGATGGCATTTCTATGGATTTTGTGTCTGGTATGTCGAGGACAGTGAAGAACTGTGACTCTATCTGGGTTATTGTTGATCGGTTGACAAAGTCTGCTTATTTTATACCGATAAGAATGGATTATCCGATGGAGAGGTTGGCTCAGTTGTATGTTGAGAAGATCGTGAGTTTGGACGGTATTCCTTCTAGTGTTGTGTCAGATAGAGATCCGAGGTTTACGTCAAAGTTCTGGATATGGTTGCAAGAAGCTTTGGGTACTAAGTTGCGGTTAAGTTCTTCTTATCATCCGAAGACAGATGGTCAGACGGAGAGAACGATTCAGTCGTTAGAGGATTTATTGTGAGCTTGTGTGTTGGAAAAAGGTGGAGCATGGGATAGTTATTTACCTTTGATTAAGTTTACCTACAACAATAGTTTCCATTCGAGTATTGGTATGGCTCCGTTCGAGGCATTGTATGGTAGGAGGTGTAGGACACCGTTGTGTTGGTATGAATCTGGAGAAAGTATTGTGATTGGACCAGAGATTGTCCAACAGACTTCAGAAAAGATTAAGATGATTCAGGAGAAGATGAGAGCTTCTCAGAGTCTTTAGAAGAGTTATCATGATGAAAGGAGGAAAGATATCGAGTTTAGTGAAGGAGATCATGTGTTTATGCGAGTTACTCCAATGACTGGTATTGGTCGAGCTTTGAAGTCAAAGAAGTTAACTCCGTGTTTTATTGGTCCATTTCAGATTACGAAGAAGGTTGGAAAAGTTGCTTATCAGATTGCTTTACCGCCGTCGCTTGCAAATTTGTATGATGTTTTCCATGTATCCCAGTTGAGGAAGTACATTGTTGATCCGTCTCATGAGATTCAGGTAGATGATATACAGGTACGAGATAATTTGACTGTTGAAGCATTACCTGCGAGGATTGAGGATCGGAAGTTGAAACAGTTGCGAGGTAAAGAGATAGCTCTGGTGAAAGTAGCTTGGGGAGGACCAGCAGGTGGTAATGTTACTTGGGAGCTGGAGAGCCAGATGAAAGACTCATATCCCGAACTTTTCGTCTAAGGTATGTTTTTGAGGATGAAAACACTTTTAGTGGGGGAGAGTTGTGACACCCCAATATTTTGATTATTAAATAATTAGAATTTTTAATTATTAATTTAATTAGAAGTTTAATTATTGGTATTTTTAGATTATTGGAATTAATTAATTAAAATAGAAGTGGAATTGTTGGTGGTGTGAAGTGTAAGTGGGGGTGTGAGGAGTAAAAGGCTCTACTCACACTAATTGTTTTATTATTATTATTTTAGAATAATAAAAGGAATAAAAGAAGGAAAAGAGAAAAAGAGACACATTTGGGAATATTCATCATACGTGCAATTGAGAAGAGGAGAAAGAAGGAGGAAAAGCCAAAGGTGTTAGAATCCGACGAATTCTCACGAGGTAAGGGGTGATTTCTCGCAATTATGATGCCTTATGGGTTTTGGGAATCAATAGAATAGTTGAATATGTTAGGAAGCCCGAATTAGAATTTTCTAGGTTTGTAGGATTATCCCTAATGTTGTCGAATTATATGAAATTGATCCATTCGTATGTTATGGGGTTATTGGGAATGATTGAATTGTGCTATATGACATTGTGTTGGTGTGTATTGGATGAATTTGAGGTTATTTGGTGTTGAAATTCGTAATTGGAATGAAGGGAAAGGTTGGAAAACAGAATGCTGTCAAATTGCAGGTTTTTGGTCACTGCAGTTCGCAGGAACCAGTTCTCATGTTGGAGGAACCGGGTTCCTGGTACAAAAACCAGAGAGGGAGTATTGCTGAGTCTGTGGGAATCGGTTACTCCTGGGGAGGAACTGGGTTCCCAATTGAAATTTTGCAAAGGAAACAAACATTTTTAGTGGGAACCGGTTTTCAGTTTGGAGGAACCGAGTTCCCCATAGTAAAAACCAGAAGCGTGTTTTCCAGAATAGTGGGGAACCGGGTTCTCCCCTGGGGGAACCGGTTACCCCTTTAGCTTTTTCAAAAATGTATCAAACTTTAAAAACTTGTATTTTCCAAACCGTAAGTCCTTTTTAAACGTCGTTTTGGACGTTATTCTCTAAATTAAAAATACTATTTTATGAAATGAAGAAAACAATGATTAATGGAATTTTGTTTTAAAAAGAGTCGGTTTTCCGAATTGTAAACTATGGTAGTTCTAGAAATGGTGATGAACTGTTTAGGATTGTTCTGACAGGTTGGACGAGGATTAATGCTTATGTGATGTTTTCCTGTTGTTTATTCATGATTGTGTGGTTATCATGTGATGGTTGTTGGTGTTGGTTATGCATGGAATATTGTTGTTGATATCATGTTCCGTTGTTGAATGTTGCATGTTTTTGATGTGCATGCATATGCATTCCGGTGGAGTTAATTCCCATTGTGAGGAATTGGACTCGTATAGCCAATACTCGTACCCAGTTGTTTAGTGGTGGTGAGGCTGGATTCGTGTCCCAATGATGTATGGGCGAATCGAGGATTAACGTTGTGTCCGAGGTGGAAACGGAATAGTGTGTGAATTTAGTTCACGGTTGGTACCACATGCATAGAGTCTTGCATTGCATATGGATTATAACATGATAGGATAGTTTCCAATGTTATAATCTTTTTGTTGTTATTAATGGGTATAATGTACTGTATGACTTGTATTTGTATATTGAATCTGATTATGCTAATGAGGGTGAAATGATATACTAAACTGTTTTATTGTTTTCAGAAACGTATAATGCATTTTAATTTTTGATGAAATCTCACTCTTACTTTGATGATTTCAGATTGAAGTCTTAGCCGCTTAGGAGTTAGTGAGGATGGCTTTTGAGCTATGCGTTTAGTTATTCGCGTGTCAATGTCATGCTCTGATAGTTGTAACACTGGGGAACGTTTGGTTGCGAGTTTCATTTTAAAACTCTGTTGTTTCTTTTGGTTAATTTTGGGAATAGTTATTGATTGAATTTTATTCCGGTTTTGATGGTATTTCCGCTGTGTAGAACATGTATGTTGGTTTTGATTATTTTAATGAAGTTCTTTAGTGAATCATGACATTGTATGAGATTTTCTGTTTAATTGAATTGTAATACCCTTGTTTTACATGTTATCTCTGATTTAATTATTAATCTTTGCGGGGTATTTTAGAAGGGTGTTACAGCAATCAATTCAACATCATTAATAAATCAAGTACCTCGAATCGAGTTGTCCCTCTTAGAATACCCAGTTCCAATCAAAGCGAATACTCTACTATTGGTCTGGGCAGCAGCATGTCTCTTCGACTTCTGACACTAGGTACTGATATGACCCTACTCTCCATAATAGAAAAAAGTAGGACCATTATTCTTGCATTTAGGAGCACGATCAACCGAGTTACCACACTTGTAGCACCTCAACACCTTATTCTCATATTCATTAGCTTGATAACCTTGGTCACCACACCTATAACACCTGATAGATGCGGGAGATCCTCCCCTACTTATCATCTTCCCATCATAAGCCTTATGTTTCCCTTTATCAGCTGAGGCATTATAAGGTTTCTTACGATCTTGATGTGGTTTCCCTATTTTATCATTAGGACTATTGTAGTGAACTGAATGAGCTTTAGTGTTCTCTTTATAAATTCTACAATTGTCCACCAGCTCAGAGAACAAATAGATCTGTTGATAACTAATTGCCCACTTGATATCAGGATGCAAACCATTCTCAAACTTGATATACCTCGAGAATTCAGAAGTCGCTTCACTAAGTATGGATAAAACTTTTCTAGATCCATAAACCTCGAAGCATACTCAGTCACTGTCAGATTTTGTTACTTCAACTCCAGAAACGCAATCTTCTTCTTTCCACGCACATGCCTTAGAAAGTACGTCCTCGAGAATTCCTTGTTGAACACATCCCATGTAATCACCTCACCCATTTATGTCAGTCTCTGACGAGTACCAACCCACTAGTCATTAGTTTCCTCAGCCAATTGATGTGTGCCAAACCACACCTTTTGCACCTCTGTGAAATCCATGACCCGAAAGATTCTATCGACCTCCTTGAGCCAGATTTTCACTCCATCGGGATCAAACCTAACTTTAAAGACATACAGATTATTCCTCTGAAACGTCTCCAAGACACGAGACCCATCATTCACACCAGCATTAGGTTGTCGTTGCAAAGCCTAGGAAACAACCTATAGAGAAGCAACAATCGCTACATTATTCCTTCCACCCATATTTATGTTTCTTGTCAATAACAAACACTAAGGTTATAACTAAATCAATAGTATACCACTGTCACACACTAAATACTCAACATCCTTGAGGGACAGACAAACCTGCTCAAATACCACTAATGCAACACCCTTCTAAACCCAAGAGATTTCTCGCAAATTATTTAAACAGATAATTATAATATATCACCAACAAGAGTGTCACATCTTCATAGAAAACATCATAATAACATATCCTGCTCCGTAACACGGATTGTAAACCTATAAATCGTATAATGTGCATTTAGCACCTCAAAAATCATTGCAACGAAATACATAAATCTCACATCATCCTTATTCAAGGTACTTCATAAAACTCTTCAAATTAAACATCATGATCCACTTAGAATATCAAACCATAACACGGAAATTTAGAAAAACATTAAAATACATTTAGACATATAGTTCTCAACAAAGATCCTAACTCTGATGTTACATATCAGAGCAAGACTCCCTTATTCTACTGAAAGCAAATAAATGTATCCTGAAGCTATCCTCTAAACTCCTACGGACTACTCTAAATTACCTGCGTGTTACCCACGTCGAGGCAAAATTCAAACAGAAACGGTGAGTAAATCATAGTTATTATATAAGGCATAAGAAATAGACATAGTAAAATATGCACATAAGTAAGGCATCATACTTTATTACATCTTCATGTTATACTCACATCTTCACCAAATCATCAGGATATGAACACATATATCGACATATACAAAGTATCATCATTCATCAATAAAACACATCAAATGCAATGTCACATAAAATGTAATGCATCATCACAGGCTCATGCATGTGGTACCAAAACTTCACTGATGACTTAGTCATCTTCAATCTTCAAAGACCCCTCATCAATAGGATCGATTCCTACTTGGAACTAGAGCCCTTCACTGTTGCACCCAATCCGCACTATGGGATTGTTGCCTTTACTGGACAATTATCCTACTGTCGTCACTGGACCTAAGTCCTAATCATGACCATTGGACCGAAGTCCTAAACTATGCCATGAATGTAATGATACACCACAACATAAATAATACGACCACGACTAGTCAACACGTATCACTATTCATGAATCATCACACACATCATCATGTCATCAAAACAATCACATTAACATCATATCATCATCATATAAATCAATAAATCATTATATACATCACATAATCATCATTATGATCCAAGCATCATCATAAGACCGTCATATCATCATCATACTTCATTATCACAAAACATCATAGCGATTCATCACGGAGAAACTAATTTTATCCTAAATTAGGTTCTATAATTATCCTTCTTATTCTTCATTTTACTCCACATAGTTATAGTTCATCACGTTAGCTATCCAATGCTTCAAACGAAACTTTATTCCGACCTCTAGAACTAAAGTTATGATCATTTTAAAATTCCAAAAAAAGTCATACAATTATGCTAACTGTCGCCTGACGACAGACTTCCATCGCCTGGAGATGCCCCCTTCGCGTCCATCTTCGTCTAGAAACATTAGAAGAGACACACTCCAGAATCTCCCACTTTTCATCATTCGCCCAGCGGTTATATGCTTCTCTTGGCGACACACACAAAACCACCATGGCCCGACGACAAATCTCTATCGCCCGACAATCCTCTACGAATAGGGTTTTCCCGTTGCGATTCCTGCACTACACCAGTTCAATTTCTATGTGATTTCATCAATTTATAGGTATTAAAACATCATCTAAACATAGGTAATCATCACCTATTATTATCCTATGTTACTACATCGATTATACCACAATTACAAGTCATTATTCATCACTAATTCATCAAATACTCACCAGTCAACACCAATTTCACCTTAATCAAACCTAGGACAATACTACCATCATTTAAACTTTAAATAAAATATAATAAAGATTATAAACCCCTTACCTTAAGATTATAGCAACAATTCAACTTCACTTTGTGTTGTACCAAATTCTCTCCGTGTTTATGTGCCCTAGCCTCTTTCTTATGCTCTTCTCTCAATCCTTTCACGATCGTACTAAACAAACTGCTCATCAAATTCCTTGTATAACCTTTGGACCCCTAATATCCAAACTCTCCATCTTACCCTCACTTACACCTCACAAATGACCACTTTACCCTTACTATCTCTACATCATATATTATTCTATTTATTTAAATCTAAATAATTCTAATTAATCACTATTAAATCTAAATAATTCTAAACTAATTATTTAAATTCTAAACCTTCCTATCATCTTATTCTACACTACACAATTCATCATCTTAAACATCTTATCCATCAAGTCATCGTTATTTCATCATAAATGCATCACGAATACACATCATATACCGTCACAAGGACTCACATAAAGCACCAAAATATCATATATAAGCATCAAAGCATTAAAAACACCATCTACTTCACATAGACTCATGTGATCACACTAAATTAATTAATCTAAAATTTGGGGCGCTACATCAACACCATTTTTCAGAGGCGTATAAGGCGGTATAACCTCACGCACTATACCCTCACTATCACAATAATTCCCAAAATCATTTGAGGTATACTCACCTCGACCATCCGTTTTGAGAATTTTTAATTTGTGACCACTTTGTCACTCCTCCATGGATTTAAAATGTTTGAACACATCAAACACTTCATTTTTCCTCTTGAATGATATATCCACAACTTCATACTAAAATCATCAATAAATGTGAAAAGTACCTATTTCCACCATACGAGTTGACTTGCATTGGACCATACACATCAGAGTACACCACCTTAAGATGGTGTTGGGTCCTATGACCTACATTTTGTTGAAACTATTCATATGTTGCTTACCTTGAGCACACTCTTCTCAAACCTCAGTTGGAATATTAATCTTGGACAACCCGGTCACCATACCATTCCTTTGTAACGTGTCGAGCTCACGAAAATTGAGATGTCAAAGACTGTAATGCCACAAACACTCATCACGAATTGTCGTTGTAGCAAGACACTTATGTTCCATCACTTTCAAATCTATATTGAAAGTACGATTTGCATCCATGGGTGCTCTAAGAATTAAAACTTTGTTTCAGTCCAAAACGCACAAAATCGTGTTTTCCATGCGATTTCTGTAATTATATTCAAGCAATTGGCCAATGATTAAGAGATTACATCTGATTCCAGGAATGACTCTCATCCTTCTTTATAATAAAAAAATCACCCACACTATCGGCCACTAAAGTGGAGTCACCCACGAATTTTACTCTATTCTTTGTGGCTTGACGGATTTTGACAAACAAATACTTTTCACTCGTCATATGTGTTGAAAAATCAGAATCCAAGTACCACTCATCACTTCCTTGAACTCCATCTCAAACGGTTACCATCAGGTCTTGCTTTGAATACGTTTTTGCAACATTTTCTACACTGCAGATGCTGTTGTCAGCCTTTGACAGTTGCTACTGCAGCTGTCCAACAGCTTTTCCTTACTATAATTCTCCTATGTGATCATGACCATAAATGTGTTATCATCATCCACCTCTTGTCTTGTGTTGAAGCGGTAAAGCAAGCAAGCAATAAGTAAAGTATTTATTTTTACTGGGTGATATATACCGGTTAGGTTATATCGTATCGTGTCCACAAAGATGGTTATTGATTCGTCGTTCGACAATTCTACTGTTAATGAGTTTGGGATTAAATAAGTTGAAAATAAATGACAAAAAGCAAATGAACAAAAACTATAAAGGATAGACAGCTTGTCTGGAACGAATGCACACTACCCGTCACAGACGTAAATCTATGGTCCAACTATACTCAGCCTACGATACTCGTTCGTGTCATCACATATCTCTCACAACCTAAGTCATTTCTATCCCAAATTGAGAATTCTCCTGAATCACCTAGATATCCATTTCTGACATACCTCGACAACCAGAAGTCAACTGCGTCACCTCCATACCCATCTCTGACATACTTCACCGACGCAGAGACATTAAGATCAGATATTCTATGGTGAATGTCAGCTCTAAACCTATTTCTAGCATTCAGAAGCTAACAAATAATCACCCTAGGTAAGAATCTAAGCAATATATCTCTAACAAGCTCAAATCCCTAACATAGAATAAAAACCTAAGATAACTACCAACACAGATTCATAAAGCAGACTTTATACAACGCTAAGGGCGATAAATATACATGTGTTCAGAGTAAATATACAAACAAAACCCAACAAAAGAGATTACAGAGAGAAGAGAAGAAGAGGAACCAAATATTTCTTGGTTTGTCAACACCAATCGACGATAGATTCGACCCCGAATCATCCAAATCTAAGCTCCAATGTTTTTCTAAGCTCTCTAGACCAAAAAATAATGTATGATGGATTGGGGTTCAAAAATACCCAAAACATACCTAAAAATGTGTTTTTTCGCCTAAATATGCATTTCTGTCTGCACAGTTTCGTCCGGCTACCAAAAAACTTTGTCTGGCGCTTTAAAACGCGTTTTTTTCCATGCTACTAGTCGCCTCTGCTTCGCCCGACGACCATGGGGCGACAGCCAGCAGTAAGTTGAAACACCAAAGTTGTTTCGGCCATAACTTGAGAACCGTAACTCGGAATTGCGCCCGGTTTGAAGTGCTAGAAAGCTTATTCAATAACCTATCTAACCATGACAAAATATCAACCAAATAGATGAATTTTTATTCTTTGATTTTGAGCCTTATTCATTGATGAGTTGCTCAAATCACGTGTTTGAAGTCGTGTCTTCGATACTTTATTACTCAATGCTCCAATTATGAATGAATACCTATAAAAGAGATGAAAAAGAACCGATAAGTTTTTCTTCCCATTTATGTACACATTTATACAAAAAACGGGAGATTTATTCAAAGAATATCAACAAAAGAACCGATAAGTGTCACAAAGCATATATACAAAATAACTATATTTTGGCACTTATTATCTTGCAACCTTAACTTCATCACTTTGATTTTATTTCGATTTCACATTACACTACATTGCAAAATGACCAAGTCTATGACAATTGAAACACTTTACTTCACTCTTGTTAAACTTTTTGGTGTAGTTTCCTTGACCACTACCTTTGAAGTTACTCTCACGTCTTCGTGCCATCGAACCCTTTTATATTTTAGGAATCTTTTCCACCAAAATTCTAGAAATTTTTCTTCCCATTTGAAGACCATTTTCCTTTCGATCTCTTGTTCTTCTTATTGAACTGCGTTTGTAATGCAATCTCCTTCATCCATCCTTTGCTCATGAGCTTCTAGTGATCTTTGAAGCTCCTCCATGATCATTGTAAGAAGATCATTTGATTCTTTGATTGTAACCACTATGTTGTCGAATCTTGATGTTAAAGAACGCAAGATTTTTGCTACCACATTCTGCAGTGGCACACATTCACTACAAGACTTCATTTGATTAACCAAGCACGTTATACGTGTAACATAATCATTGATCATATCCTTTTCTTCCATTCGCACCAGCTCAAACTACTTCTTATGAATTTGTAACCTCGCAATCTTCGTTTTATCAGCCCCTTCATAAGCTTTCTTCAAGATCTCCCAAGCTTGTTTCACCGATGCGCAATCACCAACTTTCTAAAAGTTGTCATTATCGATGCAAGAATATATCAAGAAGAGTGATTTGTAGTCTTTCTTCTTCTCTTTCTTGAATGTAGCTTGTTAAGAAGCTACTTCGAGAACTGCTTGTTACCCAAACAAAACTTTCATTTGTTTGCACCACTTGTCATAGTTCTTGGAATCAAGAATTGGAAGATTGGTATGGATTTGATCATTAGAAATGGTAGACATATTTGCAGCGGGTTAATGGATCAGAATCAAGACTCTTAATGTCAAAGGTTGGAATATACACAAAACTAAGTTGGTGAGTTAATGGTGAAAAGTGGTTAACTGGAGAAGATGAAATTTAGAGAGAATTTTGAAGATGAGAGAGAGAGAGAGAGAGAGAGAGAGAGAGAGAGAGAGAGAATAATTGAGGAGAAATTATCAATATGACATTAACACATTCACACATTATAAGAGAGTTTATATTTGATACACCTAAAACACACATGAGACAAAATAATCCTACAAACAACTTAAAAAACAGAAAAATCACACTAGAAACTGATTTTTTAAAACAGGAAAATTTATTTCCTTAATTGAGAAGCACACTCGAAAAACTGAAACACGTGACAGAAGTCGATTTTTTCAAAATTGAAAAACCATTTTTTCTTTGAAATTCAGAAATTTCAACTTTTCATTAGTACTTTTCAAATAAATTATTTTATTTAAGTTCTAACTGCACACATGATTATCGTTGAGGTTCACACGCCACCATCTTAATCAAATTCACACTTTTCGTTATGATTTAGTAATTGATTTATGGTTAATCAAATTCACACTCCATTATCTTCTCTTGCATGCAGGGCCCCCACGTACTCCAAGCATCAATGTGACACACATTATACTAACTATTTTAGAAAAGAAGTAGTCACAAAATTTCACTTTATTAAGATGCCATCAAACTTAATGGCTTAATCCTATTTTTCAAAAACAAAAAGTAAGAATTATCCAATCCATTTTACTTATATAGGTGCTGCTTAATGGGACCTCTCTGTTTTAAAAAATCATCTAATGGCCGCAGGTAATAGAAGAGACAGGGAAAAGATAATGCAGCATTGTGCCACTAAAAAAATAAATGGCCAGGAGAAGTTAATTTCCTTCCACTTGGAAGAAACTGGCACTTTTGTTTTTCGGGATATTAATAAAGATAGCCACTAATACAATCAATCATAGAATATCTTTTAATGTCCCGTGCTAAGTTGTTCACTGGAATACATCCAATATAAATATTGATAAACGGGATTTTTTTACGCATCACGTAAAATTTGTTAAATATCGGAAGTGTATTTCTAATGCACATTAAAATTTGATAAAGTATACATTAAAAATCAAAAATTTAATTTCGGTTTGATATTGAAAATGTATTTTTGATTTTATTTTTTACAGAAATCAAAAAACATCATTGAATTGAATAACTTAGACATAAATATAATTCCTACCATAAACATAGCAAATATATTTAGGAGTTAAACATAAATCAAACATTACAAATCAACGTCCAGGTGGACGTTGCAACATCCTAATAATATCATCGTCCGATCCTGTTATAGTCGCATCTATCTCAATCGAAATTTTCTCCTCAAAACTGTCAAAAGTATTCCACATAGTCCGTAAATCAGCGTCGTTCTTTAGCTCACATTTGATGAACTGATACTTCCCATCTTTGTCAACCGATGGCGAGTGGTACTCGATCTTCACTATCTTGCGATTGTCGCCAAAAGGTACAAGTTCCAGCAATATTTTACGCACATCTTCAATAGGGGTGTACACGGTGAACTAAAATCTGCGAGATGGTGTAGCGTCGAAAAAATGGACAACTCCAACATGCCATTTGATGTTCAATTTTATGTCCATTTCTAGTTTTTGGTGTTGTGGTATGAAAAATATAAGAAGTGAGCTATTTTATAGTAGTTGGAGGTAAACATGAATCATACAAATCTTATCTTTGTGTCAGTGATAGAACCAGAATTAAATTTCTGGTTTTTATTAAATGGAATCGGGAGTATATTTCCAGTTAAGGTCCTGGGAGTGAAAAAACAGAAACAACAACTATTAACAAAAAGTCTCATGTATTCAAATATCGTGTTTTTTGTCAAACTACAAAAATGACTATATTTCCACATCATAATACATGAACAAAATGACGTTAACAATAAAATGATACCTAACTACTTTAATGAGCCGAAAAAAGTGTCGTCGGATAAATCCACCAGTGGTACCCCTTTTGACTTTTCCCTATTTTTTCTATTTCAATTTGGTTCAACTTGTTGTATTTTTGCATCTTTTCAATGAATTGGTCCGCCCAGGCCTCATATGGGTTTGTGAAATGAAGCATCCACTACAGTGATGTAGGTGGTATAGGACATCCCAATTTCAAATAAACTTGAACAAAATGTCGCATATTTGAAACCCACCCAACACATATGATATGATCATTGGGATTTGGTGTTGAAGTAGTGCGTAGAGGAAAATAAGTCTTCGAGAAATCGTATCTTGTAAGATTAATACACATTCTCTCATACGCACTTGTTGTGAGATGACCCATTTTAGGGAAGCACATTGATTTTTTCTCAGGTGCAAATCCAACCTAAGCAGGTACAAGTGTGTGATATATTTCCTCAACCTTCTCTTTACTCCCTAGCACACGTGTGTATAATTCTCGGTTGCCTATCAACTCTCTGATTAGGGTATCTCTGGAAATATTGTAATACTCCTCACCTCTATCGAGCAAACCAGAAATAACTCGAAAACCACAGTTACCATCACCGCCGATATTGACGATCCGTTCAATGTACTTGTGCATAAAAACCGACACGTGATCGATGAATGGTATTTTGGGTGGAGTCGGTGTAGGAGGTGGTTTGCTAATACAGACTCGTTTAAAAGCACTTTTTGAGATTTTGGTGTAGGTGAATCGGGAAAAACTTTGTCAACGTGTTCAAAATATGAACGACTCCTCGTAGTTGAACTGTCGCCCGATGCCGATTTCACCTTCTTAGGTGCCCTTTTAGTTTTTACCGGTTGGGATGGTGGTTTCAAGTTTGTGGTCTATGGGAACGCAATTTACCTCAATTGTTATTTGATATGGAGTTTGGTGGCGCCATCGACTTTCAAAAATATTTCTTGTATCGCTCCCCATTCGGCCAAGATAGAGATATTTGATTTATCGGTTTTCATTTTACCGTCATCATCAAAACTTAGTCTCTTCCAATGACCAGAGGCCATGAACATACGTATCGGGCTATCACCTTTCATCTTCTTAGATATGACACAAGCACAAGGGAGACCATATGTTTTCACAATTGTGCAACCACACTTTGAGGTGTCAACACCCACATTAGAAGCTCGTTTGGCCTCGTAAAAAATATAATTCAGAGTTGCCTGAGAGATGTTACCAACCAATTGAGAATATAGCATGTTGTCTTTGAACCTCTGTTCCAACACCGTGATACTACGACCAAATATTGATTATATTTCGTTATATTGGTTTAGTATCATCTGGTTCACAAATTATCAACCCTTAATCAAATCACCCTAGCTATTTCCCAGCCAAATCTTCAGACATGCATGCGCAGACTCAACCCAGTTTGTTGTTGTATTACCGAGGTGCATAACCTGATCGGTCCAGGCACAAACAACCTTATCCTTAACCTGGTCAATAATTGTGCTTTCAACATATTTTAATAGATAAGGATATTTCACGCAAACATTTGTGAAATGTAAGACAACATCAACGTATAGCTCTTTTGTAGATGCATTTATTATAACATTTCTTGCATCCTTAATTTTCTCCACATGACGTCCGCCTTGACCAATTTTCCATCTTCACCTACAACCTATTTTGTCCCCACCGTGGATTTGACCCGACTTCTCACATTTTTAGTAATATGGTACCTACAAAGTAGTGCGTAAGAAGTGAGAAATACATTTGCAACCGAATTCATTAATGCCGTATCTCGGTTGGTAACAATGATTTTCAGCATTTCTTCTTAATCCTTCAAACATTGACCTACCAATCTCTAAAGCCCAGGAAAATTTTTCCTCTTTTTCTCACTCTAGAAAATGAAAAACCAATAGAATGCGTCTTCTCAGTCGATGTAACACCAACAATTTTCATCAATGGAAGCCTGTACTTGTTGGTCTTGTACGTCGAATCAATTATGAGCACAGTAGGAAACATGTTGAACAATTTAATGGAATCAAGATAAGTCCATTAAATGTCTCTTACTTTTACCCCATCATCACCTTGTCGATGCCTATAAGTATAATTGTTTTCATCTAGAAGTTTCAAGAGGTGTTGCATCTCGGTTCGATCCTCCTTAAGCGCTATTTTGGTTTGTTAGCGCTTATTGTAAACTTGTTTGATATTTGATGTGTTATCGTGGTGCACCATACATATGTTACATAAAACATATAATTTATTAACATGTCACAATGACAGTTGCTGTCAAAATAAACACAGACAAAAACCATAAATTAAATTCCGGTTATGTTCAACCATAAATCGGAGGTATACATCCGGTTTCTACGTAACCTTTTCCTATAAAAAATAACAGATTAATGTAGGAAATGAGGGATGAAATGAATAAACTTTACTTGAAATTCTACTTCCTTGAGCTCTTTCTGATATGATGAACCACAAAAATAATGATTTGAGTGGAGAATGGATTGATAATGATGAGGGTTTTTGAGAGGTTTTAAGGAAAGAAAGAAGAAATGGTGGTGATCAACATGTCCATACTGGTTAAAGTTTTAAGTAACCTGTATCTTGTCATAAATCGGAAGTATACTTCTGGTTATATATAAATTTTCCAGGTGGAAACAAAATTCAATCTTCTCGCAAATAGAACCGGAATTACAATTTCGGTTTGGACCGAAAGTATACCTCCGATACCATTTTTTACATTTTGAAGGGTAAAACCACAATTGGCCTGTTTTGTGCAAAAAAGTGTGAACCGTAAAAGCATTTCTGGTTTTCCGAAGGGCAATTTCAAGATTGCATAGGGTATCCCTCTTTCCTAATGGATGAATTAATAAATTCTCTAAATATTTAAGTTTTAACCGACAACATGTCACACCAAGAAAGTCGAATAATAAGGGTTGAAAGAAAAGTCACATTTAATAGTGAACCTTTATCTATGATAAAGACATGTGATTATGCCCTTCATTATATATTTTACAGTTGATATCTAAGTAAAGTACTATCTTGATAAGGCAGTGAATTTCATTGTTGATGGTTTTAATTGTTCATATTATTATTATACAATTAGATCGATCAATTTTAGATATTTAATTTATTTTCACTCTCATATTACTTTTTATTAAGTGATTGACTTGAGCACGGTGATATCCTTGCAATTTATCTATGAAAATTATTTTCCAAATGCTCAATTCGTGTGTGAAAAATAGTGTTGGTTGTAATGCGCAATGCACTTTGGTTATTATTGTTGAATTAATTATTAAATTAATTAATTGTGGATTAATAATAATTAATTATTAGAGATTACTATTAATATAAATTATTATTCATTATTTATTAATCATTTATTAATCACTTAATGATAAATGATCTAATTGAGCTTTTATCTTTGAATGCACTGTGATAGATTTAACTATTCAGTTAAATCCAATGATGGCTCTCTGTCTCCGGTGTTTAATTATTTTACTGTTCATTCATTAGACGATTAACCTGCAATAAAAACCCTAAACGAAATGAGAATAGCAATCCACTCATATTCACTCTTTTGATAACCATATATCAAATTCTACCATATACATCAATTGGTATTGTTTTTTTTAATATGCAATAATACTATTAAAAAGAGTATAATGGATATTCCACCCCAAAACAAACGAAAAACTCCTACAACCCAAAACAAAAGAGAGGTAGGGTATCCCAAGTATGAAAATCACAATCGTCGAAAATAAACGATTCCCCTTTGAAAATTATTGCATTACGCATCAACCAAATACTCCAAGTCGTAGCTAACCATATAAATCTGGTGAATGGTCGTTGCTAAATTCTCCACTTTATCACAATAAGTGAAAAATATCTCGAACTCTACCAAAGTTAACTCTTTGAGAGAACCAATCCACTCATAATATGATATAACCTGTGTCTATTCAATTCAGTTAAATTCATCAATTGGTATCAAAGTCCTATAGATACATGTATTGCTATTGATAAATGTATGAAACATATATATTTTATATTCAATTACTCTGCAAAATTGATTTATGAATTGTTCATGAATTTACGATTTTTATGCATGATGTGTATTATTATTATGCTAAATTACAATTTTGCCCCCCTATTATACCCAATTCACAAAATCGGGCCGATGTGAATTTTTTTTTATATATGGCACATTTTTTAGTAATTTTTTTAATATCCATGTCAGTTTATAAATAAATTATTTTCATTAATATTTTTCATTTAGATTTTTAGAAATTCATACGAAAATTAAATAATAGAAATTTTAAAACTGCATAAATTAGGTTAATGGCCAATCCATTTCTCCAGCCTACAAGCTTTTCTTTAACATTATGCGTTATATATACATTGAAATTAAACATAACCCACACGACGTGGGAATTTTTTATTAGGCAAAGCTTGTAATAGCAACATGAAAAACAGAGTCATTTGATTCTGTTTCAACCATTCAAAAGAAGACCGCAAAAAGGGACATGGCAGTGAGGGTGTTTTGATCTGCAATTATGAATGCTTTCATGCATATTCTTATGATGATATTTCAGCACATCATATCGAAGCATCCATAACATAAAAAAAAGATTTCAACAATATGAGAATAGTCCAGAATTGCACCATGCATGGTTAACCAATGATATTAACAGATGAGAGAATATACATTTATTATGTTACATATTACAGCTTAAGAGACAACCTAATAAAACAAATGTATATTATTAGATTTTTCACAAGTCATATGTTATATTTATAAGGGTTAAATATATGATCCCCCTGCCATTATGGTGTGTTTTGGTTTTCCCTCCCTGAAGTATTTTTTGAGTGAATGCGCCCTTAAAAAACAAATTTTCTCTTTTCAGCAGACCATATCCCTTGTTTGGGTGACTGGGCATTTGGATTATGGCTATGTGGCATTGAGAATTTAGCTTGTTGAACAAAAAAGAAAATTGAAAAAACACAAGTATTCATTCCTTTTTACCCCCAGTGAATAGGTTAGGGTTCATAGTTGGAAACCTTCTTTGGAGAGAAGACAAAGTGAACGGGGAAGACGAAGCCATGGATGGGAACTACGAAGAACCGGGCGATTCGTCTAAGGTAAGTCCAATTTCCGTGTCTGTTACTTAAATCTAACATTCATTGTGGTTTATTCCTTACATTCAGTATTCCATTTCAGAATAAACAACTGTTTAATGTTGTTTTTCACCATGGAGGAGAGTTCGTAATGCTAAGTGATGGTGAAATGATTTAGAGGGGTGATGTTTCTAATTTGATTTCCGTGGAACAGATAGAAAAGTTCATAATGATTCACATTAGAAACATAATAAATGGCTGGGGTTACTTAGAAGGGGAGTACAGGTTGTGGACGAAAATCACTGACATGTATCCTAATTTTTTCCAAATTAAGAATGATGAGGATGCTTATAATTTCGCTGCTTATGCTTGTGCGACACAAGTTGATGGGGAAATGTTTGTCGAACACAATTCTAGTGGAAGTGAAAGCAGTCCCAAGTGTATGAATGAGATGTCTGAGTTAGATGTTAGTCATGAAGAGGTTGTAGAAGGGTTTAACGATACTAGTGATGAAAGAACAACTACCATTGCAGATGGATTTGATGTGACCATAACAATTAGGGAGGGTTCAATTATAGCAGGGTTGTTAACTTGTTCAAGTAAGAAAAAATGGGATGATGAGGAGTATGTTAGTGAAGAGCTAAATAACCCTGATCTTGATAACTCAAAAGAAGAAAAAGAGCCTAAGTTTAAGAAGGAGAAACTTAATAAGAATTTTAAGTTTAAGTGGGGTATGTTGTTCGATTCCCTAGATGACTTTAGGAAGGCCATTCGTGAGTGGAAAATTTTAAATGGAAGGAAAATTTATTTTATGAAAAATGAGGGGTACACGGTAAGGGTAAAATGTAAGGCAAAATGTGGTTTTTTAATGCTTTGTTCTAAGGTGGGCCATAAGCACACTTATGCCAATAAGACTATAAAGGAAACCCACACATGTGTAAGCGTTTTGGATAATAGATCTGTAAATTCAAGGTAGGTGGAAAAGGTTGTGGTAAAGAAAATGCAAAATTTTGATAAAGTAAGAATCTGTAAAATTATTCAAGATATGAGGCAAAACTATTCAATGGGTATAAATGTGGCAAGGGCATGGAAATCTAAGTTGATTGCAAGAAAAATCATTAAAGGAGATGTAGACAAGCAATATGCAAATCTTTGGAGATATGCAACTGAGTTGCATAGGGTAAATGCTGGAAATATTGTGAAGCACATTGGCAGACCAATACCTTCAATCTAACCAAGGTTTGGATCTTTTTTATTTCAATTTTGCTGGACCAGTGAATGAGCCATCAGTTGTAGTGAATGAGCTATCTACTAGTGAAGCTACTACTCAGCCAACTACTACTATGAATGCGGCATTTGCTGCAACTCAAAGTGAAGCTTCATTTTTTGGGGATATAACCAATGATATGATTTCAAGTTTACCAGACATAAATCCAAGTTTGGAAACAACAACTGCCATCAGCTCAAAAAGTACCATGTGGAAAGGCAAGGATAAGGTCAAACATGAATCCAAACCATTGAGAAAGAGGTCACTCAAAAGAATTAAAATCAATTGGTTTAAAAAACCAAAACCATTCATAGGTCCTAGTTTTAATATAGACCAACCTATGTACTTGACTGAAGAAGAAGAAGGAAATTCCTCTCAAAATAAAATGAAGGCTCGAAAGAGTACTCCAAAGAAGGCTCCTAAGAGTAATCCAAACAAGGATCCTAAAATTACTCCAAAGAAGGCTCCAAAGAAGAAATCAATTTATGAACTTTAATGTATTATGATATGACAACTAGTTTGTTTTAGTGTTATTTTGCAAACTTTTGTTGACCAATTTTTAACTAGTGAATTATGCATATTTTTGGTGCTCTTTTGTAATGAGTGAATTATGCACACTTTGGGTGATCTTTTGTAATGTCTGACTTATGCACACTTTTGGTGCTATTATCAAATGCTTAATGCAACTTTCCATATTGTCAAATGATTAACACAACTTGTTTGGTAGAAACATAAACCTTTCCATTAGTATAAAGAAGTTTCAAAATACATGACTATGCTAACATTGTTCAATAACCAGAAAAGTACAACTATTGAACCTATTGAAAATTACATTAAGTTATACAACAAAGAAATAATCAAACAACACATAACAATTGTCATCTGGAGCTTCATATTAAACTTTCTTTGAGCTTCAAGCTTCATCTTCCACTTCTCTAATTTCTTTGTTGTTGTTTCTAATTTCACGTCTAGAATCAAAATAGTTTATTAACACTCGTCCCTTTCATATAGTCTCCAATTTCATCATCCCATAAGAATAATTCACAGTTATTCTCATTCTAATAAAATTTACACATCTGTTAACATGAATAAAAATTAAACATGAAGAAAAATTAAATTTTATATATCCATAAACATTCTTACCCATAATTGTGACATTTCTAGAACTTTCTATTGCGGTTTTGAACTGTGTTGGAGACCCACATCTTCATTGCTCGATCACAATCACATTTGGGTAAACCTGGGAATCCAACAAAATTATCGTTGTTGCCAAAAGAATTGCTTCAAACCATGCTTCCAATTGAAAGGATGGAATATGAACGTAGAAGAAGCAAAATAATGGAGAGGCACTGACGAAGAAGCAGAAGCATGGAACAGAATGAGAATAAGAAATCAAAGGAAGAAGAAAGAATGACAAACCCTATAACACGAGGATTTTATTCATTTCAACAAGCTAAGTCCAGTCAACAAATTCTCAATGCCACGTAGCCATAATCCAAATGCCCAGTTACCCAAACAAGGGATAGGGTATGCTGAAAAGAGAATCTTTATTTTATAAGGATGCATTCACACACAAAAAAAACTTTAGGGGAGGGGGGGAAAACACAACCTAATGGATGGGGGAATATATGTTTAACACTATTTATAAAAAACATCCATGATAATAGCTACCTTCAAGAACTTTACTCATGCATTCTTGATCGCATACAATACCCACATGGGGAAGATTATATATGATGAGATTATTGATTGTGCTTTTAACAAGAAGATTATTAATAGCAAAAAGGTTTCATGTCGAGGATGAAGATGAGGTTTTGATCCATCAAGAAGCCATGGAGAAGGAGAATTTTGTTGGAGGTGATAGAGCCTTTTTTAGAAGTGTCATATTCAAGCATATGCAAGAAGAAAATAAATTTTGGGGGTTTTACAAAGAGGGATTTATTTACCAAAAGAAAATGTTTGAGTTGAATTTTTACAAGTGAGTTTTGAATCCTCCTGAATTTTCGGATGAAATCCTACGACTCTACTATGTTTTCAACATATAAAAGTAGCATAACAAAAGTAATAGTTAGAAATGTTGGAAGAACCATTTTATATTGATTGCATAGTTAGAAAAGTTGGAAGAACCATATAAAAGTAGCATAACAGAAATATTAAGAAAGATTTTTATGCTATGTTGGTTTTTGTACGAACATCAAGCACAATAAAACTAGTATGTGCATGTGATTTGTTTAATTGCAAGAAATCCATTTACATAAAACTCTTACTGTAACTGTTATTTTAGATGATAAAAGAAAATTGTCTACTAAAAAAGTCTTACATCGTGCGGATTATGTTTAACTTGAATGTATATATATCATACACAAATAATTCCAAACAAAAGCTTGTGGGTTGATGAAATGGACTGACTATCAGCCTAACTTACATATTTTAAAATTTCTATTATTTAATTTTTATATGAATTTCTAAAAAGCTGAATGAAAAATAGTAATAAAAATAACTTATTTATAAAACAACGTGAATAATAAAAAATTAATAAAAAATGTGCCACATATAATAAATTAGGTATAATAAACTATAATTTAGCATTATTATTATTATTATTATTATTATTATTATTATTATTATTATTATGCTAAATTATAGTTTTGCTTCTCTTATTTTGTTTAACTTATATTTTTATTTACAAAGTTCAATAATAGTCATATACGATAGGTTGTCATATTTCATAAGTAATTTTTTGTTTAAAAGAAAAAAATATCGTTAATTTTAAGTGCAAAAATATAAGAGGGGAACAAAATTATTTAAATCTAAAATAAAGACCTAAACTATTTAAATTTAAAATAAGGTGACCAATTTCGTAAATAAAAAAATAGAGGGACCAAAACTTTAATTAAGCCTTCTTATTATTATTAGGGAATTTCTTTGTATACCTCTTATGGGTGGGACAAAATCTTTGAAAACTCAAAAGTATCCTTCCGAGATGTATATTCAAACGCATCTCAAATCAAGGTGCTTCAGAGATGCATCTTTAAAAATAATTTATTTGCACTTTGACGTTATATTTAAACATGCAGCAACATTTTCGGAGATACACCTTCAAAATACTTTGATTTAATTATTTCGGAGATGCAGCTCCGAAACCCTAAACAATCAATAATAGATCCTTTCCAACGGGAGCTAAAAATTAACTTGTATATTTTGAATAAATAATTGATTAGAAATATTTGTAAATTATATAATTATAATAATAAAATAAACTCAAAATAACATAAAATTTATAAATTATAATTGATTTTTTTATTGTGAACACTTTTAAATATCCAACACTTTTTATATGTGTAGCTAAAGAAACATTCAATCATTTATCTCTCATGCAATCCATTCTTTATAAATTTTGTGACAATAAATATTTAAATATCGTAACCACCAAATAAATATAATTTCTTTAATAAAATATTAAATGGAAGGACAAAAGACATAAATAAATTTAATTAAAATAAAAACTTTAAGTATACATATAAATTAAATGGAAGGACATAATGCTTACAAATTAAAGCGATTAAAATTAAAATAGATAATACGAAGCTTTTGACTAGAAAGCAATAGAACTTACTAAAAACAACTTATGGAAAAAATTATAGACTTGTGAAAACATAAATTTATAATAAATGAATGAATATAAATTAGTTTATGTAATCAATTTTATGGGGCTCAATATATTATACAACAATACGCTAGGGTCACTGAATGATTCGATCATGCAAATCTAATCATATCTTGCATCATATCTTGCAACAATTGATTTGAACGATTTTCAAGATTTATTATTCCTAAATCTTTAAGTAATAATTATTTAATCTTTTAACCTAATTACCATGTCCATAGAAAATTATGGTTGATATTATGCTTTCCAATACCAAGAATATTCCGATATTAAAAGGATATCCTTAGTCTTCGATAATATCTACTTGAATATGTTCTCATACAAATTATGAACAGTAACTTGTCCGGCTTAATTGTATCACACAAAATCAATTTCCGTTTGTCCGATAGAAAGAGCAATCAAACGGTAAAAAAACAAATCAATATGAAAGCAAACAAAACTGTCATTGCAAAAGTATAATCTTATTCATTACATATCAAAATCAGGATCACCCCCCAAGCATTAGGGGGTTTAGCTGCTCATGAAAATAAAGAAAATCATAGTATTCAATGTAGACATTACAGATAATTGATGGAAAATGAGTCTTCAATTGCAAAGGCTCATGAAAATCTTGAATCCAAGCATAGATCTGAGTTCTTCAGCCTTCAACCTTATTCTTTGCTGTCAAAATTCGTCTCCAAAATTCAAAACCCTTCCAAAATTTCATTTTGTCCCTTTTATTCACGTTTTTAGGCTTTTAGACCATAAATCCACAAAATTCACGTCCAGACGCGTCTGGGGACGCATCTGGACAGAAAGATGTTTTTCCTGTGTATTTTTTGCAACTTGACACGCGTCTGGGGACGCGTCTGCCTGCTGGAACACATCTGGGGATACGTTTGACTTGCTGAAATGCGTTTGGAGACGCGTCTAGGCAGAGATGTGGATTTTTGATGATTCACACACGTCTTGGCACACGTTTGGATAGATATGTGTTCTTTTTCCAGTCTACACGCATTTGGGCATGCGTATGACCAGTGCTCCACGACTCTTGTTCTATTCTCTCCATTTCTGTCCTGCAAAACACAAAATATCTTTCCAAAGATTAAAAAGCATATGATCCTGAAAACACTAAAGAGACACAACCTAAGTATAAAATGTAGTAAAATAAAATAAAATTCTTGATATTGGCAAGAAACTCTAAGTAAAATAACTGAAAAATAATTGTATAAATACCACTGATCATATACAAGAAATTGTTTAAAATTAAAAAATAATACAATAATTATTCATACATTGTTCTGAAATAAAACAAAGGCATAGCCTATTACATATGTCTGATCCTAACTCTCAGGCCTCTCCTATGTCTCCTATATGTCGTCAGACTCTCTGCCTCCCCGACCATCCTCTCTACAATGGCCACCGCCTAAGGACCGTCCCAGTCAATGATACCTATGTCCAAAGCCTCCCGCCATCATTTGTATCCGATGACAAATCAACAAGAGATCAATGATGTAACACCCCGATTCTACCCCCACGTATTCATTTAATTTAAAATTAGAGTATAACAATTTCAACAATATCAGGATGTCACAATTCTCAATGTAAACACATAATCATGTCCTTTTCATTCAAACTTAAACAACTTCATTAACTAGCAGCGAAATTAAAATAGATTTTACAAAACAAAACTAGCATCTTATGATTCTTCAACAACAATAACATAATAAACTTCTCAATCCAACAACATCATATTCAATCAACGAAACAACAAAATACGAAAAGTGTTCATTCCCTGAGTGCTACGTATCAGAGCAAATGACACCATACTCGAACTAACGACTACTAACTCTTCATTCTTCATTACCTGCACGTTATCAGTATAAAGGCAACGGCGAAAACAAGTAAATGGTGAGATATCAAACCATATAATTGAGATTATGATAAACAATATATAGTCCGAATTATACAAAATTACTATTTTACGATCACACCACTATTCCACAACAACGCAATTCAATATAACAACATATCAACAACAACTTATATGCGACGACATTTATCAAACAACAACTAAATTCAACGACAATAACAACATGATTCAATACAAGACAACATCATTATATATTTTGATATGCAACTCAACGAATACAAATGCATGTGGATCCATCGGAGTAAAACTCACAACGTAAACAATTGCCAATAATTCCGAGGCATCAAGGTGTAAGCCTTCAACGTAATCATCCTTCCCCTAACGGCTCAACGTGGTTTTTCCCCTCACGGCTCAACATAATATGCAAATGTATGTATGCGATGATCAGAAATGGCATACAACAACAACGTAAAACCACAACGTAAACACGCTTACGACATATTCATTTCGCCCCTTACAGACAACATAATCAATTTGCCATTTACGGCTCAACTAAATAGATTTATCAACACTAGCCATAGGACTACCACATAATCAACAACAATTCAACCATCAACTTTAGCTATTAAAGCCTCTACAACAACGTTCCACAATAACGACAACAACGGATTTCACATACGGAAACTACATCAAGTCATCACAATCTCACCTACTGTATTTAAAGTACTATTATAGGCTAAATCATAGTTCCAGCTTTCTAACGGTTCAAACGGCAACTAAATCGGAGTTACGGTCGCGAAGATACAACCAAAATAATTTTCTCAAAGTTATGTTTTGTTTCTGTACAGTATGAGCCGATACAAAATCCTATGTATTGATACATAACTCACTTGTATCGACACATACATCGTATAAATCGACTCATACGTTCTGCTAAATTCTAGTTTTCTAATTTTCTTCAATATTAGTCGATACATAGCTGACTTGTATCGATACATACTTCCCAGTTTGCCTCTATGAGCTGATACATATCATTTTGTATCGATGCGAGCTGATTCTACGCTTCTGATTTTTAAAATCACAGCAGCTTGTATTGATACATACTCCTATGAGTCAACTCATGTTGCGCAAATACACCCAAAAACCAATTTTTTTCAAAATTTCACGATTCAATTAGAATTATTTATGATCACGAACAACAACATGATACAATCTAGCAAAATTATATATCCCTAACTACCTATTGCCCATCATATCCCCAATTATATAGCAAGAACCACACCCTTACCTTGGATTGAAAGTTGCTCTACGAATTTCTCGATCGATCCACTTTTCTCCATCAAAATCCTTGTTCCTCTTTGGTCTGCAATTCTTTTCACGATATATTCTCTCAAAAGCCAAAACCTTATTCTCTAATGCAACCTAATTTCCTTATATTTCTTTTTAATCCAATAATAATATTAATAATAATAATAATAATACTATTATTCCTTAATGGATCTATTTCTTACACCTCCCAAGTGCTTCATACAACCACACAACAAGCCAACCCAATTCAATTAAATAAAATAGTCCATTAATAATATTATTCCTCTGATTAAATTGACTATTACTCAACTATCAACTCAACCTCTCAACCAACATATTAATCCAATAATAACTCATATAATAATACCGACAAATCCAATCACTCTGAGTAATTCTCAACTTCATCTAAATCCAACAATAAAATACTTTAATAATTTAATTAAGTAATTAATTAAATTTGGGGTGTTACAAATGACATGGTCATTCTCGGCCTACTGGTTCTCTAAGATCTCCTCATGGGCTGACCTAGGTGGATGTCCAAGAGCATCCAATGTCATGATAGAATGTGACACTATGTAGAACAATGTCACATATCCCACAACACAATGCCAATTATTGGATGCATGCACCATCTGACACTTCTATGACACCAAATGATCCTCCCAGTCTTGAAATATGTCATTCAAATCTAGGCGGGGAATGATGTCGAAAGCACCCTGAAATAGAGATTCTGGTATGGTATGCACATAGTCAAACTGTCGCATGCATCACTCTGGCATATACCTTACTGTAGTGGTACTCCCACATGCCAGCCACCAAGAGTACATTGCGATGGAGTCGAACTGGATAATCTCCCAATGATCCTCGAACAACGTCCATAGGATGTCATCATGGATAGTCCGATCCAGATACATCCGGAACAAGAGCATAACCTAGTTCACTATGTGGAGGACATACAGAACATCCCTTAACATATGCTCACTATATTACATATCCAATTCAAAACCATGGATGCAGTGGAAGTGAGAATGATTAAGCCTTGAGCATGTGCTCACTATAGTTATCAATAGTAAATAAAATTTAATAGTTGGAGAGAAAATTATTGTCAGTAGTGTTGTAGAGCTTATGAGCTGCCATGTCCTCTAGTTAGAGACTTCATTCAGCTTTTGGTACATGTATAGCAAACAACCGATCCCCTAGTTCCACCCCTTCTCCTCGGGTTCCGGAACATCAGCCTTTTTGGGTTCCGCAACGTGAATCCGCTCGAGTTCCTCCTCGTAATCCTAGACGATGACGCATATGAAAGGAGACTCCTTAGAGAAGAAGTCGATGTTCTCTCCATTTCCTCCTGTGGTACCCTTCCGCATCCTCGATGACTCATAACCTGCTCAACTCTCTCTCTCTCGTCGAGTGGATGCAGTTTGACTAGACCTACCAAGTCTCAATCTATTTGAGTTCTCAACTATTTCACTAGAAAAACAAAGGGAAGTGAACGAACAATAACATATTTGCAAATAAAATAAAAAGTAAACTCAGGCCTTTTTTCGGAGATGCATCTCCGATACATCTCATAGGGATTTTTAGAGATACATTTTTGAAAAACCTGCATCTTCCATACCCAAAGCTTCAACCTAACAACATCATTTTTACACTAAAGTCGATTTTTTACACATAAAAGAAATATTCTTACAGGTTATTCATAATCTAAACTAAAAATTCAAATGTAAAGATTAAAAGGGATTGAAGAACTTACTCAAATTTGATATTTTTTGAGTTGTTGAAATTGAGAGTTGGAGTGAGTTGTATAAAGTACAAATGAGTAGGCAAACTTGAACGAATTTTAGAAATAGAGATTTTGGAGGTTTTTGGGGTGTTTGTTAGTTATAATGTGAAAGAAATGAAAATGAGTGATAATTGTTGGTATTTGTCACTATAAATCCCTTATTCCGAGATGTATATTCCAAACACCCTTATTTTTGAAAAACAATTATTTTTGCAATACATCTTCGAAAATGTTCTAAGAAAAATAAAGTATAATAGGTTTAGAGATATCTCCAAATTCTGAAAGTAAATATAAAATTTCGTTAGAGATAGCGAAAAAGTGTAAGGGTGAAAAATAAAGTTTCTATTATTATCCACTTTGTTTATGTGATTGTTTGTCGTTACTATTTGAATATCAAAAGATGCTTCAGGGAAGGGTCTAGAAGGTCTTCTTCTATACTCCACTACAGCAAAAAAACAAATAACATAGTAACTGAGTTCCTTTCAAATCATTGTAGAAAGAGAAATGAAGAGAACACGGTGCTTCTTAGACATTAGCATTGGAGAAGAACTTGAAGGAAGAATATTGGTCGAGCTTTTCAACGATATTGTACCCAAAACTGCTGAGAATTTCAGAGCTCTGTGTACTGGTGAAAAAGGCATTGGTCCCAATACTAGGATGCCCCTCCATTTTAAGGTACTTCCTTTTTACCTATCAATTCTACTTTTCCACCTACCAATTACTGTTTTTTAGACTTTGTTTGTTGTTTTATGTTTTGTAACTGTTTTTGTTCATTCAAAATTCAATATTTGGGTTTGGAACATTTGTTTTATGTTGCTGTCTGTCTCTAAAGATCTGAACTATACAGTAATCCATAAAAAAAGTTGCAATTTAAGTCTTTATAGGTAGTCGTCGTGATGTGAATTAATCGTAATAAAACGGTGAATAATGGAATTGGTATCGGCAACTGCCAATACCAATACCGTTTTGTCACATCTGTTTTTGCGGACGGTTTTTTAAAACCTTGGAGCCTTGTTCTTCGTTATGTTATAGCAAAATTGAAGTGCATATAACAATGATTACTAAAGTATGGATTCAATTTATATTTATTATTTTTAGGGAACTTGCTTTCATCGAATTCTTAAAGGCTCTATGATTGAAGGAGGTGATATATCAGCCGGAGACGGTACGGGAGGAGAATCTATATATGGACTAAAGTTTGAAGATGAAAATTTCGAAATGAAGCATGAAAGGAAAGGGATGTTATCAATGGCGAACACCGGTGGTCCTAATACAAATGGCTCTCAGTTTTTTATCTCTACTACCCGAACGCCTCATCTAGATGGTAAGCATGTTGTATTTGGGAAAATAGTTAAAGGAATGGGCGTGGTTCGATCAATTGAGCACGTTGCGACTGGAGATGAGGACCGTCCGGTTCTTGATGTTAAAATTGTGGATTGTGGAGAAATTCCTGAAGGAGAAGATGATGGTACAACTAACTTTTTTAAAGACGGCGATACTTATCCTGATTGGCCTGCAGACCTTGCCGAGACTCCTAGTGAACTTGAATGGTGGTTGAAATCTGTTGACTCAATCAAAGGTTTTGGTAATGAGTATTACAAGGTATATATTGGCGTTTTCCTATTATATGAAATGAGCTATATTGTTTTCGAACATATGAATGAAATGTTTTGAATTTAATTTTTCCCCAACAGAAACAAGACTACAAAATGGCTCTAAGAAAGTATCGAAAGGCTTTACGTTACCTGGATATTTGTTGGGAGAAGGAAGGGATCGATGAAGGTATGCATCATTTTGTTACTGAGTAACTTTTTTCAATTTACTGTGCAATGTGCAGTAGTAACTATGCTACAAATGTACTGCACCTTCTTTATACATGATAAGTATTTTCATATATGGCTTTGCAGAGAAAAGTTCATTTTTGAGAAAAACAAAGTCTCAGATATTTACAAACAGCTCTGTAAGTTGGAATTTACTACATTGTACATTTTTACAAATAATTTTAAGATGCATCTTATTAATGTTCTCTGTATGTAGCACCGACACCTCTGAAAAATGATCTGTATGTGTCTGTGCTTCACAGTTAATGTTTGTCAGTGTCAGTGTTTCATAGTTAATGTTTCTTACTCTACTAGTTTTTTTTACAGGCTTGTAAATTGAAATTAGGCGATATTAAAGGAGCATTGTTGGACACAGAATTTGCGATGCGCGAAGGTGATAATAATGCCAAAGCTTTATTCCGCCAAGGACAGGTTGGTATTGCAATTGAAAGCTTTTTTATCAGAATCTAGGAGTTTCTCACCATTTACTATGTCAGGCTTCTAGTTGCAGGTATTTAATGTGTCCTGCTTTTTTCTCCTATAATTATGTTACATCCATTTCACCAGGCATACATGGTACTCCACGACATTGATGCTGCAGTTGAAAGCTTTAAGAAAGCACTGACATTGGAACCAAATGATGGTTAGTATTTATGAAGATACAATTTTGGATCAAGCTTTTGTTTTGTCCTTTTTGTAATTTACTTGATGTCTTGTTATTCAGCTGGAATAAAAAAGGAACTCGCTGCTGCGAGAAAGAAGGTGAGTGCATCTTTGAAACAATCATTGAAGCATTTTACATGCTCGTCTTGAATCTATCTAACTGGTTACGTCTGTTGCAGATTTCGGATAGGACTGATCTAGAGAAAAAAGCTTATAGTAAGATGTTCCAAAAACACAAAGGTTAGTAATACATGCGCAAGCACGCAAATTGCCACGAAACAATATAAAGTACGTAACAACATTTGCATGAGACAGTATAATTTAATTTCTTCGCATATTTTGTTGATATGTTGCTTCTTGTTTGTTCTTTTCAGGTTTGTATTGAACAATGAAATCATTGCGGCACACAAGTATATACAAAAAGATAAAAGTATTGAGAATGAGGCTGAGATTAAATAGGTGAATAAATGAAACTTTAAACCAACAATTTTGTAAACTTTTTTTCTTTTACTGTGATCATTATATTGGGTGGTGATTCTAGTCATTGAAATGCAATTTTGTTGATAGACCCGACATTAATCTATGTAATTTTTATATATTTATATTGAGAATTTAATGTAATGTCGTGTATGGTTATTGGTTAGACAGAAACCCAATAATCATTTACTGTGGTTCTTAAGTTTTATTTTGACCGAGTAATCTCTTAAAGTCTTAATCCAGTTGTTATTAACTAATGGTAGCGAATGGGTCTATTTTTTTTCTTCGCAATTTGTCTTGTTTTTTTACTTCACCATCTTCTGCAAATATGTACTCCTACGAAGTTTTTCTTTACTTATTCCGAGGTGGAATAGAATATGGATGATGTGTAGGTATGAAGCCATTTGGTTCGGTGCGGTGCTACGAGTGTTTAGTGGAGAGAAGTGGTGTGTGTTGGGGTGTGTTTACAAGGTTGACACTCAAACACTAAATTAACGAGTTCAGTTATGTGTAATTTGCGAGAGTGAGTAAAAAAATAACATGTTATGGTACAGAAAGCACATATATCTGACGGGTGGTTAAAACTATTCCTGGTTGGCACGAAACATAATGTGAGAATTATTGGATTGAATCAGACTACTAACAATGAGCAAGTAACCCATATTTAGTGTGTTGTCTTGTGACTAGGGTCTACCTGTTCATCGTTCTCTTGCGAGGATATTTTGGATTTGGCTTTCGGGTGTTGGGTCAATCTTACTGGACTGTTTGGGCGACCTAGAACGATTATTCCTCAAATCCTTGCTATGAGCTATGAAGTTAGGATCGTGAAGGATGGCTTAAGACCGACCTAGAAAGGGTCCAAAAGGCTCAAGGGGAACACACAAACAATTGAAGGAAATAATTCATCACATTTTTTTATGTCAACTCAATTCTAAGTGAAAGTTTGTTAAACATAAAAAGAGGAGACTGAAGTTGCATGTCTCAAATACATTAAGAGGGAGACTATGCATGTATATGCTTTATGGTTTTGTTGCTTATCTCTTAAATTTTATTTTGGTTTTAGTCTTATACCATTGAGTCTCCTTATTAATTGTGCATTTTTGGATTGAGTTTTGAATATGTATTTTAGCATGCATAATTCAAATTGGTTGTGTTTAAGTATGAATATCATGTTTTGAGTCAATTAGTTGAGTTTTTGGAACATGAAACATATTTGAGATTGGTCCAAGTCATGACACAAGTACAATCTCAAATCAACCTTTAAAACTTTAAAATTTGAGATTTTAGGTATGTGATTCAAATCACACATCCTATAAGTCAAATCAAATCAAACAGAGGTGTATCAGGAAGTTTGTGATTCAATGAGTCGAATCACAGATTACACATGATTCGAATCATATAACTGTGACTCAAATTACAAGTTACACATGAGTTGAATCATGAAACTGTTGTTACTCCTGCCTTGTTTGAGTCGAATCATAGCTTCTTCGTGACTCTAATCACAACATGGCATGAGTCGAATCACATGTTACTCTTTACTCGAATTATGACTTAAATGGTCTCTCATACGTGAAAATCTTGTTCTATATTATTTTGTCACTTGATTCAAATCACCCAATTGTTCATGGCTCGAATTAAGGATGATTTTGCACTACTTTTTGTGCTTAATATCCAACACCTATAAATTATTTTTCTCTTAAATCATTCACAATGTTAGAAAATACATTATTCCATGATTGATTTGTAAACTCACAAACTCACAAAAGAGACATTCTTCCATAATTGATTTGTAAACTCACAAACTCATAAAAGAGTTTGAATCTTTGGGTAACATTTGTAAATGCTTTCCTTTATCTTCTATCCCATTTCTTTTCATTATTCCATGGACCATAATCTTAAGATTCGTGATTGTTGAGGAGATTTGTTTTCCAATTTAAAGTTTTTTTGAAAATTTGGTTAAGATTTCAAAGGCTTGCAAAAGTGTGTGGTGTTGTGAAAAAGAAGGAGGTTCATCTCTCCAAATTGATATTGGTAGTGTTGTATAGAAGCCTACAGATAAAGTAAGAGTTCTTATCAATCTCCGGACATGCCAACGCTTAAGATGCTGGGGGAATTGAGTGAAAACAGGCGCAAACAGAAAGTTAGGAACATGTTGTTGATGTTGGAAGATTCAAGAAACAAATTCGAGTAAAGATTATTCGTAGAGTTCAGTTCGTGGGAGTTGTGTACAAGTCAAAGATACAAAAATTTATTTTTTAGCATTTATTGTAGATATTGTGATTGTACAAACTCTTGTAATTTTGTCAAAATATAATTGGAAGACCCACAAATTTTAAATTAGCAACACCATTGAAGAGTAGATTAAGCACAAGGCAAATACGAATGTGTCAAACCACTATAAATTCCAGTGCTCTCTCTCTCTGTCTCTCTGTGTGTGTGTGTGTGTGTGTGTGTGTGTGTGTGTGTGTTTATAACTCAATTTTGTATAAGTGTCGATTAAGCCTGAAAATTGTGGTTGTAGAATTTTATCCGTACTAATAATTGTAAGATAACACTATTTAGGGTAGTTCATTTATTATGTTCATTTGATTTAATTTTATTTTTGATTTAGATTGTGTTATGAGTTGTTTAAGTATCTTCGTGTTAACCCCAATCGATAAGTATAATCTCTTTTACATAAAATCTGTTTCAGCCATACAAAATCGCTTTTGTTTTAGAAACTTTAATAAAACTCTTTCGAACTATTTTCAAACGAAATTGTATATAGTTTATAATTGTTAGTGTTTTAAGTTGGCACTACTTTTGGTAAAATTAGGCTATGGCAATGTCTTGATAAATGTCATGACATTCAGAGATTGAAGATAAATCCTACTTGACAAGGATGTTTAAAGTACAACTCAAAACTGGAAGCTAAAAGTCAGGCCGGAATTTGAATAGTCGATGTCATAATGATGTTATGACATTCAGTGTGACATTCTGTTCTGCAGAATCTGTTTTTCCTGAGACTTTTCAGGAAGTTTGTTGAGCTGTTATATTATGTTTTTCTGTAATTAGAATGCATGCTCACGTGGCTTCTAGGTTAATCTTAGTTAAACCTAAATTGGTTGTTGAAAAGACCATGTTTTTAGGATTAAATTAAGTGAACCCTAGCTATCTTTATGGAAGCCCAAAACTGAAGTTTCAGGACTGCTTCTATAAAAGGAATTCAACCCTTACACTACTGTTGCGCCTCTTGAACTGTATTGAAGATTTAGCAGGTTGTATTTTGTGTAATTCTAGTTACTCTTGTGAACCAAGCAATTATCAATTGATAAGTGCTTTGGACTAGGATTTGTTTGTAAGGGTAGTTTACCACTCAAAGCTTTGAAGCACGAGTGTTTGTCTCTTGATTAAAGCTTTGAAGCAAGATCAAGATAGTTTATTGAAGTGTGTCTTCACAATTCAATTATTCAATAGGTTAATATCACTGTTGTGATTGAGGGGGAGTGAGTAGGAACTCAGGTCTAAGTAGGACTTAGATTGAAGTTGCATTGGGTAGGTTTTAAGTGAAGGAGATAAACCGTTGGTTTATTCCAATTAATTCTACTAATAGTGAATTTCCTCCGGCTTGGTAGCCCCGATGTAGGTGTAGTTAGACACCGAACCGGTAAACAATTTATTGTGTTCTTTATCGCTTGAATTTAGTTTGTGTATTGTCAACAAAGTGTCAGATACTGTGTCATAACATTCTTTGTGACATCAAGTATCTGCTGCCAAGAATTTCAATTGGCATCAGAGCAGGCACCCTGCCTGTTATTTCTGGGTGAGATCTAGGGATAATAGTTTCTGGCATAATGGATAAGGAAGGAGGATTTGGAGGTAGACCACCTATTCTGGATGGGTCTAATTATGATTATTGGAAACCTCGTATGCTTGCTTTTTTAAGATCTGTGGATATTAAAGCGTGGAGAGCTGCTGACAAAGGTTGGAAACATCCCACCAAGCTTGAAAAAGATGGGACTACTGTCTTGAAACCTGAGGAAGAATGGAGCAAAGAGGAAGAGGAGCTAGCACTGGGGAACTCTAAAGCATTGAATGCCTTATTCAATGGTATTGACTGAAATATCTTCAGACTAGTTCATCAATGTGAGCTGGCCAAGGATGTTTGGGACACTCTCAAAACTACTCATGAGGGGACATCCAAGGTGAAGATGTCAAGACTTCAGATGCTCACTACCAAATTTGAGAATTTGAAGATGAAAGAAGATGAGACTATTCATGAGTTTCACATGAATATCTTGGAAATTGCCAACACCTCAGGAGCACTTGGTGAAAACATGTCAGAAGAAAAGATGGTGAGAAAGATTCTCAGATCCTTGCCTAATAGATTTACAATGAAAGTGACTGCAATAGAGGAGGCTTAGGACATCAGCACCTTGAAGGTTGAAGAACTTATTGGATCTCTTATGACTTTTGAGATGGGAATCAGTGAAACTGTTGACAAAAAGAACAAGAGCATAGCACTTGTATCCAATACTGAAGAAGGATGCAAGGTGGAAGATGAAGAGAAGATATCTGAAGCTATAGCTATGCTTGGAAGACAGTTCAACAAGCTCATCAAGAGGATTGATCCAAAGTCAAGGTCAAATGTCAAGGACATTTCATCTGACATCAGCAAATCTTATGACTCCAGCAGAAGATCCAAGTCGAGGAAAAGGAGTCAAGGCAAGGAATTCAATGTCATGGATGTGAAGGATATGGACATATTAGAGCTGAATGTCCTACCTTTCTTAAGAAACAAAAGAGAGGAATGACTGTCACTTGGTCTGATGGTGAATCAAGTAGTGACTTTGAAGAGGAATCAGCCAAACTTGTCACTGCACCTTCTGAAAGTTGCAATTCTGATAATGACTCTAGTGACGAGGAAGTGACCTTTGAAGAACTTGCTAATACTTACAAGAAGTCGTATCGTGGTGAAGTATGTCAAAAATGAAAACAAAAAGTCGATTGAGAAGTCGAGGCGTAAAATGTAAAGTCGAAGTCGAGAAGAAGGAAAATACACACTATAAGTCATCTCAACAGTGAAATTATAGTGTTGAATTCCAAGCTTGATCATATGACTAAGTCCAAGATGTCGACTACGGACTGATAAGTTGGAAGAAATCCTTCAGCTTGGTCAAAATGCAGGGAATAAGCATGGTCTAGGATATGTGGCTGAGAAGGAACCTGTTAGTGACAAGAAAAAGAAGAGGCATGGGAAACCAAGGTCAAAGCAGATGTCACAACATTGGGGTCAACATCAGGATCAGAGAAACATGAATAAGAAGTTTCAAAGATGGAGATGTCACCATTGTGGAAGGTTTGGACACATAAAACCTTCTGCTATAGGCTACATGGATATCCTAATCAGACTCCCTATGTTAAGCCTAAGAACAGCAAGGTACCCTACACTCAAAAGTGGAAGAAGAGGACTGTAGCATTGATAGCTCACACTTAGAGTGTCTGCCAAGGAAGATTGGTACTTTGACAGTGGGTGTTCCAAGCATATGACTGGAATAAAAAACCTACTGAATAATGTCAAACCTCATTCTACCAGCTTTGTTACTTTTGGAGATAGAGCTAAAGGAGAAATCAAAGGTGTTGGAAACTTGGACTGTTCTGGAGTTCCAAACCTAAATGGAGTGTTGCTGGTAAAAGGCTTGACTGCTAACCTTATAAGCATAAGTCAGTTATGTGATATGGGATTCAAAGTCAACTTCACTAGGTCTGAATGTCTTGTAATCAATAATAAACAAGAAGTAGTTATGAGAGGAGTCGATCAAAGGACAACCGCTACATGTGGGAATCGAGAACACCAACTGCTTCCGTGTGCTCTATGCATAAAGATGAAAAGGAGGTAAAATTGTGGCACCAAAACTTGGTCATCCGCATCTCGAGGAATGATAAAGATCATCTCTATGGAGGTCGCAGAGGGATACCAAGACTTCATATTGATGAAGGAGGGTCTATGGTGAGTGTCGTTGAAAGCAAACTGTATGTCACACCCAATGTCTAGACATCGACCACTTCTAAAGTGCCGGAGCTGCTACACATGGATTTGATGGGGCCTATGTTGAAAGCCTTGGTGGAAAAAGATATGCTTATGTTGTTGTGGATGACTTCTCCAGATTTACTTGGATAAACTTCATCAAAGAAAAATCTGATGTGTTTGATGTTTTTAAAGAGTTATGCAAAGGACTTCAAAGAGAGAAGGAAAGTTGTATTGTCGTAATATCATGGAAAGGAGTTTGAAGCAAGTTTGATGAATGCTCAAGGGAATCAATCATGAGTTTTCTTCTCCTATAACACCTCAATAAAATGGGGTTGTGGAAAGGAAGAATAGGACTATACAGGAATCTGCCAGAGCAATGATTCATGCTAAGAAACTTCCTATTCATTTTTGGGCTGAAGCTATGAATATAGCTTGCTATGTTCACAAGGGGAACATCCTCCACCTGTATGAACTATGGAAGGAAGAAAACCAACTGAAATATTTTCATGTGTTTGGCAAGAAATGCTATATTCTGAGAGATCGTGATCAAAGGAGAAATATGGACTCTAAGAGTGATGAAGGCATTTTTCTGGGATACTCTACTAACAGCATAGCATATAGGGTATTCAACTCTAGAACCCAAGTTATGATGGAGTCTATTAATGTCATTGTTGATGATCATCATCAGGAACACAATGTCCTATGTGATGTTGAGACATGGTTTGAGACATCACCACAAGTACCTGATAGAGATGATGTACCTGCTCCTACTTCACCAAAATCTGAACCAGAGGAAGCCAACAAAGATCCTTCCATCAGAATTCAGAAAGATCATCCAAAGGAACTCATCATTGGAGATCCAAACAGGGGTGTCATTACTAGATCCAGAGAAACTGTCTCAAACTCTTGCTTTGTGTCAAAAATAGAGCCAAAAAATGTCAAGGAAGCTCTAAGTGATGAATTCTGGATTGGAGCAATGCAAGATGAATTGAACCAGTTCAAGCAAAATGAAGTATGAGAGTTAGTTCCTAGACCGTATGAACAAACATCATTGGCACAAAGTGGATCTACAAGAACAAGTCCGATGCGTAGGGTTGTCACCGTAAATAAAGCAAGACTTGTTGCTCGTGGTTACACTCAAGTTGAAGGGATTGATTTTGATGAAACTTTCGCTCCAGGCTAGACCGAATCAATCAGCTACTACTAGGATTGCTTGCATTCTGAAATTCAAATTATTTCAGATGGATGTGAAAAGTGCCTTCCTAAATGGCTACTTGAATGAGGAGGTATATGTAGAACATCCTAAAGGATTTGTGGATCCAAGTTTTCCTGATCATGTCTACAAGTTAAGTAAAGCCCTATATGGACTAAAGCAAGCTCCTAGGGCCTGGTATGAAAGGCTGACCAAGTTCCTTACTGACAAAGGATACAGGAAAGGAGCCTTGGATAAAACTCTCTTTGTCAAGAATGAAGGAGGAAAGATAGTGGTGGCTCAAATCTATGTTGATGACATAGTATTTGGAGGAATGTCAGACTCAATGGTGAAACATTTTGCCAATCAAATGCAAGCTGAGTTTGAAATGAGCCTCATGGGAGAGTTGACTTATTTTCTTGGACTGCAAGTCACACAGATGGAAGACTCAACATTCCTTTCACAGAGCAAGTATGCAAGGAATATTGTCAAGAAGTTTGGAATGGAGAATGCCAACCATAAAAGGACTCCTGCTCCCACACATTTGAAGTTGTCCAAGGACACAAGTGATGAAAAGGTTGATCAAAGTTTGTATAGAAGCATGATAGGAAGCTTATTGTACCTAACAGCCAGCATACCTGACATTGCATTTGCTGTTGGGGTATGTGCAAGATACCAAGCTGAACCTAAAGTAAGTCACATCAACCAGGTGAAAAGAATTCTGAAGTATGTGAGTGGAACTTGCAATTATGGTATCCTGTATTCTCATGGATGTGAACCAATTTTGTCTGGTTATTGTGATGCTGACTGGGCTGGTAGTGCTGATGACAGAAAAAGCACTTCTGGAGGATGTTTCTTCTTGGGAAACAATCTTGTCTCTTGGTTCAGCAAGAAGCAAAACTGTGTGTCCTTGTCCACTGCTGAAGCTGAATACATAGAAACTGGTAGCAGTTGTTCTCAAATGGTCTGGATGAAGCAGATGCTGTCTGAGTACAATGTCACACAGGATGTCATGACATTGTACTGTGACAATTTGAGTGCTATTAATATTTCAAAGAATCCTATACAACACAGTAGGACTAAGCACATTGACATTAGACATCACTTCATCAGAGACCTTGTGGAAGAGAAAGTGATTAAATTGAACCATGTAACCACTGAACTTCAACTGGCTGACATTTTCACTAAAGCTCTTGATGCTAGTCAGTTTGAAAATTTAAGGAGCAAACTGGGTATTTGTCAATATGAGGAATTGTAGCAATTAAGATTGCTTACAAGGAATGGAAGAGACTTTTTATTTCAATTAATTATAAGTGGGACATTTAATTATTTTCCTCTTATTTTTAAAAGTTTCAAGAATATGAAGAGACTCCTCCATATAATAGCCTCTTCATTTGAAAGTATCATATCCTCTTCATCCAAAAGATACTCACAAACTCTCTGTCATTCTTGTTTTCATTTTCTCAACATCTCTCAGCGAAATATGTCTTCATCATCTTCTTCATCCCAAGACTCTGACTGTTCATCCCCTACCATGGCTGAGATTAGGGCAAGCGCTGCAGCCATAAATGTTGAACCTGTAAAGGTCTCTCCTCAGCGTTCAATGGCAACAGACTCTAAGAAGACCAAGAATCTGCATGCAAGGAATACACACAGGTCATCAGCTTCACTCTCTGGTAAGATCTCTGAATCATCCTCATCTGTTCCCCCAGAGATAGCAAATAGAAAAGGTATTATGTATGTGCAAGAAGCCATTGCTAGGATAGTCACCAGGATCCTAAACGAAAACCACTATGTACCTGGAGTTTCTGTTCCCCTTAACCAAGAGTATGCTAGCCCTAGTTTAGCAGCTATTCCAGATGTCACAGAGAATGTCAAGACATCTGATGATCATGTCAAGAAAACTCCTGTGGATCCTGATATTGATACTCCTGCTGATTCCCTTGTCAAAGCAAAGGGTAGTATCTCTGGTTCTCAAGTTGAGAAGATGACCAAAGCTGAAACTTCTTCAAAGAAGTATAGAGTTAAAACTGTTGGTGGTAGCTTGAGACCTAAGAGGAGACCAATTGCCAGGAAGAGAAAGGCTCATGAACCTTCAGAGTCTGATCAAGATTCTGGTTTCAAGATTCAGGCTGAAGTGGTAGCTGGTAATGTTGCTGCTGGTGTTGATCACAATGATAATGCTCAAAATGCTTCTTCAGGAAAGGAGAGCCACTGATCTGTTGTTGTGATGGTGCTTGTTTTGTTGGTTTTGGCTTGTTGTTTACATCTTGTTTCCTGTTCCTTGTTCTGCATTTTCCTGTTTTTGTATTTTGGAAAATTGTAATCTTTTGACTGAGCTATAACTGTAAACATTGTGCTGGTACTTTTCTTCATATATGATTGAATGATTAGGGCACCTGTATTGATTCCTTTGGCCCTTTGTGGCTAAAAAGGGGGAGAATCATTGTGGGAATTTTGGGAAATTGTATGAAATTTTTATGTGGGTAATTGTGGGAAATTTGTATGGGTAGAATTTATCTTCTCTCTAGGTTCTGGTTTCTTTAAGCTTAGAACTAGACTGTCTTCTGCTGCATAGGTACTCTGATGTCTTAAGTAGTTTTAGCCAAAAATGTGCCAAAGGGGGAGTTTGTTAGTGTTTTAAGTTGGCATTAATTTTGGTAAAACTAGGCTATGGTAATGTCTTGATAAATGTCATGACATTCAGAGATTGAAGATAAATCCTACTTGACAAGGATGTTTAAAGTACACTCAAACCGAAGCTAAAGTCGGGAATTCAGAATAGTCCGATGTCATAATGATGTTATGACATTCAGGTGACAAATTGCTCTAACTGCTTTTCCCGAGACTTTTCGTGAAGTTTGTTGAAATGCTATATTATGTTTTTCTATTATTAGAATGCATGCTCACGTGGCTACTAGGTTAATCTTAGTTAAACCTAAATTGGTTGTTGAAAAGACCATGTTTTTAGGATTAAATTAAGTGAACCCTAACTATCTTTATGGAAGCCCAAAACTGAAGTTTTAGGACTGCTTCTATAAAAGGAATTCAACCCTTACACTGCTGCTGCGCCTCTTGAACTGTATTGAAGATTTAGCAGGTTGTATTTTGTGTAATTCTAGTTACTCTTGTGAGCCAAGCAATTATCAATTGATAAGTGCTTTGGACTAGGATTTGTTTGTAAGGGTAGTTTATCACTCAAAGCTTTGAAGCACGAGTGTTTGTCTCTTGATTGAATCTTTGAAGCAAGATCAAGATAGTTTATTGAAGTGTGTCTTCACAATTCAATTATTCAATAGGTTAATATCACTGCTGTGATTGAGGGGAGTGAGTAGGAACTCGTGTCTAAGTAGGACTTAGATTGAAGTTGCATTGGGTAGGTTTTAAGTGAAGGAGATAAACTGGTTGGTTTATTCTCGAATTAATTCTACTAATAGTGAATTTCCTCCTCTTGGTAGCCCCGGATGTAGGTGTAGTTAGACACCGAATCGGTAAACAATTTATTGTGTTCTTTACTGCTGTTTGAATTTAGTTTGTGTATTGTCAACAAAGTGTCAGATACTGTGTCATAACATTCTTTGTGACATCAAGTATCTGCTGTCAGGAATTTCACTAATATTTCAATAGAACATTGTCAAATTAAATACTTGAAAGTAATGTGAAATATTAAGAGTAACAACGTGAAATATTAAAAGGGTTAAATATGTTTTTATCCCTATAAATATCTCAAATTTTATTTTTAGTCTTTATTTAAAAAAATAACATATTTTGGTCCTTACAAAATTTTTATTCATGCAATTTTAGTCCTTATTATTTTCTAAAATTTTGAAAATTGTTTAATTACCCTTAAACTTTTAAATTTTTGAATAATTTTTTCATACCTGTTTAGAATATTATAAAACTTTCTTTATCAAATTTTAGACTTTTTAAAATGAAATGAATTAAATATAAAAAAAATTATATTTCAAAAAGTATTGATGAAAGTAGTGAAAATCATGATTTAAAAATAAACTTTTGAGTTCCTTTTTTTTTCTGAGGAATTTTTTATAACGTTCTAAATATTTCTGCAAAATAATCACTCAAAAGTACACACCAATTTAACAATAAAGACTAAAATTACATGCATAATAATTTTGTACAGAGTAAAACATGTTGTGTTTTGTTATATAGACCAAAAATAAAATTTAATAATTTATAGGAATAAAAAATATATTTAACCCATATTAAAATAATAAAAATAAATATTTTTTAAAATGAATGTCATGATTTAACATCGGACTTGAGTTCACAATTGTGATGATAAGAGGGGATGATGATGGGGAAGATATTCTCTACGGTCACACTATTTTGCAGTGAGATCTCACCCATTCATTTTTTCTAATAAAAAATTAATGTTAATTTTAAAAAAATTGAATGGTGTAGATCATAATTAGACTCTCTCCATTCAAATCTTCATGGGAGAGGATTCCCTCCTATGATGATGGTTCTTAGCAGGATCTCTGTCATAAGTACTATTAAAAAAATATTCTGTGGAAAAAGAACTATCTTTGTTGTAGGTCTTTGTGTCTTTGCGGAAGAAGGACAATTATTGACTTTGATTTTGTAGAAGGTCGTTATTTATCATATAAATTTTTTAATATGTCACAAGAAAAAAACTAAATATATGTGATTTTTCGTAACGGAAATAAATTCATGTGATCAAATTTCATGAATGTCTTAATATGATTATGAATATTCAATTCTGATATGAGATAAATATTTAAATTCTTTCGAAAAGATGATTCGACCGAACCTATTTCTACCTGTCATACTTAAATATTAAAGGTTTTAATAATGCCAAATTTAAACAAGCCCTACCTCATCTTACCATATTCTCATCCTTAATCATATGCCTAAACAAGTTTTATTTTTGTTTTAGCAAATAGTAACTGCTTTATTTCTTAGGCTTTATAAAAAAAGATATTAACACCGCTCAAGCCATCATCATTACATCACTCAAAGGGTTGTATTCCATTTTTCATTAAGTCAAGGAATTTAAGACGGAAAGTTTGTAAGTGACATTTCCTCCACACAACTGATTCAGTTAAATGTGCAATAATAGTAACAAACACTTGTTTTGACCTTATGTTTTACAACCCTCATTATAGCTACTCGACCCCATTTGACCTTTTCCTCCAAAATGACATTCTATCAACACATTTAACTGTGCCACACTCTCCTTCTCAATAACAATAACATTACATATTCAACTTGTTTGCAAGTTCTAACCCCACTTAAAACAAGACTAATTAAAAGGTAATAATTTGGTAATTCCACATCAACTAATACATTTCATGCCTAACACTTTAATTTCCTTTCACACAAACCTCTATATAAACCCCCCTCTATAACTCCAACCAAATCATAACACTTAACACATTCCCTTAGCTTTATTTAGAAACATCTAATTAAGAAACAATGGCCTCCACCACCAACTGTGTTCATGTACTTACCTTATTTGTTATTGTAACCACTTCAATGTTTACAATTACTACAGCTAACAAGGACTGGCCCTCCTTTGGCAATTTTAACTACACTGATTGGTGGTCCAGATTTGGAAACCATAATCATCAAATGAATAAGACACAACAAGAATCCAAGAACATCATCGTTGGTGGCTCTCAAAATTGGCAGTTTGGCTATAACTACTCCGATTGGGCTATCAAGAGTGGCCCTTTTTACCTCAATGATACTCTCAGTAAGTTTTTCTTTCACTCCCGCTTAATAAAACCTTTTGAATTTCCTCACTGATATATATTTTGCATGGATATACGTAGTTTTCAAGTATGATGCTCCAAATGCAACGACTTTCCCACACAGCGTATACATGTATTCAAGTTGGAGAGCCTTCATGAAGTGTGATGTTAAGAAGGCTAAGATGCTTGCCAATCACACACAAGGTGTTGGAGAGGGATTCAAATTCGTGTTAAACAAGTGGAAGCCTTATTACTTTTCATGTGGTGAGAAAAATGGATTACATTGCAACATTGGACAAATGAAGTTTGCTATTATGCCAATGATGCGTCCCTTCTGGCCATCATGGCCTTGAGAAAAGTGCATATGTTTACAACATCTATCTATACCTAACTAGCTCTTGAAAATGTGGAACACATTGAACTTTTGAGCTTTATACTTTTCTCTTAATTTTTAATATACGTTTTAATAAACTAAAATAAAGCAGAGAGACTTTCTTTGTTTTTCACTAATTCATTCAAGATATAATTGTGGTGATTCAATAGTTTTTTTTTTTTTTTTTGTGTGTTTCTGTATATTGTAAAGCAAAGATTTTAATAAATTAGAAATTAATTTATAATTTTCAAACAAATTTATTTAAATACATAAAAAAAAATTATTTAAATTTTGTTTAACATGCTTCGGACTAATATTACAAAATAACTACAAATTACTATTTACAATTTAATATTTATAACACTTTTTAAGTTGTTGAATGGATCATTACGTGAAAGAGTTGAAATAGCCTCGATAATTTTAAATAAAGATGTTATAAAGAAATTTTAAATGATATTATTTTAAATAATAATATTTCAAGTAATTAATATAATTTATAAAAATTAAATAATACGATGAACAAAATAAACAAAAATAGAATTTTATTAACAGAAAAAACTAAAATATTATACATTATATAACTAATAAAAATGATAATGGTCTTAATTAAATAAATAATATAAAATAAATACTCCGTGATAATAATAGAAATAAATAAATAAATAAATATATATATAAATATTAAAAAAATTAGGAAAATTCTTTATAAATTAGAAACTCCTTTAAATCATGAAGAAAATAATAGAAACTAACAATAAAAGATTTAGAAGAAATATTAGTTAGACCAAAAGATGAATTAGTTAAGCAAGAACTTATAAGGACAGTTATGTTTATAAACCCATCATATTCATGGATGGGATGAAAACCGAACACATATAAGCATTAAGAAGGTGTAATGATATCAAAGAAATTAGATAATTAATAAAATAACTACAACTAATTCAAAAAGAAAATAAACAAGTAGAAAATATAGAAAAATAGAATCTAAGAAAGAAAATAAAGAAGTAATATTAAATAAATATTCTTCATAAATATAATCAAAATTAGGATCTGAATCAAATATAAATGAAATATTTATGGAAAAAGAAGAAACAAGTAATTATAAACAAAAAAAAAAAAGAAAAGAAAAAAAGAAAATGAAAAGAGTATTGGAATCCTCGTACTTCTTGGGAAAACTACAAAAATGAAACTATGAATTATAGAGGTTATATAAAGGCTAATTGAAAATGGACAGAAGTTTCAGAAAAATTTAAACTTCACTATTAAGAAATTAAATCTAAAAAACTACTCCTTCGGTCCCAAATTATAAGATAAAGTTACTTTTTAAATTTATTGTATAATTAATATATCTAGTCTATATATAGACTAAATACGTTAATCATGCAATGAATCTAAAATGTGACTTTCTCTTATAATTTGGGAGAGAAGAAGTATTAGGTGTAAAAAATTCAATCTAAAAAACAATTATACTTAGATTGTGTAAAAAGTCCAAGAAGAGATACTACAAATGTGGTCAATGCTATGATTACGCTTATAGCATCTGATGATAAATTTTCTAAGATAAACCTTATGGATGTCAAGAATTTAATAGCTTATAGAACAACTATAAATATTCTGAAATTTTTAACAAGTATTGATGATGAAACATGACATCAATATACTAAGATGGTAGAGAATAATTAACAATTTGCTAAATTAATAATGAAGTTAATATATTGAGAATTGATAGGCTACAACACTCTTGAACATAAAGCGACACTATTATGGAAAATTTATTTAACAATGGTTGAAAAACTCATGTAATCATGCAACTCCATGTATTGTTGTATAAAGTGTTTTTATAAATATGTAATTTACAATCACAGTTCTGGGGGCAGTTGTAATATAAAGTGTGCGTCATATCACAACGGTTATTTAATTCACAACCGTTGTGATATACCTAAAGGTCCCACGTTTGAGCATTAATATTTTATAATTTATATTATTCTGGACGACATTCAATATGCATCCATAGTTTGAGCTTATAATCGCTGTCAAAAGTTCCATTGTTTTAAAAGGTTTGAAAAGAAAAAGTGCAAGAGCACAAAAATTGATTTGATGATTTTTTTTTGTTGTTTTTTTATAGTTTTTGAAATGACTTTGATATGCTTAAATATTTTGGCATTTATTAAGAATTTGTTTTGAAAATCACTTGACAAAGTCAAAGATTATGAAAGTGGTTTGAAGTTTAAAACAAGAACATTTTGAAAAGGAAATAAGACTTTGAAAATTTAAGAAAGGGAATAAATGAAGAGACTATCCTAAAGTATAAAAGTAAATGACAGGAAATAAACGGTCTCATAGTAAGGTAGCCCAAGAGGCCTTTGTGTGTGCAAGTGAGCTAACCATGATGACACGAGAATTTTGACATAAGTCAAACCAAACATAACATTCCCTTCTGTTATACCCCAATTTTTGCCCCTAAGATCCTTTATCATCTCATATTATCACATTGCACCAATATTACAAGATAGGGTTAGTTTTTTCTCCTATCTTTAATTTGCTCTTATGAGGATCACCAAACACTTTATTTGTGTCTATTTTGTATATGTACAACTTGTATTGATTTACATTTAGCTAACAACAAGACATTGCACTCTTTGCTTTTTGGATATTGTGTTGTAGGTTGATGATACAAAAGTTCTTCTTCAAGAAGCTCATAGGTTCATGTGTTTATTTCCATGTCTTCTTCAACAAGTCTCATTGAGATATTAAGCTTTATCATGTGATATACCTTAATATTCCATCATTGAGAGGTCTAATGAGGTCCATTATGTCGTATCTTACAAAAAAAGTTTAAAAGATGCAAAGTTGATTCAAATGTGTTGACCTAATTTGGAAAAGTCCTTGAGTCTTTGATCATAAGTGCATAACTTCCTCAATTCTCAATGTTTTGGAGTTGGTTCTTTTTGTTATGGATTCTTATTACCATCTACAACAATCTCTCCTCATGTGACAAGACTCTATGTGCAAAATAGATCATTAAAAGTTGAAGAAGTTTCCAAGTCATGAACAATGCTTCTTGAGCTAGGGTTTTGGACTTATGGGGACCATATCTTGTTTGTTGCTTGAGATTTCTGGTTGATTCCAAAGCCATGATTCTATTAAAAGGATTTCCAACAAGTTTCTTCATTTATTTAAAGATGTTATTTGATTGAAAGGTGCTTAAAGGGGTCAAAGATCACAAGTTCTCTAGAATGGTCCTTCATCTTTCTTGTGTGACTTCAAAATATCATAAATTGGTCATATTTTATCTCCTTGAGCTCATTCTTTTTCACAATGAATCTAAGGATGTCAAATACAACTTAGTTCAATTGGAAAGACTTGTAAATGCATGGAAAGTCACTTGAGAAGTCAAAAGATTATAGGTCTTTGATGAATATCTCCATTTTTGGTCATCATCTTCACAAGATCATAACTTGTTCATCTTTTATCATATTGAATCCATTATTTTTACACAATGATCTTAAGGATGTGAAATTGAGCCTCATTTGTGGTTCAAAGCTTGAAATTGTTTAAAAGATACTTTAAAAGTTCAAAAGATTATAGGTCATTTCATGGATTTTCATCAACTTCACAAGGTCATAACTTTCTCAATTTTTGGAGTTGTTGAGTGGTTGTTTTTCCACAATGCCATTTAAAAGGTCTACTTCATATCATTCTTTTTTATCAAGAGTAAATTTTGAGTGGAAGAGCATGTTTGAATGCAAAACATTATAGGTCACTTTTAAAGTTCAACACTTAGAAATTTTTCTAAGTATTAAGATCAGTTTGTTTTTCATGATTTAAATTGATAATATCTTTTAGCTCAAGCATGTAAATGAAGTATTTCTTGGCACATTGTAAAGTTTCCCATGAGATATTTCAAATGCATCAAGAATTATCCCATAAAGCCTCTTGAACTACTTGCACCATGGTTATAAAGTTGGTCACTCGAAATTAAGTTTTTTGCCATGACCAGTTTTTATAACTTGCATAATTCCAATTACAAGCCCTTTAAGCGTTAGTTTTTGTTTCTAATCATCATTAGGAAGTCTCCAGAAGTTGTTAGAGTGGTAAATCGCACGATTAGAGTGAGTTTTAGTCATGTGCAAGTCACACATTTCACACAACACGGATTAAGTTGGTTTGGACGATTGGAGCATCTTTTCTTTCAATTCTCATCGCCACTCACGTCTCCTATAAATACAGATGCTCCCCACATCATTTCCTCAAGCTTGGATAGCCAGAAATACCCTGCCAAACTTTCTCCATACCTCACTTTTTTGAAATTTTGAATTCTTAGTAAGAACACTTCCAGTTCCAGATTGATTATTATATAAGCTTCCTTGAACTCTGATGAAGCTAACAAAACAAGAATTGTGCCTTGAGGTGCCCTTAATCGTGCTAGCCAAGTCAAGTTTCAGAGCTCTGAAATTGAACTTCGTCCAGGTAGAATTCACGATCATTTCGCTTCAAATAAATTGTTAGGATATAACCTCTTCTTCTTTGAAGCCCATGCTTCTTCTGGTTTCCATTTTCATGGCGAATTGAGCATTTAATTTCAAAAATCGTTTTACACCTTTCTTCTAGTTTTTTCCAAATCGACTGAGTTATGATTTAAATAAATTTTTTGCGAGGGTGAGGTTAGGATTGCCTGGAAGAAACGAATCCAATGTTACGAGTTTGAATTTCAAACAATTCCGTTTGAAGAATCTCATAAAATCCCAAGTTGCGGATGTTTGGAGGTTGAAGACGACCTACGTGTCGTTCTTCAACCAATGATGGCGTGACATTTGTTTTGTTTTGATTGATTTTACCTTTTTATGTTTTAAATGCGCGCATTGACCATGATTTACCATGTGCTCACACCTATGGACCACTCAGATTGCCAACATGTTTAAAATATAATTAGATCCAACGTTCCATGTTTGTTTTTCCGTTTTATATTTTATTTATTTAAACAATGGATCTGGTGTGTTATTCAAGAGAGACCATGACATGCACAACGCGTCAGATCCCTTGGATATGGTTACTAACGTGTTTTGACAATGATCAGATGGCCCAAATTTTTTTGGTTTTATTTTTATTTTCTGATTTTTGTATTTATTTGTTTTAAACTTCAAAAATTCATAAAAAATCATTTCTGATTCAAAAATTATGAAAAATTTGCAAAAATATTTTCAAATATTTTGTTTCAGATTTTTATTTTTTCATAATTTTATTATCAGATTTAGTATTTTTTATTATTTTTTATTTTATTTGAATTACTTAATTGTTTGAAAATACTTTTTAACATTTTTTAATTCTGGAAAAATTAGGGAAGGATCCAATAGTCTCTTGACAAATATTGGTGACCTCATTTTATTTATTTCTTACGTTAATATTTTTTTTCCAATTTTGGTTTATTTTGACTATGTTATTTTATTTTAAAAATAGTTTTAGGTCTCAAAAATTTCTGAAATTTTTTATCAACACTTGATGACCTTTGTTTGACCTTGGATAATTTTCTTGGATTTTTGTTTTAATGTATGGATACTGTAACGCCCCTGATTGGCTTCAGGATTACCGACTAGCCCCACAAACCAACACGGGTCTTTTCAGCATGCTTTGACCTCACTCGTATGCTTTCCGGGAAACTTCCCAGAAGGTCACCCATCTCAATACTACTCCAAGTCAAGCCCGATTAACTATGAAGTTCTAATGGAATAGGCTCCCGAAAAGAAGATGTATCTTGTTGGTATAGGTAGTACCAATTAATCCTTAGAAGCCATCATTCAACCATGCAGTCTCATACATGTATAATCTTGGGATCCCTCTCATTCCGATGTGGCAACCACCCTTCGGCCTACATCGGTGTTACATTGGCCTCGGGTGTTACATGTCCAACAGCTTCCGCATGGTTCGTCCTCGAACCACATCGTACTGTGAGAGGTATGGCTCTGATACCACTATTGTAACACCCCAATTAGGGATGACAAAAAAACCCGTACCCGTCACGGATATGGATATGATGGCTTAATGGATATCCACGGGTAAAATAAACGGATATTTGATTACCCGATTATTTACGGATACGGATATGGATTTGATGGTACCCGTACCCGTGGATATCCGTATCCATTAATAATTAGAAAAAAATACTTAAATGTTAATTTGTTTGATCAAAACTATTATTGTTATTTTCTTAAATATGATATTATTATTACTATTATTATTATTATTTGGATAAAAGAAGAACTAAAATGAAAGTGATTTATTTTTATTAATATTTATTATGTGTTAACTTTGAAAATATCTTTTTGACTTTAAAAGAGATTAAAAAATAGTTATTTAAATATATATATTTTTAAAATATATTTAAATAATAGTATCCATGAATACCCGTTAATACCCGCAGATATCTCAAAATTAACGGATATCCATCTAACGGGTACCCGCACGGATATGGGGAGGGTACGGATATCATATTTACTAAACGGGGCGGGTAGCGGGAGACTAGTACCCGTGCTCATGGATACCCATTGCCATCCCTAACCTCAATTCTACCCCACATATTTATTTAATTTAATATCAGAGTTTCCGAAAATTATTCATTAATAATCAACATAATCGGAATGTCACAATTCAACGTAAACACAGTATAAACATGCATTCTCTCTTCAACAAATACATAGCATTACTCAACAGTTATCAACGTAAACAATTCATTAATCAAGCATCGGAATTCAAATAGTCTTACAACGCAAAATATAGCATCTCATGATTATTCAACAACATCAATTTCAACATAAAAACAACTAAATAGATGCGCATTTCCCCCGAGTGCTACGTATCAGAGAAAATGACACTAAACTGGAACCACACCGGTAACGACTACGCCTCCTGATCACCTGCACGTTACCAATATAAAGGCAACGGTGAAAACAAGTAAAGGGTGAGATATCAAACCATATAATTGAGATTATGATAAACAATATATAGTCTGAAATCATATAATATCACCATTTTGTAATCACACGACTGATCAACAATAACACACAACTATTCCATGACAGCATACAACTATTCCACAACAACACATAATCGTTCACAACAACGTAATCCAATCATCAAAGCAACATCATCATTAAGTATTATGACATGCGACTCAACTAATGCACATGCATGTGGTACCAACAGAGTAAAACTCCCAACGTAATCCCTTGCCAGTAATTTTGAGGCATCAAGGCGTAAGCCTTCAATGTAAGCAACATTGCCCCCAATAACTCAATGTATTTTTCCAACATAGGCCAACATAATATTCAATGCATGTATACGATGAAATTAAATAGCATACAACAACAACAACATAACCCACAACGTAACCGTCAATGTTGGCCATCAAGCCTCAACAACAACAACGGATTCACAAACGGAAACTACCTCCAGTTCATCCAAATTCTCACCTATAGTATTTAAAAACATTATTATAGGCTAAATCATGATTCCAGATTTCCAACGGTCCAAAACAGTTTTTTCAGAATTATTTCTTTGTTTCTGTTCAGTATGGATCGATGCAAAAGCCTATGTATCGATGCATACACAGCTTGTATCGACACAAGCATCGTATGAGTCGACTCATATGTTATTTTATTTTCTATTTTCTAATTTTTTATCAGTATGATTCGATGCAGACATCTATGTATCGATACAAAACTGACTTGTATCGATGCGAAATTCGTATGAGTCGATACAAGCCTTCAAAATTGGCCTCGTGAGTCGATACATGGCCTTATGTATCGATGCAAGCTGTTTTCATGCCCCTGGTTTTTAAACTCATAGCAACTTGTATCGATTCATAATCCTATGGGTCGACTCATGCTGCGTATTTTCACCCAAAAACCAGATTTTCCAACATTTTACGATTCAATTGATACGATTTTTCAACCAGCGACAAGAACACAACGTCTAATAGTAATTTTTACGTTCTTTTCAATCAATCAACAACAACACAATGTATAACAGCAGAATTGCACAATCTTTTCAATCAACAACAATAATATACACAAAATAACAACGATCATATATTTCAATTTAGGATTTTCTACGGTTAACCACATCGACATGACACAACCTAGCGAATCATACATCCCAAACTATATATCGCCCATCATATCCCCAATTATAGAGCGAGAAATCCACCCTTACCTTGGATTGAAGGTTGCTCTAAGAATTCTTGATCGTTCCAACTTTTCCCTCTTCTTTGCAATCTCTACGTATGTTCTGTTCCTTTTTCCCAAAAACCTTATTTTCTTCCTTTTTCTCTACTGCTAGCCAAATTAATCTAATTTCTAATTATTTTTAATTAAATAATAATCCTTATAATTAGTCTTGGGCTTAAACTTTGTACCTCCAGTATTACTATTACTATCACCACAACTTAAGCCCACTAACACCAACCTTATAGCTATAACACAGTTTCTAGTATTATTCCACGACCAACCAACTGTGTATAAAAGATGCTTATAATAAGATATATCACTATTGTGATGTATTACACAATATATTTTGAGCTCATTTGAAACTAGAGAAATATGAATGCTTTCGTTGAAAATTTTCTCTGCAATATGCGTGTAAGAGTTGTGTGAAATTCTTCATGATTTTGTCTTTATATGGGCGTGAGAATTTCAATCCGTTGGAGACATAGATTCCACAAATGGAAGAATGATATTTGTCATTAATTGTGCTTACCATAAAAATGAGATCCTGTTGGAAATCGGCTGTTACTTCAAATCTTTATTTAATAAATAGTAACGCATCAGAACGAAGCAGCCAAAACATAGGTATCAGAGTTTGTAGTGCAACATGGTGCATTCAGAAGTTTGACTTAAATCCTTGATGTCTTGATCAGAAGATGATGTAGCAGAACTTTAAAGCTTTTGGATCAGCGGACAAGGTTTTAATCAGAGTTTGGTGCAACCTTTGGTGCTTTTAGAAGTTTATCAAAACTTCTCTTAGAGCGTAAAATTAAGCTTCAGATCATTGATGAATCTTCTAACTTATATCAATTTTAATTAAAACTTCTATATTCATTCATATTAGAACTTCTTCTACTATCAGAACCATAACTTGTTATTCTTTTCCTTTCAAAGTCAGAACTTCATTTGCATACTTCATTAAAAAATTAGGAGACAACAATGTTTCATGCAAAATATTTATTTATCAGGGTCAGGACATAATTGTCATCAACAATACATGTTATCATCAAAACTTCTAAGATAGGTGTAGAACCAAACCATGTTCTAACAGATTCAAGGCTGAAGTTTGCAAGAGTTGTTAGGAGATTTAGTCTCCCTTTGTTATTTTCTTTCGATATTCAGTATTTGATTCAATTTCTCATTCAGTATTTACTTATGTTCAAGTTTTACTTCCATTTTGAGGATTGTTATGGTTTTCTTTATAATTCAAAAAATTATTTTGTTTCACTATTATCCTTATATTCTTGGGGTTCTTGCCAATAAAAATAAAAATGTGAAAAAAATAATAACAAGAAATCTCAAGTGGATAAGACATAAATGATTTCAGCATTAGAGTACCTTTTTTGATATCAAAATTACATCGACTAGTAAGCAAAAATGTTTGACTAAGAATGATAGGGGTCTCTTAATCTTCTGGAATCTCCATGATCTCAAAATCAACTAGAAAGACAAATTTGTCAATTACCACCAGTACATCTTCAGCTACCCCACATGACTGCTTTATGGTGTGATCACAGCTACCCCGTCTTGCTTACCTTTCCATACCCAGCTTTTTGAAGATAGATAATGGCATTAAGCTCACACTAGCACCCTAATCAATTAGAACCTTTTTGAAAGTTCTGTCTTTAATAGTGCATGGTATAGTAACTGATCTAGGATCATTCTTCTTGATTGGGATTCTCCTCTCTGGCGAGATTGCACACAATTTGTCATCACCATATACAGATCCATCTCTTATTGATCTCTTTTTAGATAGTACATCCTTCATGAATTTCTGGTACATGGCCATTTACTCGTGTGCTTCAAAGAAAGGCATGTTGATCTCTAACTTTGTGAACAATATCACAAATTTCTCAAAGTCTTTCTCTTTTGGATCCTTCTTTGTTACTCTAGAGGAATATGACAACTTAATCACATGTGTAGTCTCCTTTGCACTCTTCTCATCAGTTGGCTTCACAGGTGGTATCACTTCTTCCAGATTTTTCTTATCTTCCCTCACTTCCATCTCTACCTCTATGAAATGGTCATCCGATTTTTCCTCCTCTTCTTTAGCATTGAGTAATAAAGGCCTAAGGCTAAGCTTCAAGAGTGCGATTTTGCACAATTGATCAACGAATAAAGCTCAAAATCAACAAAATAAAAATCAGCAATTTGCTTGATATTTCTTCATGGTTATATAGAGCATTGAATAAGCTTTCCAACGCTTCAAACCGGGTGCAATTCCGAGTTACGGTTCTCAAGATACGGCAAAAATAAAATGCTGAAAATAGCAGACCGCGCGAATAGCGCCGAGCGCGCTCGACATCGTAATTCTTTAAAAGGGGCTCAAAACACATTTTTAGGTCATGGGTTGGGTATTTTTGAGTCCCAACACCATCACCTTCATATTTTTGATAGATTTGCTTGGAAAACAACATTGGAGCTTGCATTTTGATGATCCGTAGTCGAATCCCTCTTCGATTGGCTTGACAACCAATGTAGATTTGTGGTTCCTCTTCTTCTATTCTCTTTGTAATCTCTTTTGTTGGGGTTTGTATGTATTTCTACTCATAACTCTTGTATATTTATCGCCTTTGGCTTGTATAAAGTTTGCTTTACGAATTTGTGTCGGTGATTATCTTGGGTTTTTACTTTATGTTAGGGATTTGAGCTTTGCTAGGGATAGATTGCTTAGATTCTTACCTAGGATGATTATCTAGTTTCGAATGCTAGAGATAGGTTTAGAGCTAACATTCACTATAGAGTATCTGAACTTAATGCCTCTGCGTCGGTGAAGTATGCCAGGAATGGATATGGAGGTGACACAGTTGACTTCTTTGTTGTCGAGGTATGCCAGGGATGGATATTGAGATGATTTAGGAGGATTCTCAATTTGGGTTAGAAATAGCTTAGATTGTGAGAGGTATGTGATGACACGGACGAGTATCGTAGGCCGAGTATGACATGGGTGGTAGATTTAAGTCTGTGACGGGTGGTTTACATTCGTTCCGGACAAGTTGTCTATCCTTTATACTTTTTGTTCATTTACTTTTTGTCTTTTATTTTCATTTCTTTTAATCTCAAACTCATTAACGGTAGAATTGTCGAACGACGAATCAATAACCAATCTGTGGACACGATACGATATAACCTAACGGTATATATCACTGGTAAAATTAATACCAACTCTTTGCTTGCCACGCACAACAAAATGGCGCCGCGGGATTAGTTTTATTGGTTTTGTATTGCGATAATTCCGTTGTTTTTGAGTTTTGTAATTATTGTATATGTTGTATAGACTTTGTATATGAACTTGTATATGTTACTTGTACATGTTATGTGTTTACTTTCCATACTTGTACATATTTGTGATTTTCTTAGTTTTCATGTGATGTTGTGAATTGTCTCGTAACGTTTGTTGTGTGGTTGTTAGGACATTTTCTTTTGGTTTGCGCGGTGTGGCAATACCATGGCATGACGAGAGGAGGTTACTAGTGCTCGCACAAATCGAGCTTATGACGTAAAACAAGCATGTTTTTGTTTGTTTATGTTTATGTTGTTTGGTGGATTATGTTTTAACAAGTTGAAATAGGACTTGCTCTTAATTTCAAACTTTCACTTTTCAACTTGTTAATTCGTTTTCACCAAGTTTATGTATTGTTATGTGCTTTTGTTTTGTTATGTCAATTTGTTATTTTCCACAAGTTTGTAGTGTTTTAGCTTGTGGAAGTGTGTATGTATTGTAAATATTGTTTAGATGTGTAAATGAGATTGTATAGGTGTGTAAGTGGAGCTTGCATAGCGATTGCACTATTTGTCATTTTATGCAATGGTGTAAGGCTAGCTCTGGGCGCTAGCTGCTATGCAGAGCCAGTGAATTCTTTTAAAATTTCACTTGGTTTTCCTTTTTCCCACTTTCACCAAGGCTTTTTGTATTGAATAAAATTAGTATTGTTTTTCTAATTCTTTTTTTGTTGTTTGGACTCAAATTTTGGTCCGGTAACTTGAAGACTTTTGAGGTGATTTTCCGAGTTTGATCGTTTCAACTCGCGGATGTATGGTCATTATAGTTTTCAAAGTTGCTACATGTCAGGTACTCGTTTATCGCTTTCTATAGCATAACATGTTTAGGAAATTTATCATTTGTATAATTACCATGCTATTCATTCTTTTTGCATTACTTGCTCATGAATTGAATCACTTTAGTTCCCTTTTTACCCATAAATGTGAGGAAGCTTTCCATTGTTTACATATGAGAGTCCACATTCTTGTTTTAATTGGATTTTATTATGCTTAATCTTGTGTTTTGTGTTGATTGTATGATTGCAAGAAAATGATCAAGGCATTTTGTTTGATTTTGAGCATAACTACCTTGGCCAAATATTCAATTCACCTTGTGAGTGTGTGATCCTTTGTTAGCCCCTTTGAACTTTTATCAATATCCATTTTTATTTGAGCTTGATGCTTGTCTATGAGTGTCAATTCATTTTTTTGTATGGATGTTGATTTCTTTGTTTCTTGAACCCTCAACTACATGTTGTTGTATGAATTTTTACCTTGCCTTAGAAAGTAGGGAGTATTCACATAATGATGTTGGTTGAATTCAAGTTGGGGAGAGGAATGTTTATATACTTATATTGTGGTTGATATGAGGTTGAGAAAAGAAAAGAAAAAAAAAAGTGAAAAAGAAAGAAAAAAAAGAGAAAAGCTTTGAAAAAGAAAAACAAAAAGAGTGGGAATAATGTTATGTTAATAAGTGAGGTGTGTTTGGTGTGAAATTTGTGATGAAGAATAAGTTTGATTGAAATTATATTGTTTGGAACTTTGTGAGTTGATCACTCCCTTAGGTTTAGGCAAGTTTTTATTTTGATTAGCTTTAGGACTTATCACCTGTTTGTTAACCAAGCCACATTACAACCTTTAAAAGCCCTTGTGATTCTTGCATTTGTATTTTCAATACGTTTTTGGATGAATGCATAATTTAGTCTATTGTTTGCAAGATTGTGGAGGAGTGTTTTTTATCCCTCACCTTTGTGTGTTCTTCATCTACCGATGAATTTTTGCTAGGTGTGATTCATGATTGAGCTCGTTTTGTTTTAGAATGTTTTGCGTGATTTTTGTACTTAGGATTTGTTTCGTTTATATGTTATTGTTGTAGTATAGTGGTAAGTTTGTATTCGTCGTGTACATTTTTCGTTTGAACCATACATTTGTTTTCCGTTTTCAAAACTTGTTGATTCGTGATTCTTTGATTATCATCTTTTGTTTCTTTGAGTTATTTGACTTTGTTTGAGGATAAACAATGTGTCAAGTTGGGGAGAGTTGATAAGTGCCAAAATGTAGTTATTTTGTATATACATTTTGTGGCACTTATCCGTTCTTTTGTTGATATTTAGTTGAATAATCCCCCGCTTTTAGTATATTTGTGTACATAATAGAATAATTGAGTTTTTGTGTAAATATTAAATCATTTAATAGTTTTTCATCTCTTTTATAGGTATTCATTCATAATTGGAGCATTGAGTAATAAAGGCCAAAAGTTAAGCTTCAAGAGTGCGATTTTGCACAATTGATCAACGAATAAAGCTCAAAATCAACAAAATAAAAATCAGCAATTTTCTTGATATTTCTTCATGGTTATATAGAGAATTGAATAAGCTTTCCAACGCTTCAAACCGGGCGCAATTCCGAGTTACGGTTCTCAAGATACGGCAAAAATAAAATGCTGAAAATAGCAGGCGCTTAGCGAATAGCCTGAGCGCCTCGCGACATCAGAATTCTTTAAAAGGGGCTCAAAACACATTTTTAGGTCATGGGTTGGGTATTTTTGAGTCCCAACACCATCACCTTCATATTTTTGATAGATTTGCTTGGAAAACAACATTGGAGCTTGCATTTTGATGATCCGGAGTCGAATCCCTCTTCGATTGGCTTGACAACCAACGTAGATTTGTGGTTCCTCTTCTTCTATTCTCTTTGTAATCTCTTTTGTTGGGGTTTGTATGTATTTCTACTCATAACTCTTGTATATTTATCGCCTTTGGCTTGTATAAAGTTTGCTTTACGAATTTGTGTCGGTGATTATCTTGGGTTTTTACTTTATGTTAGGGATTTGAGCTTTGCTAGGGATAGATTGCTTAGATTCTTACCTAGGATGATTATCTGTTAGTTTCTGAATGCTAGAGATAGGTTTAGAGCTAACATTCACTATAGAGTATCTGAACTTAATGCCTCTGCGTCGGTGAAGTATGCCAGGAATGGGTATGGAGGTGACGCAGTTGACTTCTTTGTTGTCGAGGTATGCCAGGGATGGATATTGAGATGATTTAGGAGGATTCTCAATTTGGGTTAGAAATAGCTTAGATTGTGAGAGGTATGTGATGACACGGACGAGTATCGTAGGCCGAGTATGACATGGGTGGTAGATTTAAGTCTGTGACGGGTAGTTTACATTCGTTCCGGACAAGCTGTCTATCCTTTATACTTTTTGTTCATTTACTTTTTGTCTTTTATTTTCATTTCTTTTAATCTCAAACTCATTAACGGTAGAATTGTCGAACGACGAATCAATAACCAATCTCTGTGGACACGATACGATATAACCTAACCGGTATATATCACCCGGTAAAATTAATACCAACTCTTTGCTTGCCGCTATACCGCCGCAACAGTCCACTAAAAATATCACAATTAACAGTTTGAACAGGTTGCACTTGGGCTACAGTTAGAGTACCTAAATTCATAGCCTAGAGTCTTGTTTCAACTTCAGAAATAATTTGATATTACATATTTACCAGTTGATTTGCAAGTTTCAAGTCAATCACTCCCTCTGGTTTACTCACACTTTGGTCATATAATTCTAGATGTTCATTCGCAATAATGGCTTCAATGATCTTCTTAATACCAGTTGTTGTAAAGTTGAATGAGCCACCGACAGACATATCGATAAGTTGCTTTGTCTTCATTTTGAGTCCATTTACAAACATTTGCATATGTTCAGTTTGATCCATATTGTGAGTGGGATAAGCTACCAATAACATCTTGAACCTCTTATAAGTATCACCTAGTGACTCTCATTCTTTCTGCTTAAAATTCATAATATCATAACTTTTGTGAATATAAACAGAAGCAAGAATTATTCATTAAGATATTTTTTCTCCATCTTTTCCCAAGTAGTAATACTCCCAGCAGGTAATGAGTAAAACCACTCTTTTGCATCTTCAGAAAGCGTGAACGAGAACATTCTTAATTTCTTTGCTTCTCTAGAGTACCCCTCAATCTTCAAAGTAGTGTTCATAGTAAGAAATTTTTGCAAATGATTATTTCCATCTTCATTTATCTTTCCTGTGAAAGTTATCTTCTCAAGCTTTCAGATTATTGTAGGGTGCAACTGAAAGTTTACAACATTTACCTGTTGATTCACAATAATCATCCGACTTAATGGAGCATTTTCTCCTCCATAGTCGCCAAGGAGCCTTTCAGGCGGTGGAGAATTACCTCTCGTAGTTACATATTCTTTCTTAGACTTTGAAGCTGAATAAACTGAGGCAACTTCTTCTTCTCATTCTAGTCTAGCTAATCGAGCTTATCTACACCTTGCATGAAAATTTCTTTCGATTACTGCGTCAAAAGAAAATTGAGCTGAGGGCTTTCCTCTCATGAAAAGATTAGACAAAGATCAATAACAATAATATAAAAATAACATGAAATAAAATTTTAGTCGCAGAGAAACAAAATTTCAATTGAACAACAATTAAACTCTATATTTTGGCAGTCCCCAACAACGACGCCAAAAACTTGATCAGAAAAATAGTAAGTGTGATATTTTGCCTTTGTAGTTGTAACGAGGAACGTTCCCTGAATGTCGATCTCAAGGACTGCGTGTAAATATTGAGTTCAAATTATTGTTCAATTAAACAAAAACTAAGACTTGGGTTTATTTGGTTAATCTTAAAATTACTAACAAATAAAAGTAATAGGACACAATATTGGATTTGCTAAATAGGAGTAACCGCTAGGAAAAGAGTTTGATTTATTCCTGTAAAATTTTCAAATTAACATTGCAATAACATCCTTTATACAATCAATTACCAGTTCTTAAGGGTGTTTACTCCTAAGTTCTTAGAGAGGAAACCTTCAATCACTCATCCTAATCCCTAAGTCCAAAGAAACTTACCGATGAAATTAAGAATTTTTATTAGCAAGAATATCTGGTTACTATAAGATATCCCTAGTCTTAGATGATATCTACTATAACATAATCTCATAAAAGCCATGACAATGACAGTCTAGCCTTATTTCTAATCATAAATCATTCTCTGTTTTTCCGATGAAGAAGGCACTAGAAACATTAAGAGTTTAAATCAATTATGAAAATAAACATTGTTATTACAATTATCAAATCAAAGTCATTATAATCCTAAATCAGGGACACCCCCTTGGGGGGTTTTATCTACTCATATTGTTTAAAAGAATTACAAGATAAAAATTAGACATTACAAGTATTGGGATAAACTTCGATAGTCAATTGCTTCCGCTCATGAGAATCTTCCACCTCCTAAAGACCATGTCTTCTCCAATCTCCAGGCGTGTAATTCTTTTCTTCCAAAAAAAAAAATCCTCTCACTCACCGTCCTAGGGCTCTTGCTACGGGCCGTCTTAGTAAAAACGGGCACCCGTAGCACATGGCCGCCTTGCTCATTTTCTTTTCTTGTACGGAACCAAACCTTCTACGAGCCATATTAGGCAACACGGGCGATCGTAGCAAGCCTTCTGACCCTTGAATTTTGTTCCTTCGAAAATCTCAATTTTAACACTTTTTGCACTGAGTTTTTTTAGTCTTTAACTTGACCTGAAAATAATTGACGACACAATACCACAACATAAAATGCTGAAAATACGGATAAAATAATGAGAAGATTAACTAACATGACTGGTAAATAAAAACACAAAAACCATTGATAAATCAACATATATTTTCTTGATTTTTCATGCATTTCATGACCATTGCATTTAATCATGATGTTGTCCATTTCTCTACTTTATGTTCCATTTGTGATAAGTCCACTTTCATCTGGTCTTGAGGTTTTTGAGTTTGTTTAAATCAACTTTGTTGTTTTCCTTGTTCTTTGGTCATTTTGTTTTTTGGGTTAAATATTTTTAGTCCCTATAAAATTATGAAAAACTGGCTTTTAGTCCCTATAAAAAATTTCGAGTTTTAGTCCCTATAAAATTACTTTTGCACGCAATTTTAATCCCTCTACAGGGATTAAAACTGCCTGCAAAAATAATTTTACAAGGACTAAAACTCAATTTTTTTTATAAGGACTAAAAAGCAAAATTAAGATAGTTATAGGGATCAAAAACATATTTAATCCTTGTTTTTTAGTTAGGTACTATTGGTCATTGTCTGTTTAACGGTTAGTATCTTATGCTTAAGTCAAAAGTGAGGTGAGTTTGCCCTTATTAATTTTTTTTTCATTTGTGTGTTTTGGCATTTAAGTAGCCATTGAATTAGAAGTTTTTTTTTACCTTAGGTTTTATTTTAATTCACAAAATCATTAAAAAAAATAGAAAGGTTTAATTGTTGTTTAGTTTTACCTCTTGATCACTTACAAATAATCCAAAAATAGTTTCATATAGCCTATTTTTGATCATTTACAAATAATGCAAAAATAGTTACATTTACAAAAAGTTTTAATATTCATGAATCATTTAAAAAAAATTTACAGAGACGAATATAAAAAACATGCTAATTTACATGGACCAAAAGACTATTTAAGCCAAATGTCTAAAGGATGGGGTTATGCCCACAATTTTCCACAAAAAATATTATTATTCTTAATCAATTTGATCTGGACAAATATATATTATAATTTTATTATTTTTATATATTTCAATTATTTCGAAATAAGTCCTCATGACATCCACTCATATTTAAGTTCATATTCAACTAATTAATTAATTAATAATTAATTATTCAATAGAAATTTAACCAGCCTTTTTAACTTGATTTTATAACTTAATCAATTAAGACTCTTAATTTGATAAATATCAAATATTAATATATATTTTCGTTTAATAGTTATTAAAATATAACAATTAAATAATATTTAAATATAAAATATTTTTACCATTACTCACTTCGACAATGTGTCTTAATAATAATATCACAATTATATAAATGTACTTCCGAAAGCTATTATATGTTTAAATTTAAACTTTATAATATATGATAAGGAGATTATATTTGATAGAAAATAGATTTAAACTTTATAATATATGATAAGGAGATTATATTTGATAGGAAAAAAATCAATTCAGTAGAGGAAGATAATGACCTAAAAAGACAATACGAGAAGTTATTAAAAAAGATTTTGAGGTTAATAAATTAGATAAACCCATGGTAACAATATGGTAAAAATTGATTAATGTAATCAAACCCTCTTAACGGGATAACAATCAATTGTTGTAGTTATTATTTTTGTACAACTAGATTGCTTTCAAAGAAAACACAAAGTATATATAATCTAATTTAAAAACAATATTTCACAGTTTAAAACAAAACAAAACAAAAAATCATTGTAATTCCATAAAAAGTAAAACATTATACTTCTTTTGAATCAAAAGTGAACTTTATTAATAGATTAAAGAAACATATCAAGTGATCCAAGGATCCAACTAAACCAACATACAAATAAAACCTAGCCTAGACTTAAGGCATAAGTAAGTGAATAAAGTTCATCCTCTAACTTTGACCATTGATAATTGTTTTTAGGAGAAACATCAAAGTAAATTAAAATTCATACAAAATGAGAAGATAAATAAATTTTAAGATATCCACGTCATAATTTCTCCAGCCGCTTTCTTGTAGGTTTCCTCACTTGAGTTTGTGTCAAATGAACGTTGCCTTGCCTGCAAAATTAACACAATTAAGTTCGTTTTGTTTTTTAATAATTATTATAATTAATTAACAAAGTATTGCAGTATATGGATGTTTGGTATCACTGTATGGATAATTTTTAAAAATTTATTGTGATATCCAATATAAGTTATAAAGAGTGGATAGATCGAGTTTAAAACTTACCTGAACTAGAATCATGCACACATTTCCATTTCCATTTCCATTGCACATAATGTTGGCAGATACAACATCTATCATATGTTTCTCTAACACAAAAGCAATTGTTGCCAAGAGACCCGGCTTCTTAGTTGCACATATGGAAAACTGTGCTTCTCCCCCAGAAATGTTCAACACAACATTTTGAGAAGACGAAGTTTGAAAAGCTACATGTTGCTGCAGAGGTCCACCTAGTGATAATGCATTTGAAGTTGGAATTTCAGTAATAGATAATTTATTATTATAGCTAGAGGATCCTTGATGAACAATGATAGATTCTCTATGTTCATATGAATTCAATGGTGATTTCACCACATATGATGACTCACCCGAAAATGAGGATAGCCTTTCTTGCTTCTTCTTTTCTAAATTTTCAAGAATCTGTTGTAAATTTTTTATTTGCTTAACTGTTGCATCCACAATGGTAGACTTGTCAACCTGGAAAACAAATCAAATTTAACATCATTAATAAATAACTCTCTATGACACTAAATTTTTACCCTAATAATAAATGAAGATGAAAATGAATTTACCATAGAAGGTAGATCTGGAAGAAACTCTTGAAGGCGAGCAAACATGTCCATCGTGTTCTTTCCCATTTCACCCTCATTCCATATCTGCATTTCATGATGAGAATCACAGAGTTTTCCATCTTTACCTTTTCCAATATTAATATTTGTTTCACTTTTAATCACAAGCCCACCTCGACTTCCTTTTCCATTCACGGAAACCACCTCAGCATTCTGATTCATTTCGCTACTTTCACTCATGTTATCTAAACTTTTGATATCACAACATAATTGACTTTCCCTCATAGAATCGGCCTGAACACCTTGACCATTTTCTGCACTCATGACCATGTTTGTTTTTGAGAAAGAAAAAGAATATAGAAAAAGAAAAATGATATAAAATTAAGTAATGAAGAATGATGTATTTATATTAATCAAGTAGAGTAGAGTGAAAGCTATTGTGAAATATAATATTAAAATAAAAAATAAAAAATAAAGTAGAGTAGAGTGAAAGCTATTGTGAAATAAAATATTAAAATAAAATAAAAAAGACATTTTTTATGCAGAGGCATCAAAAGTATAATTATAATATTCTTATTTTTATTATAAATTCATATAAAAAATGAGAAAATAATTATTCTAGTACTTTTATTTTAAAAAAAGACAAAAAGTTAGCTTTCTCATGCATTGTGGGTGTGTTTTAATATAAATTAATACTAAACTATATAAAAATATTTAAAATATACTTTATACTTTGCAAATTTAAATGTATTAGGAGTAATAGAATTGATTAATAATATTTTTTTTGTGGAAACTGTGGGCATAAGTCTATCTTCTAGACATTTACACCGTAAATATATAAAGATATATAAATTAAATAAAAAGATATTAAATTATAATATATATACTAGACCAAATTACATATAGACAAAATATTTTTTTTTATAATTTACATTTACTTCCAGAATTATTTTGACCCCTTAATTTAAAAAAAATAATCATATTGGTCTCTTATCTCTTAAAAAAATATTCATTTTAATCTTTTTTATTTAATTAGCGACAGAAAAACTCAGAAATCAGTCGTTAAATTCGACGCTGATTAGACAAATATAACTTAAATGAAACGTTCTGAAGAGTTAATGGATCCATATGAACTTTTTCTAAGTTAAATGACTAAAATGAACCTTGACATTAACACACGGAATCAAAATAGATATTTTGTCTTAAGTTTACTAGAAATAATAAAATTTAAAATAATTATATATATATATATATATATATATATATATATATATATATATATATATATATATATATATATATATATATATATATATATATATATATATATATATATATATAAAATAATAAAATTTTAATATATATTTGACCAAATTAAATTGCTTACAAATAAGAAATTAAATAATAATAATTTTTATGAAAAACAGTGGTTGCTCTATTTTCTAGACCTTGTCATATAAAAATGTGTAGGTTTAAATAGTCTTTTGATCTCTGTAAGTTGACGTATTTTTTATTTTCGTGCCAATAATTTATTTTTCTTGGAAATTATCCCTAAATGTTAAAATTCTTTTGGTTTTAATCTCTAAAACTAAAATCCGCAAGAAAACTCGAAGGAAAATCCATAGGAAACCTGCAGATTTTCTTGCGGATTTTGATTTTTAGGACTAAAACCAAAAGAATTTTAATATTCAGGGATCATTTTCAAGAAAAATAAATTAGAGGGACGAAAATCAAAAACAAACTAACTTACATGGACTAAAAGACTATTTAAGCCAAATGTCTAAAGAATATTGGGGTTATGCCCATAATTTTCCACAAAAAATATTATTATTCTTAATTAATTTGATCTAGTCAAATATATATTATAATTTTATTATTATTATTATTATATATATATATATATATATATATATATATATATATATATATATATATATATATATATGTGTGTGTGTGTGTGTGTGTGTGTAGTGACACTACAAAAAATCGCGTAAATTGTGGCGGTTAAATTACGGCGTTTAGTGAAAACCGCCACAATAAACGGAAGATTACGGCGGTTTATATAACCGACATAATGTTAGTAAGTAACTGGCGGTTTTGACCGCCAGTATTTACCTTTTATTTTTAAAATTACTCACCAATAACGCGCTCTTTTTTTAATGCTACCCGCTCAATTTTTTACTATTCATTTTGTTTTACCGCTTATAATTCGTTCAATTTTTACCACTAATCATAAGTTTTTACATTAAAAAAATTAATTAAAATTAAATTAATGTATTTATTCAATATGAATTAAAAAATAGAAGATAAGCTTTCTTGTTTATTTGTTCTCCTTCTCCCTGAAAACAAAAACCCTCCTTTTCCCTAAAAAGAGAACGCCGCCGTAACCGAAGCCGGAACCGAAGCTCTCAGTCTCTTTCTCTATCTCTTGCCTCCTTGGTTAGTTCTCTCTATCATCCCTCTATTCTAATTTGAATTTCCCCTTTTGGTATAAACCCTAATTTTTTAAAACCCTCTTTTGGCTCAGTTCTGTAGCAGTTCAAAATCGGAAGTTATCCAAACCGTAGTTCTACAGCTCTATAATCAATAGTGTTGTAATTGGAAAATTTCAAGGTAGAATCATCTCTTTAGTATGAAATGAATTATAATTTGACTTCTGGTTTTATTTCCTTATGTTATTTGTTTGTGATTATTGTTCTTTCTAACATGGTTAATTTGTATTGCTTGTGATTCTTTGAGATTTGTTTATTCACCATTTATTATAGTTTTGTTCAGAAAAAATTGCTTATTAAAGGTTCAGTTTGGTTGAAAGTGCAACCTTCATTGTCACAACCTTCACAACAAGGAGTTGGAAGTTCTCATCATAGAGCTAATGCATCATCTCAATTACAAAACCGATCATTGTCACAACCTTCACAACAAGGAGCTGGAAGTCCTCATCTTCAAACTAATGTATCATCTCAATTACCTAACCAAACATCCTCTCAACCTGCACAACATGGATCAGGAAGTTCCGAATTCAATGATAATGAATCTTCTGAATCACCTAGCCAAACATCCTCTCAGCCGGTACAACAAGAGGTTGAGCATCGTCAACGTAGAGGTGGACGAACATCTACCCATTATTGGTTTGTAGATGCACTAGGTATAATATGTTGATTTTTTTTAAATTTAATTGTGTGTGGTATTTTTATCATATATCTTTGGTTTTACTCAAATAAAATTTTATATCTTACAGATGAAGAGCATGGTACAATTCAAAAATTGTGCTTGACTTGTAAGGATGTCAATGACATGCCAAATGCTTTGCGTGTTATTGTGGAATTTGATGAATTTCATTCAGCTATTGGAGAGGCTGGGGCTTTGCTTGCAGGAGTATGTGGACTAGTAGCAACAAATAGTCTCTTTTTTCCTATAGGTTTTGAAAAATGGTCAAGTATGCCCGAAGGTTATTTTAATGAACAGTGGAAAACCCTTTTTCAAGTAAATTACTTTTAGTTTTACAAATGGATATAGATTTTTCGTATGAAACATTGCAATTGACTAATATTGTTGTTATTGGAAGGCTCACTTTTGTTTCAAGATACATGAAGATTTAGCTAAAAGATTTGTTGAAACTTCGATTGGCAAAAAGTGGAGGGAGTATAGGCTTAAGCTTTGGAATGCTAAGTATGACCCACTTTTGAGCAAAAGTCAAATTATTGAAAATAAACCCGAGGGTGTTACCTTGGACCATTGGGCATTATATGTTGACTATCGATTCAAACCGGAGACAATAGTATGTACTTCATTTTTCATTGTATATTGAATATTATTTTACGTAATATTTTGTGAAATTATAGAAAGTAGTTTGTTTCCACTTCTAGGAACTTTGTAAGAAAAATCAACAAATAAGGAACAAACAAGTCTTTTCTCATACGTGTGGTGCCAAGTCTTTGGCAAGGAGAAGACACGAGCTAGTAAGTTTAACATTATCTTTATCTAAAAAAAATTCTTAGAGATGAGTTAAATACATAATGATATTGTGTATTATTTTTGTAGACTATTGAGACGGGCAAGACTATTGGTCGGGGTCAAATGTGGAACATGACCCATAAAAAGAAAGATGGGAGCTATGTGAATGAAAAAGCTAAGGAGATTGGGGTAAATTGATAATCTATATATCCTTATATGTGTTAAGTTTATGTTCATTTGTTATATTATGAGTATAATCACTAATTTCCATTCGTAAACTTCCTTGGTCACCATCGACAATTGGTGCTTTGTTTCTTTTATGCAGTGCTTTATGATTCTGTTTTATGCATCTTTTTTGTTCTAGGGTGTTTGTTGGGAATTGGAAGAGTGTTTGAATAAAAAGTGTCAAACTTTCTGAAATGATATTCATTGTTTATTTGTATTTTATGTAGGAAAAAATTGACAGTTACTTAAATCAAAACCCTGAGGCATCTTCTGAAATTTCTTCAAATGATGTTGTTGGAAAGATATTTGGAAAAGAGCATCCTGGTCGTGTTCGAGCAATGGGCATGGGAGTGGTTCCTACTACTGCTTTTAAAAAAACCACTGCACGACTTAAGGGCGTGGAGTTTGGTTCTTCAAGTAGTAATACTTCAAATGCTAGTTCTTCATTGATGGAAAAAAGACTTGCATCTGTGACTGCTCTATTGGAAGCAGTTGTTGGCTATATTAGTACAAAAGAAGGTGGTACACTCCCTGCAGATTTAGCTGCTGTACTTGCAAATCATACACAACAGGTATATCATTTTGTTTGTTATTATGTTTGATTTTTAGTTGACATGAGGATTAATAAGGTGCTACTTTTTGAGTATATATTGTGCTACTTTATGAGTCTATTAGTGATTGTGTTTAGTTGACAGTGCAACGAAACATCGAAATTACCCATGATTTATGGCATCAATTATCATTTATAATAGCATGAAAGTACTATAGAATATATGTCATTTAGAATATATATATGTCCTTTAAAATATATGTAATGCAATGTATCATAATTACCTTAAAGTATATTGTTAGCCTTGGAATATATGTACAATAACTTATATAGTTACTGTTTATGATCTTTCATATGATCTAACCGTTACACTATGCACAATTTATTCTAAAAGTTATTTTGTATGATAGTTAATCTAACTTTATTTAGCTTATATACACTTTTGGTTAAAAACTAGTTTTTTTTGTCCTTTCTATAAAGATTAGTTGTAATATAATAATTTTTCTATTTTATTTTTTTACAGGATTCAGATGCAGAAAGTGAGCCTTCATCATGTTATACCATAAGAAGATCATCAGATGCAAGCAATACCCATGATGCAAATCACCAAAGTCCTTCAAATGACACATGATTTATTTATGAAACTTTCATATTATAAAACTTGTTTACTTTGAGCATAGCTTAAGATAATGACACAATTGTTAGTCATTTTTATGATTTAGTATTTTTAAACAAAAACAAGCTTGTGATATGCATATCAAACAAGTTAGACTCATTATTAATTTTGAAGAAGTTGAACAATTGTGATGACCTATATATTTAGTGAATGCATTTTAAAGTCTTTTAACATTTTATATAGATACAGTCAAAAGTAAATTTCAATTTAGAAAACTTAAATTTAATTTAAATTTGATAGTAAATAATGAACAAAAAAATTAAACTTAACTTTTTATATTTAATATAAAAAATAATATTATTTAAAATTGTGGTGGCTTATTGGATAATATGTAGGTAGCAAATTGTGGCAGTTAAATTTGACGTAGATTTCAGTTAATTAGGGCGGTTTCAAATGACATATTATTAAATAAAACATGTTTAAGCGTGAAATTGTGGTGTTTCAAACTGCCACTATTCCCAATAGAAAAACGCCATTTTAACCTAAGTTTAAAATGGCGGTTGTCACGGCGTTTATTATATAACCGCCATAATTTACCTAATGGCAGCCAATTCTACGTCGTTTTCTAAAACGCCATTTTAGTAAATTTTGGCGGCTGAAATTGCCACAATCATCCTAAAATAACCGCCACAATTTACGCGATTTTTTGTAGTGTGATTTTATAAATTGGTACATAGAGACTTACAAAGGCTGAAGATGACATAAGAAAATTATATACATTTCAAATTTTTCAAGTATGCAACACGTATATCTACGAGAAATGTGCAACAGAAAAATAAGATCTGATAAGGTCTTCATATTATCTACTCATCAAGTTCTTTAATCTAGACCTCTTAGCAATTTCTTTGCTTCTAAGAAATATCTGGAAAAAAAAGATAATAGGATTAGGGTGAGATTACTAAAACTCAGTGAGTCCTCCTATCATATGGGTCATCTCGGCTCTACAAGGTACGTGCATCAACAATGAGCTAAAAAAGTTCACCCATCAAAGCATTCAACAAGTCATAAACACCTATTGGAGTCATACGGTCAATCAATAATGAGATATTCCTCGTCAGAGTACTGAAAAAAGTTCATTCAACAATGCGCTAAAAATTCGTCCGTCGGAGCATTCAATAACAAGTCATAAACACCTGTCAGAGTCATACAACCAATCAACAACGAGATATTCTCTGTCAGAGTACCGAAAATATCATTCAACAATGAGCTAAAAATTCACCCATCGTAGCATTCAACAACAAGTCATAAACACCTGCCAGAGTCATACGGTCAATCAACAACGAGATATCCCGCGTCGGAGTACCGAAAAGATCATTCAACAACGAGCTAAAAGATTCATCCATCGAAGCATTCAACAACAAGTCATAAACACCTGTCGGAGTCATACGGCCAATCAACAACGAGATATTCCTCGTCAAAGTACCGAAAAGATCATCTTCAAAGGGAAACTAACAGACTTATTAGGGAACAACGGTTGCTCGAATAAAGAGACCATCATCTACTGTTAGAAAAAAGAAGAGTTGTAATAATACTACTGGAAAAAGAATCGTGAATTCTTGGGGAAATAAAAACACATTCTTGCTGAAGAGATAAAGTCTTCCCGTGCAAAATAAATGCACTCTCAAACCAAAACTCACAGTCTAGAGAGATCAAAATAACATTGCTGCTCAGAGTCCAGAATTCAAACCATGACCACACTGGGGAAAGAAATTTGAACAGGTGCCAATTCCTTCCAGGTAATGAACTGGGTAAGAGGGTCAAAACATCATATTCCACGAGGGATAACTCTGTGGGGAAGATGAAAGGATAAACACTTTTTGCTTAAAGCTGGCACTCTATTGGAGAGAGGATACACACTCTACAAAAGTATCAATAGAAACATCAATGAATGCAAATAAGCAATGAATTGTAATTCAGCTACGCATGATGTATGTATCCATGAATGAATGTTGTCACGTATATGCTGACAAAATAGACATACTACATTGGGGATAACCAGACAAAATGAACTTGGGTAAAGATAGCACTTGGCAAAATCGCATCCAAGATGGAGATCCAAAGGAGAGTAAGCCATCAACTGAGGAAAAACGTCCTACTTCAAGGCTTGACTTCTCTAGAAAGGAAACATGGCTCGAAAATAATCAAATCGCAAGCACATAGCATCAAAACCAAATAAGTTGTAAGGACACCACAAACTTCTCCAGTTTTCACCGGGGAGTATCATTCGGACTTCATTTGGGGAATAATGTGACCACATATAAGGAAAAACATCAATCATTCGTAAACACCAAGAACGATAGTTGCACAAACTTCTCTAGGGAAAATCCAAGAAACTTCACGGGAATCACCACTGAAGGGTTCATGGGGATAACAATGGAAATATCATTTCTGGCTTATCTCAACACTACTTAAGGAAAAATATTGCCCTGGCAGCTTCATTGGAAGGAAATGAGATTATTATTTCAACCATTTCGTCGACCAACCGGGGAACAAATTCATAAGTCCCTTTCGAATGTAACTAAGTCGAACATTCCTTAGAGCTTGTTCATAATTAGAATTACTACTTTTATTCCTTTGATTCACAATTAAAATAAAATACCTTTTTTGCAAATTTTTCTCAAGCGTATGTTTCATTAAATCACAAACAAATTGGATAAAGGCTCAAACTTTATTAATATAATGGTAGCATGCCAATAGCATGACTCCATAGATGATTACTAAGTTTGGAAAATGTACATTGAAATACAATGAACACTATTCTCCCAAACAACTTTGAACTCCTAACTATAGGCTTCAATTGAGGTGTGATGAGAATCCAAGTAGGTTGTTGCTTCCGTGATCAAGTCTTGTCTGATGTAGTTACTTGCCAGGAAAGTCCCTAAATTTTTCCTAGACCGCCCTTTCAGGTTTTTAGTCTACCAGGAAATTTATTATGTTTATGTCTCTAACTTTTGCCTAGACCGCCCTTTCGGGTTTTCAGCCTACCAAGACCCTCTTTTTTGCCTAAGTTACCCTTTCGGATTTTCAACTTAGCGAGCTGTTATTTTATTTCATTTTAGGCGAAGTATTTCTTGAATACATCAGCATTCAAAGGACCTGGGAACTTCTCGTCATCCATAGTTTCAAGAATCAACGCACCGTTAGAGAAGGCTTTCTTGACAACGTATGGGCCTTCATAATTTGGAGTCCACTTTCCCCTAGAATTGGAGCTTAAAGATATGATCTTTCTGAGCACGAGGCCACCTTCTCTGAATACACGAGGTTTGACCTTCTTATCAAAATCTTTCTTCATTCTCTTCTGATATAACTGACCATGACACAGAGCAGTCATTATTTTCTCTTCAATAAAATTTAACTGGTCAAACTGATTCTGAACCCATTCAGCATCTGACAACTCAGCTTCTATAATTACATGTAAAGAAGGAATCTCAACTTCGATGAGGAGCACTACTTCCATGCCATAAACAAGAGAGAAAGGGGTTGCCCCTGTTGAAGTGCAGACTGAAGTACGATACCCATGCAATGCAAAAAGAAGCATTGCATGCCAATCCTTGTAGGTAACAACCATCTTCTGGATAATATTCTTATTAGGAGCTTCAACAGCCCCACTCATCTTAGGTCATTAAGGAGAAGAGTTGTGATTGATAATCTTGAATTCTTCACAAAGTTATATCATCATCTTATTATTTAATTTTGAACCGTTGTCAGTGATGATCTTGCTTGACACACCATACCGACAAATGAGATTGTTCTTAATAAATCGCACCACCACTTTCTTGGTAACATTGGCATAAGAAGTTGCTTTAACCCATTTGGTGAAATAATTAATTTCTATCAAAATGAAACGATGTCTATTAGAGGTCTTGGGTTCAATCATCCCGATCATATTAATACCGCACATAGAGAAAGGCCATGGGGAAGAGATAATGTTGAGAAGTGTTAGAGACACATGAATCTTATCTACATAAATCAGACATTTATGGCGCTTCTTCGCAATTTTGTAACAATCAGATTCCATTGTCAGTCGATAGTAACCCTCCCTTAGCACCTTCTTAGCCATAGAGTGTCCATTGGCATGGGTACCAAAAGAACCCTCATGGATCTCATGCATCAACATGTCTGCTTCGTGTCTATCCACGCATATGAGCAATACCATATCATGATTTCTTTTGTATAACATACATTTATTGAGGAAAAACCTATCAGCCAACCATCTCAATGTCTTTCTATCTTTGATTGATGCTATGACCAGATACTCTTGAGTCATGAGGAAATGCTTAATATCATAATACCAGGGCCTATCATCCTTTGCCACATCCATAAAAAATATATAAGTCGGCCTTTCAAGGTACTCAATAGTAATCTAAGGTACATCATTCCATCGATTTACTTTGTACATGGAAGCCAAAGTGGCTAAGGCATTTTTCATCTAATTCTCATCTCAAGGAATGCGACGAAGCTCCACTTTATGAAGAAAGTCAATAGCCTCCTTGCGTAATATTTGTAAGGGATTAAGCCAGGGTAACGAGTTTCCCTTTCTCCTTTAGTCTGATTTATTACCAAAGTCGAATCTCCATACACATCAAGGATTTTGATTCTGAGATCCATGGCTTCTTCAAGACCCGTGATACAAGCTTCATACTCTGCCATGTTATTAGTACAATCAAGAATCAATCTTGTTGTTAAAGGGATGTAAGACCCTTAGGAAGTAATGATTACAACACCAATTCCATTACCATAAGCGTTCACAGCTCCATCAAACACCATACCCCATCGGGACTCAGGATCTGAACCTTCTTTAGGTAGAGGTTCATCAGAATATTTCATTTTCAAATACATCACATCTTCATCAGGGAAATCAAATCCAACAAATTGATAATCTTCAACCGGTTGATGAGCTAGATATTCTGCCAACACACTGCTTTTAATAGATTTCTGGGTGTGGTATTCAATATCATAATCGGATAGAAACATCTGCCAACGGACAATTCTTACTGTAAGAGTAGGGTTTTCAAAGATGTACTTAATTAGATCCATCATAGAGATCAACCAAGTAGTATGATTCAACATATATTGTCGTAGACGCTTCGCAGCTCAGGCTAAGGCACAACAAGTTTTTTCTAACATTGAATACCATGACTCACAATCGGTGAACTTCTTGCTCAGATAATAAATGGAATATTCTTTTCTTCCGGTTTCATCTTGTTTTCCCAAAATACAACCCCATGGAATTATCCAACACAGTCAGATACATAATAAATAGCCTTCCTTCAACAGGAGGGAGAAAGATAGAAGGATCAAGCAAATATTCTTTAATACTCGCAAAGGACCTTTGGCAATCACCTGTCAATACACAACCTTGATCTTTATTCAGAAGCTTGAATATTGGCTCACACGTTGCAGTCATATGGGATGGGAAATGAACTTGGAGATGTAATTCAAGCGCCCAATGAAATCTCTGACTTGCCTCCTTGGTGCAGGAATTTCTTGAATAGCCCTCACTTTATCAGGATCGACATCAATTTCTCTCTAGATAACAATGAAACCCAATAACTTCCTAGATCGCACACCAAATGTACATTTATTAGGATTCAAGCGGAGACGGTACTTCCTCAAATGCTCAAACAACTTCAACAAGTCTACCAAATTCCCTTCCTCAGTTTGAGACTTGACAATCATATCATCAACATATAATTCAATCTCTTTGTGCATCCGATCATGGAATAGGGTTGTCATAGTCCTCTGGTACATTGCACTAGCATTTTTCAACCTAAAGGGCATCACTCTGTAATAAAATGTTCCCTAGGGTGTGATAAACGTTGTTTTTTCCATGTCCTCAAGAGCCTTCTTAATTTGATTGTATCCATAAAATCTATCCATGAATGAGAATACTTTGTATTTTGATGTACTACCTACCAATATATCAACATGTGGTAAAGGGAAATGGTCTTTTGGACTAGCTTTATTCAAATCTCTATAATCAACACACATGTGGAATTTTCCATCTTTCTTTGGAACTGGTACAATATTTGCATCCACTAAGGATAAACTGACGTCACAAGAAAACATGTGTCAATCTGCTTCAAAACTTCCTCCTTAATTGGCAGACATTCAAGCTTCAACGACAAGTGATGCTTCACAATGTCGGTGTCTAATCCAGGCATGTCTTGATACGACCAAGCAAAGATATCCATATACTCTCTCAACATATCAATCAAACGGCTCTTCACATCGGGATGAAGCAGCGCTCCAATCTTGACCTCTTTCATATCTTCATCAAAACCTAAGTTAATGGTGTCTTACGACTCTTTGTACGACTGAATGGTATTTTCCTCGCGCTCAAGAAACTGTGAAACCTCTTCAGGGATCTCATCAAATTCCTCTTTTTCAGCCACAAACATGGGATGTTCAAAATTGGAAGTGGGTGCAGGGTCATTATTTTCAACGAGTTTATCAATTAATCTGCACATATGATTATGCTTGATTTTAGAGACTGAAAAATGTAACAAGTGATTATGCATATTCATTTTAGTTATTGATTATTTTGAAAGGGTTTTTTATGATTACCATTTCCAAGAAAAAGCAGAAAATAAAATAATATTTGGAATCAAAAACAATTTTTATTAATGATCTTAAACTTCAAACCAAAAGACGCGCACATACAACATCACTTTCACCCTGGGCAGAGTGAAAGGTTTGTTATTTGAGAAAAACATGCAAACAAAGACAAATTACTTGAAATGTGAATGCAAGTAGGAATATCAACAATAATCTAGTTCTGAACTCTCGCTCTATGCGTCACGAAATTAGGCATCACTTGCTTGGTTCATCTTCAATGACTGTGTTGATTCCTGGAGTAACCGGATTGAGATACCCAACAATGCGGAAGATATCATGATACTTGACAAAGGCATACTCCAGTTTCAAGACTTCTTTCTTGTTCTTCATAGAAAACCTCAGGCAAGTGCCATTCTTGTTCACTTGCGGCTTGATAACTTGTCCCCAAACGCTGTTGGAGCCTTTCTGCACCAAATTTTGAGCACCCTTGAATGAAGTAATAGAATCTTCACTCCTTCTTATGTTATCAATGGACAAAGCTTCGAACTGCGTCCTAACAATGGCTTCATCAGCTTCTACCACACAAAAGGAGGATAAATGAGAGATCAACATAGCTTGTTCACCTTCCATAATAACCACAACCCCTTCACAGATAAACTTCAATTTCTGATATAGGATTGAGGTAACAACACCAGCTTCATGGATCAAAGGTCGTCCCAACAAGCAACTATAAGCAGGGAAAATATCCATAACTTGGAAAGTAATCTGAAACAAATGCAGGACAATATGGATAGGCAAATCCACTTCCCTAATAATAGACTTTCGGGAGCCATCAAATGCTTTCACAATAATTCCACTCGGACGCATCGGAGGACCTTGATACTTAAGCTTCACAAGATTACTCCTTGGAATTATATTCAACGCATCACCATTATCAATCAGCACGTTGGCCAACACATCATTCTTGCAGTTCAAAGAAATGTGCAAAACCATGTTGTGATTCTTCCCTTCTGGAGATAGCTCTTCATCACAAAACTCAAATTATTGCAAGTTGTAATGTTCCCAACCACACTGTTAAACTGCTCAAAAGGAACATCATAATCAACAAAAGCTTGACCCAAAATTATCATCAGAGATTCCCGATGAGTTGAGGAATTCATTAGCAAAGCTAAAATTGAGATTTTCGAAGGAGTTTACAACAACTGCTCAACAATCTTGTAATCACTCATCTTGATAATCTTTAGAAGATCATCCATTTCTTTCTCTTGAGTTGTTCCACTAGTCTGCCCTTCAACCTTCTTGGGTTCAATGCTAGTTTCCACAATCTTCTTACCAACATCAGTTATCTTTGAAAAAACATGTGCGAATACACGACCACTCCTGGTCACACGAGTATCCTCAGCAATATTCTCAACATGGGACAAATGCTGAATAAGAATCTACACTCCTCCATCCAAAATGGTTGCATTATACTTATATGACACAACTTTGTTGGTACCATATGGGATATGATCAGGTAGGCTGAATAACCGAAGGAATTACTGGAGGTTTGTTGCGGTAGACTACCTCCACAAGGGTAGGAATATCGAAATGTGGTACGATAACATTGGTATTTATTTTCTTTTGTAAATTTTTTTTAATAAAAAATGATAAAAAAGATTATTATTTTATTATTTATTATTATTATTATTTTCGTGTTCCATTTTAGGTGTATTTTAAAATTAATTTTGTATATTTTTAATCATTGATTTTATGCACTTAATAGTCAAGATGTAAGAAACAAATGAAATCTTTCATAATCAATTTTTATTAATCACTAAATCAATCACAATATTGCACAAAGTCACAATTGAGTCCAGGTTCTTAATCTTGTTGATCAAGATACAATCAATTATTTATTTTATTTTATTTTTTCTCTTTTTTCATTTAACCTAATTTTTCAATCTATAAATAGCACTCTATTTTCATAGTTTTAATCATCAACCGTCATTGAAGATCAACAATTATTATTTGAAATCAACAATTTTTCAATCTCTATTATTGTTGTCTTTAATAGACAAATCAAGAATCACCACCATCCTACAAACCGTCAAAATTACAACAAAATTCATCTCCACCGCCACCATATTAGTTTCTCTTATTCTTGTTTCATAATATTCTTCGATTGTATTTGTATATGTGTTTTGTGAATTTTTTATTTGAGATGAATAGAAAAAAATGACAAATCTTTTCTCTCTCATGTGAATTAATGCGTATGGTAATATTGTTTTGTTTTTATTTAAAACCTAACCACATGTCTTATTGTTAATGTCTCATAAACTTTGAATTGATCAATATTTCCATCCTTTTTCTTTATTCTTTAAGAAAATCTCTAAAATTAATATATAATAGGAAAAGAGAGGTTAACGTGAAAGATCGGCGGCATCATCCCCACGTTTTTATATTTTATAAAAAAAATTTGTTTTATTAATTAAAATATGTTTTTGGTTAAGTTATTATATTATTGGACTTATTGGGCTTGAGTTTCTATTATATTATCAAACTAAACATTCCAACTATATCTAAATACTGAAAATTTTACCCTATACCCCTACATTTATTTCCATACTCCTACAAATTTTTTAATATTTCAATTTTATCCTTTTACTTTTTTTAATTTTTTATAGAATTTTTTATTATTTTCACTATTCATCTGAAAGCGTACGGAAAAGACAAGCGGAACCAGAAATTTAATAACCGGATAACCCAAGATGGAGAAATTCAGTACGTATTTTTCCATGAACCGGATAACATGGCAAAGCTAAATCCGGTTTGCATTTTTTCCCGGAAAACCAAGTCATAAGTTATCTGATTAACAATATTAACAAACCGGATAACCTTTGGCTGTGTGTTCCAGTTTGTAGTATATTGTCAACCGGATAACATGTTGTGTAGTTATCAGGTTCGGTTTTTTTAAAAAAAATTTTTTTTTAAGTTTTTTTAATTTTGTTAAACAGGTGTTATTCCTCAGATATGCGATAAAAATCAGACATGCGTAGATACCACTGATCTGTTTACATCTGCAGGTGATAAAGTAATATTTGGTTGTGATAAAGGTGGAAAATACAAAGAAGGAGAAAGTGAAACACAGAGTAAAATGTGTTCACAATCATGGGTTACCTGATACATTTGAAGGGCATCCTTTTGTAAGTCGACTTAATGCAGAAGAACAACAACATATTGTTGATTTGACAAAACGTCATGTTCCACCAAGACACATACGTTTGTCATTGCAAGAGCGAGATCCAGAAAATGTCACTCGGATCACGCAAATATATAAGCACAAGAGTAAAATACAGAAAGATATAAGGGGGCCTAGAACAGAAATGCAACATTTGTTTAAGCTGGTAGAGGAATCAAATTATGTATACTGGAGCAGGAAAAAAGATGATTCAGATGATTCAGAAGTTGTGAGGGATATTTTTTGGGCTCATCCAGAATCAGTGAAGTTGTTGAATATGTTTCATGTTGTGTTGATTATGGATAACACACAAGACAAATAAGTATAGACAACTGTCATACCCCCATTTTTGACCTAAGATACCACCTTACATTTGCATCACTGCATCACTAACAGTTTCAGAACAGAATAGATCGTGTGTGGCTTCTAGAAGTCAAAGTTAGGGTTCCTTCAAAATTTCATCTGTTCAAGATATAATCAATTAGGGTTTGAGTTTCCAATCACCTCAATTGATCTATCTTAATCAATCATCAACATTTGATCTTCAAATTCCCAACTTTTTCTCACGATCTACCTTGAATCGACCAATTAGGGTTTTGATCGAAGATAGTGAATCATTGACTTTCTGCTCAATGGATGACCTATTTGCTTGAAGATTGATCTTAACATATTCAATGCAACATCTTGACCTAATTTCTTGGTTCAAAACATTGCAAAATCCGTGTTTCTTCATCAAACAAATTCTGAATCATTTGATGAAAATTCATCTGCTCAAAAAAGTCAAACTTTGACTTTTGGTCAACTTTTTCAATCATAAAAACATTTCAAATAATCCATCATGATCATAAAAAAATCAAGAAATGTGAAAAAGTCAACAAAAAGTCAAGATTTGAATTTTTTCTAACACTTACAAAAAAATTTCAAGTGTTAAGAAACATGGTTTTTCCTCACTTTCATGGCCATGTTTCACCTAGATTGATTGTGATTCAGGAAAAACTCAAAACATGAAAGTTGTAGGTCTCGTTATAAGCTTTCCAAAATGTCCAAGAACTTGAAAAAAAAACTTTGTGTAGCCAAGGTTTTGAAAATTAAACTTTGAGCTCCACACCCATGAATTACAAGTCATTTTTTCAAGAACTCTAAGTCATTTTTCACAAACCTCTCTTTCTAGAAGCCTTGTCATCACTAATAGATAGGTTATAACTGATAAATATCAGTTAGACATGACTGAGAAGAGGATTGAATCAAGGAGAAATTTTAACCATGGTTAGAAAGTAACTATTTGCATTAAATGCAAAAGATTCCTTCTTACCACTTAAGCCAAGTTGCAAGCTCTCTCAATGATAACCTTGCCTTATCATTCAGAATTTTTGGCCTATAAATAGAGGTCATTTCTTCATTTCAAACTACACCAAAGCAATCATAATCCAAATTTTCCTTCTTTCTTTCTTGATTTCCAAGTTTCAAAGTTCTAAGAGGGAAATTTTGCAATCTTCAAGCTTTGCAAATTCTGAGCAAACTTGAGCTTCCAACATCTTCTAAACATCATTTAGAAGTTGTTTGAAACTTTAAATCATCCAAAAACAAGCCATGATCCAGTTTTCTCCATAAAACTCCATTTGCGCAAGTTTTGAGCCAAAACTTCCAAACTTGAAAACCACTCGTGCTTGTCTTGATTTTACACTTCAGACACATTCTATACAACATATAGAGACTGTCCAAACACTTAAACAAGTTCTGGAACAGCTCCATCATCATATGCCATTTTCAAACTAGCAACCTGCAACTTGACTTGGTCAGAGAGTTCTAGCAACTTTCAGAGCAATCTAAGAGTAGAAACATACTCAGTGAGGTTCAGGGAAGCTTTTTCAATCATCATTTTGTACCTGGAAGCTACCATACTCGATCTGGTATTTCTTACCAAGAGGTGAGTTTTCGAAACTTTGATACCTCCATACATGCATCTTTAGCTTCAAATTTGAAAAGGAAGATGTAGATATCATATCACTAAAGCTATCTGGATCCTCAATTTAAACTAAAACTAACTGAGTTCAAAAAATTATTCATTTAATCAGTTAGGGTTTAATTTAGGATTATAAAAATTCACGTCCATCTTTGATTATTAATTCTAACAAGTTACATGGTTAGAATCGTGATGAAATTCTAGACAAATCTGTATTTTTGAATTTTTAAAATTGATGAAGAAACGAAGAAATTCAAATATGAGCCATGGATGCTCGCGCCTGTTTCCACGAAGAAAATGAAGTGGAAATTCAAAAATTCAAAAGCTTGGTTTATAATATATATTTCTAGTTTGAATTAAAACAATGGACGTATAGCCACCTCAGTGGTAAGCCATCATGCATTAAAACTTTCCTTCGCCTCAAGGTCCAGGGTTCGAATCCCCCTTGAACCTTTTTTTTAATAAAAGGCAAAGTAAGCTTCCGAGGCTTGCTTCTCCAGAAGCACTTCTGAGGTTCAACCCTCCAAAAGTACTTCTGAAGCTTCTACTTTCCATTTCAACACTCTTCAGAAGCATTTCCAATGCTTCTATCCCCAAAAGCATCAAGCTTCTACCCTTAGAAACTTTCAGTTTCTACACTCTTTAGAAGCACTTCTAGTGTTTCTACCTCCAGAAGCACCAGATTCTCAAACATTCCTAGAAGCATCAAGCTTCTATCATCCAGAAGCAACTAGCTTCTAGCCTCCAGAAGCAGCCAGCTTCTCAAGAAGCCAAAAGCCACACGCTCCTTCTCACGCCTCAGAAGCAACAAGCCTCAAAGCGCTCCATAAGCAGCCAGCTTCTAAGCCCTTTTCCTCCAGAAGCAAGCTAGCTTCTGATCCTTCCAGAAGTAGCCAACTTCTTATCCCTTCAAAAGCACAACTTCTGAACATTTTCAAAACTTCATTTTTTTCAAAACTCCTTCTAAACAAGGTGATTAAATGACAATTCAAACAAATGGCTCAGTGGAAAAAACTCTTCACTTCTAAGCCAAATGTCCAAGGTTCAAACCTCCTTAGGACCAAAAACTCTTTTTTATCACTAATTTCTCAAGTTTCTAACAAACTTTAACATTTTCAAAAACTAATCAAAACTTCTCATTTTGAGATGATTTTTTGCACACTTGTCATTTAATATGCCTATTTTATGATTATGTCAAAAAAAAAACCAAAAATATTTTCTTTTTGATTATATTTTTATTAAGTTTAAAATGAGACATTTTAAGTATTCTTAATACTTCTCAAAAATGTTTTCTTTCCAACTTTCAAACTTAAATCTTTTTCAAAACTTCTTGTGAATATCCTTCACTTTTCAAAAACATTTTCAAAACCTTTTCAATAAACTTACACACCTTTTTCCTTGATCAATTAGATTTAAAGATAAACCAAACCAGGTTTCTCCTTGAATTTCTTAATTGATCATGGGCCTCCCTCACGGTGTAAGTCTCAACCCTCCTATGTACATATTCACTTCCTTGTACATAACAACCCTCCTATGTACATATTCATTTCCTTGTACATAACCACCCTTTTGTGTACATATTCAAATCCTTGTAAATATTCAATCATCTTTGTAAATATTCAAGCATAAACAAACTTCGTTCGTTTGTTTTCATCCGTTTGTTTATACATTCGATTCCATTGGTATTAAGAGAAGCATTATTCCCGGTGAAACTGCTCTTAAACCAATGGGCCTCCCTTAAGGTGTAAGTCCCAAATCTTGTATATATTCAAGTTACACTAGCTTTAATTGCTTGTTTTATACACTTGTTTATATTTCCTTCATAAACTCTTGTGAATACACGTCACACACTTGTTCATATAACTGCTAAGTTATAACATAACAACTAGTCTAACAACTAGGTCCCCTTTAGCCTCCTCTTAGGCTTCGTATAAGAAAACTCATTTACTGAGATAGCCTCCTCTTAGGCTTCATATAAGAAAACTCATTTACTGAGTTTAGCCTCCGCTTAGGCTTCATATAAGACAACTCCCCTGTTGAGTTAGCCTCCTCTTGGGCTTCGTTCAAAAGAACTTCTTCGTTGAGTTTAGCCTTCTCTTGGGCATCAAACAAGAAAGAGACCTGGAAATCTTTTAACAGCCTCCTATTGGGCTTCCAATACAAAGAATCTCCCGCGCTAGGATAGAACCCTGAGAGTATGATTTCCCGGTGAAATCACTCTTGAATCCTAAGAGGATGGTTTCCCGATGAAACCACTCTTAAAGCCAAAGCCAGCCATACCCTATAGCTTCCTCTTGAGCTTCATACAAGGACCCTCGATGACCCTCGGAATGCCTTCTCTTGGGCTCACAATACAAGGACCCTCGATGACCCTCGGAATGCCTCATCTTGGGCTTACAATACAAGGACCAACGGGCTTCTTAAAAGCATCCCCCTAATCCATAATCAATTTCTCCTCGAGATTTAGAAATTTATCATCTCTATGGAAGAAGTATCTCATCTATCACATCACATACAATCAACATTTAAATAAAACACTTTTCAAACAAAAAAACATCTTTTAATCTGTAAGTGGTAACGCTTGTACACTCAAGCAAAACACCCAATGCTTACAATTAAATATTCAATCATCTTTCAAACATCTTTCTAAAACTCGTAAGTGGTAACGCTTGTACACTCAAGCAAAACACCTATAACTTACGATGAAAGATTCAATCAATCAACCCTTCAAAATGTATGTGATGAAATAGATTAGATATATTTTTCATTAAGATGACATTTGTCTTTGTCTCTTAATAACATCTGTTGCTTCCACTAGCATAAGTGGGAACTACGATTGCTCTGACTTTCTCAACCTCCCTTTGAGAATACGTAGGCACAAGGTCTCATCCTTGGCGAGCATACTTCTTTCTCCCTCAAACCAAACAAAACCATAGCTCCCTTAGATCCGAGCTACAAATGCTCTGATTCCCAATAAGGGATATGTATGCAGAAGATCCAATGATCTTTGCGAGCACAATAATAGCAAAGCTTAGGATCCCACATAACCTACCTTTCTTAAAATCCAAAGGAGAAACTTTCCCAAAAATAGAATAGCAAATTAAAACACACAAACATATCAAACTATTCATATATAAAGCTATAGATAACTATATATATTTAGGGTGTCACGTCTATTCCCTTTATATAACAAACCCCCTTGCCCGGAATCTCCCTAATGCGTTGCGTCTAGTTCACGCTAGTCGTACTGCATATCATATTTATTGAGGGTATTGCAGCTTTCTCCTTTTTCATCTCAATTTTCTTATTTTGGAAACAATAAAGCTTGATACTCGCGGCATCTTTAAAAACAAATTAAAAGAGTAAATCGTTTCGAGCTAGAGATTCGAATTCCGATTTGATTCCCTCGCGCGTCACTTTTTAACGCGAACAACAACCTCTGTTTGAAATAGTTGGTGTTACATCCACTGAGTTGATATTTGCTGTTGCATTTGCATATATGGAATCAGAGCAGACTGAAAAATTTTGTTGGGTTTTGGATAAGTTGAAACAATTATTTACTAAGGACGGGTTTTGGCCACAAGTGGTGTTGACTGATAGAGATCTTGCCTTGATGAAAGCAATTGAAACAATATTTCCTAAAACAACCAATTTGCTTTGTCGATTTCACATCAACAAAAATGTGAAAGCGAAGTGTAAGGAATTTGTTTTGGATGACATGCGGGAGTCGATAGAGAAAATGTGGTATGAACTTGTAAGGGCTAGTGATGAGGTGGAGTATCAACAACGGTTGCAACAACTTGAGCATGCATGTGTTGACTTTACAACATTTATTGAATATGTGAAAGATACATGGTTGTCTCCGCATAGACATAGATTCGTCGAAGCATGGATTAATCAAGTGTTGCATTTGGGAAACACCACGACCAATTGGTATGCATATGTTAATATATCTTGATTTTACTCAAAGTTTTTTTTATATTAATATTATGTGTATTTACTTGTTTTTTAATTTATTTAAAGGGTTGAATCCGCACATTGGAAATTGAAGCAAATGTTGGAGAATAGTTTAGGTGATATGTGCAAATGCTGGGAGGCTATGAATGGCAATCTTAAGATACAATTGGAAAACATTAGAGCTTCATTTCAGAAGAGTTTTTATGAAGTCGAACATGCACACACTAGCCCATTTTATGGAAATTTGCGTGGATCTGTATCTAGAGCTGCTTTGAGGCATATTGCTGAAGAGTGGGTGAGGGGTGATATTGTTGGTACATACACCCAAAAGTGTGGGTGTACTCATAGAAAAGTGTATGGGTTACCTTGTGCTTGTGAGTTAGGGAGATATACACTGAGTGGTGATCCAATACCAATCAAGGCTATTCACATTCATTGGAGAAAGCTAAGTATGGAAGGCAAACAAGAGGTGGATGTAGATGATGGGATAATACATGTCACTAAATAAAATATAAGTCTAAAAAAAATAAACAAGGCAAATCATGGAGATGGATAAGGTATCGGTCCTCCCTGAGGTAGTGGTCCGCCCTGAGCTACACGTAATGATCGAAAAATCTCAATGAACTCATCGTCCTCCTCATTTGCACCGTGATGCTGCAAGTAGCGATGACACTCACTTGATATGTATGCTAACCTCTCGTCTTCTAGTCCCTCAGCATAAACAGGCAATGGGATCTCTCTCACCTCATTTTGTGGCGGTGCTACCAATCGAGGATGTGACACCATATAATACCAACCCAGATACTGATCAACAACATCATATGGTCGAACAACAAAAACTGCATCACGAATAACATCCAAAGCCCCCTGAACATAACTTAACCAGTCTACATCCACATCAAGAGACTCAAGAGCAGGAGGATGGCGGAGTATGTATTGTTTGTATCCAAACTGACACAAACATCTGTCGGGTAGATATAGCATTATTGTACCATACCATTTTAGACCACCCTTGTATAGACATATATCATCAAATGGACGTATATGTCGGTGATCCTCAAAAGGACGCCAAATGACATCATCCGGTGTCAATGCATCTAAATGCACCCTATGATGCTCGTCCTTTGTAGTGGATTGCCTGTAACACCACTTCATCGCCCTCGAAAGTGGACTACCTACACCGCAAATCCCAGATAGACCTCTTTTTCCAATAGAGGGAAAATACTCGTGGATCCAGCACTGTTACACACCATGAATAATATAAATAAAATTCATAAATAACTAAAGATATATATATATATATATATTGTACTTGTAATAGAGAGGCATATCCACCCAACTGTTTGCAAGAATAGAAAGAAGCATCACCTAAATAGCGGCAAAGATTAACCAGTTCCGCAGCTCCCCAACAATATCTACCACATCCATCCAAATCCCTAAATAGTGATAAATACTTTGCCTCCACCAGAGTAAAGGTCTTATCGGTCAGAATGGTGCAACCCAATAACAACATCATGTACGCTCTGGCAGCACAATCAAACCTGTTAGCAGCCCGCTGACGCTCAAAAATAATCTTTAACCAATCCAATATGTAGTAAGGACCTCTACAAAATTGGACCTCCTCAACAATCTCCTCCAACGAAACTCCTATAAGATCAATCGATAATCTAATAGCATCGTTATCAGTAAACCCTTCTGCAGGGTCAACCAAGTCACCCCTAATTGGCACGTGGAGAAGACATGAAACATCGTCTAAAGTAATGGTCATCTCACCAAATGGCATGTGAAATGACGATGTTTCAGGATGTCATCGCTCTATAAATGTCGATACTAGATGATGGTCAATCCTCGACAAACTAGTTCTTTGAAAAGATGATAGACCAGAATTCAACAACCAGTTCTCTATAATAGGAGGAAGCATGTGTGAAACCCAACCGATCAATTTGCTGCCATGTGCAACAACCTTTAACTCTTTTTTAGGATGTCTCTCCTGAAAATAATTTATACCAAACATGTTATAAAATATATAAATTTTAACAAATAAAAATTATTCAAAATAAAATGATAACGATTAACTTACCTCGCCAAACCAAAGATGACGAGCAACGTGACCATCATATCTGATTAAAAGAGAAGTATCGGTGGCTCCTCCTGGAAAAGGTGGATGCACCTGATCCCCTGCAGGCGCCTGATGTCCCTCTGCATCATCTGCTTCACGGCGACGTTGTCGTTCCTCTATTCTTCTACGCACATTATTGTCACCCGCCACGCCTCCTCGTCTGCGAACCACTGGAAAAAAAAAAGTCAAAAAACGGATAACCCAATGGGGCATTTTCTGAAATATGCAGCAGTAAACCGGATAACCCAAGCAGTGGTTGTCCGGGGTGAACGGAAGCAAACCGGATAACCCTGGGACACTAGATCCGGAGTGTTAAACCCTTGACCGGATAACCCCTTCACGTTACATCCGGGGTGTTTTAAAATTTTCAAAAACACACCGGATAACCTCTTAACGTGTTATCCGGTTTGTATAATTTCATTTATGCATAAACCAGAAAACTTACTCTTGTGTTCTCCGGAGTGTAAAGTAAAGAACCGGATGTAGGCTTCTTGGATTCTTCGGTTTGTCAAAAAAATTCTCTTTCTCTCGTTTTACAGAAGTTAAAATAGTAAAAATGAAAAGAAAAAAAAATTAGGTGATTAGTATTTATACAAGGACAATTTCGTCCAAAAATCAAAATTGTAGGGGTATGAAAATAAATGTAGGGGTATAGGGTGAAATTTTTCTAAATACTCCTTCTAATTTATTGTTGTTTTATCTCAGTGGGTTTATTTCATGGATTTATTACCATAAAAAAAAAAAATATACTAAATGAAGCTTAGATATTGAAAAGTAAGTTTGGTGGAGTCAAAATTGCAGCGTCAGCGTCTCACTCGCTGCTACTAATCCTTTTTTAATTTTATTCCATATGTTTCTTATCTATTTTTTATTTAGTTTTTATTTGGTTTGTACAAATAAAATTAGAATTAGTAAGCATTAGGTATTTGGTATTTTGGGCTTTAGACACTTTTACTAACTCTAACTCTGTAATTCTCTTTGCACCCCTAGCCCATTTATTTAATTTAATTAATTATTTATTCTTAGTAACTTAGTTAGATAATTTAAATTGGCTAATTTTTTAAACCAAATATATAAAAAATATATAAAAATATATAAAAATGAATATGCTTTTTGTAAACCAAATTAAGGATACACATCCTCGAGTGATTAATGGGCCGATTCAACGTCTACCGGTTTATTATTCAAAATCAAACAATTAAAATTCACCAATTCAATTAAGGTCAATTTCTTCGCCTAACGCGATCGAGTTTTAATAAAGATCAACTCTTTATCGACCAATCAAATTTAAAACATCTAACCAACGATCAAACCATTTTTCTACTAACTTAACTAAAATCCAAGGCATTTTCAAAAAAGAATTAAATAGCGTTGCCTTCAAAATTAACTGTGAATTGCGTCTACGATCACTCTTTTACAAAACCCATACAAGGTTCAAGGATAATTTGAAAACAATTATATGCAATCCTATAAAAAAACACCAACCAAACACTACGAACTACGAATTAGGACTCTGGTTCCTCATAAGAGGATACGTAGGCACTCGGTTAAAACCAAGGCGAGTCCCCCAACTAAAAATCAAAACATTTTTCTCATTAACAATTATATGCTTTTAAAGTATAAATTCCCATCTTACCCCTAGACCTAAAGAAAGGAGCCCTTTGAGAACAAGGGAGATGAAGAGTGTCTAACACCTTCCCTTCGTCTAACCAACTCACGAGCTTAAAATCTCTAAATAAATTAGGGCTATTCGTTATTCTCCCGTCCTTTAGACAAAAAATAATGGTGGCGACTGTCAATATTTTTATCCGGTTGCTACAAGTTGCAGCATGGAGATGGATATGCTTTTTTTTTTGTTTCCCTCGGATCCTAGGGCTTAATTTGTGTCTTTTGTTTATGATTTCTTTGAAATGATGTACTGAAATTGTACATAATGTTATTACTTATGTTGTTTGCAATATGTTTATAATTCCCCAGTTCCTTGAAAAACTCAAAAGAATCAATTAAAAAATCATTTTCACATGCACCATTTGCACCATTGGTCTTGCTTTCTGTAGCTTTTTCATAGTCTCGTTTTTTCATTCATCTTCGTAGAAGACAAGATGATCCACCGGTACAATACTCGTGCAAATTCAAGACGAAAGATGGAAACCATTGAGAAAGAGCAAAGAGATCTTTGTGAGGTAGTGAACGCATTGAGAACACGAATCAACATAATGACTGCTCTACTAGAATCCTTGGTGGCATCTCAGCATCATCCTTCATCTCCGTATCAACCTAAGTGAATGTTATCTCTGAGATGGTAACACCTCATGTTGTATTGCTGCACCTACTAGACCTCCACATCAGAATCATATGTCTTCCGACTATCCTTATGATATGCCTTATAAATTTATGCCATATAATTACAACCCTGAAATTCTTGTATCAGATATAAGATGTCGAAGGTGATGTCACGAGACTATAATCTGTTTGATGAACAGTTAACAGTAGAAAATCTTAAATGTAGAAAACAAAAATAACACATGAAATTGTTTACCTAGTTCGGTGCTACACACTTACGTCTAGAGGCAACCAAGCCAGATATGAAGTCCACTATTAGCAGTATTAATTCAGAGTTAAACTTCTCTATTTACACCCCTCACTTAATCACTACCCAATGACCCTTCTAACAAAGACCTTCTTAGATATAAGAAACCCCTCTCACTCTCCTCAATCACACACGGTGACAATAACAATAACAAATACTTGATGATACACTTCAAAGACACATAACCATCATTGCTAAAAGCTTATTGATGATTAACAAATTACAACTCAACTAATGTCCACCTCAAGTATTAAACAATACTAGAGTGACTCACAAGCAAAAACCAACAAAGACTTAAAACCTAAAACTTAAATTCAGTATGTTCAATATTCTTCTGGAATGGCTAACTCTGCTAGTAGGGTTAGCATGCCTTTTTATATGATGACAGTAACTTAGGGTTGGTCCATAAGCGCTTCACAAGTCTTCACCGAGTCTTATACTTTCTCCATGAAAGTAGGATAAAAGTTCTCCAGTAATGTTGCAAAAAAATGTTACAAAGGTTGCTTAATCCGAGCATACAATTTAAAACAAACAGACTTCTAATGTTTCTGAACTAAAAAAACTAGTTCAGGTCTGTAGCACATGTTAGGATATCTGCTGTGACATCTTCATAAAACCTGTTGATACATTATTTTCATGGCATTTTTCTGAGCATAATGTTTTACCAAAATTGCTACCAATCTACAGAACTAACAAACTCCCCCTTTGGAAAATTTTGGCTAAAACATTATTTGAGGATATAAGCCATACAATTAACATTAACATCACAATTAATAGCTAAGTAGAATATAGAAGAAACATAGATGTTAGCTTCACATAATTCATCAGAAATATCAGAGCATCAAAGCATCATATCAGAGAGGCACCACATAATCAGCATCACAGTTCATCAGAGATACAACGGAAAAATTAAATGTTCAAACATTAATTAAAACATCACATCACAGATGCACAAACACTGTCACATAGTCAGTTTCATTTTCTCCCTCTGCATACAACATTAACACAATTTAGGTGCACACAATTAGCACATAGGTATATAGTTAGTTGTTCCCCCTCAACATCAATATTTTAGCAGTAATGGTCCATCCCAGTCATAAGGAACATCATGGAATTTGCTCCCCCTTTTTAGACATAATATGCCAAAGTTAGAAAACATGAGAGTAACTAAGTTTAGGACAAATAACAATAGTGAATAATATTCATAGAGATGAGTGGCCTCTCCACATCATTTAACTTCGAACATAATTTCTACAACGACCGATTGCAGGGTCTTCTCCATCACCATAAGAATAGTCATCATTAATTGCTACAACTCTTCATGAATACAAATGCCTAGTTTTCCTTTCTAATTGATTTGCATCTAGGGCATTGGTGAAAATTTCTATCAACCGTCTTTCAGTTACATGTTCTAACGTAACTATCTTGTTCTCAACAAGTTCTTATAAAGTGACGATGAATATCGATGTGCTTGGTTCTGCTATGTTGAATGAGATTCTTAGATATATTTATAGCACTTAGATTGTCACAATATAATTTCATGACATCTTATTTGACATTGTATTTTGTCAACATTTATTTCATCCAAATAGGGCCGTCTTTGAGGGCATGCAAGGCGACCTACCGCACATGGCCTCAAAATTTTCAAGGTTAATTTATGGTTAAATACGGCCTCATAAAATATTGTTTAGCTTAAATGGTGATTATATATGGTCTCTATTTGTTTTTTCCTTGCTACATTGTGGTTAATCTACATAGGGCCTCCAAAAACTTGTGACGACCCTACATCCAAACAAGCTGAGAGCAATTGCTTCTTACAGCTATATATTCAGCTTTAGCAGTAGATAGGGAGACACAATTTTGTTTCTTTCTAAACCATGAAATAATATTGTTTCCCAAAAAGAAGCATCATCCTAATGTACTTTTTCTATCATCAGCACTTCCTGCCCAGTCAGTGTCACAGTATCCACTTAAAACACAACTAGATCCGTGAGAGTATAATATCGCATAATCAGATGTCTCATTCACATATTTTAGTATTCTCTTTACTTGATTGATATGGCTCACTTTGGGTTCAATTTGATATCTAGCACACACTCCAACAGCAAAAGCAATGTTTGGCTTGCTATTTGTGAGATAAAGCAGACTACCTATCATACTTCGGTAGACACTTTGATCTACACTTACACCTTTTTCATCTTTAGATAACTTCATATGCATATGGCCAGATGTTCTTTTGTGACTTGCATTCGCTTGTTCTTGCTAGAGGGTGCTTCTTTCACAGGTGATGTCTCAACATCAGGTGTGGCTTTTCCAAGATTAGACTTAGTTCCCTCTCCAAGACTCCCTTCAGTATTTTCTTCTTCCCCTACAGATGATTCAATAGGCCTTTTTAGGGATACCTCAACAGATATATGGGAAAGAGGAATGATAATTCCTTGAACAAGTAATCCTTCATTCAAAACCCTAGTGACTATTCTCATAATAGTTCTATCAACATCTACAACATCTTGATCTGGTTCATTATTAGTAGGATTAGAAGTTTTACCTACAATAGGGGCTGAAGTACCTGTTAGTTATGTAAATTGGCAGCAATTGTGATAAAACATTATGCTCAGAAAATGCCATGAAGAATAATATATCAGCAGGTTTTATAAAGATGTTATAGAAGATGTCCTGGCATGTGCTACAAACCTGAACTGGTTTTTCCAATTTAGAAACTTTAGGAAGTCAGTTTGCTTTAATTCGTATTCTTGGATTAAGCAACATCTGTAACGATCTTCTACAACATTATTAGATAACTTTTATGCTACTTTCATAGAGAAAGTATAGGACTCGGTGAAGACTTAATGTGAAGCAACCCTAGCTACCGTCAACATATAAAAGGTTGCTAACCATGTTTACAGAGTTGGACATTCCAGAAAATATTGAATGTATTATTTTTAGTTCTTGGTTGTAAGTCTTTGTTGGTTGTTATTTGTGAGCCACTCTAGTATTGTTTAATACTTGAGGTGGACGTTATTTGAGTTGCAACTTGTTAATCATCAATAAGCTTTGAAGCAACGATGATTATATGTCTTTGAAGAGTGTCTTCAAGTTATGTGTTATTGTTAATTATCACCGTGTGTGACTGAAGGGAGTGAGAAGGGTTTCTCATATCTAAGAAGGTATTAGGTAGAAGGGTCATTTGGTAGTGATTAAGTGAGGGGTGTAAATGGGGAAGTTTAACTCCAAATAAATACTTCTAATAGTGGACTTCATCCCTAGCATGGTAGCCTCCAAACATAGGTGTGTAGCAACAAATTGGTTAAACAATTCACTGTGTTATTTAGTTTTCTGCAATTAATTTATGTGTTGTTAATTGTTCATCCAACAGATATTAGTATCGTGACATCATCTTCGACATCTCATATCCGATACCAAAATTTCAATTGGTATCAGAGCAAGCATGATGCTCTGTCTCTGGGTGAGATCTAGGGAAGATACTTTTTGGTACTATGGATAAGGAAAGATGATTTGTGAACAGACCATCCATTTTGGATGGTACTAACTATGACCTATGTAAACCTCGTATGGTGGAATTCTTGAAGTCCTTGGACAGCAGGGCTTGGAAAGTTGTTTTGAAAGGATGGTCACATCCTGTTATTATTGGGGAAGATGATCAACCCACTAGTGAGTTGAAGCTTGAAGAAAACTGGTCTATGGCAGAAGATGAACAAGCTCTTGGAAATTCAAATGCCTTAAATGCTATATTCAATAGAGTTGACATAAACATCTTTAGATTAGTTAGTTCGTGTGAAGTGGCCAAAGATGCTTGGGAAATACTTAAAACTACTTATGAAGGCACCTCCAAAGTAAAGATGTTAAGATTGCAGCTATTAACCACTAAGTTTGAGAACCTAAGGATGAAGGAAGAGGAAAGCATTCAAGAATTTCACATGAACATTCTTGAGATACCCAATGCATGCAGTGCCTAAGGAGAGAAGATACCATAGGAAAAGATGGTGAGGAGGATTCTTAGATCTCTCCCCAAGATATTTGACATGAAAGGGAATTCCATAGAGGAATCTCAAGAAATCAACAACATGAAAGTAGATGAACTTGTTGGTTCTCTCCAAAAATTTGAGTTAGACATCAATGAGAGGTTTGAGAAAAAGAATAAAAGTATAGCTTTTATGTCAAACGCTGAAAGAAAAGAAGAGGAATGTGATTTGGAAACTGAGGAAGGACTATCAAATACTATAGTCTTTCTTGGAAGACAATTTAACAAAGTGTTGAAGAAGATGGAGGGAAACTCAAGACCTAATGTCAGGAACATTCTATATGACATCAGCAGAACAAATAACTTTAGAAAGAAATCACAAGTTGAGGAAAAGTCTAATTAAAGTAGAGGAGTAAAGTGTTATGAATGTGAAGGATTTGGTCACATTAAATTTGCATGTCCAACATTCTTTAAGAGACAAAACAAAGGACTGAATGTATACTGGTCTGACGAGGACTCTGAAAATGAGATGGAAGAAGAATCTGCTAAATATGTAATAACTTTGACTGGTACATACATCTCTGGTGGAGATTCAAGTGATGAGGAGTTAACATTTGAAGAGCTGACTACTATATACAAGGAGCTATGTATTAGAAGTGCTGAAGTATATTTGGAGAGTGAGAAACAGAAGAAGTTCATAATTCAACTGCAAGATAAAAAGAAGGAACATCTAGAGACTATCTCTAAGCTGGAAAGTGAAGTAACTATGATGAAATCTGATCTTGAAAAAATGTCCAAATCTGTCAAGATGTTAAATAGTGGATCTGACACTATTATACCCCAAAATTTGTCCTCCTACTTCTCAAGACAATCTCAAGGAGTTCCAAAGGGTTGATCAGACAAACCCTTTCCTAAGCAATCAATACAAACTAGGATTTTGCATATCTCAAGTCAAGATGGATTTCCAATGCTTTAAGTGGTCATCATATCTCATCATATGCTTCAAGGGGTTACCATGTCAAGTTTCAAGCCTTACAAGTCAAAATTGCTCATCCAATTACTCAGATGGTTAAAAATCAATTGTATTTGACAAAAGTCAATTGTGGTCAACATACAGTCAAACTTCATAATTTTTTATCAACATCAATATTTTGAAGTATTATTCATCATTTGATCAAGGATTGACCAAGATTCATCAAGAAAAATCAAGATTTGATCAAAAGTCAAAGTTTCTAAATTAGGATTTTTCAGACAAAAGTCAACAGAACTTTGACCAAGCATAACTTTCACATACTTTATCATAAATTTTTCCACCAAAGCTCATTTTAAAGGGAATTCAATTCTATACAACTTCATGTCTCACAAGCTTGGGCTGGAAATGCTTCATTTTTATTTTATTTATTTTGATTTTTATTCATTTAAAGTCAATTTAATTAAAATAAAATAGCAAAAAATAAATCAATCAATGCAAGGCTGTATATTTGACATTCTTGAGCTCCAAGACACCTATTAAATGACCTGAAATTCGAAATTGAGTGATTGGCAAGTGATTGCTACAAGATTGGCAATATTTGATCAAGATTGAAAAGATTGACAAATCAAATATACTCTCATTGAATGTGATATATTTTCTCATCAATGCTCAACCTGAATCCATCCTCTATAAATTCAGAGGGTTTCTAAACCCTATAGAGAGTTTTTTGGCAGCTGGAAGAACCCTAACCAAGCTTGAAACAACTGTGGCACACAAGCAACTTGCAGCCAGAGTTTTATCTCGATTCAAGCCATTCCAAGCATCCCAACACGTTCCTGGGAGTCCTCTGAATCGATCTAGCCATTCACCAAGCCTTGAAACACCCAGAATCGTAAAATCCAGAATCACGGTTTGCTCTTCAAAACTCAAAATCGATTTCATTGATTCATGCATTTTTAATATTATTTGATTAAATATTTGTGTTTAGACTGATGTTTGTAAACTTTCTGGATGGTTTGATTTGAGTTTTAGCGTAGGAATAGGAATCTGCCATTGCTAGGGTTCATGAGCTCGAATTAGGGATTTCTAAAATAGGATAAATTGGACGAAACCAGTGACCCTATCACACTCAAGGGATCAAAACGAGTTGATCCATGATCTCATAACTGATTTATGTTGCGTATTTTTTAGTTTTGATTTCTTGTAGGGGTATAGTGACGAAACAAAACCGTGGGTAAAAGTTTGAAAATTCAAACAAAGAAGATGACACCTTGGCGCGTTTTGTGCCAACTTCTAAACCCCTCAAAAGCGCTGCCTCTAGAAGCTCCAGCTTTTGGATCCCAGAAGCATCACCTCCAAGCTCCACGGATCCCTTAGCAGAACCCCGAGCTCCACTGGACGTCCCATCCAATCTCCAAGCCCCACTCGACCTTCCAACGTTAGAATCTCCAGAAGCCCCAGCTTCTGGACCCTTCCAACAACAGAACCCATCCAGAAGCTCCAGCTTCTGGACGTCCCAAAGAATCTCCGGCCCCGGACCTTTCAGATGAAGCTCCGGACACGCCAGATTTTTCACGAAACTCCGCTGGATGCCCAAGGCGTGCCACTCACAAAAGGCTTGGCTTCTGTGGCAGCCTCCGTCAGAAGCTCTGATGGATTTTTTTATTTTATTTGTTTTTTTTCTGCTTTTTTGCTTATTTCCCTTTTATTTAATTTAATTTAAATAATTAGTAATTAGGTTTAATTTCACAAATAATTTTCATTAAGCTCCCTCGATCGATGGATGTTGAAGTCGAGCGTAAAAGGGCGAAGATGACTCTGAACCACCTTATATAAGCTCCCTTGATCGATGGATGTTGAAGTCGAGCGTAAACGAATGAGATCAAACAGAGAAAATTCACTAAATGAAGAGTCTCTCTCTCCTTTATAGCATCTTTCCCCGCACGTGGATTTCTCCCACCTAGGGAGCCTATGGAATTCATCATTGCACCCTAGCCCCTAGGTCTGCCAATAGTCAGCGCACGGTTCGAGGCCACATGGACAAAACCCCTCCAAATTCCTCAACCCTTCGGTTCCCCAAAAACGTTTCTTCTCCTCGAAGCAAACGACCTCGACCATACTCCTCAAAATCAAGTCATCGCCTTTATGACCAGACTCAACGACTTGGGGGGCTATTGTTCTGGACTGCCCGAACACCTGTCAAGCAGGTCACTCCACCATGACGAGTAACGACCCAATAAGGATCGATAGCGCACTGGGGGCTTTATCTGCCTATTTCGTGCACCACTTGGCATCCTCTACTCGACGCCTGTCAAGCATATCCGTCCAACTTGCCTCGCTGAGGACTATGCACGTTGTGACCCCTTTGCTCAACATAACGGCTAATTTCGAGCATCAATGCCCGGTCTGACCAAGTCAGCTCGGAGAGCTATATCTGTAACACCCCTATAAAATACCCCACGAATATAATAAATAAATCAGAGTTAACATATAATAAAGAGCATTACAATTTATTAAAATAGAAAATCTCATTCAAAATGTCATGCTTCACTGAAGAACTTTATTAAAATAATCAAAACCAATGTCATGTTATACACAACGGAAAATAACATCAAAACCGAAATAAGTTCAATTCATAGTTATTCCCAACATTAATAAAAAAATAATAGAGTTTAAAACTATAACTCCAAACAATCGTTCCCCAGTGTTACAACTACCAGAGCATGACACTGACACGCGGATAACTAAATAGCACAGCTCTATAAGCCATCCTCACCAACTCCTGAGCTGCTAACTTTAATCTGAAATCATCAAAGTAAGTGTGAGATTTCATCGCAATATAAAATGCATTATACGTTTCTAAAACAATAAAACAGTTCAATATATTATGTCACCCTCATTATTATAATCAAATTTCAGTACACAAATGCAATTCACGCAGTTTATTACGCACAATAATAACAACAACAAGATTATAACACTGGAAACCATCCTATTATGTTATAATCCATATGCAATACAGACTCTATGCATGTGGTACCAATCATGAACTAAATTCACACCCTGTTCTGTTTACACCTCAGACACAACGTTAATCAATGATTCGCCCATACACCACTAGGACACGAATCTAGCCTCACCACCACTAAACCACTGGGTACGGGTATTGGCTCTGCAGGTCCAATTCCACACAATGGGAATTAACAACACCAGAATGCATATGCATGCACATCAAAAGCTTGCAACATTCAATTAATGGAATATGATATAACAACATCATTCCATACATAGCCAACACAAACAAACATCACATGATAACATCATAATCATGAATAAACAACAGGAACATCACATAAGCATTACTCCTTATTCCACCCGCCAGAATAATTCTAAACAATTCATCGTCCTTTCTAGAATTACCTTAGTTTACAAAATCGGAAGAATCAACTCTTTTCAAAATAAAATCCATTAATTATAATTTTCTTCATTTTATAAAATAGAGTATTTAATTTAAGAAACAACTTTCAAAACGGCGACTAAAACGGACTTACGGTTTGAAAGTTATGAATTTTTAAAGTTTAGTGTTTTTTAAAAAGTAACAGTGGGAACGGGTTCCTCCAAATGGGAAACCGGTTCCTGCAAAAAAGGTCATTTTCATGTGTAAACTTTTCACTGGGAACCCGGTTCCTCCCCAGGAGTAACTGGTTCCTGAGTTCAAAAATGACAATTTTAGTGAGTTTTACAAAGGGAACCCGATTCCTCCATACTGGAAACCGGTTCCTGCGCGTTCTATAGCAGAAAATACTCAATTTGACAACATTCTTCTTCCCAACTCAAACCCCATCATTCCTCTACGAATCAACACATTCAATACCACAAAAATCATCCCAACAACAGTATAATAGTGAGGTTTAACACCATTTAACCACATCCAACAATCCTATAACATCCATTCATTCTAATTTCATGCAATTGGGTAAATTTGGATCAAATCCTACAAACCTAGAGAATTCTAATTCAGGTTCCCTAATATAATCAACTATCCTATTGAATCCCAAAACCCATAAGGCATCATAGTCGAATAAAATCACTCCTTACCTTGTGGGAATTCTTCGAACTCTGACGCTTTGGCTTTTTCCTCTTTCCTCTTCCTCTTCTCAATTGTACGTATGGTGAAAACTCCAATTCTTCTCTTTTCCTATTTTTCCTTCTTTTATTCCTTTTTATTATACTAAAATAATAATAATAAAATAATTAGTATGAGTAGAGTCTTTTACTCCTCACACCCCTACTTCACACCTCACACCACCAACACTTCACTTCTATTTTAATTAATTAATTCCGATAATTCAAAAATACCAATAATTAAACTTCTAATTAAATTAATAATTAAAATTCTAATTATTTTAATAATCGAATTATTTGGGGTGTCACAATATCCGCGGATCCGCATATTCAGACCCAAATATAGAAACCAATGAGAATCCTCCTAAGATTATTATATAAACCCTCATATCTTTGAGGGCAATGTATCAAATTCTTACTCTCAAAACCCTAATATTCACTATACTCACCTTAAACATTTGCTTACTTTAGCATCAGAGTGCCTTGCAGGTACACCACCCCTCCTCATCATCAACATTGCTCGAAGGAGATTCACTTGTTCTGGTCGTCTTTGATTCTGATCATAACACCAGATTAGTTTGTATGAACAATTACACACTACATCTTTTGTAATTTCGATTAAATCAAATTTATACAACATAGACTACTTTTGCAACATCTTGCTTCAACCAAATCAACCAAAATTACTAGACATTTTATTAAATTCAATGGAAAGAGTTTTAGATTTATAAGACAATATCCATAAATGTAGGTCATATTAATTTAGGATATTGTTTTTTAATAATAATATTTCTTGAAAGTACTTAGTGTGTGAACAAATTCATAATAAAACTTAAATTTTATAAATTTATACAAATTTCATAAAAAAATTATTGTATAAAAATTAATAACTATAACCTCAAATAACATAATCCTGCTAAATGTATAATTTAAAATCATATAAATATTAAATATTTATATATCCAAATTAAATATCAAACAAATTTAGATATGCAGCAAATAATTCTTTAAATAAATTATTTTAGAATACGCAAAATTCTTTCTAAAATCCACAATACCCAAAATTTAAAGAGTCAAATCACCAAAATAAGATTTAAATTCAATATTTATCTTTCCCAAATAATTGACATAGATGTATATTTCTAAATATATTATTTATAACCTTAAACAAAGTGTTGAGAATCAAAATTCTTTAAAAGAAAATAGATTTTAGGATTCTCAATCATCGATCATAATCATATATGTGATTCCAAATATATTTAGCATAATATATATTAAATGACATATCTCCCAAAGAAAATCAAAATTTTCACAAATACTCTTCTTCCAAAAATATTTAAATTTAAATTTTCGAACAAATCTTATCATATGGTTTCTATGTCAAATCCAAAACTCCACGTGATCACAAATATAATTCTATGAACTATAATTTAAAAATAGATGTTTATCATGATATCATAGTTTTTAAATCACCATTATAATTCCAAATGTGATAATCAAAATTAATATCTTTTAAATATATATTGTAATCAAATTTATTTTCAAGAATTCATATAAAAGATATGGGAGATCCTAATTCCATATAAATCTTTAGAAAATAAAGATAACACACAAAACATAAACTCCATAGTAAGTGTAACAAAAAAAATACTATAAAATTATCATTAAAATTCATGCCTCATAAAACATATATATCAATATTAAAAAAATAATGAATTTAAAATATATGTTTTCATGATCCAAAAATAAAACAAAATAAACATTGGTGTTTATAGAACAAATCTCAATAAACTAAACATGAAGACATGTTCTGATACCACTTGTTGTGATTAATTCAATAACAATTAATCACATATACATGTTCTATATATTATACGATATACTTTAGTGCGAAATATAATGAATAATTATAAACATGTTTATAACTATAGGATTTACGAATAGGATTTACGACATGTTAGTATACGAGATATGAGATTTTAGAAATACCTGAATCCAAAGAAAAAACTTTTGACAATGATAACTATAATCCTGAAATGCAAAAGTGTAGAGACATGTGACTGACACTTGTTAGTTTGTGGATCCATCAACCGGTACTCCTAATGCCTTGAACATTCTTCAGATGAGAAGAAGAGATTATTTTACTTATGTACGATATATTGAGACCATAGCCTATATATAGTGTGATGGTCAATTAGAGTTTTCATTATTCTCAAAAGGATAATCCTGAAGTCCACTCATATTTAAGCCAATAATCAATTAATTAATTAATTGCTAAATAGAAATTTAACCAGCCTTTTAAACTCTATTTGACCATTTAATCAATTAAGGCTCTTAATTTGACAAATAACTAATATAATTCATATAAATATATTTGTCCACGTAATAATTATTAGAATATAATAATTAAATATTTAAATATAAAATATTCCAACAGAATGTATTTGCTACTTGTGAATACTTTCCCTTAGATAGAGACCTATGATGTCAATTTAGAATTGTTAAAATGGGCTACTCGGTCCTAAATGGACTGGCCCATGCGGGTCTCAGATTTTTCAGGAACGGACCCAAAAAACTCATATGAAAACTTTACTTTGTACCCCCACAATTAATCCTGTACCCCCACAATTTTTAAAAAATGACATTTTTACCCTAACTGTAATTTAATTATTTTACTATTTTATTTTTACCATTTACGAAAAAGACAAATTTTTACAGTTTTGAAAAACACTTAACGCTTTCCGAACACTTTCAACAAGTATTCGGTATGTAAAACACAAACCGGAACAGTTTTAAAAAGTGTTCCGGAATTCACAAAAACCATTCCGGAACACTTTGTGCAAGTGTTCCGGAATGGATGGCAAATTATATAACAAACCGGAACACTTTCAGAAAGTGTTCCGGTTTGTAAATTGTGTTCAAAGCTTAAAGTGTTCCTAACGCTTTTTAAATTTTTATTTTATTTTTTTTTTTAAAATTTTTTTTTTTAAAATTTTTTTTTCAGGTATGGAAATTCAAAAAGCCGAATCCTCCATAGATACGACTGATGTATTCACTACAACTGAAACATTCGCTACACGAGAAAATGTTATTAGTTGGATCAAAGAAGTTGGATTAAAAAATAAAATCACCGTTATTATTAAGCGTTCGGACACTGAAACTGGCAAGAGAGGAAGGAGGAACAAGATAATTTTTGGGTGTGATAAAGGCGGAAAATACAAGGATAAAAGTGGAATTCAGAGCGCAACTAAGAGATGTGGATGTCCGTTTAAAATAAGATCGACTCCGTCAAAAGATGGGTTGGGATGGAAGGTAGATGTAAAGTGTGGAGTTCATAATCATGGATTACCTGATAGGCTTGAAGGGCATGCGTTTTGATTTAACAAAGAGACATGTTCCTCCTAGACACATTTTGACTTCCCTGCAAGAGAGAAATCCTGAAAATATCACTCGGATCACTCAAATTTATAAGCAGAAGAGTGTGATAAAAAAAGAGATAAGGGGTCCAAGATCTGAGATACAACATTTGCTAAAGCTAATTGAGGATGCAGGATATGTCTACTGGAGTAGAAAAAGAGATGGTTCAGATATTGTGAGAGATATTTTTTGGGCGCATCCAGAGTCCGTCAAGTTGCTGAATATCTTTCCCATTGTCTTAGTTATGGATAGCACATATAAGACAAACAAATATAGGCAACCTCTCTTTGAAATTGTTGGCATGACATCGACGGAGTTGACTTTTGCTGTTGCATTTGCTTATATGGAGTCCGAGCGATGATAGTTTTGTTGGGTCTTGGAGAAGTCAAGGAATTGTTTGTGCAGAAAGATCTGCGTCAAAAGTGATTTTGACGGATAGAGATCTAGCATTGATGAAAGTGGAAATTGTGTTCCCTACTACACAAAATTTGCTATGTCGTTTTCATATTAACAAAAATGTTGGGATGCGATGCAAGCAATATGTGGTGAAAGAAATGCGAGAGACCATTGACACATTATGGGAGGAAGTTGTGTGGGCTAGTGACGAGGTTGAGTATGCTCAAAAGTTGGAACAACTTGAACAAGCATGTTTTAATTGTCTCGACTTTATTGATTATGTGAAAGACACATGGTTGATTCCACATAGACATAGATTCGTTGGAGCATGGATTGATCGAGTACTTCATTTGGGCAACACCACGACTAACCGGTATATATTTTATTTTATTTTATTGTTATTATTATATTATGCATGAATATTATTTATATATATTATGCATTAATATTATTTATATATTAATATTGTTATATAATATTGTTATATATATTATGCATTTATATATATTATGCATTTAACATCATGTTATATATTTGTTATGCATTCATTTTTAGGGTTGAATCCGCTCATTGGAAGCTAAAGCAGATGTTGGGAAATAGTCTAGGTGACATGGTTAATTGTTGGGAAGCTATGAACAACAACCTGAGGATACAAATAGGCAACATTCGTGCTTCGTTTCAAAAAAGTTTTTATGAATGTGAGCATGCACATGTTAGTCCATTCTATGGTAAGCTTCGTAGTTTTGTTTCTAGAGCTGCTCTGAGACGCATTGCAGAAGAGTTAAAGAGAGTTGATTATGTTGGAACTTCTAGAGAAATATGTAGGTGTACTCATAGAACAAATTATGGGTTACCTTGTGCTTGTGAGTTAGGTAGATATGTGCTTAGTGGTGTACCTATACCTATTGAGAGTGTTCATGATCATTGGAGGAAGTTAAGTATGGAAGGTGAATTGCAGGCAGAAGGAGAAGATGGATCGGAGACTGACATGAATAATGTAATGGAAGAAATATGGAGAAAGTATAGATCATCAGATGTTGTCGGGAAAAGAGCATTAAGAAGTAGGTGTAGTGAAATTGCTTATCCCGCAACAACTTCCTTATGTCCACCACCTGACAAAATAAAAACCAAGGGAGGAGTCAAGAAGAAAGGGAAGAAACCAGTTGGGTATGATGTTTACAGGGATCCTTCACAGCATGAGTATGTTGAACAAGCATCTCAAACTTCACAAAAGCTGTCTCAAAAATCCCAATCAAAGAGAGATTCAAAATCAAAAAAACCTGCACAGCAAGACTACACTCTTCAGTTTCCAAGTCATATCAGGTCATATAAAATTATTATGCATTAATATTCATAGTGTTGATTATTTTATGTTTATTATTATATTATGTATGTATAATGCACTAATATTTATAATGTTAATTTCTTAGATCATATATTCAGGAGATTGTGGATGTTGAATCAGATGGTAATTGTGGATTTAGAGTCATTGCATCGTTGCATGGGTATAGTCAGGATGGTTAGGCAATGGTTCGTCGAGAGTTGGACATGGAAATAAGAGACAAGAAGAGTTTGTATGAGAAGTTATTCGGAGATAGACTATCAGCAGTGAGGAGCGGGTTGATGATACAGTCCACTGGTATTCAACCAGAGGAGAAATGGTTGACACTACCAGACATGGGTTACTTGATAGCGAACCGCTATAATGTCATTCTTGTCCATTTAGGCAATCCTTGCTTGACATTTTTCCCTTTGACATCATCACCTCCACATAATCCTACTATTTGGTGTATAGGTTTAGTCAACGGTAACCATTGGGTGCAGGTAATAATTTATATATCTGATTATAGTATTATCAATTATTATTTTTAATACAAAGTGTTGGATTAATTGTTTTTTATACTCAGGTAAACATGAAAGATGGATTCCCCTTACCCCCGGTGCCTACAGACTGGAAGAAGTTTCGTCACACGGATGCAACTGCATGGATGATATCATTAGCGGGACGATTGCAACTATGGCTACATCTTTCGCCAGTTTTACCTTCTTATATTTGCTTAGAATAATCCTGTTTTGTGTAATGTATTTTGTGTAATGTAGAACTAAATTGTTATGAAATGTAACAAAGCATTACAACAGACGCTTTTTTTATTCATCCAAATATTCGAATGACTTCAATGATAAATTAATGATAACATACACTAAAGAGAAATAACGCATAAAATCATAAATATTTAAAGAGTTACTAAAGAGTTACTAAAAATAAGTCACAAATATTTAAAATGTTACTAAAAATTACACAAATATTTAAAAAGTTACTAAAAATTACTAAATCATAATAATCACTCTTCATTACATAAATGCAACGCAAAATAAATCCATAATCGGATCATCCTCTTCAAGACAAATTTTTGTAGATGATGATGAATTAATGCGGAGATACGAGCCAACTTGGGATCGGATGGCCCTGTTGCAAACTGTGGAACTGGCACCTGTCTTGGTTCATCAACCGGCGGTGGTACCAATCGAGGGTGTGACACCCGATAATACCATCAAATAATTTTCCACAGCCGAGGGAAATGTGACAATTGTGTGACCAACTACGTCTACAACACTTTGGTCATAACCAATCCAGTTAACATCCACATCCGCCTCAATAATATCGGTGGGTGAACGTGGTATATCGAATAAGACCAAACCGACGTAAACATCCGCCCAAATATAATACATAAATACCTCCCCAACAGAGTCCTCCTCTGAAATAAGCAAGCTCGTCGAACGCACGAAACTGCCTATGATCCTCAAAAGGACGCCACACCACGTCAACCGGTGTCAATCTATCGAGGACAGCTCGTAATTCATCCACCTTCAACGCTCCTTGCTTGTATGCCCATCTCATCGCTCTCGGCATTCCAACGTTCTCACTTGATGCCGCCACTACTCTTCCAATTCCGTGAAAATACTCATGGATCCAAAGACGTGTCAATAAAAATTAATAAACAATAAATAATAAATAAAAATTATCTAAACAATAAATAATAAATAAAAATTATCTAAACAATAAATAATAAATAAAAATTATCTAAACAATAAATAATAAATAAAAATAATCTAAACAATAAATAATAAATAATAAATAATAAATGAATTACCTGAAGAAGAGTCGGATAACCAGCAAGTTGTTTGGTGCCAAACATACATGCATCTCCAAGTGAAGCATACAGTGTCGCCAATGCAGCTGCCCCCCAACTATATCTTCCAAAGCACCCTCCAAGTCCGCGAAGAGATATATATTTTGCTTCAAGCGTAACGCCTTGTCGGCAAAAATAGTGCAACCTACTAACATCATCAAGTACGCTCTGGTCGCATATGCCCAATTATTAAGACCTCTATGGGCAACAAAGGTTTCATACAACCATTCCAACTTATAGTACGCACCTCTGTTGCCACGAACTTGAGCCGCGGCTTCTCTACGTGACACTCCTAAATATGTCACAGCAAGCTCAGCAGCATCATCTTCAGTGACATGCCGGGGAGTCCAGAAAATACCTCTAATAGGGAGGTGGAGAATACAAGATACGTCATCGAGAGTAATCGTCATCTCACCAAATGGCATGTGAAATGACGACGTCTCGGAATGCCACCTCTCTACAAAAGCAGTGATTAAATTCGGATCCACCTTTGTCATACTAGATCTTTGCAAATGTGCAAGACCCGAATTTGACACCAACCTTTCCATCTCTCTGGGGAGTTGCAGGGGAACCCATTCTTTGAGTTTTTGACCGTGTGCAGCACATTTTAATTGTTTTTTCGGTCCTCTTTCCTGAAAAAAAAATGTTGAAAAAAATGTAACATATTAATAAACTATGCCAAAAATTAACTTAATTCATTTCAGATTAAATTTTCATTTACTTACCTCTCCGTACCACAAATGTCGAGCACAGGTCGTCAGATCTAACTAATAATGATAAATCGATGGTCCACCCGGAATCCCTAGGCACCTCCGAGGATGTGATCCAGATGCACCATCACCTCTCCGAGCACAAGGTCGTCCGTCGGCCTAATCGTCGAGGCATTCGCAAAAAAATAATAAAATCAAAATATGAAAAAAAAATTGAAAAACCCAAACCGGAACACTTAGGGGAGAGTGTTCCGGAATGAATTTCGGAACACTTTTAGAAAGTGTTCCGGAATGCAATTTTGCAAACCGGAACACTTTCTAAAAGTGTTCGGAAAAGACAAAAAACAAAAAAATTAAAACGAACACTTCCAAAAGTGTTCGGTTTGAAAAATTTCGAACACTTACATGATGTGTTCGAATGCTTTTGTACTGAATACTTTTCCAAACTGTCCGAATGCAAGAGGTTTTGAGAGAATTGAACACTTTTAGATGAGATATGAAAATGAATTTTTTAAATCTTATGCTTTTTATATGAGGGTATTTTCAAAAAAAAATTCTTTGGTGGGGTACAAAAAGGTGGGGGTACAAAGTAAAATTTTCAACTCATATTTAAATGGACCCTATTTTTATTATCCTGCTCACTGCCTAGATCAAGGGCTACCCGACCCTAAAAGGACTCATTTCTATAAAAAAAATTAAAATTTTCTCCTTATATTTTTGTAAGTAATCATACAATTGCATGGAATATATATATATATATATATATATATATATATATATATATATATATATATATATATATATATATATATATATATATATATATATATATATATATATATATATATATATATATATATATATATATATATATATATATATATATAAATTTCATATTCAAAATTAGAATTTATAAATAACCCATATAAGTTAACAATTAAAATGTAAAACAACACATTAGCTTGATTTAAAGTATCCAAAATACATCACAAATTATTCAATGTACCACACAAAATTAAATAATTTGTTCCAACAAATTTTAAGCTATAAATATTCATGACAATTATAATGTTATAACAATTATAATAAGAAATTGTTATAAAATTTTATAATAATTATAATTAGGATAGGATAAATTCTAATTATATTAAAAATTTTAAATTTTTTCGGACCGGTGGGTTGCCCATGGTCCATCCGAGCCGGTCCGTATTTTTTTAGGGTTTTTTTTGAGCCGGGTTAAAAAAAATCCGAATGTAAATGTGCTCGGAAAATGAAATTCAAACCCTAATTTTTTTGAATGTGATGGATCGATCCATAGATTTCGGCCTATTTTAACGGCTCTAGATGCAATTGGATAAAATATCTATTAATTTTAATCATTATTAAATAACTTTACGATACTCAGGCATAGGCACAACCTAATTAAATTAAACTTAATGACACTACCGAACTAGGATTTGTACAGCGATCAAATCACCACAACCAAATAGTAAGGAATACAATAATTGTAACGTAGGTTAAGGTAAATGGAATGAATATCTATAGCGACTATGCATAGTACATAATTAATTATATATCAAACATATGCAAGAAAAACACTGAGAGAACAAAACTAGGAACAGCAGCAACTATACAAGTGTTATTGTTTGTGGGGGCTGTTAGAATAATGATGGATGCTACATATTTTTCAATGGAAAAAAAAGTGAAGCAAAAAGGGGATTCAAGTACTCCATGTCACTATCCACTATATAATAAGTAATTGTATGCATATTTCAGAGGTGGTTCCAAAACTATTTTTACCTTGAAGCAACTTTAAATGATGTATTGGATGGAGTAATTACGGTCAAATTTGTGATCTTTGCCAACATAAAGGTTTCTATGTGATTTAGTTGGGAACCCACTTTCACCTGCCGGTCATGATGAGGCAAGAAAATTTGCTTTCAAATTTCATTTTTAAGATAAATTGGTAAGTGTATCTTTGGTTTTGGGATTTGTAGTTAAAAATGATTTGAAAATAAATTAAAATTGTATTTGGATATGTTCATATTCATATAGAGATGATGGTAAGTGTATCTTTGGTTTTGGGATTTGTAGTTAAAAATGATTTGAAAATAAATTAAAATTATATTTAGATATGATCATATTCATATCGAGACGAGTTGAACAATAAATTATAATTTTAAATTATGTTTAGATTCAAAAATTATAAAAATCATTTTTTACATAATTACTGGGAAGACATCGTGTTGTCGGTATAAAATATAATTAGAAGTATGTAAATTTAAAATAAGATATTTAATTATAAAAATAGACAATTAAAAAATTAAAATTAAAAAATGGAAATTATTGATTTTAAAAAATAAATAAAAAATAATAATGGCCCGTGAAATTTTGAATTGGTAGAATAATTTTTTTTAATGTCAAATAATTTAAAAATCACATAAATTTGAAGTGTTTGTTTTTTAAAATAGATATCTTTTTTTTTAAATTTAAATAAGTTATAAAAAATAGGAGCAAGAAATAAATTCTTTCAAAGCTGAGAAAAAATTAATAATAAAATTTAAAAATAAAATTTTTACCTCTTAAAAAAGTTGATTTTAAAAGTTGATTTTAAAAAATAAGTAAATAGATAATAATAGTCCGTTAATTTTGAATTGGTTTAAGAAGTTTTTTTTTTTAATATTAAAATTATTAAAATCAGGTTTATTTAGGCTTCATATACAATTACACAAAGAAATATTTAAATCAAATTTCGTTGGATTCAACTTTTACATGTCGTGTGATTTGGGTTTAATGACTATTAATAATTTTAATAACTTCTTTAAATAAAGAATTTTTTTTGAATAATTAATTTTTTAAAAGAAAATTCAAAAATAATCAATATTTAAAAAAAAAATATAGAAATGATTATTTTTTGGTCAAATTAACATTAAACATAATGTTGTCATTTCAATTGGAGACTTCTCTTAATTTGAGGGTAAGTCGCCACTCCGGTCGTTAAAAAAAATTTGTGTCCTATAAATTTAAAGACAGTCGTCAATGGGAGTAACAATTTGCCCTCAAATTTAAGAGAAGTCGCCATAGAGTGGGGATTTGCTCTTAAATTTAAGAGAAATCATCAATGAGATGGCGACTTGCCCTCCAAATAAGGGTAGTCGTCACCAATTGACGATATTGTGTTAATCTGATAAAAAAAAATGATCATTTATGTATTTTTTTTTAAATATTTGTTATTTTTGAGTTTTTTTTTAAAATTAATTATTCTAAAAAAAATTCTTAAATATAATTTGATTTGGTAGCATTTCCTATAAAAATGAGATATAAATTTAAAGTTTTGTGTCCAATGGAGTTTTTAAAATACTATTTTAAGTATAAAAATAATTATTAGTTTTCTAAAACAATTCATTTTATTTAACAAAATCAATTCATTTTAAATGCATTTTAACGATGGAAATTTTATATAACAAACTTTTTTCTTGAGTTATAAAAATAATTTTTTAATGGATTGAATAATAGAAAGAAAATATGGTGATGATATTTCGTTTTATTCACGAAAAATATGTTATAATTTAATAAAAAATATTCTTCAACAAAATTTTCAGTCACTTTAATATACAATCTATTTATAAATAATAATAAAACATAAATTATTTTTTTAACTTAAATTTTATTATTATTATTATTATTTATTATTATTATTATTATTATTATTATTATTATTTCAACTTTTTATTGGATCATTGAAACGACAAAAATTAAACCAATACCATGATCAAATAAAAAACCTAATATATAATGTAATAGTAAAAAAATTTAAATATAATATATTATTATTACAAATTATTGTAAACCAATCAATAAAAAAGGTCACCAATAAATTGTCAATTCTTATTGAATATAAATAATAATATATTAATGACTAAAACATCACTTCTCTAAATAGTCAGAAAAAAATCATTGATCCAGAAAAAAATCATTGATCCACACTAAATATCATTCCAAAACATGTCACTTTTTTATTTGGTATTACAAGTAGCATTATATTTCACCTTGATTCATTGGCTGGTTGATTAATACACCGAAGATCAATACTTATTTATTTGATTGATTAATGTATATAAAGCTTTGTATTGGTCATCTATCACCATATCTATGATATCAATGTTTGGGGGTTTGTGGAACTACTGAGGTATTTGAACCATCAAATTCAACTAGTAGTAACAAAGTCGTATTTGTTTTTGTCTATTAAGCGCATATGTTTATATATTATATTTATTTTAGAAAGAATTTTTTTAAAAAAATATTTAAATTAATAATATATTTTTTTTCATATATAAAAATATTTAGATTCAATAATAAATTATTTCTCGTATACCATTCAGAATCATTAATATTTATATTTTTAAATATAGTTTATAAAAATATATGGATTAATAGTAAATGATCATATATAAATTTATTTATATCAATAATAGATTTTTTTCTGTATATCATTTTTAAATACAAAATATTTTGATCATAAATATAATTTTTCGTATATACAAAAATTTAGACCAATAATAAAATTTTTTCCGTCCGGTACATTTATGTGTGTACATAATATATTCTTTAAAATATAAGAATATAGAGATCAATAGTAAATTTTTGTATATAAAAATATTTAAATCAATAATAAAAGTTTTCCCGTATACTATTTTTGAATAAAAAATATTTAGATAATAAATTTCATGTTTTGTATATAAAATATATAGATCAGTAATATATTTTTTTCCGTATACAAATTTTATTTTTGTTTAGTTATCATTTACAAAAATATTTGGATCAAGAGCAAAGTTTCTTATCTAAAAATATCTAGATCAATAATGAATTTTTTTTCCTATATCAATTTTGCATCAAGATTATTTGGATCATAAATATCATTGTCCGAATATAAAAAAATATAGATCAATAATAGATTTTTTCTGTATAAAAATATTATTTTTGTTTATGTATCGTTTACAAAAATATCTGAATCAATAGTATATTTTCGTATATAAAAATATTTAGATCAATAGTCAATGTATATAATAATAGACATATATAATTTTTAATTCAAAAACATATTTGAATTATAAATATTATTTTTGTTTATAAAAATATTCAGATCAATAATAATTTTTTTTTTGTGTATAAATAATATTTTTGTTTACATATCGTTATAAAAAATATCTGAATCAATAGTAAATTATCGTATATAAAAATACTTAGATCAATAATAGTATTTTTCCCGTATACTATTTTTTAATAAAAAACAATTAGATCATAAATATTATTTTTTATACATAAAAATATTTAAATCAATAATAATTTTTTTCCGTGGACAAATATTTGGCTCAATACTAACTTATTCTATATATAAAAATTTGCATCCTTAGAGATTTAAGCAAATGTATTATTCAATTCAACAAACAATTCGGCAGAATAATAGAGCCTCTCATTCCCACATATTCAAGTATAATCACATTTACATTTTGTTGTTTAGAACCCTAGTTGCCACAAGCTATAAAGTGTGGTTAACGTTTCTTTTGAAAATAAGAATGCACTTGCCTTCAATAAATTAAAACAACTTTTATTTGAAATTAAATCAAGCATATATTTTTTGAATAAAAAATATTTAAATTATAAATATCATGTTTTCTATATAAAAATATTTAGATTAATAATAAAAAGAAATTCGTTTATAATTTTTTTAAATATCATTTACAAAAATATTTAGAGAGTAATTAATTTTTTCATATATAAAATATTTATATCAATAATAATTATTTTCTCATATACTATTTTTTAATAAAAAATATTTGAATCATAAATATCATTTTTCATATATATATATTTTTATCAATAATAAGTTTTTTTACATATACAAATATTATTTTTGTTTAGTTATCGTTTATAAAATTATTTGAATGAATAGGAGTAATAAATATCATGGAGTATGCTTATTATTAATAATAATTAGATGGGAAAAATATTTTATTTGCTCAGATGATAAACTGTAAATAAAAATGCTTGAATAATAAAATTATTTAAAATTGAGAAATAAAAACTAATTTGCAAATTACTTAATTAAAATATTAATTAATAAAATATAAGTAAATTAATTAAATAATATAAAAATAATTAAGACTAATAGAAATAGGTTGGCGGGACTGTTTGAAAAATTAGAAATTTTGAAAATGTGGAAATTTGAAGGTTTGTTAAAGTGGAGTCCGTAGAGAAATTGATAGGTGGTCTATCTTTTCAAAAGAAACAAAATGATTATTACACTGTAAAATTGGAAAAAGTCTATAGATTATATCTAGGAGATAATTTTATATTGAATGATAGTTTATTAAAGTATATATAGTGTGACTAAGAGTTGTTGGATGGAGTTGTTGGATGAATATAACGTGAAAAATTCAAAAAATATGCATGAAACGATTCCAATGAATTACTTTTGTCATTGTAAATACATATAAGAATCAAGAAATCATCCGAAATGTGTATCATAATGATACATATTGGATATACATAAAATACTTTAAATTATAATGGTTTAATTTAAATTTTAAAACTATTTAAAAAAATGATATACAAAAGAATAACAAAGCTATTTTCCAATCTTGATTTAAAATCATCTAAGTTTTAACGTGAACTACTTCTAATTTTTTTTCATTTCCAAAAATAACATATGTCTTGTCTAATAACCTGCAAAGTAATTTATAATGTCATTTTAAAGTATTATAATTTAAAATTTTAATAATGACCGACACATCTTCTTTATTGTTGACATGTTTTTCTCTTTTAAAAACACACAATCACACTCTTTCTACTATTGTGTAAAAACAGTCCATTTTTAATTATAAACTTTAAATATTAACATGTCTTGTATAATCAACCTGTAAAATACTTTTATAATGTCTTTTTAGAGTATTACAATTTAAAATGGTTAGTTTTTTACTTAATATTTTTTTCCATGTTGTCTTACTTTTGATAAACTTTTATACTATATTACTCTAAAGTTATTGAAGTCTAAAAAAAATTAAAAAAAATATAATTGTGTGTCGTTCTATCATGTCTATTCAACAATTTTAAATACGTTGTTAATTTATATAATTTTTGTTCAGTCGAACTAGCTAGTATATGTGCTAGTCGAACTCACCTTGTGTGTTAGTCGGATTTACTGTGTATCGAAGTGTTAGGCTGTATTCGATGTAATTAAATGTACCATGTGTTGTAGTGTCGAAAGTCCTATAAAGGGCTCTCTTTGTAATAGTAGGTATCAAGTTTCAATAACAGATTTTAATAATTTCAGTAACAATAATTTTATCTCTCTTTCTTCTTCCCATTTTTCTTATTCCCTCTCAAAACAATCTTTCTTGAAAATCCTTTGTTTCAACATAAATTTTTAACGATACATAATTTTAAAATAATTTTTTGATAATAAATTATATTTTTAAAAATATTATATAAAATGAATGACCTATGTTTTTTTTATACTAAATTATTATTTAAAAATAACTGATACAAAAAATTAATAACAAACTAAATACAAAAATTGATCCAAACATAAAATGAAGAAAACAAATCCAAGAACTCAGTACCATTAAAATAAATTTCAACTATATGCAATTAAAAATCATTCCTTTGAACATAGGAATATAAAAACTGATGTAAATTAAACAAAAATAAATGAAGAAATATATATATAAAAGGAAAATAAAAATTATAATGGTTATAAATGATATTGGGAAAAGAAACGTTGATTTAGTTTTAGAAAGGACAACAAAAATTGGGTACCTTAAAAATATGACCACCATGAATACAAAATTAAGAGTAATAAATAATATAATAAATTATTAATTAATTCTTATTCAATATTAATTAATTTTCATGGATACAAAGCTTATAATAAATACATTTGATTTGTTTTTATTTTAATTTTTATTTTTTTTTCAAAAAAAATAAACACCATCCTCGTTAACATTAGAAACAATGCACATATTTGATTTGTTTTTATTTTTTTATTTTTTTCTATCTTAATTTAACACAAATGAAGAGGTTTTTTCTAAGAGAAAACTATGATATAAAATCTAAAAAAAAACAAACTATTATAAATACTATCATCATTAACAGCCGGAAACAATGCACATTTTTTTTTTTTGTTGTGAAAAGGCAAAGAAATAACATTAATATCCAATTAAGCCATACGGTATAGCATAACTAAAATTGCTACAAAGTTTTCACAGGAACATCAATAATATAATTAAACTCAACATAAAATTCTAGGAACCTAAAACAAAAGGATCACAAAAGACCTCTAAACCCATTAGAATGTTAACAATATAATTGGAATTATGACAAGAAAAATTATGTTGAACATCAACAATCTTGGATTCTGGAAACCAATGTCTGTTATTCTCTTTGTAAATGAGTGAACTGGTCTCACATATACCATAGAATTCAAAGAAACCCAAATCAGTAGAGGTCAGGTCCAATTACACTACTAAGATGAGTAGGTTCCAAAAACAATAGGAAACTTGATAATGATAACAATTATGTTACAAAAGAATTTTGAACAATATTCATCAAATTGATAGATTACCACATATCATCACAATTCAAAAACTAAACGAAAAACACTTATATTTACAAATTAAATTGATTATTTTTTTTGTTGACAAAAACAAACTTAACAACTTTCATTCATAACAATCACTAATTAACAAAATAAGATAAATGAGGGAATTGAAGGGGCTTGTGCTTACATCAAAAGATTTGTCGATCAGATAACGCAAGAAAATATCCTTGTTGCTGCAAAGGTTGATCCTTCATTGGACAGTAGCTAAATTTTGTACATCCACTAATTTCTGGTTGAAAGTAACATTGTTTATGTTGTTTTTAACAACTGCCATAGGATAATGCATATCACATGTAACCCTGCAATATCAATATCAGCTTATTCATTTAATACAACGGGAAAAAATAATCCTACATTGGTCTCCAAAAGAATTAAGTAAACCCTTATTTCAATTAAAGTGATGAATTGAGAGAAAAAACTGATCAGACCTGACTTCCAAATTATGTAATTTTACCTATAAAAATTGGTGGTTATGAATAATGATGCTACCTAACTACAATTGCAGACAAAATATAATAGAATTAGAAATTAACAACTGGAATAAACAGAAGTTACAATTATAGTTTACCAATGAGAAATCTAGATATAACTGTATAAGTCTCATTTAAGAGCTACCAATATGTGTTGATAAAGAAATTATCTCCATATAAAGAATGTTCAATGTTTCTTTCATTACACGACAATAATTTTTAACAGTCTTAAGGGTAATTTTAGAAGTAAAATGTATCATTCATTCAAAACAAAAATCACAAAAAAAAGAACCTTTTAGAAAATTTCCAGCTTTGTTATTCCTGTTATCATCTGATTTGATTGGTGAAAGCTCTTTCTCCCTATCAAATGCTTCTCTTTTTATTCTCTTCCAGTCCACTACCATAGCCTTTATTAATGTGTCAACTTTCTTCGTGAGCATCTAAAAAAGGGAGATATGATTCAATGTTGCTAAATAACGACTATAGCGATATAACATATCAGAATATGAACAAAGCCCACCTGTTAACTTGGAAAATTAAACTCCAAATGAAATAGAGTACTCAATTCAAATAACAAAATTACATAAATAGAAAAATTCACCACTAACCATTCAGTCCAATTCTCAATCCATATTTTTGGTTTCAGGTTAGAGTTTGGCGTGAATTGATCGCAGCAAAATCCACTACACGTATTAATATATGGGCATTCAAGACACAAGTTTATGAAAAATAAACAATAAATTAGGATGATTATAGACATAAACATAGTAAGATAACATTATCACTAACAACTCTTCCTTATCATCAATCACACACATGTTTCAAAAACATATTGTCAAATTGAAGCAAAACAACACATGGATGAGAATACAAAATAGATACAAAACACATATAGAACAGTAACAACATTAACTTCAGTAAACTAAACCTTAAATACACCACTGATGCATGCCACCAACAAAAGCTTATTCTCATGAACTAAAAACCATAAATGCACAAGTCAGATAATTTGATTTTTAATTTTTATTATTTAGGTTGTTTGACTTTGTTTGAGGTAAAACAATATTGTAAGTTTGGGGAGTATTTGATAAGTGCAAAATGTCTATATTTTGAGTAGTAGTTTGGTTACACTTATCGATATTATATGTTAATATTGTTTGAATAAACCCCAAATTGTGTGTGTATATGTACATATTGAGTATAATCATGTTTTTGTGTAAATATTGTACTGTTTGATAGTTTTGTATTCATTTTGTAGGTATTTATGCGTATTTGGAGCATGAGCAATAAAGTGTCAAAGACACAGTTTCAAATGCGCGATTTTGAGCAATAAAAGGGAATGCACAAAGCAAAAAAAAAAAGAAAAGATTTTCACATATTTCAAATAGTCATAAAAGTATGGTATTTAGTCATGGTTAGATAGTAAATTTAATAAGCTTTCCAACGCTTTGAACCAGCCGCAAATCCGAGTTACTGTTCTCAAGTTATGGCCGAAATAATGCTGGATTTTTCAAGTTTCAGTCAGTAGCACCTCGAGCTCGCCCGACGGTGGAGAGGCGCTCTGGGAGCGTACAAATGCACTAAAAATGCTGTTTTGAGCATCTGACAGTGGTTTTTGAGCGTCAGGCGGTGCAGAAACTCATATTTAGGTCAAAAACACATTTTTATTAGGTATGAGTTGGATATTGTTGAGTCCCAACACCATCAACATCAATTTTTGGTATAGAGATGCTTAGAAACACCATTTGGAGGTTGCAGTCGGATGATCCAGAGTCAAATCTCTCGTCGATTGGTGTTGGCAAACCAAGAATTGTTTGATCCCTCTTCTTCTCTTCTCTTTGTAATCTATATTTGTTGGAGTTTGTATATATATTTACCTTGAACATATGTATATGTATTGATCATGGTGTTGTATAAAACTTACTTTACAAATCATTGTTGATACTTTCTTGATCTTTTTGCTTTATGTTTGGATTTGGGTTATTATAGACATATACCTCACAAATCTTGATTAGTGATAGATGTCTATTAGTTTCTATATTCTATGGATAGATTTAGAGCTAATATTCATTTTGGTTGTTAAAGCTTAATTCCTTCTTGTTGTTGTAGCACGCAAGATAATGTCGATAGAGTAATACGGTTGGTCTCGCGACTTAGCGTTAGACATAACCATCATTGTAGGTACATCTCGTGGTGTCCGTGATGATTTTGACGAGTATAGTAGGTTGAGTGTAACTGATCAATATGTTTAACTTTGTGATGAGTAAATTATATTCATTCTTAATAAATTTATCCTTTTCTTTGTTTTTATACATTTATTTTTGGTTGATACCTTTCTATACAAACCAACTCATTAAAACCCCAAACTCATTAACGAGATATTTTTCGAACGACAATTCAATATACCATTCTCTGTGGACATGATATAATATAACCTAAATATCACCCGGTAAAAATAATACTTTACTTTTTGGTTGCCGATTTACCGCTTCAAAAAAATGGCACCGTTGTCGGGATTGGTTTTATTGTTTTGCATCTCGATAATTCTTTTGTTGTTGAATTTTGTCATTAATGTATATGTTGTATAGAAATTGTACATGAATTTGTATATGATTATCATATTTGAGAATTTTATATGTTTTACATACTTGTGTATATATGTGTTTTATTTTGTTTTCACGTGATGTTGTGAATTGTATTGTTTTTGTAACGTTTGTTCTGTGGTTGTTAGATACTTTCTTTAGGTTTGTGCGGTGTGACAATACCATGGCATGACGAGATGAGGTTTCTAGCTCGCACAATAAGGCGTCACGCTTACGACGTAAAACAAGCATGTTGTGTTTGTAGTTGTTTTTGTGTGTGCTGACTTGTGTTTTAACAAGTTAAAATAGGACTTGTTCTAAATTTCAAATATTCACTTTTCAACTTGTTAATTCATTTGCACCCGATTTTCGTATCGTTATATGTATTTATTTTGTTGTGTAAAATTGTGACTTCCGCAAGTTTATCGTGTTTAGCTTGAGGAGTTTTTGTTGGTTGTAAATATTGTACATTTTGTTGTTGTTTGGATTCAAATCTTGGTCCGGTAACTTGAAGACTTTTGAGGTGATTTTTTGAGTTTGATTGATTCAACTTGCGGTTGTATGGTAATGATAGATTTTCAAAGTTGGTACACGTCAGGTACTCATTTATCGCTTTCTATAGCATAACATGTTTAAGAAATTTTCATTTGTATATTTACCATGTCATCCATTCTTTTTGCATTACTTTCTTTTTATTGAATCACTATAGTTCTCTTTTTACTCAATTGTGAGGAAGCTTTCCATTGTTCACATATGCTGGAGGCCACATTCTTGTTTTAACGAGATTTTATTATGCTTAATCTTTTGTTTGTATTGATTATACGAATGCATGAAAGTGATCAATGAATTTTTGTTTGATTTTGAGCACAACTACCTTGGCCAAATATTCAATTCACCCCGTGAGAGTGTGATCATCTGTTAACCCCTTTGAGCTTTTATCAATATCCATGTTTATTTGAACTTGATACTTGTCTATGAGTGTTCAGTTCATATTTTTTGTATGGATGTTGATTTCTTTGTTTCTTGAACCCTCAACTATATGTTGTTGTATGAATTTTTATCCTGCCTTAAAAAGTAAGGAGTATTCACATAATGATGTTGGTTGAATTCAAGTTGGGGAGAGAAATATTTTCTCATTTATATTGTGTTTGATATGAGGTTAAGAAAAAGAAAAAGAAAACAAAACAAAACAAAATGTGTGAAAAAGAAAGAAAAGAAAAAGAAAGGAAAAAGAGAAAAATTTTGAAAATTAAAAATAAAAAGAGTATGAATAGTATTGTGTTAATAAGTGATGTGTGTTGGTTTGAAATTTGTGATGAAGAAGAAGTTTGATGGAAATTCTATTGTTTGAAACTTTGTGAGTAGATCACTCCCTTAGGTTTTAGGCAAGTTTTTGTTTTGATTAGCTTTAGGAATTATCCCTTGTTTGTTAGCCAAGTCACATTGAAATTTTGAAAAGCCCTTGTGATTCTTGCATTTGTATTTTCAATATGAGTTTTTGGATGAATTCATGATTTAGTCTATTGTTTGCAAGATTGTGGATGAGTGTCAAAAGTCCCTTACTTTTGTGTGTTCTTCATCTACCGATGAATTATTGCTAGGTGTGATTCATGATTGGGTTTGTTTTGTTTAGAATGTTTAGTATGGTTTTTGTACTTAGGATTCATTTCGTTTACATGTTGTCTTTGTACGATAGTGGTAAGTGTTTACTTTGCTTGTGCGTTTTTGTTTGAACCATACATTTGTTTTCCTTTTTCAAAACTTGGTTATTCGCGATACTTTGATTTTTGATTTTTATTCTTTAGATTGTTTGACTTTGTTTGAGGTAAAACAATGTTGTAAGTTGGGGGAGAATTTGATAAGTGCAAAAATGTCTATAATTTTAGTAGTAGTTTGGTTTCACATATCGATACTTTTCGTCAATATTGTTTGAATAAACCCCAAATTGTGTGTGTATTTGTACATATTGAGTGTAATCATGTTTTGGTGTAAATATTGTATTTTTTTAATAATTTTTTATTCATTTTGTAGGTATTGATGTGTATTTAGAGCATGGGCAATAAAGTGTCGAAGACATGGCTTCAAATACGCGATTTTGAGCAATAAAGAGAATGCACAAAGAAAAAAAAAGATTTTCACATATTTCAAATAGTCATAAAAGCATGTGATTTAGTCATGGTTAGATAGTGAATTGAATAAGCTTTCCAACGCTTTGAACTGGGCGCAAATCCGAGTGACGGTTCTCAAGTTATGGCCGAAACAATGTTGGATTTTTCAAGTTTCTGTCAGGAGCGCCCCGAGCTCGCCTGGAGGTGGAAAGGCGCTCCGGAAGCGTGAAAATACACTAAAAATACAGTTTTGAGCATCCGATAGTGGTTTTTGAGCGTCAGGCGGTGCGGGCTGTGCCGAAACTCATATTTTGGTTAAAAACCCATTTTTTAGGTATGAGTTGAGTATTTTTGAGTCTCAACACCATCAGCATCAATTTTGGGTAGAGAGATGTGTTGTACCCCAAAATTTGTCCTCATATTTTAAGGTCATGATATCTCTGTTAGAACATAGTTTGGTTCTACATCTATTCAAGAATTTTTGATGATAACAAATACTATTGATGATTCTTATGTTCTAATTCTGATGATTAAATATTTTGTTTAGAACATCATTGCTTCCTAATCGTTTAAATGATAGAGTTATCTTTCTGGATTCGTAAGTAGAAGAAGTTCTGATTTATGATGTCATTCTAAGAAGAACTTAAAAGATACACATGTAAACAACAGTCTCCAAAATATCACGCTCTTTTAGAAGAAGTTCTGCTATGTTTAAAGCCCAACTTTTGAAAGTACCATGCTGCATTATCAAACTCTGATTCGCATATACTGGCTGCTTAAATTCTGATGCGTTACAAAGACTCAAATGGAAATATTCTAAGGAACGACAATTTATAGATAAGATCCATAATTAAGGAAAGAAGCAATCAATGCATTAATTATCATTCCTTTTGTAAATTTTGGTGATTCCCAACGGATCAAATCAAACGTTTATATAAAAGAGCATCATCATCTTCAAGCTTCGGTTTCCGAACCTTCTTACGCAAAAACAACTCACAAGCTGTCATAATTCAAAGTTAAGGAATAAATCCTTAACTTAAGGAAGAAATCCTTATACCATTCTCCATCCAGATATGCCCACTGATTTTGAAGAGCTGAAGAGATCCTGGATTAAACTTAAGGAAAAAGGGATACATTCAAAGCTTAGTGCTATGAAAGTGAGAAAAGAGTATTGGAGTTGACGAAGCTACTTCACGAGGAACAGAGAATTAACACCAATGTCAACACAAAGAGGGAGCGTCCATGGGAGGCTTAAGCACTAGAAGTTTTACTTGAACTTTCCTTTGTATTTACTAACTAACTAAAAAGTTTGTTCTTGTTTGTTTACCAAATTTAAATCTCCTAAGGTCCTTGAAAACATTGCATAACATTACATATCTTTTCATAACAGGTACTCCGAAGACCAGTTTTCTTATTCTCTCGTTGTTTATTTTAGCAGAAATGGCTCTCGAACAAACTGTCAAAGATCTCCAAGCTCAGAACGCTCAGTTCCAAGAGATGTTCACCAATTTGGCCAAGGGGCAAGAAGATCTAAAAGAGCTTAGCACCAAGAGAAATAAGAAGAATATCTAGTATTCTAAACATGTGAAGAAGATCCAGAGGTCCATTCAAGACAGTCAGACAACTTGAGTTCTCAGAAAAGTGGTGAAACTGAAGGAAGTGTCAAGGGAAATAAAGGAAGCCATCATGGGTCTGAAGAAGAAGAGGAAGACTATATGAGCGAGCAGTATGCTCCTGATGATGAGAAGTATAAACAACTCGAAGATCGTCTGAATATCGTGGAAAATCTAAAAATGTCAAGGTTGAACTTTGATGATTTAAGCCTCATTCCCGGAGTGGTGATTCCTCGTAAGTTTAAAGTTCCTACTTTTGATAAGTATGATGACATTTCTTGCCCGAAGCTTCATTTAAAGTTCTATATTTAGAAGATTCAACCATACACTGTTGATAGGAAGTTGTGGATGCATTTCTTTCAAAGAGTTTGTTTAGAGCACAATTGGAGTGGTATTATCAGCTGGAAAATACCCACATTCATACCAAGAATGATTTGGCAGATGCTTTCTAAAAACAGTACCAGTACATAGTTCAAAGAATATGCCCAGAAATGGAAAGATCTAGCAGGCATAGTTCAACCACCATTGTCTAATAGGAAGTTGGTTGACATGTTCATACGAACGCTGACAGATCCATTCTTCAATCATATGATTGGAAATTCTTCAGACGGATTCACCGAGCTAATATTGACAGGAGAGCGTATTGAAGTTGGAATCAAGAATGAGAAGATTCAAGTCGAGAGATCTTCAAGTGCTGCGAAGATGTCTTTTGGTGGGAAGAAAGAAGCCAATGTTGTGTATAGCTAGAAGAGTCGTGATAAAAATGTTCGCCATCAATATGTGGGGCATTCCTGATCTCCAATCCTACGCTAGTGCAATCTCAACAAGACAATACACATAGACAAAACACGCCAAGAACACAATTCACGAAGATCAACATGTCGTTGTCTCAAGCATTGCAGTATATGTTAAAAGCAGAACTGATTACTTTGAGGGATCCGCCTCAGCATGTTAACACGTCTTCTCCAAAGTACAATCCCAATGCAAGGTGTGCATACCATTCCAATAGCCCCGAGCATGACACGAACAACTGTTGGGCCCTGAAGAACAAGATTCAAGACATGATTGAAGCTTAGGAGATTAAATTTGACCCTCCTATCGAAACTCCAAATGTGATTACCGTACCAATGCCTGATCATGACAAGAGCACCAATTCTATTGATGATGACTCCTACATCTTTGCTATGAGTGAATTGACCACTCCCTTGATAATGGTAAAGAAAAATATGTTGCGAGCCGATTTATTTCCAGAATGTTTCGTAAGTTGTTGATACCGTGCATCTGAATCCAATGGATGTGTCTGGTTGAAGAGAGGTATCCAGCGCTTGATGGACAACCGATAAGTGTCAGTCACATGTCTCTACACGTTTGCGTTTCAGGATTATAGTTATCATTGCCAAAAGTTTTTTCTTCTCGTTGTGGATACAAGTATTTCTAAAATCTCATATCTCGTATACTAACATGTCATAGATCCTATAGTTATAAACATGTTTATAATTATTTATTATATTTCGCACTAAAGTATATGGTATAATATATAGAACATGTATATGTGATTAATTGTTATTGAATTAATCCCATCAAGTGGTATCAGAACATTAACTTGCAGTTGGCCTGTGCATTGTACTGTTAGTCACAACAATTGGTTGTGCATTTGTAAAAGATTTTGATTATAATGAATTAAGTCCTCGTTGAGAGAGGCGAAATCCCTTGGCGGATGGACTGGAGTAGTTTGAGTTTCAAACGAACCAGGATAAAAATACTTGTGTTTTATATTGTTGTTACGCTAAAGGAAAAGAAAAAGATAAACTTATTCAACCCCCCTTCTAAGTGTTTTCTAAACCTTCAATTGGCATCAGAGCTCTTGGTTCTGACTTCTGGGTGCATACACTTAACCGTGTCAGAAAAATATCCAGAAGGAAAATACTATGGAAACTGATCAGAACAACAACAACAACACAAAACTGCCTATGTTTGATGGAGAAGATTTTGACTACTGGAAAGATAGACTAGAAAGTTTCTTTCTAGGTTATGATGTTGACTTATGGGATATGGTATTAGATGGCTACACACATCCGAGAGACAAAGAAGGAAATAAGATTGATAAAAATCATGGATAAGCAACAGAAAACAGATTTCAAAAATCACCACAAAGCCAGAAATATCCTGCTAAATGCTATCTAAAAATGGAGTATGAGAAAATCACCAACAGAGATACTACACATGACATTTTTGAGTCTCTCAAAATGACTCATGAAGGCAATGCTCAAGTAAAAGAGACAAAAGCTCTGGCTCTCAGCAAGAAGTACGAATCCTTCAGAATGGAAGAAAATGAGTCCATTGAAACAATGTTCTCAAGATTTCAAAATTTGACTGCTGGTCTGAGAGTTCTGAACAAAGGATACACTAAAGCAGACCATGTCAAGAAGATCATCAGAAGTTTACCCAGAAGATGGGCACCAATGGTTACTGCATTCAAAATCTCAAAAGATTTGAATAATGTATCTCTAAAAGAACTTATCAGTGCACTAAAAAGTCACGAGATAGAACTTGATGAATATAAGCCCCAAAAGAAAGGTAAGTCTGTTGCCCTTAAATCTACTAGAAAATATGAAATTAACGTTTTTCAGGCTGAAGAAGGAAGCTCTGGTGAATCTGCATCAAAAGAAGATGAGTTATCTCTTCTTTCCAGAAGGATCAACCAGGTGTAGAAGCATAGACAAAAGAAGTTCATAAACTACAAGAGATCAGAAGATAAAGCAGAACGTTCTGGACAACTTGAATTCTCAGACAAGAGTGTCGAAACTGAAGGAAGTATCAAGACCAATGAAGGAAGCCATCATGAGTCTCAAGAGGATTAAGGAGAAGACTATATGAGCGAGGAGTATTCTCCTGACAACGAGAAGTATAAGCAACTTGAAGACCGTCTGAATGCTGTGGAGAATCTGAAAATGTCAAGATTGAATTTTGATGATTTAAGCCTGGTTCCTGGAGTGGTCATTCCCCACAAGTTCAAAGTTCCTACTTTTTCTAAGTATGATGGAATTTCTTATCCGAAGCTTCATCTGAATTCCTATGTTCAGAAGATTCAACCCCACACTGCTGACAAGAAATTGTGGATGCATTTCTTCCAAGAGAGTCTATCCGGAGCACAATTAGAATGGTACTACCAGTTAAAGAATACTCACATTCATACCTGGAATGGTTTGGAAGATGCTTTCTACAAACAATACCAGTATAATGTTGAATTGGCACTAACCTGTATGCAACTACAGAGTATGTTTATGGGCCATGATGAGAAGTTCAAAGAGTACGTCTAGAAATGGAGAGATCTAGCAGGCAGATTCCAGCCACCATTGTCTAATAGGGAATTGGTTGACATGTTTATGGGAACATTGACATGTCCATTATTCAATCATCTAATTTGAAATTCCTCAGCCGGATTCACCGAGCTGATACTGACAGGAGAATATATTGAAGTTGGAATCAAGAGTGGAAAGATTCAAGTCGAAACATCTTCAAATGCTGCGAAGAGTTCTTTTGGTGGGAAGAAAGAAGTCAATGTTGTGTATGGTCAGAAGAACCTTGACAAAGGTGATCGCCATCAGTCCGTAGGGGCAATTATGATCTCTAATCCCACACTAGTGCAACCTCAATAAGACAATACGCGTAGGCAGAAAGCACCAAGAAGGCAGTTTATGAAGATCAGCATGCCATTGTTTCAAGCATTACAATACATGTTGAAAGCAGAGATGATTACTTTGAGAGATCCTCCACAACATGTCCATACATCCTCTACGAAGTACAATCCCAATGCAAGGTGTGCATATCACTCCAATTGCCCAGGGCACGACACCAACAACTGTTGGGCCCTAAAGGACAAGATCCAAGACATGATTGAAGCTCAGGAAATTGAATTCGACCCTCCTGTCGAAACCCCGGATGTGATCAATGCACCAATTCCCGATCATGGCAAGAGTACTAACACCATTGATAATGATTCGTATGTCTTTGTCGTGAATGAGTTAATCACTCCCTTGATGACTGTTAAGAAGAATCTGCTACAAGCTGGTCTATTCCTAGGATGCTTTGATAACTGTCGTTACTGTGCGTCTGAGCCTAATGGATATGCCTGGTTGAAAAGAGGTGATCAATGCCTGATAGACAACCGATAAGTGTTATTCATGAAGACTCTGTCTATAGAGAGTTTGTGCAAATATGTTTCCATGAACTTGAAAATCGAAGACGTAAGCATAGAAGAAGTCATACCAGAAGTCTGAGATACCTTGGGGCATCCAAGTGGTAAATTTGATTTCAGGGTGAAATATACCGCCCATGAAAGCCACAAGATTGCAATTTAAGACATTAAAGCAACCAGATAGGGAGATGATGACTATCCCGAAGAGTATGTTGATGTGAACATAATAAGGATCACCTCTGCCTACCCTGCATCTAGAGTGGCACCTCTGATTATTACCTCGCCTAAACCAATTCCACACTCCTCTGACAAAGCTATACCTTGGAATTACGGAGCTGAAGTTTACTACTATGGTGTCAAGCAAGAGTCATTAACCATTGAAGACATTACAGTTGAAGCCGCTAATCCTGATGTCGACAATATCACTGGATCAAGCAAGGTAACCAGAACCGGAAGAGTATTTTCACCAAATATCTCTCCTCCAAAAGAACCTACTGCACCAGTCCGTATTCCTGTTGTGGAGCCAATTCCCGAGGCTCGCGGGAAAGATAAAGTGACTCAACCTGTTCAGAAAGAAGTACCAAAGGAAGTTGCTGAAGATACCTCTAAGCAAGAAATGGAGGAAGTTTTGAAGATCATTAAGCGATTACAATGTTGTGGAGCAGTTGGGATAAACCCCGTCTAAGATTTCCATGTTAGCTCTGTTGTTGTGCTCCGAGGCTCATGCTAAAGCCTTGGTGAAGTTTCTGAAGAATGATAACATACCGCAAGACACTTCTGCTGACCAATTCGAAAGTTGTATTGCTAGCCTGACAGCCGACAATGGTTTTGTCTTTTTTGATGCTGATATGACTCCCGTCGGAAGAAAGCACAACAAAGCCTTGCACGTATTTATAGAGTGTATGGGTACTATGTTATCTCATGTATTGGTGGATATTGGCTCTGCTCTGAATGTCCTACCGAAGAGTTCTCTCGACAGACTTGATATTAAAGAAGTTGTGATGAAACCCATTGACATAATCGTAAGAGCATTTGATGGTTCGAAGAGAATAGTACTTGAAGAGCTCAACCTGCTGATCAAAGTAGGTTCCCAGAACTTTGACTCTACTTTCTTTGTAATGGATATTCTCCCGACTTATTCTTGCTTGCTTGGATGCCCTTTGATACATGGGGCAGGCACTGTTATCTCTACCCTGCATCAGAAGTTAAAGTACCCAGTGAAGGGGAATATCGTTACAGTATGCGGAGAAGAAGCATATATGGTAAGCCATCTACAGTCATTCCGATACATTGAAATGGAAGGCAGATTTTTCGAGACTCTTTGTCAAGCTTTTAAAGTAGTTCCATGAGTTACGCCTGTCAACTCTTCTGTCACTCCTAAGGTTACTAGAGTTCCATCGAAGATGGCCTCGCTAAAAGATGCCAAAGATGTAATTGAAGAAGGAGGTTGTATCGTATTATAGTCAGCTACCCGAGTTTCCATTCAAATTTGATAAGATTGTTTTAGGCTTTACTTCCAAAGGCTAGAAAATGATACGCCGGGAATGTGCTGGTGGACTTCCTTTTCGCATCAACAAAAATTGAGTTCATGCTATAGAAGACGACGATGGTGACTTTGACATCAACAATTGGGTCTCCCCAGCTCCTGGCGATGGACTCAACAATTGGACGACTAAGGATGTTATGCCAATATCCTTTAGACAGGAGTAATTGTTTTTTTTTCTGTTTTATGCTTTTATGCTTTATAGTTTCGAACAATAAAACTCTAAGCCTAGTGCCTTGCCCGGGGCACAACAACTCATTTGTGAGGGTTGTTATTTGTCATTCACATATTTTCATTCAATAAATCATGGGACTTTTGCATTCAAATATTCTGCTCTCTGTCTTTCTTTTTTACTTTATCACCTTTTCAAAAGCTACGTGTTGTTACACACACTCACGTAATAAACTGCAGATCCACATTCACTTTGGATCCCGTCAATAACGACTCTTATATTGCTAAATATGACTTCAATAATCCGATCTACCAAGCCGAAGACGAAGGTGAGGAAGATTGTGAAGTTCTAGGAGAACTTTCCAGGTTACTACAACAAGAGGAAAGGGCTATACTGCCACACGAAGAGCCGATCGAAGTTGTGAATCTAGGCACTGACGAAAACAGAAAAGAAATCAAGATAGGAGCGGGTCTTAAGAACAGTATTAAGGAAAGATTAGTCCAGATGCTGTGAGATTACATTGAGATTTTTGCTTGGTCTTACAAAGACATGCTAGGTTTAGATATCGACATTGTGGTACACCGACTACCAACGAAAGGAGGTTTTCTCCCAGTGAAGCAGAAAGTTCGCCGCATGCATCCCGAGATGTCTGAGAAAATTAAAGTCGAAGTTATGAAGCAGTTCAATATCGGTTTCTTAGCCGTTACTTCTTATCCACAGTGGATTGCGAACGTGGTGCCTGTACCTAAGAAGGATGACAAGGTGTGTATATGTGTGGACAACTGAGATCAAAATAAGGCGAGCCTGAAAGATGACTTCCCACTTCCACATATTGATGTCCTGGTTGATAACACCGCTCAACACAAAGTCTTCTCTTTTATGGATGGTTTCTGTGGTTATAACCAAATTAAAATGGCTCCCGAAGACATGGAAAAAACCACTTTTGTTACACAGTGGAGAGCTTTTTGTTGCAAAGTCATGTCGTTTGGGTTGAAGAATGCTAACGCAACATATCAGCGTGCTATGGTAGCTTTAGTCCATGATTTGATCCATCACGAGATAAAGTTCTTCGTCGACGACATGATAGCTTGATCACAAACCAAATAAGAACATCTTGATCATTTGCGTAAATTGTTTGATAGACTGAAGAAGTACATATTGAGACTAAATCCAAACAAATGTACCTTTGGAGTCAAATTCGGTAAACTCCTGGGATTCGTTATCAGTGGTAAAGGTATCGAAGTTGACCCCGCTAAGGTTAAAGTTATTCAAGAAATTCCAGCTCCCCGTATCGAGAAGGAAGTCAGAGGTTTCTTAGGATGACTGAATTACATTGCCAGATTTATTGGACATCTAACTGCTACTTGTGAGCCAATCTTCAAACTGCTGAAGAAAGACCAAGTAGTGGAATGGAACGACGATATCCTGACAGCTTTTGACAAAATCAAGGAGTACCTACAAAAACCTCCTATCTTGATGCCACCAGTTGAAGGAAGATCTCTGATCGTGTACTTAATAATATTAGAGAATTCAATGGGGTGTGTGTTGGGGCAACATGACGAGTATGGTTGAAAAGAGTATGCAATATACTACCTTAGCAAAACGTTTACTGACTGTGAAACAAGATACTCACAGCTCGAGAAAACTTGCGGTGCTTTGGCTTAGGCTTCTTACCAACTAAGAAAATATATGTTAACTCACACTACATTGGTGATCTCTAAGATAGATCCGATAAAATATATATTCGAATAGACTACTCATTCCGGAAGAATAGAAACATGGTAGATGATCTTGACCGAATACGACATTTAATATACTACTCAGAAGGAAATCAAACGAAGTGTAGTTGCTGATCATTTGGATCATCAAGCTATAGATAAATACCAGTCTATGAATTTCGAGTTCCCAGAAGAGGATGTTATGTTAGTTACCGATTACGAAGAGCCTAGATCGGATGAAGGACCTGATCCAGGATCCCGATGGATCATGGTCTTTGACGGAGCTTCTAACACACTTGGCAATGGTATTGGAGTTGTGATCATATCTCCCAATGGAGGCCATACACCTTTCATCGCCAGGTTATGTTTCGATTGCACAAACAATATAGCTGAATACAAAGCGTGCATTATGGGTATCAAAGATGCTATTGACTAAATGATCAAGTTCTTGCAAGTATATGGAGACTCAGCCTTGGTGATTAGTCAGACCAAGGGAGAATGGGAAACAAAGCATCTGAATCTCATTCCATATCGAGAACATGTGTTGAATCTGATCCCCTACTTCAAAGAAATCACTTTCGAGCATATTCCACGAGAAGAGAATCAACTGGAAGATGCGCTAGCTACCATGTCATCCATGTTCAAAGTCACATGGGACAATGAGGCTCCTCAAATTACTATTGAAAGAATAGACGAACCAACATACTATTATGAACATAATACGAAAGGAGTAGAGGAGAAACCTTGGTTCTACGAAGTGAAGAGGTATCTCGAGGCTCAAGAATACCCTGAAAGGGCACCTGTCAACGATAAGAAGTTCCTAAGAAGATTCTCTACCAAGTTCTTCCTAAGTAATGGCATTCTATACAAACGCAATCGCAATCTAGCTCTACTTCGGTGTGTAGACAAGAAGATTGCCGAAAGAATTATGGAAGAGCTCTGGCGCCTTTGGTACTCATTCTAGTGGACTTACAATGGCTAAGAAGATTCTGAGAGCAGGTTACTACTGGTCTACTATGGAAGTCGATTGCTATCGATATTCCCAATCTTGTCATGAATGCCAGATATACGCCAATAAAGTACATGCTCCTCCAGTTCCGTTGAATGTTCTGACCGCCCCGTGGCCTTTCGCGATGTGGGGCATTGATATGATTGGATAAATCAAGCCTACCACATCTAATGGACATTGTTTCATCCTCGTCGTTATTAATTACTTTACCAAGTGGATAGAAGTAGCCTCGTTTGCATCTGTTACGAAAAATGTCGTGGCTCAATTCATTAAAAATAATCTCATCTGTCGGCACGACATTCCTAAAAAGATTATCACATACAATGGTACCAATCTTCATAATAAGATGATCATCGAACTCTGCACGCAGTTCAAGATAAAGCATCACAACTCTTCCCCATATCAGCCAAAATATGAATGGCATAGTGGAAGCCGCCAATAAGAATCTTAAGAAGATCATATAGAAGATGACAATTACATATAAGGACTGACATGAGATGTTGCCATTTTCTCTCCACGGTTATCGCACTTCAGTACGAACATCTACAGGGGCAACCCCATTCTCTCTCGTGTACGATATAGAAGCAGTCTTACCTATTGAGGTTCATATACCTTCACTTAGAACATTGAAGGATGTAGAGTTAGACGAAGATGAATGGGTCCAGACTCGACTTGACCAGATAAACTTGATCGATGAGAAACGATTGATAGCTATCTGCCATGGACAAATATATCAAAAACGAATGATCAAAGCATTCAATAAGAAAGTCAAGCATCGAGTATACCAAGTTGGCAATCTAGTAGTCAAGCGCATCATACTATCACAATGTGATCCTAGGGGAAAGTGGACTCCCACCTATGAGGGACCATTTATAGTCAAGATAATATTTTCTAGCGGAGCCATGATACTGAGCACTATGGACAGAGAAGACCTCTCACACCCTGTGAATGCAAACTTAGTTAAAAATACTACGCATAAACGAGACTCGCTAGGTCAACTGGCCTAGGCAAAAATAAGGGCGTCCCGGCGAACCAAAAGGGTTCAGGCAAAAGTTAGGGACATATATAAAAAAAATGTACACCCGACAAGTCGAAAACCTGCAAAGGCGGCTTGGGTAAAAAAGGGTTTCCCGATAGATTAAAAACCCGAAAGGGCAGTCTAAGCAAAAGTTAAGGATTAAAAGCGTATGAGTATGTCTCGTCAAGATCATCTACTTACAAACTACACTACTATGCGCTTCAAATGGCGCAGATCAGTTCAATCACCTTCTTCTGGCAGCAAGGAGATGAGACAGTCGAAAATATATGAGCAATAGCAAAGTTGAAACTCGACGAGATTGTTTCCACATAGCTTTTACTATTTTCCAAATGTTCCTAACAATTTCCTCTTACTAGGATATTTATCTCTCTGTACACGAACTGCATGTCTATAGGCTTACGTTTCAAAATTAGTACAATTTCCCTTTTCCAGTTCCAAACTTTTTTACTTTTATCTATTTTGTTTGAATAAAGTCCAATGTTTTATTTGAATTATTATATGCATTTGATAATAAATATCCACTTACAAATACACGAAAGGCGAACAGAAACATCAATTACTACAAGCTCTAGGAATTGAGATGACAACCTAAGTCACCAATACATCCCCAATGAGTAAGTTTCACAGAAATATTCCCACAAAATAATATCTAAAATCCCCACAGAGCCCTCACTCCCTCGACAGAGACGGATCTCTCCAACAAGATTACTACATGATCTTATCCACAACACGATTGTTCGCTTATAATATCTACATTACTTCTTGTTACATTAGTCCCCGAGCAGTAACAGATCATCTCTCAAACTCATCACGTTAGTCCCCGAGCAGTGATCATATCAACTCATCATGTTAGTCCCCGAGCAATGATCGTCTCAACTCATCACATTGGTCCCCGAGCATTGATCATATCAACTCATCACGTTAGTCCCTAAGCAGTGATCGTATCAACTCATCATGTTAGTCCCCGAGCAGTGATCATATCAACTCATCACTTTAGTACCTAAGCAGTGATCCTACTAACTCATCACGTTATTTCCCGAGCAGTAATCATATCAACTCATCACGTTAGTCCCCAAGTAGTGATCGTCTATATTGTCACATCAATCCCTGCGTAGTGAACGTCAACTTGTTACGTTGGTCCCCGAGCAGTAATAAATCATCAATCTACTTATTATGTCAGACTCCGAGCAGTAATAGGTTATTCAAAACCATATCATTCCCCAACAAGGTTTATACACAAGATATTCATCCCCAACTAGGTATCTCTCAAGGATTATCATATTCTAACAGCATCAATATCCAGACCTGAAACTTGGTCATATAGTGCATCAGAAGAATTCATATCTCTCTTGTTCCCCAGTCAAGGTCTCCAACAACTACATCCTCAAGAAGAAGTAAAAGATCTCTAACAAAACATTCCTATCTTCTTTAAGATGGATATGTTTTGAAATACCACAACATCTACATTCATACATCATTCATAAAAAATCATAACATGCCCATATATCATTCTCGAGCATTATTACATACTCACATGCATCATAATGTGCATAAAATTAACCTCGTTCTTTCATGTTAAATTCTCAAACAGGTGGAAATTATTCACAAATTTCCAGACCGAAGGTCAAAGATTAATATCCAAAACAAGACGGGAAAACTATCTGAACGACCAGATGAGTTTACCAACAGACAGCAGGATACCAATTAATACTTGAAATAAGACGGGAGAACTATGTACATCCTAAAGAATACTCATTTCAGATAAAGCCAAGACGAAGGTTTATTCTGACTCCCTCTTATCATCAACTATCTCTATACGACGTCTTTAAACCCATCTCCGACTACACATGGTCATCTCTCCACCCATAGAACATTGCATATCTAGTTAAAAATTAATGCATACTAATAACCTCATTCAAAGACGAGCATGGAGTCTAACGTACGACTCACTCCCTAGCATCAGCTTCTCCAAATGAAATCTATAAGCCCATTCCAGAACATCATCAGTCGACAGTCCCATTCCATACACCAGAGAGTGCAAATTTCAGGGGCACTCGAGTCTTCAATCATCTTCCACCTTCAGGTTATGAAAGGAAAGCATACCAATCTAAACCTTCAGGTACAAGAAGATTGAACAGGTATAACTGTTATACCCCAAAATTTTCCCTCCTATTTTTCAAGTCAATACACATCTCTATACTCAAGAGTTCCTCAAGGGTTGACCAGATGAACCCTCTCCTAAGCAGTTAACCCATAACTAAGATTTTGATTCTCTCAAGTTAAAGATGGTTTCTATTTCCTAAAGTGAGCATAATGCCTCTGCTTATGTCTCAAGGTATCACCATGTCAAGTTCCAATCCTCACATCTCAAGTGTGCTCAGTCAATTGCTTAGATGGTTGAAAATCAGTTGTATTGGATAAAAAGTCAACTAAGGTCAACATACAGTCAAACTTAATCATTTTTGGACAACATCAATATTTTTAAGTCACATTCATCATTTGATCAAGAGTTGATCATGATTCATCAAGAAAGTCAGAGAATTGATCAAAAGTCAAAGTTCCTAAATTAGGGATTTTGATCAAAAGTCAACAAAACTTTGACCAAGCATAACTTTCACATACTTCATCAAATTGTTTTCCACCAATACTAATTTTGAATGGAATTTAATTCTATACAACTTTGTGTCTCACAAGCTTTAGCCAAAAATACTTCATTTGAGAGTTATGGATCAAGACATTATAGGTCCTTCTAAAAGTCAACAAAAAGTCATGTTTTTCCAAAGAAGTGTACATGAGCATGGAAGCTTCAATGAATATTAAACCAAAAGGAGTGTTTAGAGGACATCTTAAGTGTTCTAAAAAGTCCAAAAACACATTCAAAAGACAAAAATTGAGCAAGATACAATTTGTGCAAGTTTGGCATTTTTGAAGAAGTGCATGAAGGGAAATACTTAGCAAATTCAATTTTTTTCCAAATGGGCCATGGTTTTTATAGTTTGGATTATTTATAAGATATTCCATGACTTCTAAGCCCACTTTCATGCATCTCTTATATTTATTTAATTTATTTTTTAATTAAAAGATTAAAATTCAATTTAATAAAATAAAACGAAAAATATACAAGGAAGGGCGTGTGTGATTGATTTTTGTTTGTCTTGAGGTCCAAGATAGCTCATGCAAGCTGTAAGAAAACGCCCAAGAGGTATCAATGCAAGATTGGCCAAGATTGGAAACTTTTCATGTGATTTCCAAATCAAATATTTTCTCCATTAATGCAATATATTCTTGACACAATTGTTGACCTAAATCCATCTCCTATATATACACAACAATCTCAGATGCCAAGGACACGAATTGCATGCTCAAAAAACCCTAGCCAAATCTCTCAAATTTTCCAACTTTGAGACAAGATTGAATCTCAACTTCCAGCCTCTCTCAAGCCCAATCAAGCATTCATTCATCCTCCTGAGCCTTCCAGGAATCGTTCCAAGTCCTTAGGCAAGCAAAACGGTGCTCAAAAGCCTTTCAGTCAAGTCGACCATTTTTTGGTAAAATTTCTTGGATCGATTTCAATTTTCATGCATCTTTAATGTATTTGATGTGTTTTTTTATGTTCAGGATGTCATTTAGAACAGGTACAACATGTTATATGTAAGTTTTATGGCTTAAATCATATCGTTCCATTGTTAGGGAAGTCCGGTTCAAAAGCTTCGCAACCCTAGATACAAGAACTTTCAGGCCAAAAGGACACCACCATTGAATTCATAGCCCTCTATTTAGGGGGTAGGGTCCCTCTTGATAATTTATTTGTCTTATTTTGCAGGTTTGGAAGTTTAATCGTCGGAGAAGACGACCGGAGCTAGGGCTACGGGCGTCCCTCCGGCCCTCTGACTTTGTTTGACCGATCGGAGGCAGGCGTGGCAAGTTTTGATTTGACCATTTAAACTCCCTGGATCCCACGCACGTGATCTTGTTTTGGTTATAATTTTCTGATTTTAATTCCCAAATATATATATATATATATATATATATATATATATATATATATATATATATATATATATATATATATATATCCTTGTATCTAAATACATAGATGTATCACCACCCCGGTGGTTAACCATGCACACGATAGTCCTCTCACTCTCTCAAGTCGTGGGTTCGATCCTCGCCTTTTGCAACTTTTTTCTATATTTTTTGATTTTTCACAAGATTCACACCTATATTTTTGTAGGCGCGCATATATCACCATGGTCAAGTGGAGTAGTGGTAGAATTTTGAACCTGCAACCCTCATGTCCTGGGTTCGAACCTCAGCAAGGCCACCCTAATTTTTTATCACTTATTCTCTTGTTTATTTTCTTATTTCTTTTATATTTCAAACCAATTTTAATTTACTTTCACAAGTTAATTTTTCACAATCAAAAAACCCTAAAAAAAATGTTTTAATTTTAGATTTAGGTTTTAAAATCCTTTATTTAAGTTTTGACACAAAAATATTTAATTTTTATTTACATTTTAAATATTTTTATTAATTAAATACTAGCTAATTAGAATTAGGGTTTTCTTAATTAAAATCAACCACAAAAAACTTCAAAAATGTTTTCTTTAATAATTAGGGCTTAGAATATTGTTCACAATTACTAAAGCATTTTTCTCATCATTTACTTATTGTTTTCGCATTTAAATTCTAGAAATCAATGTATAGGTTGCAAGGTTATTTTTGTAATAGCTTAGATTTAATTTCTCGCAATTTACTTTCCGCACCTCTTATAATGTAACTGCCCTAAAGCCTTGTAATAGCGTAGGGTTTACTTTCTGCACTTTTACTTTCTGCACTTCTTATTTCCTGTACATATACACTGCTTAGATCACCTTAACTTCAAGATAAATATCTGAATCAATACACTATTTGCACCCACTCACACCCTTAGGGTATCCTCTCTTGTTGCCTTTCGAATAAACAATGGTCATGTCCCTCGAACGTAGGGATACCATTAGCAACGTCCCTCGATTCAAAAATCATCACAAAGTTCATAGTCCCTCGATGACCCTTGATGTTGCCTATGAATATATGATCTTGTCCCTCGGTTGTTGCCTACGAATAAGTGATGATCTTCCATTCGAAAATGCTAAGGTATCCTTATAATGTTGCCTTCTATGACCATACGATGACCCTGCTTCTGTCCTTTCACATCCAACGGATAAAGTTATATACCAACTAATGGTATGGATAGATATATTCTTAAGGAGAAGGAAAATAACAAGAACGACCCTTCTAAGTAGATAATAAAGACTTCTAAATTGCTTGCTCCAATAAAAAAAATACTCTTCACCTCACATTATTTTCAAAAAATACTTTCAAACAAACACTTTGTATACATTCCGGCGAGAATCATTACAAAGTTACATTTTTCCAAACAAATATTTCTTAACACTTTGTATACATTCTTGAGGACTGATACAAGAATCATTACGAAGTTAAAGCAAAATACTTTTCAAAATACTTTTCAAATCACATACACACAGAAAGTAAAATTTCATAAGTGAGCTAAGCAATTAAGAGCCCGTAGATAACTACGGGTAGAAAGGGTGTTAATACCTCCCTTTTCATAATTACTTCCCGTACTCAGAATCTATCGAAGGTCTTTCCTGTTCTTTTCACCTTTCCTTTATTGAATAAAAGAAAATTCGGTGGCGACTCTTGCTATCTGCAACATTTTCAATAATAAGCAAAATAAACAAGTCAATTCTCCCACGGTGTTACACCTGCCCTCAGAATCTTCTTAACCATTGTATGTCCACTGGAATGAGTACCAAAAGCGCCTTCATGCAACTCTTCCATAATTACTCCAGTTTTCCTCTGATCTGCACACCGAAGTAAAGCTAGATCGTGGTTGCGTTTGAATATAATGTCGTTACTTAGGAAGAACTTGGCGGTGAATCTCCTCAGAAACTTCTTATTATTGGCAGATGCCCCTTCGGAGTATTCCTGAGCCTCGAGATACCTCTTTACTTCGTGGAACCAAGTTTTCTCTTCTTCTCCTTCAGTGTCGAGTTCGCAACAGTATGCTGGTTCGTCTAGTCTTTCAATAGTAATCTGAGGAGCTTCGTTGTCCCATCTGACTTTTGTTAGAACATAGTTTGGTTCTAATCACATCTTAGAGTTTTTATGATAACAAATGAAATAAATTTTGTATAGTAAATTTGATACTCTGATGAGTATGTTTGCATCTGATACTCTGATAAGTATTTTTTCATTTCAGATGATGTTCTGACTTAAGCACTCTAGAAAGTGAAATATTAACTTACACTGAGCAGTAAAGAATTAGAAGTTCTAAATATGAAAGCAAATTCTAAATACGCACGTTGAAGCAAACTCTGATAGAAGCATGCTGAAGCAAACTCAAATAATAGATAAGCTAACAAAGTCTGAACAGAAGATAAAGAGAAATGAAGAGTCAAGTTTTCAAGTTCTGAGACAAGTTCTGCTACAGTACCGTTAGTCATTTAAAGCTAAACGGGTGAAGCACTCAAGTGGAACAAAGTTTGAGATTCATTGAAAACACAAAGTACACACTGACAAGCAAACATTAAATGCGTTTTCATTGTTCAAGACAGCAACAGACAAATTCCTAAAGCAATATATAAGATCAAAGTATTCAAAGAATAAAGTGTGCGATATCCTACTAGAAAACTCACGCTGAACTTAAGAAAACAAGAAAACCTTGAGTATTTAGTTTATCATTGTATTGAGCTTAAAACTTAGTGGAAAATCATGGTTGTGATAAAGCTTAATAGAAGCAAACTGATACACTATTGTTAGAATGCACTTTTGTAATTGTTCCTTGAGAGACCACAGATTTCTCAAGAGAGCTAGGACTAAAGAGTCTTAGAGGTGTTAGTCATTTGCATTTGGCTTGTGCATTGTATTGTTAGTCAAGACAATTGGTTGTGCATTTGTAATCAGTTTTTGATTATAGTGAATTAAGTCCTCGTTGAGAGAGGCGAAATCACCTTGGCGGGTGGACTGGAGTAATTTGGATTTCAAACGAACCAAGAAAAAAATACTTGTGTTTTATATTGTTGTTACGCTAAAGGAAAATAAAAGGAGAAACTTATTCACCCCCCCTTCTAAGTGTTTTCTGAACCTTCAACTTTAAACATGGATGACATTGTAGCTAACGCGTCTGCCAATTGATTCTCTTCTCGTGAAATATGATCTAAAGTGATTACTTCGAAATAAGTGATTGGATTCAACACATGTTCTCGATATAGAATGAGATTAGGATGCTTCGTGTCCCATTCTCCCTTAATCTGACTAATCACCAAAGTTGAATCGCCATATACTTGTAAGAATTTGATCCTCAAGTCAATAATAGCTTGAATGCCCATGTTGCACGATTTGTATTCAGCCATATTGTTAGTGCAGTCGAAACATAACTTGGCGGTGAAAGGTCTATGGTCGCCTTTGGCAGATATGATCATAGCGCCAATACCATTTCCAAGTGCGTTAGAAGCTCCATCAAAGACCATGGTCCATCTGGATCCTGGCTCAGGTCTTTCATCCGGCCCAGGCTCTTCATAATCGGTGACTAACATAATATCCTCGTCTGGAAATTCAAAATGCATATACTGGTAGTCATCTATGGCTTGATGAGCCAAGTGATGCGCTACTACACTTTCTTTGATCGTTTTCTGAGTAGTGTATTGAATGTCGTATTCTGTCAAGATCATTTTCCATCTTTCTATTCTTCCAGAGAGAGCAGGTTTCTCGAATATGTATTTTATCGGATCTATTTTAGAGATCAATAAGGTAGTGTGAGTCAAAATATACTGTCTTAGTCGGGGAGCAGCCCAAGCCAAAGTGAAGCAAGTTTTATCGAGCTGTGAGCATCTTGTTTCATAGTCAGTAAAGTTTTTGATAAGGTAGTATATTGCATGCTCTTTTCGACCAGACTCGTCATGTTGCCCCAACACACACCCCATTGAATTCTCCAACACTGTTAACTACATGATTAGAGGTCTTCCTTCAACTGGTGGCATCAGGATAGGAGGTTTTTGTAGGTACTACTTGATTTTGTCAAAAGTTGTCTGGAAATCGTCGTTCCATTTCACTGCTTGATATTTCTTCAGTAACTTGAAGATTGACTCACAAGTAGCAGTTAGATGTGCAATGAATCTGGCAATGTAATTCATTCGTCCTAAGAAACCTCTGATTTCTTTCTCGGTGTGGGGAGCTGGAATTTCCTGAATAGCTTTAACCTTAGCAGGGTCAACTTAGATACCTTTACCACTGACAATGAAACCTAAGAGTTTACCAGACATGACTCCAAAGGTACATTTGTTCGGTTTCAGTCTCAACCTGTATTTCTTCAGTCTATCAAATAGCTTACGCAAATGATCAAGATGGTCTTCTTTGGTTTGTGATCGAGCTATCATGTCGTCGATGTAGACCTCTATCTCGTGTTGGATCATATCATGAAATAAAGCTACCATAGCACGCTGATATGTTACACCCGCATTCTTCAACCCAAACGGCATGACCTTATAGCAGAAAGTGCCCCACTGTGTAACGAAAGTATTCTTTTCCATGTCTTCAGGTGCCATCTTGATCTGATTGTAACCGGAGAAACCATCCATAAAAGAGAAAACTTTGTGTTGAGCGGTGTTGTCAACCAAGACATGTATATGTGGAAGTGGAAAATCATCTTTCGGGCTCTCCTTATTCAGATCTTGATAGTCTACACACATACGTACTTTGCTATCCTTCTTAGGTACTGGTACCACATTCGCGACCCATTGTGTATAGGAGGTAACGACTAAGAAACCGGTGATGAAGTGTTTCATGACTTCGACTTTAATTTTCTCAAACATCTCACGACGCACACGACAAACCTTCTACTTCACAGGGAGAAAACCTTCTTTTGTTGGTAGTCGGTGTACCACAATGTTGATATCTAAACGTGGAATATCTTTGTAGGACCAAGCAAAAATCTCAATGTAATCTCGCAGCATCTGGATCAATCTTTCCTTAACACTGTTCTCAAAACCCGCTCCTATCTTGATTTCTTTTCTGTTTTCATCGGTGCCTAGACTCACCACCTCGACCAGCTCTTCATGTGGATGTATAGCCCTTTCACCTTGTTGTAGTAGTCTGGGAAGTTCTCCTGGCAGTTCACAATCTTTCTCACCTTCGTCTTCGGCTTGGTAGATTGGATTATCAAAGTCATATTTAGCAATAACAGAGTCGTTATGGATGGGATTTGAAGTGAACATGGATCTGCAGTTTATTATGTGGATGTGTATAAGAACACATAGCTTTTGAAAAGGTGATAAAGTAAAAATAAAGACAGAGAGCGCAATATTTGAATGCAAAAGTCCAATGATTTATTGAATGAAAATATGCGAATGACAAATGATAACCCTCACAAATGAGCCATTGTGCCCCGGGAAAGGCACTAGGCTTAAAGTCTTATTATTCAAAGCGTAAAAGCATAAAAACAGAAGAACAATTTCTCCTGACTAAAGGAGATTGACATTACATCCTTAGCCGTCCAATTGTTGAGTCAGTCACTGATAGTTGGGAAAATCCAATTGATGACATCAAAGTCACCATTATCATCTTATATAATATGAACTCCATTCTTGTTGATGTGGAACAGAGGTCTACCAGTCTTGCCAGATTTGAATGGAAAATCGAGACCCCAAACAATACTGAAATTCCTGGAAGCAGATACGTGATGTCACAGAGAATGTTATGACACCGTATCTGACAAACTGTTTAACAATTCACACAGTAATGTAAAAATAGTAAAGAACACAAACAATTGTTTACCCAGTTCAATGTGTAATTACACCTACATCTGGGGGCTACCAAGCCAGGGAGGAAATCCACTATAAGCAGTATTAATTCAGGAATAAACCAACCAGTTTATCTCCTTCACTTAAGACCTACCCAATGCAACTTCAATCTAAGTCCTACTTAGACCTAAGTTCCTATTCAGTCCCCCTCAATCACAGCAGTGATATCAACCTATTAATTAATTGAATTGTGAAGACACTCTTTAATAAACATACTTGATTTTGCTTCAAAGCTTTAATCAAGAGACACAACACTCGTGCTTCAAAGCTTTGAGTGATAAACAACCCTTACAATCAAATCCTAGTCCAAGGCACTTATCAATTGATAATTGCTTGGCTCACAAGAATAACTAAAAATACACAATAATCACAGTCTGCTTAATCTTCTACACAGTAAAAGGCGCAACAGCATAATCAGGGTTTTTTGAATAATATAGAAGCAGTAAAAAGTCTTCAACTTGGGCTTCCATAATTATAGCTAGGGTTAACTTGATTTAACCTAAAGACTTGGTCTTTTTCACAAACCAATTTAGGGTTAAACAAGGTTAACCTCAGAGCCACGTGAGCATGTGATCCAATAACATAATCCATAATAAAACAGCTCAACAGAAATCCTGAAAAGTCTCAGGAAAAGTAAATCTGTAGAACAGCAGATGTTGCACAGAATGTCATAACATTGGTCATGACATCAGTCATTCTTCTTGCAGATTTCCAACATAACAGTTAACTCCCAGTCTGAGCTGTACCTATATTATTCTTCTTCTGCAGAATTTATCTTCAACTCTGAATGTCATGACATCAGTCAAGACATTGACATAAACTAGTTTTACCAAAAATTAAAGCCAACATAAAAACACTTACAAGTACATCCTCCTCCTTCGACCATAGCTCTGGCGTCCTTTAGGGAGGCCATCTTTTGTGGAACTCTAGTAATCTTTGGAGTGACAAGAGAGTTGACAGGCATGACTCGTGGAACTACTTCGAAAGCTTGACAGGGAGTCTCAATAAATTTGCCTTCCATTTCAATGTATCAGAATGGCTGCATATGGCTTACCATATATTCTTCTTCTCCATAAACGGTAATAATCTTCCCTTTCCTGGGTATTTCAACTTCTGATATAGAGTAGAGGTAACATCATCTGCCCCATGTATCCAAGGGCGTCCGAGTAGGCAAGAATAAGCTAGACGAATATCTATCACAAGGAAAGTAGAGTAAAAGTTTGGGAACCTACTTTGATTGGCAGGTTGAGTTCTCTAAGTACTATTTTTTTCGAACCATCAAAAGCTCTTGCGATTATGTCACTAGGTTTCATGACCACTTCTTTAATGACAAGTCTGTTGAGATAACTCTTCGGCAGGACATTCAGAGCAGAGCCAATGTCTACCAACACATGAGACAACATAGTTCCTTTGCATTCCATAGAAATGTGCAAGGATTTATTGTGTTTTCTTCCGGCAGGAGTCAAATCAGCATCAGAAAAGCCCATGCCATTGTCTGCGGTTAGGCTAGAAATACAACTTTCGAATTGGTCAGTAGAAGTGTATTGTTGTATGTGAGCATTATTCAAAAATTTCACCAAGGATTTAGAATGAGCCTCAGAACACAGCAACAGAGCTAGCATGGATATCTTGGACGAAGTTATCCCCAATTGCTCCACAACATTGTAATCTCTTTTCTTAATAATCTTCAGGATTTCCTCCACCTCTTCGTTGGAGGTATCTTCAATAAATTCCTTTGGTACTTCTATCTGAGAAGGTTGAGTCACTTTTTCTTTTCCCCAAGCCTTAGGAGTTGGTTCAATAGTAGGAATGTGGATTGGTGCAGCAGTGTCTTTTGGAGGAGAAATATCTAGGGAAAATACTCTTTTGGTTCTAGTTACTTTGCTTGATTCAGTAATATTGTTGACATCGGGATTAATAACTTCAATTGTACTCTCTTTGATGGCCAACCGCTCTAGCTTGATGCCATAGAAGTAAACTTCGGCTCCATAATTCTAAGGTATGTCTTTGTCAGAGGAATAGTGGACTAGACTGGGTGATGTAATAGTTAGAGGTGCCACCCTAGGTGCAGAGTCGGTGTAGGTGATCCTTATTATGTTTACATTAGCATATTCTTCGGGAGAGTCATCATCTCCCCATTCGGTTGCTTTGATGTCTTCAATTGCAATCTTGTAGCTTTCAGGGGTGGTATATTTCACCATGAAATCAAATTTACCACTTGGATGCCCCAAAGTATCCCAGACTTCTGGTACGACTTCTTCTATGCTTACGTCTTCGATTTTCAAGTTCTTGGAAACATCTTCACACAAACTTTCTACAGAAAGAGTTTTCATGAATAGAACTTCTTGGTTGTTCATCAGGCGTTGAATACCTCTCTTTAACCAAGCACATCCATTGGGTTCGGATGCGCAGTAACAACATTTGTCAAAGCATCCCAGAAATAAGTCGGCTTGTAGAAGATTCTTCTTAACAGTCATCAAGGGAGTGGTTAACTCATTCATAGCAAAGACATAAGAGTCGTTATCAATGGAGTTGGCACTATTGCCATGGTTAGGCGTTGGTGCGTTGATCACATTAGGGGTTTCGACAAGAGGGTCAAATTCAATTTCCTAAGCTTCAATCATGTCTTATATCTTGTTCTTTAGGGCCCAACAATTGTTGGTGTCGTGTTTGGGGCTGTTGGAGTGGTATGCACACCTTGCATTGGGATTGTACTTCATAGAAGATGTGTTGACATGCTTAGGAGGGTCTTTCAAATTAATCAGCTCTGCTTTCAAAATGTGTTATAATGCTTGAGACAATGGCATGTTGATCTTAGTAAATTGTCTCCTTGGCGCGTTTTGCCTACGCGCGTTGCCTTGCTGAGGTTGCACTGGTGTGGGATTGGAGATCAGTACTGCCTCCACAGATTGATGGCAATCACCTTTGTCACGGTTCTTCTGACCACACACAGCGTTGGCTTCTTTCTTCCCACCAAAATATCTCTTCGCAACATTTGAAGATGTCTCGACTTGAATCTTTCCACTCTTGATTCCAGCTTCAATACGTTCTCCTGTAAATATCAGCTCGGTGAATCCGACTGAAGAGTTTCAAATCAGATGATTGAAGAATGGTTATTTCAGCGTTCCCATGAACATGTCAACCAATTCCTTATTAGATAAGGGTGGCCGGACTCTGTCTTCCAGATCTCTCCATTTTTGGGCGTACTCTTTGAACTTCTCATCACGGCCCACAGACATATTTTGTAGTTGCATACGAGTCGGTGCCAATTCAGCATTGTACTGGTACTATTTGTAGAAAGCATCTGCCAATTATTCCAGGTATGAATGTGAGTATTCTCTAGCTGGTAATACCACTCTAACTGTGCTCCAGATAGACTCTCTTGAAAGAAATGCATCCATAATTTCTTGTCAGCAATGTGTGGTTGAATCTTCTGAACATAGGACTTCAGATGCAGTTTCGAATAGGAAATTCCATCATACTTAGAAAAAATAGGAACTTTGAACTTGCGGGGAATCACCACTCCAGAAACCAAGCTTAAATCAACAAAGTTTAGTCTTGACATTTTCAGATTTTCACAACATTAAGACGGTCTTCAAGTTGTTTATACTTCTCGTCGTCAAGAGGATACTTCTTGCTCATATAGTCTTCTTCCTCTTCTTCTTGAGACCCGTGATGGCTTCCTTCATTGACCTTGACACTTCCTTCAGTTTCTCCACTCTTCTCTGAGAACTCAAGCTGTCTGACTACCTTGACTGGACCTCTGAACCTTTTCCCCATTTGGAGATTACCAGCAATCTTCTTCTTTTTATTTTTGATGATGAGCTCTTTCAGATATTTCTGTCCTTGGGTCAAGTTGGTGAAAATTTCTTGGAACTGAGTATTCTGAGCCTGGAGATCTTTGACAGTTTGTTCGAGAGCGATTTTCTGCTGAAATAAACAGCGAGAGAATGAGAAAACTGGTCTTCAGAGTACTTGTTATGAAATGTTTTCAAGGACCTTAGGAATTTAAATTTGGTAAACAATCACGAACAAACTTTTTATTAGTCTGATTAGTAAATACAAAAGAAAATTCTAGTACAAAAGTAAAACTCCTAGTGTTTAGGTCTCCCATGGGCGCTTCCTCTTTGTGTTGACATAGGAATTAATGCTATGTTCCTTGTGAAGAATATTTGTCAGCTCTAATACTCTTTTCTCGCTTGCGTAGCATTGAGCTTCGAATGTATCCCTTTCTTCTTTGAGTTGAATCCAGAATCTCTTTAATTCTTCTAAATCGGTAGGCATGTCTGGATGGAGAATGGTATAAGGTTTGTCACATTCAGCAATAAGTTCCATAATTACTGGAGTGTATGGCATCATGATATTTTGAGCGCGAGCCCACACCCATTTGAGGTAAGGTTCCCAAAGAATGGAATTTTTATTCCCCAAAGTCTTGGTATCAATCTTCTTCATCATGCCCCAAGCGTGCACAAATCTTCGGCGATAACCTTGGAGATCGTTGTCTTAGTATGTTATACCCCAAAATTATCCCTCCTATTTCTCAAGACAATCTTCCTCTCCATACTCAAGAATTTCTCAAGGGTTGACCAGATGAACCTTCTCTTAAGCAATCGACCCACAACTAGGGTTTTGCTTCTCTCAAGACAAAATCAAGTTCTAGTGTTTCAATTGGTCATCATACCTCCTCATATGTCTCAAGGGATCACTATGTCAAGTTTCAAACCTTACATCTCAAGTTTGCTCAGTCAATTGCTCAGATGGTTGAAAATTAGTTGTATTAGACAAAAAGTCAAATGTGGTCAACATACAGTCAAACTTCATCATTTTTTGTCAACATCATATTTTTAAGTCAAATTCATCATTTGATAAAGGGTTGATCATGATTCATCAAGAAAAGTCAAGATTTGATCAAAAGTCAAAGTTTCCAAATTAGGGTTTTTGGACAAAAAGTCAACAAAACTTGATCAGGCATAACTTTCACATACTTTATCATAAATTTTTCCACCAAAGCTCATTTTGAAGGTAATTCAATTATCTACAAATTAATGTCTCACAAGCTTTGGCCAAAAATACTTCATTTGAGAGTTATGGATCAAGACATTATAGGTCCTTCTAAAAGTTAACAAAAAGTCATCTCTTTGCAAAGAAGTGTACATGAACAATGAAACTTCAATGAAGATGAAAACAAAAGGATTATTTATAGGACATATTGAGCTTTCCAAAAAGTCCAAGAACATTTAAAAATGTTGAAAATTGAGCAAGATACAAGTTGAGCAAGTTTGGCATTTTTGAAGAAGTGCATGAAGAGAAATACTTAGAAAATTTAATTTTTTTCTAAATGGGCCTAAGTTTCTTTGACCCACACTTGCTTCTAACATTTTCAAGAGCATCTCAAGCCCAATAGCACGCCATATTTTCTTTTCTTTTATTTATTTTGAATTAATCCATTTTAGTTCAATTTTAATTATAATAAAATGCAAAAAATCAAATCATTAAGTGCAGGGTTGATTTTTTATCATTCTTGAGGTCCAAGCAAGCCATACAAGCTGTCAATTTTGAAAATCATTGATTGGCAAAGAAATTGAATGAGTGTTGATCTAAAAAAGGCAACATTTGGTGTAATTCCAAATCAAATATTATCTCATTGAATGACATATATTCTTGACATAATTTTTAACCTAATTCACTCTTCTATACAAACACAAGATGTTCAGACCCTCAGGGACGATTTTTCATGTAGCTAAGAATCTTAACCTAGCTTCAAAAATCCGTGGCATCCAAGCAAGTGGCAGACCTATTTTTGCATTGATTCAAGCCAAACAAAGATTTCCAATCAATTCCTGGGAGTCCTCTGATTCATTCCAGATCGTTACCAAGCCTTAACACCTCCAGAAACACGAAAAACCAAATCACGGTTTGCACAACTTATTTCAAAATCAATTTCATTGATTCATGCATTTTTAATACAATTTGATTTCATATTTGTGTTCATGATGATGTTTCAAAACTATCTGAATCGTTTGATTGATTTTTAAGTGCAGGAAAGTCAAGATGCCATTGTTAGGGTTCACAAGCTCCAATTGGGGTTTTGTGGAATAGATAAAATTGGATGAAACCAAAGGCACAATCGTGCTCAGGGGATCAAAGCGAGTCGATCCATGTCTCCCTAACAAATTTATATTGCATATTCCAAGGTTTGTGATTTGCATGTCCTATAGCTACGACTGAAATTTGTAGGTATAGGTTTATCCATGGAATAGCTGTGGGTAAGACCGTGGCTAATTTTCAAACGAGGAAGAAGAAGAAGCGCGCGCATTTTTTTGAAATTAATTTTCAAAAATTATTTTCCTTTATATTGTTATTCATCCATTAATCCATTATTCTAACAACTTGTACACTTGGCTCAGATGGTGGGAGGCGCGCGCCATGACCAAGAGGACCTGGGTTCGATCCCTGGCTCCTCACAATATTTTTTACAATCTTGCAAACTAACCTATTTTCCTACTTCTTTTTTTTTTTTTTTCATATTTCCAATTATTTTCTTTTCAATTTAATTTTTCTTTCAAATATTTTTCTAAAATACCACAAAAATCACAAAAATATTTATTTTTCACATTTAGATCATAAAAATATTAATTTAATTTTTGACATAAAAAAAATCATTTTTTTCCTTTTCTTTTAATTAATTGTGAATTAACCATTAAATTGACTTTTAATTATTTTTTTCTACAATAAAATTGATCCAAAAAATTCCAAAAAATATTTTCTTTCATATAAATAGGATGCTAACCTTAAAGTATATTTCCTAACATGAAAATCTATTTTCTACTAACATTATCTTCTCTTATTTACAATTTAATCTATTTTCGACTATTATAATTACTCACAAGTTGTAATAATTAGGGTTTAAATTCCTTGCATATTTTTTACTATTATGTAACTGCTCATGGGATGTAATAGTCTAATTAGGGTTTTACTTTCCGCATTTATTTTCTGCACCTCCTATTATGTATCTTCCCCGAAGCCTTATAATAGCGTAAGATTTTACATTCCACACTTTACATTCTGCACTTTACTTTCTGCACTTTAATTTTTGTACATATTTAACTGCTAGTAACTAGGATTGCATGCTAAGACTAAAATCAACCCTAGACCGCTTCTAATCTCAAGATAATATATCTGAATTGAACACACTCTTCACACTTGCACCCCCTTAGGGTATCCTCTCTTGTTGCCTTTTGGAATACAATGGTCATATCCCTCGAACGTAGGGATACCATTAGCAAAGACGCTTACGAATAACATCATCATAGTCCCTTCAATATAAATATCATAGTCCCTCGATGACCCTCGATGTTTCCTACGAATATATGATCTCGTCCCTCGATTTTTGCCTACGAAAAGTGATGATCTCCCCTACATGTTTCCTTCTATGACCATACGATAACCCTTCGATTTTTCCTTCACATCCAAACGGGTAAAGTTACCTACCAACTAATGATATGAATAGCCTTATTCTAAAGGAGAAGGAAAATAACATGAAAATGCCCATTCTGAGTAGGTAATAACAGTTTGTTGCTTGCTCCAATCAAAATGCTCTTCACACCTCACACTTTTCAAAAGAATTTCAAAAAAACACTTTGTATACATTCCAGCGAGAATCATTACAAAGTTAAAAATTTTCCAAACAAACATTTACGAACACTTCATATACATTCCAATGAGAATCATTACAAATTCAAAATGAAATGTCTTTTCAAATACTTTTCAAACTACACAAACACAGAAAGCAATTTTTCAAAGTGAGCTAAGCAACTAAGATCTCGTAGATAACTACGGATGGAAAGGGTGCTAATACCTTCCCTTTTCATAATTGCCTCCCGTACTCAGAATCTAACGAAGGTCTTTTCCTGTTCTTTTCACCTTCCCTTTATTGGATAAAAGAAAATTCGGTGGCGACTCTTGCTATCCGCAACATTTGCGATAAAACGCAAAACAAATAAGTCAGTTCTTCCACCGTGTTACATAGTCAAACACAATGCCTTGGATGAGAATATCATGAGGACCATCTCTTTAAGCATAACCAAACCGTCGTAACGCTAGAGAAGGGTTGTAAGTGATACTTCCCCTTATACCGAGGAGTGGCACATTAGGGAATTCTCCACAACGCTCAATGAAAGTGAAGTCTTTTTGAGAGTAGAGACACCAACAAATATCTAAATGAGATAATGACATCAACCTTTGAGACCATTTCAGACATTGTTCATTCTTCATCACGAATCGAGGAAGGTGTGAAATAAACCACCTGGATAAGAATGGTATGCAGCACATGAGAGTCCCTTGTCTTTTCATAGTACGAGTGTGGAGAGAATGCAGAATATCTCCGAGCAAAGTAGGCACAAGATTATGAGCGAGGAATATCTTGATGGCGTTCATGTCTATGAATTAATCAGGATTAGGAATAACACCAAACCATAGATTAGAAAGGCCAAAATGTCTTCGAATGCATGGAAACTCATAGCCTTTAGGAATTCTCAAGCTTTCTTCATCAGAAACTTAGCAAGCAAACCCTTAACTCCACTTCTTGTTTCCCAATTAGCTTCAATGTCTGACCGCTTTAGATGTAACGCTGATGCGATGTCTTCAAACCTCGAAACTTTTTCTGAACCGATGAAAGGTATTTGATCAAGGATAGGTATCCCGAGTAGCTTAGAGAATTCTTCTATTGTGGGTACCAACTGATAGTCTAGAAAGGTGAATCAGTGATGTTTCAGATCAAAGAATTGGAATACGACGTTCATCACATCTTTTTCAAAACCGGATGTAACCAAGTCGAGTAAATAACCATGTCTTTTGATGAATTGAGTGTGATCGGCAACTTGTGAGACTAACTCCTTGAGTTGAGAAGGTATATCCACGAAGTTGATTCAGATAGTCTTCTTGGAAGCCATAACCCTACAAAAAAGAGCAAAGATAAATTCCTTGGTCCTTGAAATGGTTATAAATGTTATGATGATATGATGTTATGATGTCATGATTAAATAAAAAGCACAAGAAATTCACACAACAACCCTAGGTTTAAGGCTTGCATGAGGTATAGGTGTCTACCCTACCGGAGTTTAAGTTGGCTCAACCTGTCCTACAATAGTATCCAGGTTCTAGGAATCTCATATCAGCGATCTTTCTTACATGCTTTATTTTAGTATGGCTACCAAATGGTCGAGCGAAACATCTCGAAAGTAGAATCTCAATGAGCGTAGCATCGAGTATCAACCAACCTCAGTCTGCACTGAAGTCGACTATCTCTCTACCTTCTAATGGCCAAGATGGGTCAATTAGGGTTCTAAAAGTTTAGTTAGTACTTGATGACACCACGCAAATGCAAAATATTTCCTCAACTGAACATCAGGAACATTAGGACATCCAAAGTGTCACACTAATCATAGCCATCATTTTAACCATTTTGGTCTACGCCGGACAGTCGCGATGATCTATTGCTACTTACCTAAGGAAACCTGTATCCGGGTGTGGGATACCCCACAAATATAATACCCAAGCAACCCTTAAAAGTAAAGCATACAAAACAAACAGAAAGTGAAAAAAGTGATCTATAGCCCTAAGGTAACCTCTCTTTGGGTGTTTTCCCCAGCAGAGTCGTCAGTTCTGTAACACGGTGGGAGAACTGACTTGTTTGTTTTGCGTTTTATCGCAAATGTTGTGGATAGCAAGAGTCGCCATCGACTTTTCTTTTATCCAATAAAGGAAAGGTGAAAAGAACAGGAAAGATCTTTGTTGGATTCTAAGTATGGGAGGTAATTATGAAAAGGGAAGGTATTAACACCCTTTCCATCCGTAGTTATCTACGAGCTCTTAATTGCATAGCTCACTTTTTTGAAAACTTGCTTTCTATGTGTGTGTGTGTGTGATTTGAAAATTATTTTGAAAAGTATTTGAAAAGTATTTCGCTTTGACTTTGTAATGATTCTTGTATCAGTCCTCAAGAATATATCGAAGTGTTTGGAAATGTTTCTTGAAAGTTTAAAGATTTTTAATGATTCTCGTTGGAATGTATACAAAGTGTTTATTTTGAAAATAGTTTTAAAAAGATTGTGATGTGTGAAAAGTATTTTTTGATTTATTTGAGCAAGCAATTTAGAGTCTTATTACATACTCAGAATGGTCATTCTTAGGATAACTCTATCCATACTATTAGTTAGTAGGTAACTTTATTCGTTGGATGTGAAGGGACGGGCGTAGGGTCATCAAATGGTCATTGAAGGCAACATTGTAAGGATACCTTAGCAAATTCGTAGGGACGATCATCACTTATTTGTAGGCAACAACCGAGGGACGAGATCATATATTTGTAGGCAACATCGAGGATCATCGAGGGACTATGATCTTTGTGATGATTTAGAATCGAGGGACTTTGCTAATGGTATCCCTACGTTCGAGGGACATGATCATTTTTATCCAAAAGGCAACAAGAGAGGATACCCTAGGGGTGTGAGTGTGCAAAGTGTGTTAATTTCATATATGTTATCTTGATTGTTAGGGTGATCTAAGATTGATTGATTAGTCTTTCCATACAATCCTATTAGCCATACATCTAAGTAGTGTATATACAATTTATAAGAGGTGTGGAAAGTAAATGCAGAAAGTAAAGGTCCTACGCTATTACATGGCTTTGGGGCAGTTACATAATAGGAGGTGCAGAAAGTAAATGTTAGGGAAACAAGTGCTAAAAAATAAGGATGGTCCTGCCAAGGCTTGAACCCAGGACCTGAGGGTTGTAGGTCCAAAGTACACCACTACGCCATCTGCATGTGTTGTAAATAACACGCCTCTAATTGTATGTATGTGGTACCTGTGAAAATCAGAAATTTGTGAAAAAAGTGCAAAAGGCAGGGATCGAACCCGTGCCTTAAGAGAGTGAGAGGACTAGCGCGCGTATGGTTAACCACTGAGGTGGTGATACATCCATTAACTTATGCACTTTGATAAATACATATGTGATATTGCTTTCTGAAAAATCAAATAATCAAAACCAAACGCGCTGGGGCCCAAGGGATTTGACTGGACAAATTAGAACACGCCACGCCTGCACCGCTGAAGTCTTTGTTGATCAACCGCCCTGAGTGGCGTTTCAGGTCATGTTCTCCGACAAGGAAAGAATCGAAACCTGCAAATAAAAACGATGAATGCAAAAATAAGACCCTACCCCCTATTTTGAGGACTGCGAGTCTAATGGTGGAATCGGTTTGGTCTGAAACGGCCTTGTCGCACCCCAAAATTTACCCTCCTTTCCATAATCTCTTTTTGGAATATTTGTTCATGTTCCTTTCTCTTGTGTCCACCCAAAATTATTTGAAACAAGTAATTCGTCAAGACCAATCTTGTACATCCAAGCTTATATCAATTACAAGATACAAGGATTGTGGTTGGTGCAAATCCATCTGAATTCCAGTTCACAATTGCAAGTTCCTGAAGCCCAAAGAAAGTTCAAATTCTCGAGCCAATTGGAGTGTTGGTTTATGTTTTAGCAAGTTGATCATGAGTTGGAGTTCAAAGGAAATTTTGAATTCTATTTATTGAAACAAGGCAAGATAGGATTATTGAATTTTTTATGGCAACTCAAACGTTCAAATTATTAAATTCAAAGTCTAAGTCCTAAGCTTGCACCAACATTGGCAAGTTGAAATTTTGAACACTTTTCAAATGCGGATCTTGTTCAAGTATTCTAAAGCGCGTTACGAGTCCATTCAAGTTTATTACGAGTTTTGGAAAATTTTGCCAAGACTTGTTTTATTCAAAGATTAATACGAGGACAAGGATTACAAATATGGAACATTATGTTATATGATTCGAAGATTGGAAAATGTTCAGAACCAAGCTTTTTCTCTCTATTCTAATTTCAACTTTTGTTTTCACAAAGGGGGAAAAGAAAGAAAGCTCAACATTGGAAATATAAATTCAAGTTTTTATGTATGTCATGGATGTTACAAGATTGCTACGAGTTTACTTTCAAATTGCAACTTGTTACAAAAAGAAGTAATTCGAAATACTACAAAGTCTAAATGCTACGAGTTGCTAAAGTTCCCTAAACTAATGCTACGATCTCCGGTTGTTTCGAACATTTTGTCGTCCTCCGAAGCTTTTCTTCATGTATGGTCGTTCCTCTTCATCTCCATGCCGTACCATCCGCTCCACCAGTCACCGTCACATGAAACAAGAGAAAAGAAATCAAGTGAGAAGCATAGACATAATTGAAACATAATCGAATTACAAAAAGCAAAACGCGAGAAATTATCAGAAGATTGTTTCTGTTTGTCAAAATATCATCATTAGGCGTTGGCGGGAATCAGGTTTTTAACGTTAGGCCTCAGAATCTTGTAAAAAGATTAATCATCGGCAAAATTACTTGTTTGCAAAACACGAGACCAATCGGTTCACAAACAAGCGTATAGCAGGCAACGTTTTATGAGGCAACAAGCATTCCGGGCAGCATACAATAGCGACAAATTCAGTTTCCGGGCAGCAAACAATAGGAAGCGACAGGGGCAGTTGGGAAGAAGAAAAAGAAGCATACATAAGCACATAACAGGGAAGCAAGCATAGCCACATGACAAGGTAGCAAGCACAAGCAACCAGCAAGTATGTGTATCGATTTATCATAATCAAAAGCAGAGACAATTGAGAAAGTAAGAGGGAAAAGAAGCAACAAACAGCCAGCAGGCATGTAATGATCAAGGCAGCAGTTGAGAAAGTAAAAAGAGAAATCATCACAACATTGAGCCCAACATTTAAATACCAAAAAGTTAACAAGTACAAGAGATTACAACAGGCTGCAGAGGCAAAAGAAGATAAGCCACAAAAAGATCAGAATTCAGAGCAGAACAGAAGGATTCATCATGACATAAAAAACTGGGACAAGGGGACATGCTAAGATCGAGGCAACATCTGTTCAGAGATAGAAAAACCACCAGAAATATAAAAGAGATTTTGTTTTTACAAGAGGGAGGGAGTTCACATTCAACCATCATCAGACCAAAAAGAAAGAACAAGTGCAGCATCAGTTCTCTAAACCAAAACCAGAAAAAACATAACACCAATCCAAAACCCAAGCGCAGAATCTGTTCTTATCATTCAGAATCAAAAACAAAGCAACACATAGCAAACATCATCATCATTTTCTCAACAACCAACGCCTTCAGATATTGCTTTCCAGAATTTCCTTCCGATTCGAGAAAGAAGACAAGGTTTAGAAAGGTAATACCGGGATTTGTGAAGAGGTTGCGATCTCCATCGCCCTCCTTCTTCTTTTTCGTTCATCATCTGTCAAACACAGTGTCAATAATCAAAGAAAATAAGGTCACATATCAGAAATCGGAAATCAGAACGAAATCAAATACTCAAAATCGGAACATGCAGCGAGAGTGAGAGAGAGATGACGATCGGGTGGGAGTGAGAGAGAGCGACATCGCCGTCGCGACGGAGAGGAAGAGAGGAAACAGAACGCCGGTGAGCGAGTGAGAGAGTGAAAGCGGCCGCGATGGGGGTCAGGGCGAGAGAGAGATGAGAGGGATGAGGAGAGCGGCGATTGAAGGTTGAAAGGAGAAAGATACGCATGCGTGAGAGAGGTTGAAGGATGATTGTTGTTGTTTCACCAAACAACAACTCATTCTTTTAATTAATTTATTTATTATTTAATTTTGTTTTCACAATTTTTTCCAAAAAATAATAATAATAAGTAAATTATTTTATTTTATTTATATTTATAAATTTTCTTTTCATAAAATCTGGTGGTGACAAGTGTCACCACCTTACTTTTTACAAGGAAAAAATCTATTAATATTATTCCTATTTGTATTTTTATTCTTAAATAAATTTTCTACAAAAAATACAAGTATTGGCATAATATACATATATGGTGTGAATTTTCTATTATTTTGGAACAATCGGATTATTTTGAAGTGGAAGCACTACATCCAGTTCGCGGACACGCGAGAATATTTTGGACCAATCAAAGATCAGATGGTATTCTTTCATACTTCGCGGAATCACGGCATCACAGGCTATTTCTGAACTTTCTATTTCAATTAATTTATTTCGTAAATAATATTCTTGTTGCGATGTAATAAATAATTATTTGATCTGATAGTTTTTGTTTGATGATTTATCGATTAAACTATTAGCCGATTTTTCATCAAACAGAAAAAATCATCTCTAATAATTATTTAAATTTCCGATTGTATTGTATGGTATTTTGTCTGTTTATCTGCTCATTCAGTATTTATTCACCAATGTACACCGTGCACACAATCAAAATTAAAATCAATTCGATTTCATCTTGATTGGCTCATATGCCGATTTCTTAAAGGGTCTCATGGTTGGGGATGGGCATGGCCATCCTCACGAGGTTGGTTAAAGCCCTTGTTGCTTTAACCGATCATAACCCGAAAACAACATTGGTCTATATACCAATCACCATGCACCAGGGTCTCATGGTTGGGGATAGGAGCACCTATCCTCACGAGGTTAATTAAGTCCACATACTTGATTAACCATAACCCGCTTCCATTCTATCTCAGCACGCGCATCAGACTGCTTTCATAATTTAAGGTTCTAAACCTCGATCCAACGTCGAGTTTCTTTTCAAAACAATTTCATAAATACTCTACTTCTCCCTCCTCCCAAACATATGGTAGTCAGTCCAGTATCGACCCTCGACCGTATGTTTGGTGTCTTAATTGAATTTAATTAACGTGAACCATGCTTCACCTCCCCTTTTCTTAACAAAAGCTTTGGGTAGAAAAAGATGATTCGGATGTTTCTGTCCACTCATCCGAGTAATTGGGGCGTTAGCCGTTGAACGCTTATGGTCCAATACTCGTCTCCCATATAAAAACAATTCAACTCACTCAAAACTCCTTTTATCGCTCATATGCGATCATACAACTCTTTTCGGATAAAGAGTGTGCAATAGTCGTTTCAAATACGAGCGAGGACTTAAGCTTTTCAAACAAACAAAACAAGTCCTAGCTCAAAGCATTTGAAACGTCTAAACGCACGATTTTTCAGATAAAATCAATGCAACTAATTAAAACCTTTTTAAGAGGAACTACAAAGTTTTGACTTTCCCATTGCACAAGGGAATATGTAGGCACACGGTTCAAAAACCGTGCCAAACTCAAAATAATAATAATCAAATCTCATTCCTTTATAACTTAGAGATTAGCGAATATATACACACACGTAGAACTAAACGGGTCCCATCGAGTACGATGGATGTAAGAGGTGCTAATACCTTCCTCTTACATAACCGACTCCCGATCCCATATTTTTGGTCGTAGACCGCCTTATCCGTTTGTTTGGGGTTTTATCTATATTTTCCCATTCCTTTTGGAATGAATAAAATTAGGTGGCGATTTCACTGTTTTCGAGAATTTAAAAGATTTTTGAAAATCGAGTTGCTTCAGGCCTGTACCGATGGGTTCGAAGCTTACAGCTCTCTATGCCCTAACAATGGTGAATCCTGATTCCTGTGTCAAAACTCATGCACGATGGTTCTAAAAAATCACAAACATTAGTATGAACATGAATACATGGATGAAAATCATTTATATTGCATAAATCGAAGGTTTGAGATTCAAGAAATATTACCAACCGGTGCAACTTCCTAAGGATGATTCTGGGAAGAAATTTTCTTGCCTAAGGACTTGAATCAATTGCTGGAGAGCTCAAGAGGATGAATCGATCCTTAGAACTGAATGAAAACTACTAGAGGATTACTTTTGATCATGCCCTTGAACTTTGAATTTTTTGAAAGTTTAGGGTTTGTGTTAGAGGGCAAAAATCTGTGTTCTTTGCATCTGGTCTTGTTATGTATATATAGAGGAATGCATTAGGTCAGAAAGTATGAAGAATATCTCTTGCATTCATGAGGAAAATATTTGATTTCCAATTTGCATTAAAACTTAATTTTTTTTGCTTCAATCATGCTCCAGTCTTGTTTATTCATTTTTTCCAGCTTGCTATGACTAACTTGGACCTCAACATATCTAAATAGCAAGCTCACACGCCTTGTCCTCTTTCCATGCATTTTATTTTATTTAAAATTGAATTTAAATAAAATAATTCAAAAATAAATTAAATAAATAATTAGAGGGCATGTAATTGGACTTAGACGTCATGGAACACCTTGAAAAAGAGTTTAGATCACAAAAACATAGGCCTATTTAGAGAAAACTCAAGATTGATCAATATTTTCTTCATGCACTTCTTCAAAATTTCCAATTTTGCTCAAGTCATAACTTTCTCAATTCTTATCATTTGAGAGTGTTCTTGGACTTTTTAGAAATCTTAAGATGTCCTCTAAATGATCCTTTTGTTTTCATCTTCATTGAAGCTTCCATGCTCATGTACACTTCTTTGGAAAAAGATGACTTTTTGTTGGCTTTTAGAAGGACCTATAATGTCTTGACCCATAACTCTCAAATGAAGCATTTTGGGGAAACTTTTGTGAGAGACAAAGTTGTAGTGAATTAAATTCACTTCAAAATGATATTTGATGGAAAAATTTGTGATGAAGTATGTGAAAGTTATACTTGGTCAAAGTTCTGTTGACTTTTTGTCAAAAAACCCTAATTTAGAAACTTTGACTTTTGATCAATTATTTGATTTTCTTGAAGAATCATGATCAACCCTTGATCAAATGATGAATGTGACTTCAAAATCTTGATGTTTACCAAAAATTGTGAAGTTTGACTGTATGTTGACCACAGTTGACTTTTTATCCAATACAATTGATTTTCAACCATCTAAGCAATTGACTAAGCAAATTTAGGTTGTGAGGCTTGAAACTTGGCATAGTGGTACTTTGAGGCATATGAGGAGGCATGATGCTCACTTGAGACAATAGAAACCATTTTTGAACCAAGAGAAAGAAAACCCTAGTTGTGGGTTGATTGTTTAGGAGAGGGTTTGTCTGGTCAACCCTTGAGGAATTCTTGAGTATGAGGATATATCTTGACCTCAAAAATAAGAGGGAAAATTTTGGGGTATATTATTGTAGGATTTTCTTTCCTTTTCAAAAGAATCTTATAAAATTCTGACTTCAAGGTCTAGAATCAGATTCAAGTAACTAGTTTGCAGCGAATGAAAACAATATCAAAGTTAGAGAGTGAGAAAAATAGAGACACAAGAAATTTATTTTAGTTACTCCCACAAAATATGAGTTATCCATTCCCCTTATACTTCTAAGAGATTTCACTATAATCACTATTGATTACAATTGGTCAATCACACAAGAAAGACACTTCCAATTATCTAACAGATAAGTACTGGACTTATAATGCTCTAGCACTTAAGAAAGAGACTTTAGACTTCATAAGAGATTTAACTTACAAATGAATTACAAATCAGAGATATAAATACAACATAACATGTAAAGACTCTTAATACTTAATACTTTTTAAGATATATAAATGATAATAAATTCTAAGTTAAACTTGTGCTTTTGATTTGAAAAAGTAAACACTCTTTTGTTAGAGAAAACTTCTTGCAAAAGTGAGTCTTAGATAAGCTTTGATTAGAGAATTTATGATGTTACTTGATATGGTTAATGTCTTGCAAAAAAGATTTGAAATTCCTTTGATTCAAAAGTGTTAGTTCTTTAGATTGATAGCAATTTTGGTAAAACATTCTGCTCAGAAAATGCCACGAAGTTAATATATCAGCAGATTTTATGAAGATGTAATAGCAGATGTCCTGACATGTGAAACTGAACTAAACTGATTTTTAAGTTCAGAAATATTAGGAGTCAATTTGTTTTCTTTTGTATGCTTTGATTAAGGAAGCTATGTAATGTTCTTCAGCAATATTCTTGGAGAACCTTTGTCCTACTTTTGTGGAGAAAGCTTAGGGCCCGTGAAGACTAACTGTGAAGCAACCCTAGATGTTGTCCATATTTAAAGGCTGCTAACCCTATTTACAGAGTTGGCCATTCCAGAAGAAGTTTAAGCGTATTGTTTTAATTGTTGGTTTTAAGTCTTTGTCGGTTGTTAATTGTGAGCCACTCTAGTATTGTTTAATACTTGAAGTGGATGTTAGTTGAGTTGTAAATTGTTAATCATCAATAAGCTTTGAAGCAATGATGATTATGTGTCGCTGAAGTGTGTCTTCTACTATTTGTGTTATTGTTTATTGTCACCGCGTGTGACTGTGGGGATTGACATGGGTTTCTCATATCTAAGAGGGGGTCTTAGGTAGAAGGGTCATTGGGTAGTGATTAAGTGAGGGGTGTAAATGGGGAGTTTAACTCTAAATTAATACTGCTAATAGTGGACTTCATCCCTGGCTTGGTAGCCTCCAGACATAGGTGTGTAGCACCGAACTGGGTAAACAACTCACTGTGTTATTTAGTTTCTACATTTATTTTGTGTGTTGTTAGTTGTTCATCATAATAGTTATTAGTGTCGTGACATCACCTTCGACATCTCATATCTGATACCAGTATTTCAAAAAGGAATTATATGTTCCATCCTTGTTGTCTAAGCATATTATTGTAAGAAGGCATAATGATCTCTGAGTTTGATAATGACATTTTAGAGTCTTCTTGATCCTTTTGTTGACCAGCTTCAGAGACTTAGTCTTCAAATTCTAAGCCTTTAGAGGTTGACTTTTTTCCAAGTATGGTCTTCAGAAGTTGACCTCCTTTAGAGTCTGATGCTCAAGTTCTGATCCTTTAGAATCAGAATCTCCAAGCTAATATTTAATGTTAAATTTTGGTTCCAGAACTTAGTTTAATGGTCATGCACACATGAAAATATATTAGAATACTAAATTGTTCTTTAAATACTTTGTTATCTTAAAAACCTTATGGATATGGTACAAAAAAATTTGTTCCAACATCCTAAACATATGATTTAGAGGAGAATTGTCTAGAACCATTGGATTTTCATCTTCTGTAAGACTCAACCAGTTATATAAAAGAATAAATTACTGGTTTTGATGATGATAGTATCAATCAAGAGTGATTCACAGTCAAATCATAATGAAAATGATAACACAAAAACCTATATGTAGCTAGGGATGGAAATAGGTCAGGACAACCTATAGGGGTCTATATCCTAGCCTATTTAAGTTTGTCCTGACTCGTCCAATTTGATAAAGAAAAAAGGCTAAGGTTAGATTTTTTTGATATTTTTTTTAAATAAATAGGTCATACTTAAGCTATTAAAAAGCTTATGAAATATATTCATATAATTTATAAAATAGGTTAAATAGAAATGAACGAGTTCAAACGAGAATAATATCCTCCTTTGAGAGAAAATAAAACGATGAATTAGACACTTTCTACATCTATTTTGTGCTTTGGATTAAATATGAAAGTATACTTTCAGATTTAATTCGAGAGTCTAATTATGGACCATCTTTTTTGGAAAAATTGTGGTATGGTGCGTCCAGAAGCTCATTTTCAAATTTTATGGCATTATTAATTTTTTTACCAAGGTGTGAGAGCACCGTTAAGGGTGCAATAATAAACCCCCTAAATGTGTGACTTAATTTTTTAAATATACTCTCTTATGGTTGTAGCTTGAGCGATAAGCTATAATATCATCATAAAATTTAGATTAGACTTAATTCATCTCTATAAAACTGATTTGTAAAATAAGGGATTTCACTCTATATATATATATATATATTTTATGTAGGATATCATAAATTTTTATTTTATGATATCAACTCGATATTTATACATATGAGTAAGTATTATAGTCTGTGTTGTTCAAGTACAACAAATCTATAGTATAGTGTCTTAAAGTTTTAAGTTTTATAGATGTATGAAACTTTTTAAAATGTAAATTTAAAAATATTTATATTTTCCTATCATTGCGAATGGACACATTAGTAAATTTAACATAGAAGTTGTGAGGCCTTGAAATTTTGTAATTTTACATCATTCTATTAATTAAAATAGTTTGTTAAACATTAATGAAATTGTTCGAAGAAATATTTTCTTTTATTAAATGGTATGAACTTTTCTATAAATTGAAAATTTTAAAAACAGAAAAATATGAAAAATTAAACTTCGATCAGTCAAATTTCAACACAATATTTCTATATTTTTTTCTATATATTTAATTTATTTACAATTTAAATAAAATATGTTTTTTTTTACTTTGTTGTATTTTAATCTATTAAGGGCTTAATTTTAAAATAGAATTGGACCTCCAAATTGTTTGTTTGTCAATTTAGTTCATGAGATTAATTTTTATTTTTAAATGTATTGGGTGAAACAATATTACTTAGTGCCAATCATAAAAAAAATTCTATAATTTTTTTCAACTATTTGATCTTTTTATCGAATTTCATATTGTTAGATTTGACGATCTGTTAACTATATCAGTGTACCACCAACATCTAATATATTTTTCATATCTTCATCTTCTTCATCATTGATCTTCGTCATGAAACTATTAAAAATGAAGATATTATATTGGGTGGAAACCTCCTACCGTGAATATGCTGAAGTTGAACACGGATGGGTCTAGCAAAAGGAACAAGGATGCGGGTTATGAGGAATTATTAGAGATCACAATGGTGAGTGAAAGAGTAGTTTTTTCAAGTACCTTGGGCGGTGCAGGGCTATTCTTGCAGAATTCTGAAATTTTTTTGAAGGATTAGAACTCACACATTCCTTGGTTACAACTCTTGAAGAACAAGATTCTAGAATTCTTGAGTGTGTTTCTGTCCTGCGTCATATCAAGGAGATCATTGTCATGCATGAGATTGTTGTTATTTCGTATGCCAGTAGATCCATGCATATGTGTGTATATGCTATTACAAATAGAGGGTGCAATGGTAAGAATTATCTTGTGTGCAAGGAAGCGCCAAAATTTTATGGCCTTTAATGACCGCAGATTTATTAGGGATTAGTAGTTTTTTTATTCCTTATAATTTTTTTTTTTGGACTTAGACCCTCCCTTTTACCAAAAAAAATAAAGATCCTTAAAAACTCAATTATAACTAATTTCAAATCACAAAAGAATTTTATCAAAAAATTCTAAACTTTTTCATATATCTTCTTTTAGTTTTCTTAAATGCACGATATGTTACAACTAAAGCAATATTTAAATTAAAATAATTTAATTTGTGTCATTAAATTCTTTTTTTATTTGAAAATAGTTAATGTTTAAGTTTTTTTAGAGTTTGCTTGAGATTAATATAGATTTTTTTTAATAAACTACTAATACATGAAATAAAAATAAGAGAGTACAAAATACTGAAGGAGTTAAACCTGATTCAATGAAACTATATCACAAGTAATAGATATTCTAAATAGAATAAACTATTACAACAACGGTAAAAAATTGTAAGAATACACACACATAAACTACCTAGCAAACCTGATTAAAAGACGTTGAGTGGGATCTTCATAATTTTAAAGTAATGATGAATGAATTGACCGCCAATACGAATCAAATCGCGTATCAACAATTTTCTATGATAAATCACAGAAAATAAAAGTTCTTTCAAGCTAAGCAAACCTATATCTCCAGCAAGTCAGCAACAAAGATGAATCATAACAAAATCGATGTTGTGGTACCGTCAACCTAAACGTTTTAATAACGGTAGATTTCAATAAATCTATATCAAAACAGAAATCAAAAGCAAAATATAACACCACCAACACGAAATCAGATATTATCATCACGACTGAAATATTTAATTAACCAAATAATTTTTTAGAAATTAAAATAAAAAGATTATTAAATATGATACCAAAATAAAATATTAAATTAAATTAAAATAATTTGGAATTATTTCAAAAATAATTATACATACCCTAACTTTATACTACCTCTGATCTTTAATATAAAAAAAAATTCAATTTTTAAATTTATTCAAGAATCAATATATTTGGACTACATGTAGTCCAAATACATTAATTCTTAAATGAATTTAAAAATAAACTTTCTTATATTAAAGAGCGGAGATAGTAAGACATAGGCATAGGCCCAGTCTAACTAAAAAAAACTTAATGACACTGCTTCACTAAAATTTGTACAGCAATGAAATCACAACAACCAATTAGTAAAGAAAACAATAATCATAAAGTAGGGTAAGTAAATGGAATGAATATCTATAGTGACTATGCACAGTACACAATTAATTGTATATCAAACATATGCAAGAAAAAGACCGAGAGAACAAAAACAAGAACAGCAGCAACTATACAAGTGGTCTTGTTTATAACAAGAACATGTGCATCACACGTATGGTTATCGCTAGGGGGGGCTCATCAACAGTACAAGTCATCACTGCCTGTGGCTGTTAAAATAATGATGGATGCTACATATTTTTCAAAGGAAAAAAAAAAAGTGAATCAAAAAGGGGATTCAAGTACTCCATGTCACTATCCACTGTAATACTAAGTAATTGTATGCATATTTCAGAGGTGGTTCCAAAACTATTTTTACCTTGAAGCAACTTTAAATGATGCATTGATTAAACCCGCCATAAAGAATGGGTAATTAGGGTCAAATTTGTGTCATTTGCTAGCATAACGGTTAGTGTGTGATTTAGTGGGGAACCCACTTTCACATGCTGGTCATGATGAAGCAAGAAAATTTGCTTTCAAATATCATTTTTAAGATAAATTGGTAAGGATAGTGAAGAGTAACCTCACATATGTATTTTTAGTCTTTAAGTGTGTGTTTTCATCTTTCTTGCATTGTTCAATTCTTGCAATTTTTTTTATTGAAATTTTTCTTATAAGTGATATGTGTGACTATGTAAACAAACATGCTTGCATATTTAAAATTGTGTTCAATAATTTTATTCACTTTTTTATCATGATAAAGGAAGAGAAATATATTCTCACGAACAGTGTAACATATTCTCTACATTCATGTGAGGGAGAGTTTAATCACTCTAAATGTTATCTACATATTTTTTATTTTACCACATCTTAAAAAGATGCATTGTCATCATTAAAAAAAAGAGAGAATGTGGAACCATGTTCTTTTAGATATAAACAACTAGTGATCTAAGATTATAAAACTCATAGACGAGACGGACATGATTAGCCTTGATGATGACAACATTTCACTTAGGCTTGATGATAGCAACACTTGAAGTCTAACAACTGCTAAAGTTATAGTTCAAGCATTAAAAAAAACGCACAAGGTGGTTGATCAAGTTATTCCTCCAAATCAAACTAAAGCATTAAGGTTTATTATCATCCGTGATATCTTTACTCTCTAATGATGGTGGGTGACTAATGTGAATATATCTCAAGCTACATCTGATCCAATAGAAGATTCAAGGAACTCGAAATACTCATATGATTGATATATCCGACATAAAGGACTTGAAGTTTCAAAGTGTGAAAGAGAGAAAATATGAAGGCTCGCTTGATCATGTGGGTCCGAGTGATCAGGGTATTGTAAAGTCACAAGGGTGCTTTTAGAATTAGTATGGTTAAATCACAAACACACTAAAAAGTATTTTTTTTTAAAACCTCTCTTTTAACTAAAATCACCAAATATGTTTTTGGAGTCTAGCCAGTTGGCTGGAAAATTTCTCAATTGATTAGAAGACTTTTTATAACTGTTTAATCTATTAGATAGGGGAAATGAGTCTATAAACGATTGTGACAATGTCTTAATGAACGATAATAAATTTCTATCAAAACCTTCCAATTTAAGCAACAATACTCAATTATTGCAAGTAATTAATCAATAGAAAAAAATATACCATAAATCCTTTAAGTGTTTTTTGCAATAAATTGGTCATTTAAGTTCTCAAATGTGTGCGCTGTTATCTTTTTTTAATAGAGAAAATATGCTAATTATGAATGCAATTATTTTCAATGGTAACAGAATGGTGAAGTGTAACCAGAAATACTACAACCAACATTTTAAAATGTAAGAAAAAGAAGGTAGAAATCACCCTAAAAGACCATGTTATTACCAAAAAAACTTAAAGTAACAATGTAACACCCCAAATCTACCCAACACTTTTATATACAAAAGAAAATCAGAGTAATTTAAAATTTCATAAAGTAAATACTGAGGCGTCACATCATCAAACCAAATCACCTTAAATAGTTTGTTTTAAAGTATATATCTCGGATACATAGCATCGCCGGAAATCATAAATTGATTTAAAAACATCAACACATCTTCTTTAATAAACTTCCTTATCAAATCATGTTTTCATAAAGTATGATTCTATTTACAAAAGGAAGAACAACAAAAGAACAATCAACAAGACAACATAAATATTCCTCCCGAGTGCTACGTATCAGAGCGACACCGACTCGACTAACAGCAGCTATAAACTCCATCTTCAAAACCTGCACGTTACCAATATATAGGTAACGGCGAAACAAGTAAAGGGTGAGATACTCCAAAACATATAATTAAACGCATGATAAAAAATATATATATATACATATGTTTAGAATCATAAGGGATATAAGTTAATAAGTGCATTCCAACACATATCCAAACCTCACTTACTTCGATCGTCATCCTAAGGTGTATAATCTACACTATATCGTCGTAACCTCATCGGCATAAACATCACAACAACACATAAACTTCCATCACCACGAAATCGTCACGATCTAATACATCACTAATTAATACGGCAGTCTTAAACAACAACATCAACCAACAACATTAAATAATGCTAATAATATAAGCAACACAAACAAATCATCTCAAATTGGCTAAAGCCCATCTTCACTTTTGGCATAAAGCCCATCTTCGCTTTTGGCATAAAGCCCATCTTCGCTTTTGGCATAAAGCCCATACATCACAACATCATCACATCATATTTGCATTTAGCATTTCATCAAAGTTAAATCATCGCAAAACTCATTATTTTTACTCATCACCTAGTTATCATGAAACTATTAAGTTATATTCATTTCATGTTCATCACAAAGATCATCACCAAACAAAGCATCGTATATCATCGCAATCCAACATCATTCATCAATTAAAACCCAACGCCAAACGACTCAAACATAAACATAACCACTCCATGAGACACGACTATGTTATGCATGTGGTACCCATCGCTTTGTCCGTAATTAGGGACACTTGGCATAAAGCCGATCTTCGCTCGGCATAAAAGCCATCATCGTTTGGCATAAAAGCCCTCTTCGCTTGGCATAAAAGCCCTCTTCGCTTATGCAATGTATGTGACTCGACAATAAACAACACATCACAAAACATCATCATCACTCATCACAATTGGCATAAAGCCCACATCGCTATAATTTATCCACATACAGATAAATATATCATCGCATTAATTGCATTATGCAAAACGTCACATATAATTCACCATCATCAAAATTATGCATTCACTAATCGGAAGCATCTATCAACAACATCAATATAAGCGGCATATACAAAGACATATATCATTACATCGCATATCATCAAGTATTCATTAATAAATAGGCCATCGCAAACATTATGTTTATTCACACCGCATCATTATCGATTCGTTCACTAACTTCTAAATACGGAGAAATAGTTAAACACCTATCATTGTCGCAAAAGCCATCCCTAATAACCGCCATTACTCCTAATCGTCAACATCGCAATTGGATTGACCATACGTGTCTTAAATCCCCTAAAACGAAATTCGATTCAATTAAACCGTCGTAAGGCCTGTTTCGGGTCATCTCGTAAAAACTCGCAACTTCTAAAAACTAACCTCACCACTAAGCTCTACACGTCAAACTTAGCTAGCATGTCAATTTCCATTGAATTCGGAGCAACTTGCTCCGTCGTCGATTTTTACCGAAATCGGAAAATCGGAACACAATCGGGTCCCAAAGGAAACGCGAAAAATCAGAATTTTGGAGGCTACAGGAGCATCAACACGGGCCCCCGTGTGCAGCAACACGGCCCGTGTTGAAAAGCCATCAGAAAACACAAAAATGCCCAAGACAGTGCATCAACACGGGCACCCGTGTGCAGCAACACGGCCCGTGTTGATTGGCCTGCACTAGCCAAAATTCCAATACCAGAGGGAAACACGGCCGTGTTAATCAACACGGCCCGTGTTGATGGGCCTGCGTGAAAACTTCATCTTTTTGAGTTTTTCTCATTCTTCTACCATGGTTTTCTTCCCCATTTCAATACTCTTAAATCTACAAGCTAGCACCTAATACATCCACAAACCATACTCCTAATCCAACTCTTCTAAACCATTCCAACAATCAACCAACAAAACCCATAAATCAACCTATCCATTTTTCCCCCAAATCCAAAACATAAACATCAAAACCTAACAATATGAGATGGAGAATCAAACCCCTTACCTCATAAGCTTGGATGATCCATGATGATTCTACAAAGCTCAATCCACAAGCTTGCTCATGATCTTCTTCCTCTTCCCCTCATGCTCTTCTTCTCAAAACCCTCTCTTCTTCTCTCTAAGGCCAAGTTTGGCTTGTTTTCCAAAAATGGGAAGAAAAGGAAAGGAAAATGGTTTTTATAACTTGTTTCTTACTAGCTTCCCTTCTTGCCCTTGTTTGGCTTTGGTATGTTGAATGGAAAGAAAATAAGGAAAGTGTTTGGATGGAAAGAAAATGAGGAAAGTGGTTTTGTAATAACCTTACTAGTAAACTAAGGTGTAAACCCAATCCTTCCCAATTAATCCTCACACTCCTAATTTATTAATATAATTAATTCAATCAATTAAAATAATTCCGGGGAATTAATATCGGATCCGAATAATATTTTACCGAACCGAACACAACGTCGCCAGATAAATTAATTAAAATGAATATTCTCGTCGCAAGATAAATATCGATCGGTAATTTGAAAGCATTAATATAGTATAATATTAATTAAAAACGGGTGTTACAAACAACCTATTAAAAAAATAACATAAAGTACCCTTGGTGTAATTTTACCCAATCAATACGGTCATTTATTTAGCTCGTGGATTGTTTCTAAAAATACATCATTTCTTAGTCTATAAATAGAGAGGCTTTATACCATTTCAAATTATGTAGAAAACGTGAAATCCCTCACTTTTCATTTCACTTACTCTCTCTATCATTTATAATTTTTCACATATTTAAATCTTAGTGCTTTGAGAATGCACTTAAGTTTAAGTGAGAGATTTTTTCTTGGTTAGAGCTTTATTGTAAATTTAGTAAGAGTGCAATTTCTCTTATATAAATCATTATTTCTTAGGGATTAATATAAATCTTTGTTTGATTTGAGAGCTCTGTCATTGAAGAAAAGTTCTCTTTTAGGTTCGTGAAAAATAATCAGAGAAAAATCTTCACAAGAGTTCTTCAGCTTAATATGGTGAAAATCTTTATTGGTTTGATATCATCTTGGTATAAAATCTCACTTCATTTCTAAGTTCAGCCAGTGTAAAATCTCAATATGTTCGATATCACCGTAGTAAAAATCTTAGTTTTGTAAGTGGCCAATCCGTGTAAAACCTCGGTTCGATTCAGAGGATAGCTAACTTAAAAATCCATCTTGGTTCGACATTAACTTATGTAAAATATCACTTTGGATTATAGATATTGTAACAGCCCTTCTATATTACCCGCGATTTATATAATTTATCAGAGTTTTAATCACATAACAAGAGGCGTCACAATTTAATTAATTCAAATAACTAAAAACAACAATCATGCCTTTTTAACTGAAGAACGTATTAAATAAAACCAATGAATTATGTTTAAGCAGCGGAAAAATAACATAAACTCCGGAATGGTACAAATCAATAATTGTTCCAAAACATAAACCAAAACATAACTAAAACAGCCAGTTTTAAATCCATAAAATCCAATCAATCGTTCCCCAGTGTTACAACTACCAGAGCATGACACTGACACGCGGAATAACTACGTAGCACAACTCTAAAAGCTGTCCTCACCAATTCCAAAAGCAGCTAATCACTTTGAATTTGAAATCATTAAAGTAAGGGTGAAATTTCATCAAAATTAAGATGCATTATGCATTTCTCAAAACAGTAAAACAATCGATTCATCATTCACCCTTATTAATAGCATTAACATAAAATTTCACAACACAATTCACACATCCAATTATACATACAGCAGCAGTTAGATGCAATTGGCACACTGGAATTCATCCTAACATATTCCAAATACATATGCAATGCAGACTCAATGCATGTGGTACCAATCGTGAACCAAGTTCACACCCTGTTCCACTTACACTTCGGAAACAACATCAATCCAATGATTCACCCATATATCACCGAGTCAAGAATCTAGCCTCACTACCTCTGTCCATTAGGTAAGTCTATTGGCCCTGCAAGCTCAATTCCACACAATGGGAATGAACCATAAACAATGCTTATGCATGCACATCAGAAGCATGCAACAATTCAAATACATAGTATGGACATACAACATTATACCATACATAAGCCAGAGCAAGCCTCATTTCACTCTCTGCACGCTCATAAACCCTAAATTTCATATCTGAACACAAAACTCCATAACTGCATTTTTCTTCAAATCTCAAGTTTCAACCGTGCATTTGGAGATTTTCTTCTTTATTCTTCATCCTTAAGACACAAGGAAGAGAAATCAAGCATTGGAACTCAACTGGAGTGAAGGAGACAGTAGATTACGATTTGCTTTTGAGGTAAGAAACTTGAACTTTGATTCTTGAAATTTAGCCGTTCATTTGTGTGTTTGAGCTTATATTCATGTTCATTGATGTTGTTTGAATGATTCTGAAGCTTTACAACTTCCAATTTGATGAAATATGCATGATTTAAGTTTCTGAAAATTTCAATATGGATGATTTTTGCATTTTTCGTGGTGTGATTTCTTGATGTATAGTTACTTATTTTGAGATTTACGACTTGCATGATGTTCCTTGCCATGAGATCTTTAAAATGAACTTTGAACCACGAATTTTGGTTGAGAATTAAGAAAGATATGAGGTCTGGAAGTTGGGGGGCTGAACTGCACGAAATTAGTGTTAGGGGGGTTGCTGGAGGTTAGGGATGAAGTGAGGTGTCACTTCTTGATTTGTCCATTTGAATTTTCATGCATTTTTTATTTATTTCTTTCATCTGATTTTATTTTATGTTCAAACTATTTTCAAAAATTATGAAAAAAATATCATAGGTCCTTTTAAGTATCTAATATTTTGTGGAATTTTTCTGGAATTTTTAAAAATATTTTGATTGATCAAATAAATTCGGAGATTAACTAATTTTGATTTGATTAACTTTTATCTAATTTTATTTTAAATTCTTGAAAAAATACTTTTCCATGATAAAAAGTTCCACAAATTTTATTCTGAGATCTTTGATTGGTTTATGATGAGACCATGACTTTTACTTGAGTTTTTTTTTAATTTTTTCATAATTAAATAAATTCATGCATTATATTGCATTTCATGCATATTTATCATTATTAAAAATATTTTTCTTCATACAAAATATACATAAAAAATATTTTGGTCCATTTAAATCATGCACCATGCATTTCTGAATTTTATTTATCATTCTTGCATTTTTTTTCCATTTTTAAATGATTTCATGCATTATATTGCATTTCATGCATATTTAAATTGTTAAAAATACTTTCATGCATGTAAAAAATGCATAAAAAATATTCTAGCTAATTTAAATCATACTTCATGCATCTCTAATTTTTATTCTATAATTTTGTCATTTTTGCATAATTAAACCAATTTTTGCATTAAATACATGATTTGCATTATCCATTTTGCATTTTATTTGTTTTTACCATTTTTCCTTGAAAATAAAAAATGCCAAAAATATTTTTAATCATGTTTAGGATGTTAGGTCACTGTTTCTAATTTTTATAGATTTTTACTTCTGACTTTTACATTTTATACCAATTTGTTTTGTTTATTGGTCATATGAGCATAAGTATTGATAGTGTTGACTTTTTGAATTTTATTTTGACCTTTCCATGGACTTTTGGATTGAGCAAGGATATGTCCTAACTTGTAAGGGATTTGATCTCCTTATTTCATTTTTACTTGGATTTTATCTTCCATTTTTCTATTTTTGTGGAATTTCTAAAGTGAACATACCTTGTGGCCTAGTGTAATTGAGTCTAGCTTCAATTTGAAGTTTGTGGACATGATTTAAGGTAAAGCTTTGGGTATGTGATGATCATTTAAATGCTCTAGTGATGTGTAACATGTTTTCATTCATTGGAAATCCTATGTTAATCATTAAGTTTCTACCTTGAGCATAAAGTTTTTTTTATGGTTCCTAAAACCCTATTTGTTGATGTATTGGCTCTTAGACCCTTTTCTTGTATAGTTTATGTTCTTAATTGATGTTTAAGCGTATGATAACCTCAAGGATAGTCTTCTAAAGACTTGAGATACATTTGACCTCAAAGGATCATCTTGATCCTTTAGTTAGAAGTTTGATCTTTGTTTCATTTGTTGCATTCTTGTGCATGGATTGTAAGGTGAGGAATGCATTCATGCAATTCTTTAGGAATCTACTTCTCACTCCCTTACTTCATCCTTATGGCATATTTAGGGCCTTGATTCCAGTTTGATTGATTATTTTAAGCCCCTAATTTGCTCAAGCTCATGCAACTTTTGTTGAGTAGAATGTTACCAACTTATGCTTATGTTTGTATCACTTGTGTTATGTGCATCATGCATGGCTTTAGAAGTCCAATTCCAATTGGATATTTGATTTTCACTTCTGACCTTGTACATTATGTAATTCATAACTTAATGCTCTTTGATTCATTGGCTTGCACTCAATTGTAATGTCATCATGATGACCTAGAAGAGCTAGACTTTCTTTTTCTTCTTCTATTGTTTGGTTAAAACATACCTTGAGGGATTATAGGTTCATGATTTTTGAGGCATGTAACTTCAATTGACATTAATTTAAGCTCATTAAAATCATCTTGTGAGGGTTCTATCATCACCCTATGACATACAAGACATCTTTCCCTTCCTACAAATCTTAATCAATGGTGTTTGATTTAAGATAGGTGGTATCTTGCTTTGGATGATTTTGCTCATCAAATAGGTGAGTTGTTTGTGTATGGAAGCTTCATCTTCTACATTTGGTTGCTCATGAATCATATCTTGAGTTAAACTTATGACACAAGTCACACATGGTTTTAATTTTCAAATTAAAATCACTTTGTTTAAATCTTTCTCAAATGTCATGTTTAACTAGTTTAGATGCTTTCGAACAATGAACTTGTGAGTATGAGCCTTTTGCTTTGTTTGAATTGCTTTTATTTGTAGTTTGCTTAGGTCTTAAGCTACTGACCTTGTGTGTTACATTACTTTCTCATCATTCCTCCTCATCATGATTGACTCATTAGTTTGTATGCATGTTTCAAATTAATTCTAGGGTTCAAGATCACTCCCTTACACTACTAATCTTTGCACCATGAGTAATTGTGAAGCATGATATTTCCTAATTGTTTTGTGTTTGTGTGAGAATCATGTTTATGTTCTTACCATTTATCTCATTTGCACACAACACTCGACACAAACATGCACGGACACACACACAAACACTTTCCATCCCACATTTCTAGTATGCGCATTCTTGTTGAAAATTGCTCATGTAAAGGGTTTGATGATTGTGTGTGACATGAATGCATCTATACCATGATAAATACTGACTTTTATCATCTTCCATCATCTAAATGTCATACCTTTTTCACTAATGTCATGCCATGCTTCATTTGTTTCCTAGATGCATATTTAGGGTAAATGTTTGACTAGTTCTCGCATTAGTTCTTGTTTTCTTTTCTTTTGAGATGACTGTGTTTTGTTTATGTTTAACATGCATGTAATTTCCATATCCTCATCACTGACTTCACTCAAAAGTATCACCACAAGGCATGTTCACAATCACACATCTATGCACATTTCACCACACACTTCTAGACACATGTTTAGGCTTTCCTAGTTGCCTTTGTTTGTGCATTGTAAATGATGAACATGTATATGATGATCATGCATTCTTGCCATGCTAGCTACTGCCTTCCACATCTTTGTATGCCATGAGGTTTCATTCTTTTGCATTCATGCATCAACCATGCTCAATTCCATCTTTAGTTGCATTCTAGATTAAATCTTTAACTAGTTTTTGTGTAGATGTTGTATGTGGGAAATTTGAAGCATCTTATGACTTGATAATGTATAATTTGAATAGCTCTTCATCACATGTCATCTTTGATCCCACCACCACTTGAAACTTAGCACATGCACGCACAAGTACAAATACACACATATACGCACATGTTTACCCGCACTTGCACGAACCGAATGCATTTCTCTTGAGTGTTTTGCTTTTGAATTATTTGTATGCATGTTTAAATGTTTTTGTTGATGAAATAACATGTTTGATATTGTAACTTGTGTATCCTAACATCTCTTGACTCATTTCTCTTCATCTTTGCCTTTCCATGGCTTCTTTTGTTGGTGTAAGCCCTAGAGGCCAATACCTTTTGGTACTTGTATCGAATTATTTATTAAATAATAAAGGCTTTTCTTTATTATGTTTTCTTTTTGAAATAATAAAGTCCCTAGAATAGTTAGTTTGTTTAATGCAATGTTAAGTGTGACTTAATCATGAGATCTATTAAACATAAGGACACTATTCTTAAAATATCCATAATCGAGCTTTATTGTGAAGTGGGATAACATTAAAGCATTAAGATTATTATGAAGATAGACTGATGATCGCATCTCGTGGATCATGGATAAGGAGTTATCAAGTCTTGACATAGGTATAAATATTAGGAGTAATATTTATACTGGATTGACCCGCTATGAGAGTACTACATAGAATGTTATGCAAAGTGTCATAAGTTATTCTCATGGTGATAAGTGGTGCATACCACCCTTCGACCTGAAACCACTATGGACCCTAGATGTAGAGTCAAGTGCTTTATTGCTGATCAAACGTTGTCCGTAACTGGATGATCATAAAGACAGTTGATGGGTACTTCACAAAGCATGCTGAGGGACATGAGTGACCTAGATGGAATTTGCCCATCCTGCATAACGGGATAAATGTCTGAGGGCCCAATATTGAACTGGACAAGGATGACACGGTATATGCCTTGTGTTCAATATAGACATAAGGGCAAAAGGGTAATTATACACACAAGTATTATCACGGAAAGGATTTGTCAGATCACATGACATTTTCGTGACTTGGGTAGCAGTGATGTGTTGCTAGATACCGCTCACTGTTTATTATGTTAAATATGATTTAATATAATTGCCAACGTCGCGGAAACCTACAGGGTCACACACATAAGGACAGATTAATGAGAGATAGTGAAAATAAGGAACATCGTAGGGTACGGTGTACTTAAATGGAATACGGAAGTGGAATACGGAATATGGTAAGGTACCACATGCTTAAGTGATACACGATACATCATAATGTATGATTTTCGTGTGCTTTATTGGGCTTTTAGTTTATAGCCTTTGTTGGGCTTTTAAGCTTGTAGCCCACACTTGTGGTCTTATAAATAGGACCCTTGTTATGAAGCTTGACACTTGATGAAAATTCGGTCCTGAATCCCTGCCGAGATTCCGTTCACTCTCTCACTCAAAGTTTCCGTTCGTGAGCAGCTAGCACTGTGATCGGAAGCAAGCTGTTCGTGTGGACTGAGTAGAGACGTTGTTCTTCATCAACGTTCGTGATCACAGCGTCAGAAATCCGAATCACCACAAGAGGTAAAAATTCTCTATCACTGACCATGTCCATTCGTAAGGATCACAAAGGAAAATCGAATTTCCGCTGCAATTTTAAGAGGCGATTTTCCTTCATCTTTTAGATTGTAAACACCTTTTAGGTTAAGCATTTCAACTAGTTTTCGCACCAATGTTGTAATTGCATCCTCATGGCATTTCTTTTGTGTTTTGATTATTAATTAATTTTCATGATATTGATACTGTAATCTCTTCATCTTGACACCTTCTTCTCATGACATAAACCTCACACACTTAGATGCACTCCACTACACGCATTTGTTGTATGTTTGCGCACTTTTGGTAGATTTTTGCTATTGAATCTTTGTGGTTTATTTTGCTTGATGTAAATAAGAATCAACATGATTAGCTACTGACTTGTATGTCATTTTATTCTTTAGTTGTATATCAACTTCATCTAAGTCTAACGCTTCGCACAATTAGCTCTTTGCATATTTTTAGGATTAGTTTCGACCTAGTTTGTGAATTAACTTGTTCGTGGGTGTTTATAATGATGTTTGATGTTTGCTAAAGTTTTGTATAACTTTGTAAATGAATGTTGTGTCTACTTACCTCACCTCACATGACACTTTGCATGAACATAATTCATTCGAATTTCATTGCATTTTCTTCTTTCTCCTTCTTCTTTTTTCTAGCACTTGTTAGTGCTTGTTTTGTGTGCTTTTGCCAAAGCACTTTATTTGATTCTACCCCTTTTATCACTTGGTTTTCCAACCAAGATGATTGATTCTTATAGGTTCCCCTTATGTTTTGCTCGATTAAGTTAGTTTTCGAGTTTAGACAATAAGTTAGGCATCCATGCATGATAATTTTAGGTAGATTCCTCCCCCTGTTTATACCCTTAACTTAGGAGCAACTTTGCATGACAACATTAGGATTTAGAAGTAGGTTAGTCTCCCTTAGCCATTTTACCTTTATCCTTTTGCATTCTTAAAACTAAAATCTTGTTTTGTCAAATGCATAAAAACACTCTAATAATCTGAAACTTTTTCCAAAGTAAAAGATACAAACCAATTAGTTTTAGGATGTTTCGTCGTCTGGTTTATTGTCGATGCTTCGTCGTCATGTTGTTGATGTTTCGCCATCTCATCCTATGATGTTTCGCCATCTCATCCTTTGATGTCTCGTCATCTCATTTGCTGATGTTTCGTCATCTCGTCTCCCGATGTTTCGTCATCCCGTCTGTAGCTGATGTTTCGTTATCATGGAGGTGTTTCGTCATCGTTTGTTGTTTCGTCTGCTAATTTAAAAAACACAAACCAACCAAAACAAGTGAGCCGAACTACGGCGCTCTGACTTTCCCATTGCACGAGGGAATACGTAGGCATCCTGTCGCGGGGCTAGATCGAGCAGCCTTTGTAAATATTTCCTTCTTTTCCCCGTGTTTTCTTTTTCTTATATTCTTTTCTTTATCCTTCTTTTCTTTTTTGCATGCATTATACCATGTACAGATATAGTTAGACCTTTACACCCATTAGATAGAAAGTAAAAGCGGATACTGTAGAGTACTACGGGTGCGTGGGGGGTGCTAATCCCTTCCCCTCGCATAACAGACTTCCTTACCCGATCTCTCGGTCGCAAGACCGTGATTTCTTCGTTTCAGGTTTACTCGATGTTTACCTTTCCCTCTTGGCGGGATAAAAAACGTTCGATGGCGACTTCATTGATATATAGTTATATCCATTGATTTTCGGCCGGGTGTTTCAACAAGTTAAGGCACAAAATGTGCATATATGGAGTTTGAAAGTGATTTCTGAGTTTGGCTAGTTTTTGTGATGACTTGATGATTCTAACAACTTTCTAAGGGTATTTGGAGAGTGTTTAAAGCTTGAGATTGCTCAGAAATTCCAAGGTTTGGAGATTTGCAAATTCTCTCATTTTGAAACTTGAAACTTGGAAAATAAGTAGGAAGTGAGAAAGCTTTTTTAGGATTCATTTGGTGTGATTTTGAAGTGACGAATGACTTCTACTTATAGGCCAAGAGGTTTGGAGAGCAAGGCAAGATAAGATTGGAGAATTTGTGCAAGTTGCCTTAAGGGGTAAGAATGGAATCTTTGCCATAAATGCACATGGTTAATTTATAAACCATGGTTAAAAATATCAAGTGATCTTAACCTCTTCTCACTCATTGCCATCAGATATTTCACTCTTACTTCCTATCTCTTTTGGTGACAAGGTGTTCGCGTTAAAAAGTGACGCGCTAGAGAATCGAATCAGAATTCGGATCCTCTGGCTCGAAACGATTTACTCTTTTGATTTGTTTATAAAGATGCCGCGAGCATCAAGCTTTATTATTTTCAACACAAGAAATTATGATTATGAAAAAGGGGAAAGCTGTTAATACCCTCAATTGATATGATATGCGTAACGACTAGCGCAAACTAGACGCAACGTATTGGGGAGATTCCGGGTAAGGGGGTTTGTTATATAAAGGGAATAGATGGAGCACCCTAAATATATATAGTTATCTATAGCTTTATATATGAATACGTTTGATATGTTTGTGTGTTTTAATTTTTATTTCTATGATTGGGAAAGTTTCTCCTTTGGGATTTTAAGAAGGATAGATTATGTAGGATCCTAGTGTTTGTTATTATTGTGCTCGCAAAGATCATTGGGATCTTCTGCATACATATCCCTTAATGGGAATCAGAGCATTTGTAGCTCGGATCTAAAGGGATCTATGATTTGTTTGGTTTGAGGGAGAAAGAAATTTGCTCGGCAAGGATGAGACCTTGTGCCTACGTATTCTCAAAGGGATGTTGAGAAAGTCAGAGCAATCGTAGTTCCCACTTATGCTAGTGGAAGCAACGGGATGTTATTAAGAGACAAAGACAAATGTCATCTTAATGAAAAATGTATCTAATCTATTTCATCACATACATTTTGAAAAGTTTGATTGATTGAAATCTTTCATCGTAAGATATAGGTGTTTTGCTTGAGTGTACAAGCGTTACCACTTACGAGTTTTAGAAAGATGTTTGAAAAAGATGATTGAATCTTTTAATTGTAAGCATTGGGTGTTTTGCTTGAGTGTACAAGCGTTACCACTTACGATTAAGAGATGTTTTTGTTTGAAAAGAGTTTGAAAAGTTTTGATTGTATGTGATGTGATAGATGAGATACTTTTCCATAGAGATGATAAACGTCTAAATCTCAAGGAGAAATTGATTGGATTAGGGGGATGCTTTTAAGAAGCCCATGGGTCCTTGTATTGTAAGCCCAAGAGGAGGCATTCAGAGGGTCATCGAGGGTCATCGAGGGTCCTTGTATGAAGCTCAAGAGGAAGCTATAGGGTATGGCTGGTTTTGGCTTTAAGAGGGATTTCACCGGGAAACCATCCCCTTAGGATTAAGAGCAATTTCACCAGGAAATTATACTCTCTGGGTTCTATCCTAGCGCGGGTGATTCTTTGTATTTGGAAGCCCAATAGGAGGTTGTTAAGAGATTTAGTGGTCTCTTTCTTTGTATGATGCCCAAGAGAAGGCTAAACTCAATGAGGAGTTCTTTTGAACGAAGCCCAAGAGGAGGCTGACTCAGCAGGGGAGTGTTGTCTTATATGAAGCCTAAGCGGAGGCTAAACTCAGATGTATGAGTTTTCTTATATGAAGCCTAAGAGGAGGCCAAACTCAGATGAAATGAGTTATCTTGTACAAAGCCCAAGAGGAGGCTAACACTATGGGGAGCCTATTGGTTAGACTAGTTGTTATGTTATAACTAGACAGTTATATAAACAAGTGTGTGTGTGTGTGTGATATGTATTCACAGGAGTTTATGAAGGAAATATAAACAAATGCATGTGAAGTTTATTTACAAGAGTTTATGAAGGAAATATAAACAAGTGTCTGTGAAACGAACGTTTAAAACGAGCGTAACTTGATTATTTACAAGTTTGAATGTGTACGAGAAAGTAAATATGTACACGAACGGGTATTTATGTACGAAGAGTTGTGGATGTACATAGGATGGTTGGGACTTACACCATAAGGGAGGCCCATTGGTTTAAAAGCAGTTTCACCAGGAATAATGCTCCTACTAATACCAATGGTATTCAGTGTATACACAAGCGAAGTGAAAACAAACGATCGAAGTTTGTCTGTACTTGAGTATTTACAAAGATATCTGTTATTATGTACAGGTAAAATTGGTATGTACATAAAAGAATTGGGCATGTACAAAGAAATAATTATGTACATAAAAGAATGTTTTGGGACTTACACCGTGAGGGAGGCCCATGATCGGTTAAGAAATTCGAGGAAAAATGAGTTCGGTTTTATCGTTTAAATCGGATCGATCATGGAAAAAGATGTAAGTTTTGGTGAAAAGTTTTGAAGAAATGATCTTGAAAGTGTTTTTGAAATATATATGTTAATTGACATGTGTACAAAAAATAGATATGTTAATTGACATGTGTACAAAAAATCACCTCAACATCAGGAGTTTTGATTGGTTTTTGAAGAAGTCAAAGTTTGGAAAAAAATGAAGAAAAATGAAAAAAGTTTGGCAAAAATGGTCCCAAGGCTACACGAACCCGGGACCATTAGGCAAGGCAAGGCATGAATGACTTAAGAGTGAGCTGGAAACCGCTGGGGCGGCAATACATCCGTGTATTGAAGTCAAACCAACTAATTATATTTTAAAATGGATATTTGAATTTGAAAAAAACGCGCGCAACTTCTTCTTCCTCCTCCAATCTTCAATCAGCCATGGATTCTTCATTTCTCCATGAAATTGCTCGATGTAAACATCAAACTTGATCGTTTTAAGCCCAGGAACATGATGATGTTCTTTAATTTCATTTATTTTAAGCCTAACATGATTAAATTTCTCAAAAACACGAAGAACCCTAAATCTGAAAATCCTAATTGAAATCGTGTATGGTGAATGAATTGATCAATTGATTGAGGGTTATTGATCAGTGATAGTGCAGAAACAAAACGGCCAAGAGCTTTTTGGACTGGAGGCAAGGAATCATAGAGTTTGAATTTCGTGTTCTTACCTGTTCAAGCTGAGATCGAAAATTGTATTAGAGCGTTTCCAGTTGTGTTTTGATGATTCCTCTAGCACCAACGGACTTCAAGGATTGTGTGAGGAAGGTCTGCTCACTCTGAAATTGCTTGAATTATTCTGACCAAGTCCACCTGCATATGGTTCAAAATGAAACTCGAATTTGATGTTAGAGCTGTTACAGGTTGAAGCTAATGATCTGCATCATCCATATGGAGTATGTTGATGATGTTTGAGTGAAAAAATCACAACTTGCTCGAGCCAAACATTGAATTCGACAGTTAAGGCAGTTTTGGGCAAGCTTGAAATTTTGAAATGCAACTTTGAGTTTTAGTGTTTCTTAGATTGATTTTAAGTTGCAAACCAATTCTATTAGATGTTTATGACATGTTAGACACCAAATATATCATGTTTCTTCACAAGTTTTCAAAAATACAAGTTTTCTCAAAATACACTATGTTACTTGAAAATTAAGAAAGAAGTGAGAAAGCTTGTTTTGGCATAGCTTTGGTGTGATCTCAAATGGCCAACATGACCTCTATTTATAGGTCACAAGTTCTGAATGGTAAGTGAGAAAGATTGGCTTTGGTATTTACAAGTTGCCTTAGAGGGCAAGGAAGTCATTTTTGCAATAAATGCAAAAGGAAGCTTCCTTTTAACCATGGTTAATTTTTCAACTTGATCTTATCCCATCATAATTACTCTCCATCTGATTTTTTATCATCTCTATCTCTCTTTGCAAGGTGGCATGGCTTCTAGAAGAAAAAACTCAAAAATGACCTATAATCTTGAAGCATGTACTTGAAAATCAAGGATTTTGGAGCTCTATGTTTCAAAATCAAAAGCATAGCTAGACACCATGGATTTGAGAGTTCTTGGACATTTTGGAAAGCTTGTTTCAAGGGCTACAACTTTCATGTTTTGAGTTTTTCCTAATTCCAAATGGAACTATGTGAAAAAATGCCATGAAGTTTGGAAAAAGTGTGAAATTTTAACACTTGAAAAATTTTCTAAGTGTTGAAAATTTTGACTTTTTGTTGACTTTTCCAAATTTCTTGATTTTTTATGATCATGATGGATCATTTGAAGTATTTTGATGATTGAAAAAGTTTTGTCTTGAAAAAGTTGACCAAAAGTCAAAGTTTGACTTTTCAGTGCAGATGAAATTTCATTAGATGATTCAGAAATGGACTGATGAATTATGTGAACTTCTGTGATGTTTTGAATCCAGAAATTAGGTCAACATGTTGTATTTAAGATATGAATATCAATCTCTAATAAAAAAAGTCATTCATTGATCAGAAAATCAGTAATTGCTCATCCTCGATAAAAACCCTAATTGGTCGATCCTCGATAGATCATGAGGAAAAATTTGATATCTGAAGATCAGAGGTTGATGATTTGATCAAGATAGATCAATTGAGGTGAATGAAGCTCAAACCCTAATTGATTGCCTCTTGAATCAGATGAAAAATTGATGAAACCCTAATTTTGACCTGTAGAAGCTACACCCGATTAATTCTGTTCTGAACTGTTAGTGATGCAATGATGCAAATGTAAGGTGGTATATTAGGTCAAAAATTGGGGTATGACAGATGCCCCTATTTAAGTTTCTTTAACCTGAGATATGAAGATGAATATCTTCGTCTCGATAGGTGTGAAGAGACTTAAATATCAGAATACGCAAATTTTGGACCTAAGATACCAAAAGATGCGAGTGATGCAAAATGATCGCAATAGGATTCACCCAGAAAATATCAAAGAAATGACATGATGGGGAAAAATTTGTGAGGATGGCTCGATCTGTCCAAGAAAAGAGAATCCTGTTTGTTGGGAAACAAGTAATATGTTTCACTGGGAAAATAGATTCACAATGCATGTGAATATCTGTTTCGCTTTGGAAATAGAGAGATTACCTTCTGTCAGCCTTGTGACAATGTTTAAGGTAAGTGAAAATGATATTACCAATTATCAGCCTTGTGATAGTTTATGGTAATGAGCTCTGAAGATATTACCAATTATCAGCGAAGTGATAACTATAACAAGGTAATTCTTGAGAAAATTGTTGAGTATTCAGTCTTGTGAATAACAGACAAATGAGGGAAACAGATCTCGAATGAGTTTCTATTTTCACAGTTATGATCTTGTCGGGGTTCTCTCTCTTTTGAGAAGATGCGTGCATTTTGATTGAAAAGACACAGGTTTTCTTTTAGACAGAAAGACAACTGTGGGGATTTCTTTGAACTGTCATGATTTGATCTTGCTGAGAAGAAAAACCGCTTTATGACAAGTTTCAAGATGAAAAGGAAATAAGCAGCTCATATGATGAGGCTATTGCGTATTGTTTGCAGGTAGATTTTTTCTGTGAAATCTAAACCTGAATTGGTCAGAGACGAGGTTCTATCCAGAAATGGACTGGAAAGAAACGGTCAATCAAGACTTTGTTCCCAATGAGGAGTGATCTCAGCTGGGAAATAGGAGAGAAAAATGTATTTTCTGTTTGGGGATAATCTACTGGAGAGATGACATACCCGCACTTGTTTTTTGGGAATAAATGCAACCTAAACAAGTGATATAGAAGCAAACATTGAGAAATGCAGAAATGCATTAATGATGCTATTATGTATGAATGATGAATGTTATGAATGTCATATGCATGCTGACGATACTTGACAAAACAACAAACGGGGTATTTGGGAAAAGGACTACGTCACAGTTCAAACAAATACTTAGCAAAATCTGCAGCAAAGGCGTAGATGTTACTGTTGATGAACACGAGTTGCATGCTTTAAACTTTCTGAAAAAGGCATTTCATTGGCAACCTTGTTGGGAATTCTTTTTTGGATAAGAATGCCGTCCTTTGATGATCTCTACTGAGGAGAAAACTTTTGTAGTAGTTGTTCTATTTTTCAGAGGTCGAAACACTTTATGGAGAAAACTGTTGAAGTTCTTTCCGTGTACATAGTCCAAAGGAAAATTTCGCTTTTGTTTCAAAATTTTAAAGTAAAAATTCATTTAACTTTTTTCAAAAGTGATTTTCACAACGAAAAGCGTTATTTTGCAAAACAGAATAAAGCAAGAATTGCAAACAAATGGGCACAAGGCTCAAATTTTATTGATAGAATGGTAATCAGCCAAAGGCGTGATTCCATGAGCTATTTACAAGAGTTGGAAATGATAATTTATTGGGAAAAGGCTACATTGAAAGTAATAACCGCTATTATCCCTAACAACTTTGAATTCCAATTGTGCTGGCTGCTTCAGGAGATTGGATTGAAGATCCGTTGATGGAAAATTCTTCAGATTGACGAAGTACGGACTGATTGCAGTTACTTTGTCATTTTTTGTATCCTTATTTTTTGCCTAGATTGCCTTTTCAGGTTTTCAATCTACCAGGATAATTTCTGTTTATTGTCTCTAATTTTTGCCTGGACCGCCTTTTCAGGTTTTCAATCCACCAAGACGCTCTTTTTTGCCTAAGCCGCCCTTTTCAGGTTTTCGACTTACCGAGCTGTTCTTTTTTTTAGACAAAGTATTTCTTGACTGCATCAGCATTCACAGGATGCGGGAGTTCATCACCGTCCATGGTTGTGAGAGTCATAGCACCGCCAGATAGGGATGTCAATGGGGCGGGGCGGGGCCGGGGGGACACTTCCCCATCTTTTTCCCCGCCATCAAATTCATTCCCCGTCCCCGTCCCGATCTCCGTCACGGGGAATTTCTATCCCATCCCCCCCGGATCCCGTTCCATGGGATCCCCATAGATCCTACATTTATTCATTAATATTTTATTTTTTTAAAATGTTTATATTTTCTATAAAAATAAAAAGCACAAAGAATTCACATATTTATTATGTTATTAAAAAATACTAGTATTTGACATTTATTATTTTTTATTAAAAATACTAATGGAACACAAAATAATAATATTTTTTATAAATTTCTATAAAATGCTATAAAATTCAACAAAATGAACTATAATACTTTTAAAGTAACAATATGCCTAAACAACTAAAAAATCCAACAACATAATTATGCTTAAAAAACTATACTTCATCAAAACTAATAAGGGATAATTATAAAATTTAGCATCATGAGTATGCTTGAAAAGCTAAAAAATACTTCATAATAAGTCAACTAAAAGCAAAAGTCAACATATCTCTATTTGCTCAATTGATAACACACGTAAAGTAAAAATATCAAAATACTTAAAACAAAGTTACATATAAATAAACTAAAATATTAAGCAAAATATCCAAACAAGTAATGATCAATCATGTCTCTCTTTCCAACTTCTCCTTGCAAGGTCTTCTTCCTCATTCCACAATTAGATATGACTTTCTTTTTCCTACGAAAAGTAAACAATCAATAATTATATTTACTTAAAAAAATACTTTAAAAACTAAAAGGTAATCAACACTAATATGTAAATTACCTTATTATCATCATCATCATCATCATCCATATCTTCATCCACACATTCGAATTGAGTCAACGTTTTTGAATAACCTAAGAAACACAAATGCATAGTATAGATAAAAAATGAACACAAAAATATTTAAAAGGAGATAAAAATGAGTAATTTTTGATTATTTTATATTTTTTTAATATGCAAATGATTTGATAACTCTAAAATTTCTAAACAATTTAATTTAAATTTAATCAAAATAATCAACTTTTCCTATAAGCAATTACATGAACAGGTTTATGAGAATCAAGGAGAAACAATCTACTTTTTTCTATAAACAATAATATAAACAGATTTATGAGAATCAAAGAGAAATAATCTATTTTTTCCTATAAATAATTACATGAACAAATTTATGAAAATCAAACCTTATTGATGAAATTGTAAGAGCTGTGAATAATGGAAGCACACCAAATAGAGAGAAGATGGAATTGGAAGAGGAAGATGAATGGAGATTTGACTGGAGAAGAAAAAAAGGAGTCTAACGTGTGAGACTCTAAATGTCTGGCAGAAGAAAATGAAACGCTTCAACTTTTTTAGGGTCTAATATTTACATTTCTCTCTCTTAATATTCATTTATTTATTTATTTTTATAAATAAACATAAAGGAAATGACTAAAAAACCTAATCTAAAATATATATATTAAATTAACTATATTAAAATAATAGGCGGGGCGGGGTCCCCGCGGGGCGGGGGGTGTATTCCCCGTCCCCGTCCCCGAAATGCTCTCGGGGGAATTTTTCTCCCCATCCCCGCCCCCACGGGGGAAAATTCCCCATCTTTGGGGCCCCGAACGGGGCGTTCCCCGCGGGGATCCCCATTAACAGGTCCAAACTGACATCCCTACCGCCAGAAAAGCTTCTTTTGACGATGTATGGGCCTTCGTAATTAGGAGTCCATTTGCCCCTAGAATCTGGTTGAAAAGACAGAATCTTTTTTAAGCACGAGGTCACCTTCTCGGAATTCACGAGGTCGAACCTTTTTGTCGAAAGCTTTCTTCATTCTTCTTGGATACAGCTGTCCATAACCCAAAGCGGTCAGACGCTTTTCTTCGATTAAGTTCAACTGGTCGTATCTGTTTTGACACCATTCGGCCTCAGATAACTTAGTTTCCATGAGAACTCTCATTGACGGAATCTCAACTTCTACGGGGAGCACTTCTTCCATGTCGTATACTAGAGAAAAAGGAGTTGCCCCTGTTGAAGTGCATACTGAAGTACGATACCCATGCAGAGCAAATGGCAGCATTTCGTGCCAGTCTTTATAAATGATGACCATCTTCTGGACAATCTTCTTGATGTTCTTGTTGGCAGCTTCAACGGCGCCGTTCATCTTTTGCCTGTAAGGAGATGAGTTATGATGCTCGATCTTGAATTCCTCACACAGTTCTTTTATCATCTTGTTGTTCAAGTTTGATCCATTGTCTGTAATGATCTTGCTTGGAACTCCATATCGGCAAATGAGGTTGTTCTTGATGAACCTCACAACCACTTGTCTTGTAACGTTGGCGTAAGATGCTGCTTCAACCCATTTGGTGAAGTAATCAATAGCCACTAGAATGAAGCGATGTCCGTTGGACGCTTTTGGTTCAATCATCCCAATCATGTCGATGCCCCACATGGAGAAAGGCCACGGAGAGGAGAGAACGTTGAGTAGAGTCGGTGGCACATGGATCTTATCTGCGTAGATCTGGCACTTGTGACATCTTTTGACGTGTTTACAGCAATCAGATTCCATCGTTATCCAATATTACCCTGCTCTCAAGATCTTTCTGGACATTGCATGCCCATTTGAATGGGTTCCAAAGGATCCTTCATGCACTTCATGGATTATCGTGTCTGCTTCTTGTCTGTCGACGCATCTGAGCAGGACCATATCGAAATTTCTTTTGTATAGCACATCTTCGTTCAGGAAGAAATTTCTAGAAAGCCTCCTTAGAGTTTTCCTATCTTTGTACGATGCCCCGAGTGGGTACTCTTGAGTTTGAAGGAAACGTTTGATATCGTGGAACCACGGTTTATCATCGAAGACTGCTTCAGTTGCAAATACATATGCAGGTCTTTTAAGGCGTCTGATACGGATTTTAGGCATATCGTTCCAATTGTTGACTTTGAACATGGAAGATAGAGTGGCCAAAGCGTCTGCCATTCGATTTTGATCTCGAGGGATATGATGCAGCTCAACCTTGTTGAAGAAAGTCAACAAACGTCTTGCATAATATCTGTAAGGAATCAGACCAAGATGATGAGTTTCATACTTGTCTTTGATTTGGTTGATCACAAGGGCTGAATCTCCATATATGTCAAGGATCTTAATCCTTAAGTCGATGGCTTCTTTGATACCCATGATACAAGCTTCGTATTCTGCGATGTTGTTGGTGCAATCAAATAGTAATCTGGCGGAAAACGGGATGTGAGAACCCTCGGGAGTGATGATGACTGCCCCAATTCCATTGCCATATACGTTAACTGCTCCATCAAAAATTAAGCCCCATCTAGATTCTGGATCAGGACCTTCTCCGGGCATTGGTTCGTCACAATCTTTCATCTTCAAGTACATAACATCCTCGTCAAGGAAGTCAAACTTGAGAGATTGGTATTCGTTGATCGGTCGATAAGCCAAGTGATCGGCGAGAATGCTTCCTTTGACCTCTTTTTGAGCACGGTACTGGATGTCATATTCAGATAATAGCATCTGCCATCGAGCAATCCTTCCCGTTAAGGCAGGCTTTTCAAAGACGTACTTGATGGGATCTATTTTGGAGATTAACCAAGTTGTGTGATTGATCATGTACTGGCGGAGACGTTTTGAAGCCCACACCAAAGCACAACATGTTTTCTCGAGCATGGAGTAACGAGTTTCACAGTCTGTGAACTTTTTACTCAAGTAGTAAATGGCATGCTCCTTCTTACCGGTTTCATCTTGCTGTCCAAGAACGCATCCCATGGAATTTTCTAGCACGGTAAGGTACATGATTAAAGGTCTTCCTTCAACTGGAGGAATCAATATTGGTGGTTCTAACAGGTATTCCTTGATACTGTCGAACGCTTTTTGGCAATCTTCTGTCCACACAACCTCTTGATTTTTGCGGAGAAGCTTGAATATCGGCCCACAGGTAGCAGTCATTTGAGAGATAAATCTGGAGATGTAATTCAACCGTCCAAGAAATCCTCTTACTTGCTTTTCTGTATGTGGCGTAGGCATTTCTTGAATAGCCTTGACTTTATCAGGGTCAACTTCAATACCTCTTTGACTGACGATGAAACCTAGGAGTTTTCCAGATCTTACCCCAAAGGTGCATTTGTTAGGATTCAGGCGAAGCTGAAATTTCCTTAGTCGTTGAAACAACTTCAAGAGATATTTTATATGCTCTTCTTCAGTATCAGACTTTGCTATCATGTCATCCACGTAAACTTCAATCTCTTTGTGCATCATGTCATGAAAGAGAGTAGTCATTGCCCTCTAGTAAGTTGCGCCTGCATTCTTTAATCCAAACGGCATTACTTTGTAGCAAAACGTGCCCTATGGCGTGATGAAGGATGTCTTCTCCATGTCTTCGGGATCCATTCTGATCTGATTATAACCAGAGAAACCGTCCATGAAGGAAAAGACGTTGAACTTTGCAGTACTATCCACTAGCATGTCGATATGCGGTAGTGGGAAATCATCTTTTGGACTTGCTTTGTTCAAGTCTCGGTAGTCAACACACATTCTGACCTTTCCATCTTTCTTGGAGACAGGCACTATGTTGGCTAGCCATTGAGGATATTCAGAGGTGACGAGGAAACCTGCGTCGAGCTGCTTTTGAACTTCCTTTTTGATTTTGTCAACCATGTCTGGGTGAACTCTTCGCAATCTTTGTTTAACTGGCGGACACTCCGGCTTTAATGGCAAGTGATGCTCCACGATGTTGGTATCTAAACCTGGCATGTCTTGGTAGGACCAAGCAAACACATCGACGTATTCTTTGAGAAGATCTATCAGTTTGCCCTTGACGTTGCTGTCGAGTAGAGCTCCGATGTTCACTTCTTTTTTGTCTTCCTCAGAACCCAAGTTGATTGTTTCCAAAGGCTCTTTGTGAGGCTGAATGATTCTTTCCTCGTGCTTAAGTAGTCGAGAAATCTCGTCCGGGATCTCTTCTTCAACTTCTTCCTTGGCGACTTCACTGGGGATTTCAAAGTCGGGAGAGAGCATAGAGTCATTGCTTTCAATGGATTTGTCCATCTGTTAATCTGTGTATTTGATTTATGCTTGATTAATTAACCTCTTTTTTTATTTATTTATTTTTATTTTGGAAAAAGTTAATGTGAAAGTATGCAGATTATTATTGAAGATTTTTATTGTGTTTTTTAGGATTATCATTTCCAAGAAAGGGTAAAAATGAAAAACAAACACAAAATGTGGAATCAAAACAACGCGTTTTATTTATGATTCACAATATGAAACAGGGCCCTAAAATACAAACTCATTTGTCTTGGGCAAGAGAAATTATTTAAAAGCTAAACCCTATAAAACATCTCTTCACTTTGGGCGAAGCGAGAGTTCAAAACAAAAGCAAAGTGTCGCACCCCAAAATTTCCCCAATCCAATATACCTCTTCAATTGTGAAACCACGGTCTGTTTGGGCCTTTGACGTTTGATACAAGAGTTGGCTCATGTGATTAGATTATCTGGATTAATCCCGAAGGATAGGTCGTCTTGTGGAAATTGTGAATTAAAGTATGCTCTTCATTTTTTTTTATCATGTGGAAAGATGTCCTGGCTTTATGGGTTTTCTTGTATTAAAACGACTTACGAATTGTCTGTTACTTGCGCTATAAGTTATTCGAGGTCTTTGTCAAGATGACATTGTTTTGTGGTCCATCGGTAAAAAGAAATCTTGGTTTAATTTGAGGCTCATTGTTTGTGTAAATGTGTTAACCAAAGTGCACAGAACGTATACTTGTTCTCGCTTTGAATTCAAGAAGTTTGGAAAGCTAAAGGGTGTGGGTTAATTCGGATGAAGAGTTATTTTACATCTGAATGTCAAATGGCAAGAATTTATAACTTTTCCAAACCTAAGAGGAAATTCAAAGATTTTTAGCCAATTTAAAAGACCGTTATATCTTTGGATTAGCAGGTGGTCACAAGTTTGAGTTCAAAGGATTTTTTTTTAATTCAATTTAAGGAACAATACAAGATGAGTTCAAAGGATTTTTTTGAATTCAATGTAGGAACAATACAAGACAGCTATTGGTCTTTTTGTTATTAAGATCTCTATAATCGCTCAAATGCCCAAGAGATCATAAATTCAAGTTCAAGATTATTGTATCAACATCAGTAAAATTTGAATTTCAAAACTCATTCATTTAAGTTCTACATTACAAGTTTGTTACAAGGAGCTTTTAGTTTACAAATTCTACAAAGTCCTAAATCCTAAAAAACCCACAGCATAACGGCATCTTCAAATAGTCACCCTCTTTGCGCCAAACGTCGCCATCCGGTCTTCAAGTTCTCCTATTTTTGCTCTATCCGTGTTCAACCTCCATATGACACTCGAAACAAGGAAAAGAAATTCGGTTAGCAAACATAAACATAAGCATAAACAGATGCAAGAAAATTATCAAGAGATTGCTGTTCTTTTTTCTTTTTAACTCATCATTAGGGATAATTTTAGGAATCAGAATCGAAGGTTAATTGTTTCAGATGACAAAGCCTCGGAACCGAAGTTCCTTCATCGGCCGTTACCGTTACCTCCATTGCAAATCACAACAACTTCCGTTGTTGGTTCACAAAGGAGGTATAAAATGGAAATCAAGAAATCATCTTTTTTCCAACAGGCAGCCTTTAATTCCCAACAGTTCAAGGATCCAACAGTTCAAGAAATCTTTTTTTTCCCAACAGGCAACAAGAAAGACAAATGGTGTAGTTAGATACATCAGCAGAGGTAAGAAGTAAAACAATCTCTACAAGTAACACAGCAGCAGTATCATAGAAGAGGAAAGAAGTGTTTTCTAAGCATGTTTTCACCCAAAGGTGAAAAGAAGTGAAAACAGAAAAATGAGAGTTCCTGAGCAAAAGCCCAGACCAGAAGCATAGTGTCTGAAGCGTCAGTTTTGAGGAGAAAGAGAAAAAACAGAAAATAAGTATCATTGTGGGAACCCAGAAGCAAAAACAATCTGCCATAGCAATTTTTGAAAGCTAAGAGAGGAAGTGGTATCTGTTCTATCATGATTCATTGGGACCAGAAAAAGCAAAAGAGATATAGCATCTGTTTCCATCAGTTTTAAACACAACAAGGTACAAGAGAGAAAAACCAGGGGTAACCAAAGGAAAGCATCTGTTCTCATTAAAAAGCAAAAATACCATTCAAAAACACAAGATACAATATCTGTTCAAAAACAAAACCAGCATTTGTTTAAGCATACAAAAAAAACCCAGACACCCATCTCAAAAAAAAACCAGTTCAAGAACAAAAGCCAAACACCATAAACCAACACCATAAGTCAAACATGATAGCAAAATCGATAACAACATCAAACACTAACAGTTCATCATCATTTTCCTAAAACTAGCCCTTCAGAGTTTTGTTTTCAGAAACTTTGTTCTGACAGAGAAAGAAGAAGAGAAAAAGTTGAACGATCTCACCCGGATCCATTGAAGCTCAACCAACTCATCATTGCTCTAGGGTTTCCAAACCCATCAAACTCCAAATCGGTAAACAATCTGCCAAATAATCAGAAAACAACATTCATATAATTAACAATCAAACCATCAGATTTCACAAGCAAACAGTTTGAGAGAGAGGTGAAAGAGAGAAGTTTCCGGCGCGGCGTGAGAGAGAGAGGCACAAAGCGATGTCCCGGCGAGAGAGTGTGATGAGAGCGAGCGACCGTAACGACGGTAAGAAGAGAGAACGGCGAGGATTCCCGGCGTGACACGGTCGCGAGAGAGAAGAAGAGATGGGACTTTTGGGTTTTCACGAGAGAGAGAGAGCGTGAGAGAACAAACGTGTTCTTCCTCTTTCTTTTTCTCTTTTAATTATTTTAGTTAATATAATTAGGAGTATTATTATTACTATTACTGTTAACTACTATTATATACTATATTATTACTCAGTTAATTTTTATCTTTATTATTACTATTTAATAATTTTTCATTATTATTACTTTCATATTATTATTATTACATTATATTACTATTACTATTATTCTATATTATTATTATTACTACAATATTGTTATTAGTACTATTACATTATTACTACTGTTATGTTTATATATTATCACTAATATTATTATTATCATTTTCATATTATATTATTATCAATATTTACTATTATTACTAGTTTTAAACCCTTATTTACTATCATCATTATTATTTACTATTATTAATAACAAATATTATTATAGTATTTATAAACCAATAAAATATTGATACATACCCCCAAAATACAAAAAAATAAGAATAGTAGAATAGTTGGGCATTTTTTATTATTAATAGGAATTGCTAGCATTTTTTCTTTGTTTTCTCTGTGTTCAACATCGACATACCCATATTGCCACTACTTCCATGATCAATGGCGCATCACGCTTCATCCGAAGTTTTCTGAAGGCTCGTTGGGCACTTTATTTGGGCCCAGGAGTATCTATCTCTGGTTTTCTTGTTGCATCGCTCAAATCCGCGTCACCCAGGCTATTTCTAAACTTATCTTTTCAATTAATTTATTTTCGTAAATAATATTTTTATGCGATGTACTAAATGATTATTGGATCTGATAGTTTGTGTTTGATGATTTATCAATTAAATTATTAGCCGATTTTTCATCAAACAGAAAAAATCATCTCCAATAATTATCTAAATTTCCGATTGTATTGTATGATATTTTTGTCTGTTTACTTATTCATTCAACAATTATTCACCATTGTACACTTTGCACACAATTCGAATTTAAAATCAATCTGATTCCACGTTGTTTGACTCATATGTCAAGTTCCTAAAGGGTCTCATAGATGGGGATGGGCATGGCCATCCTCACAAGATTGGTTAAAGCCCTTGTTGCTTTAATCGATCATAACCCGAAACAATATTGGTCTATATACCAATCACCATGCACCAGGGTCTCATGGTTGGGGATAGGAGCACCTATCCTCACGAGGTTAATCAAGTCCACATACTTGGTTAATCATAACCCGCTTCCATTTTCTCTCAGCACGCGCATCAGACTGCTTTCATAATTTAAAGTTCTAAACCTCGATCCAATGTCGAGTTGCTTTTCTAAACAATTTCATAAATACTCTACTTCTCCCTCCTCCTAGACATATGGTAGTCAGTCTAGTATCGACCCTCGACCGTATGTTTGGTGTCTTAATTGAATTAATCAGCGTGAACCATGCTTCACTTCACCTTTTCTTAACAAAAGCTTTGGGTAGAAAAAGATGATTCGGATGTTTCTGTCCACTCATCCGAGTAATTGGGGAGTTAGCCGTTGAACGCTTATGGTCCAATACTCGTCTCCCACATAAAAAACAACTCAAATCACTCAAACTCTTTTTATCGCTCATATGCGATCATTAAAACTCTTTTCAGATAAAGAGGGTGCAATAGTCGTTTCAAATACGAACGAGGACTTAAGCTTTTCAAACAAACAAAACAAGTCCTAGTTCAAAACATTTGAAACGTCTAAACGCATGATTTTTCAGATAAAATCAATACAACCAATTAAAACCTTTTTAAGAGGAACTACAGAGTTTTGACTTTCCCATTGCACAAGGGAATATGTAGGCACACGGTTCAAAAACCGTGCCAAACTCAAAATAATAATAATCAAATCTCATTTTTTTTATAACTTAGAGATTAGCGAATATACACACACACGTAGAACTAAACGGGTCCCATCGAGTACGATGGATGTAAGGGGTGCTAACACCTTCCCCTTGCATAACCGACTCCCGATTCCAATTTTTGGTCGTAGACCGTCTTATCCGCTTGTTTGAGGGTTTTTATCTATATTTTCCCTTTCCTTTTGGAATAAATAAAATTAGGTGGCGATTTCACCTGTTTTCGAGAATTTAAAAGATTTTTGAAAATCGAGTTGCTTCAGTTGGCGACTTCACTGGGGACTCTTGACTAAGCGTGTCAACCCTAGTTTGGTTCTTCGTATGTGTGTTTATTTTCGCTTTCTTTTATCACTCTATTTGTGTTTTAAATTAGTCATTTATTTCTTATCGCTTTAAATATTACCTTGTTGATATATTATTGTGTGTGGGAATAATGGATGGGACTATAGGAAAAGCCCACTACCAAGGCTATAGAACACATAAATTAGAGTGGTTGCGTAGTATTGATTTGCTAGACGGAAATGTCTTGTAAGTTGGTGCGAAGACCACACCTAGGGGAGGTTCTTTCGAAGACATTATCGCCGATTGCAAGTTATTTTTGCATTGACGATAGTGTTGTTAGAAGGGATTTTTCCCCTAGTTTTGACCTTTAAGAAAACCTAACCTGTAGGTTTTAAGAATGCTCAAATGAGACGTTCTTGGATATATCATCTAATCACAAATTTATTTGCGATGAAAATGATGCACCTAAGTTGGGATCAATGATTTTGAGCACCCCGTTCAGATCCCGGTATTGAGGGTTACGTTTGTTAGATCGTTAGACCTGCTTTGTCTATTCGGTTAATACGTAACTCTCCCTCAAACCAAATTCTCTTGAAAAAAACTTGGTAGCGTTGCAAGTATCTTTGCGATGCGCGAGAATTTGTGTTTGTTGTATCAAAAACCCTAAGAACCAACCTTGTTTGGGGAATTGTTGGGTAGACGTTGAAACCATGTCCGACCGTCCTTTTAAACCCTTGTACGTTCAACTTTACATGTGATTTTGCGCATAACATCAATATGTATCGCATCACATTTCATTCTTACATGCATTACCATTACATTGCATTCTTACATGCATTACCATCACATTGCATTCTTATATGCATCACCATCATATGGCATTCTTACATGCATTACCATCATATTGCATTCTTACATGCATTACCATCACATTGTATTCTTACATGCATTACCATTATATCACATTCTTACATGCGTTACTATTACATTACATCGCATTCTTACATGTGTTGCAGTTATATTACATTTGCATTCTTTCATACATTAGTATGCATTTCATCTTCATCAGAAAAACTCATTTCATTTCTTCTGTCCAGAAATATCAAACTGTCTACTCGATACTCGTTCAGAACTCCAAGGATGTCTCAGAAGGCTATAGACGAGCTTCAACATGGTCAGGAACTATTGAAGGCAGAAGTTAAGCACTTGAAGAGTCAGATGAGTCTGGTCTTGGATCTCTTGCAAGTTGTGTTGAAAAGAGAGTGCAACACCACGCCAATCTCCGCAAGTTTGTTTGCTGCTCTATCATCTGATGTCTCCATGAGTCAAGGACATCCGCACGTGGCAAACTCTCCAGTTCGAAATCATCCTACTGAGTATCATCCTCGACCTTCACCTTCGAAGATTCCTCGACAACAGCAATTGCTCACTCCCCGATCGAAGAAGAAGGATCCAAATCAGCGTATTAATCAACATTATCGTCGATATGCTCCACAGGATATTCAGCCAATCCCGATATCATATTCTCAACTATTGCCTTACTTGATTCAGAATGGTGTTGTGATACCAAGGGAGTTGAAGCCAGTATCAGGGGTTGCTAAAGCTTGGTTTGACGAGAAAGCTAAATGTGCTTTTCATGCTAACTCTGTAGGACATGAAACTGAGTTTTGTTTCGCCTTCAAATGCACAGTTCAAGAGCTAATTGATGATAAGATTCTGTTTTTCAAACAGAATGGATCGAGCTTAGACATTTTGCTTGCAAGGTCTAATCATAGCAATTTTGAGGAACTTCCAAAACTCATTGGGACAATTGCTTGCCAAAAGGAAGTTGAGACTTTGAAGAGTAGTGATGAAGTAGACCAGATGTTCACTGCAGAAAAGGTGGTAACCTTCAGCAAAGATATCTCAAGTTCTAGCAAAGGGAAGTCGGTTGCAACACCAACTCATTATCCTCCATTACCATCTTTCAAATCTTTGCATCAACAACTTTTGTCTGATCTTCCTCAACTTCAGAGTCAGAACTCTCAAAATCAAACTGTGCCTCGGAATAATTTGGAAAGAAGGAATGCTCCTCTGGATCCAATTCCAGTTACCTACAGTCAACTGCTGCCGTATCTGGTTCAAAGTTCATTGGTGGTTCCCAAGTTTCTTAAGCCACCAAAGTTGTTCCCGCTTGGATATGATCATAATGCACAATGTGGATACCATGCTGGTACAGTAGGACACTCAACAGAGGATTGCAATCCTTACAAAGCCAAAGTTCAACAGTTGATTGACCAGAAGTACTTGACGGTTCAAGGAGGGAACCTGTTTGTGAATGGAAACCCCGTACCCAAGTGAACACAAAGACTACTGAAAATCATCTAAATCAACAAGTCAAGACGGAGCCCAAGCCTCCTCAACAATGACAGTCTTTTATTTCTTTACTGCATTTTCATGTGTATCTTGTTTAATGGTTTTAACTTTGTTTGCATGTAGAAACTTGTTTGTTTTCATCTTAATGCAATGAGTATGTTTATCTTGAAGTAATCCATTCGTTGTCACTCAATCCATTCGTTATCACTCTTTAAATGATTTGCGAGTATTTTGATACCAACGTTACCAATCATTTCGCCTAGGCAAAGATTGGAGGGAGAATGACGATAATTAAAAAAATGCTATATCTCTGAATGTATGCTTTTGAGTAGAACTTGGCTTATGATGTACAGGCTTTATTTCAAATCCCCAAACACCGGAGTTATAAGGGAGATAAACCATTGTTAACCCCCTCGAGGCTTGAAGTAGGAGTTTCTTTTCTTTCCGAAAAAAAACCTTCATTTTTAACCTGTGGGCGGGTAGTGTTCAGTTAATCTGATCGAGCGCTCAGAGCTCATCAAGAGAGTAAGCATCAAAGGATACAACAATGGCTATCCTTCAAAAGGTTGAGAAAGGTCAAAACCACAGTAGTCGACCTCCGTCTATCAACAGTGTGCGTCATGAGAGCATGATACCACATGGGTATCTCTCGCACATCAGAAAGGTCAACAGATGACGACACCGCAACGGTTACCCTTCATCTACCTGAGGACTCAGACAGTCACCATCACTTCTAACAAATCAATGATTGTGTAAAGATCCACGACTTGTTCAAAAAAAGATGAATAGAAAAAGACAAAAAAGCCTGCTAAGTCGGAACTTATTAATAAGTCGCTTAGGCAAAAGTCAGGCAAAAGTCAGGAAAAGAAAAAGAAAAGAAAATCTTGAATTGAATTGTCAAAGAAGATTTTTCAACAAAGAACAAGTCGTGTGGTTAGACACCAAAGAAAAATGTGAGTGACTATCGTGTCCAAGAAACCTCGTATCGGTTCCTCAACCACCATAACTCCTCTCAAGAGATGAGTGCTCGTAGCAAATAGTTGAACTTAAGACTGAAGGACATCATGGAGAATGGGCGGGCACCAAATATTTTGAGCCTAAAAATCCTTTTTTCTAAAAACCCGTGAACCAGACCACGTTACAACCCTTAAAAGTCCTAATTGAAGCATGGGTTAATTCAAAAGCATATAACGAAGAGATCGCGTTTACCTGACTCCTACAGTGTGTGCTAAGTATCTGTGTGGGTATCATATGCTCGTCTTATCTTTCAAAAAGAAAATTTTTAGTGTTGCACTCCAAAAGTGTTCAACAAAAAAATAAGAATAGTAGAATAGTTGGGCATTTTTTATTATTAATAGGAATTGCTAGCATTTTTTCTTTGTTTTCTCTGTGTTCAACATCGACATACCCATATTGCCACTACTTCCATGATCAATGGCGCATCACGCTTCATCCGAAGTTTTCTAAGGCTCGTTGGGCACTTTATTTGGGCCCAGGAGTATCTATCTCTGGTTTTCTTGTTGCATCGCTCAAATCCGCGTCACCCAGGCTATTTCTAAACTTATCTTTTCAATTAATTTATTTTCGTAAATAATATTTTTATGCGATGTACTAAATGATTATTGGATCTGATAGTTTGTGTTTGATGATTTATCAATTAAATTATTAGCCGATTTTTCATCAAACAGAAAAAATCATCTCCAATAATTATCTAAATTTCCGATTGTATTGTATGATATTTTTGTCTGTTTACTTATTCATTCAACAATTATTCACCATTGTACACTTTGCACACAATTCGAATTTAAAATCAATCCGATTCCGCGTTGTTTGACTCATATGTCAAGTTCGTAAAGGGTCTCATAGATGGGGATGGGCATGGCCATCCTCACAAGATTGGTTAAAGCCCTTGTTGCTTTAATCGATCATAACCCGAAACAATATTGGTCTATATACCAATCACCATGCACCAGGGTCTCATGGTTGGGGATAGGAGCACCTATCCTCACGAGGTTAATCAAGTCCACATACTTGGTTAATCATAACCCGCTTCCATTTTCTCTCAGCACGCGCATCAGACTGCTTTCATAATTTAAAGTTCTAAACCTCGATCCAATGTCGAGTTGCTTTTCTAAACAATTTCATAAATACTCTACTTCTCCCTCCTCCTAGACATATGGTAGTCAGTCTAGTATCGACCCTCGACCGTATGTTTGGTGTCTTAATTGAATTAATCAGCGTGAACCATGCTTCACTTCACCTTTTCTTAACAAAAGCTTTGGGTAGAAAAAGATGATTCGGATGTTTCTGTCCACTCATCCGAGTAATTGGGGCGTTAGCCGTTGAACGCTTATGGTCCAATAATCGTCTCCCACATAAAAAACAACTCAACTCACTCAAACTCTTTTTATCGCTCATATGCGATCATTAAAACTCTTTTCAGATAAAGAGGGTGCAATAGTCGTTTCAAATACGAACGAGGACTTAAGCTTTTCAAATAAACAAAACAAGTCCTAGTTCAAAACATTTGAAACGTCTAAACGCACGATTTTTCAGATAAAATCAATACAACCAATTAAAACCTTTTTAAGAGGAACTACAGAGTTTTGACTTTCCCATTGCACAAGGGAATATGTAGGCACACGGTTCAAAAACTGTGCCAAACTCAAAATAATAATAATCAAATCTCATTTTTTTTATAACTTAGAGATTAGCGAATATACACACACACGTAGAACTAAACGGGTCCCATCGAGTACGATGGATGTAAGGGGTGCTAACACCTTCCCCTTGCATAACCGACTCCAATTTTTGGTCGTAGACCGTCTTATCCGCTTGTTTGAGGGTTTTATGTATATTTTCCCTTTCCTTTTGGAATAAATAAAATTAGGTGGCGATTTCACCTGTTTTCGAGAATTTAAAAGATTTTTGAAAATCGAGTTGCTTCACAAAGATAAACTACTTAGAACTATGAACATTAGTCCGAACTTCAACAGGTTTCCAGTAGTGGCGAACTCCTTGGAAGTCGAGGTATTCTGGTAGTTTTCCACTTGGCTTAATTCTTGAATAGACTTTGGTCGTTGGTTGAGCAGGCTTTGAAGACTCTGGACGACGGACCTTGCCTTTTGTGCTACTGAAGCGATCTTCTTCTGCTTGATGGACAGATCGAGAAGCATGGGATACAGCATATGTACTTTCTATTGACCTTTGCGTGGACTTCTGGGGATGTACTCTCCAATCTTCAGAGTGAAGAGACTCATTGTCGGCGACACTTTCTAATTTGTATCCCGAATCGTATCCCTGATCTTCAGTAATTACGTTGATGTAGTGATAATCAAGATCTGGTTTAACAAACTCCACAGGTGTGTTAAAGCAGAGATCTTCATTTGGAACCTCAATTGGTTGATGAGATCGGGAAGATGTGTACACCTCTTCCGTTTGACTAGGATACTCAAAAGAATCACCCCATCCAGTTGGCTGGATATCTTCAATTCTGATTTTTGAGCTTTCTGGCGCAGTGTATTTCACCATGTAGTCAAACTTTCCACTTGGTTCTCCCAAGGTATCCCAAACTTCAAAAGGGATAGGTGGATTTTTATTCTTTTGTAGGGACATGTCTTTGAATTGATCAGTCGGAGGATAGTACGGTGGGTACGATTCTTCCTGAGACACATATTCAGAGCTGTTTAGATAAGTGCTCCACTCTTCAGATCCCGAGAGATCGTCTTCATCACCTTCATTGGTAAGAACATTAACCTCTTGGAGAACAGGGTTTAAGAAACCCCCACTGTGGAATACTTCTCTGATTGGGCGAAGTGTTTCATCCTTTTGCTTGTCTTTAGGAAATACTGGAGCAAACCCGAGTCCGACTTTTGTCTCGTTGTTGACAGGTTTGATTACTTGTCCCCAACTGCAGCATTACCATCTTTCACTATCTGTGCTGCTTCTTTGTAAGAGGAGATAGATGACCTGCTTTTGCTTGTAGATTCATCTTCTAACGGATGTTCGTGGGACTGTGTTCCTTCAACGTTGTTAGCTGTGATGAAAGAAAAACTGGATAAATGGCTTATTAGTAACGCTTGTTCACCGATGATGGTCACTAGCTTCCCATTTACTGTAAACTTTAGCTTCTGGTGGAGAGTGGAAGTCACTGCTCCTGCTTCGTGTATCCATGGTCTTCCTAGCAAACAACTGTAAGCAGCTGGCACATCCATGACTTGGAAAGTGATTTGGAAGGTATGCGGACCGATTGTCATCGGGAGATCGACTTCCCCAATAACTGACTTCCTTGACCCGTCAAAGGCTCTTACCACTATGTCATTGAACATCATCGGTGTTCCTTTGTAAGCCAAACGAGCAAGAGTCGTTTTTGGCATTACGTTTAAGGATGAACCGGTATCTACTAGTACATTGGACAAAGAATCTGATTGACAAATCATCGAGATATGCAGAGCCAGATTGTGATCTTTCCCTTCTTCTGGGAGTTCTTCATCGCTGAAGCTTAAGTTATTGCAAGCTGTTATGTTGCCCACAATACCTCCAAACTGGTCTGTAGTCACGTCATGATCTACATAAGCTTGATCTAGTACTTTCATCAAAGCTTCTCGGTGAGCTTCAGAGTTCAAAAGTAGAGATAGTATCGAAATCTTGGAGGGAGTCTGCATCAGCTGATCCACAACTTTGTACTCGCTTTTCTTAATTAGTTTCAAAATCTCATCGAAATCTGAGTTAACGTCGGTTCGATCAGGCGGACCAACATCCGTGCTTGGATTAACAACGGGAATCCTCGTGGGATTCTCGGGAGATACGTTAACCGGATTTTGTCTAACAATAGGAACAACAGGCGGTCTTGGTGGCAATGGAGTATGTACTCGTCCACTTCGTGTTACTCGCCCTATCTCAGTTATGTTGACATTAGCTGGAAGAGTAGGCATGGGTTTCTCCTTCCCATCTTCTATCATAGTCGCATTGTATTGATAGGGAATTTCTTTGTTAGAACTGTATGAAACAGGACCAAGTAAGCAAATCACCAAAGGAGATCCTGGAACGTTTGAACCGTTATATTCAATCTCCACATGCTTGGGCACATTGAAACAGGGGATAATAATGTTTACTTCGGGATTTTCCGAGTTGATATCTGAGACTAAAAGCTCATGCGGAAAATGCCCTACGGTATTCACGTTATAGTCATTTCTGTTTCTGTAGATCTGTATGTCACCGATGTCTAGTAATCGTTGAATGTCTGCGCTTATGGTTGGGCATCCTCGAAGATCCTTGAGGCAGATGCTGCAAGCTGTATAATCATGTTTAGTGAAAACGCCCATTGTACTGTATGTATCATGGAGCTGTACCAAGTTTCCTCTGATCAGATTCACGTCCGTGACAAGATACCGATCTGTATTTCTTAGTATCAAATTCACTGTATGTCCACTGTGACTGGGAAGTGGATTTTCTTGTAAATTTGGATTTGTATTTCTAAAGTTAAGAAGGTTAGACCTTACTAACCTTTGCACTTCAGCTTTTAGGGCAATGCAATGCTCAAGATCATGACCCGGTGCCCTTCGATGAAAAGGGCAAGATACGTCTGCTTTATACCACCATGGTAATTTTTCTGGTACCGGGGGTGGTGACCTTGTTTGCACAAGATTCCTTTCTATTAATGCAGGGTATAGTTCTGTGTACGTCATTGGAATTGGATCAAATTGCGAGACCCTGGGCGTACGGTTCTGATTGTTGAACTGCTGAGCCTGCTGTCGAGGCTGTTGAGTTTGTTGGAACTACGGAGTAATTCCTGTATTTGAACTTGTATTAAAAACGGGTGCTATAGCAGCAACCTGTCGTTGTTGACTGACATTCTTTCGCGGTTTCCCTCGGGATACCATTCCTATGTCATGTTCCTTTTTCTTTGGAAAATTGGTTCCAACCTTCTTAGTTCCACTAGAAGACCCTATCTCTCTGGTCAGGCCTCCTGTTCGAACTCCTTCCTCTAGCCGCATTCCCATGCTTACCATCTCGGTGAAATCTCCGGGAGCGCTGGCGATCATTCGTTCGTAGTAAAATGGGCCAAGAGTGTTTAAGAATACCTTGGTCATTTCCTTCTCCTCTAACGGTGGGTTGACTTGGGCAGCAATTTCCCTCCAACGTTGGGCGTACTCTTTGAATGTCTCTCTTTCCTTCTTGAGACATGGAGCGGCGTTGATCCCGATCTGGAGCCATGTCCAAGTTGAATTTATATTTTTGTACGAAGGCTTCACCTAAGTCATTGAATGTCTGGATATTCGCGCTATCTAGCCCCATGTACCACTTCAGTGCGGCGCCTGTGAGACTGTCTTGGAAGTAGTGGATTAACAACTGGTGATTGTCGTTGTACGTAGACATTTTCCTAGCGTACATCGTAAGATGACTCTGCGGGCAGGAATTTCCTTTATACTTTTCAAAGTCAGGGACTTTGAATTTTGCGGGTATCCTTACGCGAGGAACTAAGCACAGATCATGGGCGTTTTTTCCAAACAATTCCTTCCCTCGGATCGTTTTAATCTCAAGCTGCATTTTGAGGAGCTGTTCCTGGAGATTCTCCATCGGACCATGAGGATTCGTGTTATCGCCTGGACTATGGTGAACTTCTTCGTCTGCCGTAGTGTGAACTACAGAAGCTGAGTTCGTCATGATCGGTTGAGAAACCGTCATAGTAACTTGCGGAAAAGTTACTCCATGCTGCGGAGTAAGTGTTGAGTTCTGCAAAGTAGGTACTTCTAGCGTGGTTGTTTGTATCTGAGAAGTCGGTTGACGAAATCCGATGCCGAAATTGAAAGGCATACCCCATGGATAACCTTCTGGCATACTGAAGAGTGAACTACTGGCTGCAACAGTTGAAACTAGAATAGTAGTGACCTCTGAAATCGCCGCTTGATTTTGACTGCTCGATGTTGCTTGCTGACTTTGCGTGGTTGCAAATGAATTGACCAAAGAAGTGAGTCTTTCCACCTCTTCTTGCAGTGTCGTCACTGTGCTACGAAGCTCAACATTTTCTTGCTCAAATCCTTCCATTACTTTTCTCCTTTTTGAACGTGTATTGTATGTTCGAGTTGGCTTTGGACGTGGTCGAGAAACTCTAAGACGCGACAGCTTGGCGATCGTTTCCTTTCTGGAAAAAATTCCAAAAGATCAAACTCTAGACAATAGACTCGATATGCAAAGTATGATGCATGATTATAAATGCAAAGAGAAAGGAATTTCCAAAGAATTTACGCTAAAAGAGAAATTTCTGGCAAATATTAGGATGGAAAACACATATTTTATTTATTATTGAAAGAAGATTACAACAAATTTTGTTTTTGAGCATTGCTCATACAAATGATAAAATAAATGATAAAAATTACAATCTAAACTAATTAATCGTCCTCGTCGGATGAAGATCCAAAGGCTTGATGTAGCTTCAACTTCAGGATTTCCTTTCCATAGTGAGCTTTCAGTTCAGCTTTCTCGGCTTTCAGCTTGCTAATGACTTTCTTCCACTCGTCGGGAGCAGGATCGCTGGTTGTCATTTCCTCAAGCTTTCTTTTCCTTTCTTTGATGTATCTTTTGATCGCATTATCTTTCTGACGAATCTTCTCATCTTTCTCCGTGAGCCATTCATCCTGGAAGTAAAGCGTCTTTTCATGATCTTTGACCTGCTTCTTAAGCTTCTCATTTTCGAGGTCAGTCTTAAGGAACTTGTTTTCCAAAGCTTCTTTCTCAAGTCTCATCTTGGCCAAAGCTTCTTGGTATTGTCCCATAGTCTCAACGGGAAAAATTGTTGATCTAGAAGTTGTTGAAAACATAGGTTCCTCATAAGCATAAGGCATTCGGAATTCCTTCGCTCTTTTCTTTACCCAAGAAGTGTAGATTTCCATGGCTACACAATTTCTTGCATTACCCTTTCCTTTCCTTCGGATGTGATGCCAAGCTCTGATCATTCTGGCTTTCAAACCTTGGGAATCCTCCCCTTCATGATAGAAATAGCTCTCCATTATAAAACTAAGAGGTTTACTAGAGTTTGCGTACCCGAGTTGACGTCTTGCCAAGAATGGGTTGTAGTTAATCCCTCCTTTCGTACCAATGAGAGGTACGTTGGCAAATTCTCCACAGCTCTCAATGATTTCCATCTCATTGTCTGCCAAGGTATACCAATGGATATCGTCGTTTGTAAGAGACATGAGTCTTCGAGACCAATGCCAATCGTCTTTGTTTTCGCGGAAGATAGGAGATTTAGGTAGGTGTGAGACAATCCATTTGAAGAATAGAGGTACACAACACATGATAGTTCCATCTCCTTGACGATTCCTATGCTGAACGGAGAAATACGTGTCACCAAGCAAAGTGGGAACGAGATTTCCAATCAGAAAGATCCTTATGGCGTTGACATCAACGAAACTTGGGACGTTGGGAAACAACACCAATCCATAGATGAGTAAAGCTAAAATAGCTTCAAAGGCTACCATACTACCGGCTTCAGAGAATTTAAGAGCCTTCTCCATTAGGAACTTTGAAGTTAGTCCTAAGAGTTTTCCTTTGGTAGTGAGGTTTTTGTCTATCTCAGATTTCTTTACGTGAGTCATTGTTGCAATGTCTGGTGACTTAGGAATGGCTTCCAAACCATTGAAAGGCACTTTGTCTGATACTGAGATACCTAGGACGTGCGCGTACTCTTCCAAAGTAGGCATCAACTGATAGTCAGGGAATGTGAAACAGCGATAGACTGGATCGTAAAACTGAACGAAAGTTTTGAGAAGTCCTTCATCAACGTTAGTGTTCAGGATAGTTAAAAGAGTTCCATAGCGTTTTCTGAAATCCGAGGGATCTTCTACCAAGGATGCTAACTCTTTCAACTTTCCTACATCAGGAATTCTAAAACTGTATCTCTTGGTGAATCTTCCTCTGACGTCCATCACTCTAACCTAAAATATTTACAAAGAAAGATCTCTAAATTCTTTGGAAATGGGAAGAGAAATGAAGTTTTTGAATGAATGCATGAATGCTACAAACATGGTTAGTAGTTATACACACGGTCAAGCGTTCGAAGTCACGAGCATGAGGCCAACGATAAGAATCAAACGTGGGTAAGTTCTAAGGGCTTATTCATCTGTGAAACGGGTTCTACTGATAATACAGGCTCAACGCTTCTCTTTGAAATATTATCGGATTTGTTGAATACTCGAAGTCCAATAATATTTTTCAAGAAAAACTCGCCTGATCGTAGTCTCGCATGACAATTATTCTAGGCTTACGCCCGAATAATTTCTGCACTACATCCTAAATGGCCAGGATGGGTTATGTGTTCTACAGCCACTCAGCTTCGCAAGTTTTCTTGAAAGCAAAATGTCTTTGCAAATACTTGCTAAACACAAATACTCCCAAGACAAACTCCACTGAGAGAGGGATCTCAAATTAACTCCGTAAGTACTGAGACTTCTCACAAGTTAATAGGACTATACCCCCACCTAGATCTTAAAATGTTTCTTAAATCCGGGTTAGGATTTCTTTCCATCAGATGAAATCGCGAAACACACAATAAAGAAAAACAAACATATGCACATATGAAAGCTTAACCCCTTTTTTTTTCCTTTTGAAAACAAAAAAGCTTGGTGCTCTTGAGCAGAGTCACATTTTTTTTGAATCAAAATTTCAGCGTACTCCCCAGCAGAGTCGCCATTTTTCCTGTTCGCGTTAAAAAGTGACGCGCTAGAGAATCGAATCGGAATTCGGATCCTTTGGCTCGAAACGATTTACTCTTTTGATTTGTTTATAAAGATGCCGCGAGCATCAAGCTTTATTATTTTCAACACAAGAAATTATGATTATGAAAAAGGGGAAAGCTGTTAATACCCTCAATTGATATGATATGCGTAACGACTAGCGCAAACTAGACGCAACGCATTGGGGAGATTTCGGGTAAGGGGGTTTGTTATATAAAGGGAATAGATGGAGCACCCTAAATATATATAGTTATCTATAGCTTTATATATGAATACGTTTGATATGTTTGTGTGTTTTAATTGCTATTTCTATGATTGGGAAAGTTTCTCCTTTGGGATTTTAAGAAGGATAGATTATGTAGGATCCTAGTGTTTGTTATTATTGTGCTCGCAAAGATCATTGGGATCTTCTGCATACATATCCCTTAATGGGAATCAGAGCATTTGTAGCTCGGATCTAAAGGGATCTATGATTTGTTTGGTTTGAGGGAGAAAGAAATTTGCTCGGCAAGGATGAGACCTTGTGCCTACGTATTCTCAAAGGGATGTTGAGAAAGTCAGAGCAATCGTAGTTCCCACTTATGCTAGTGGAAGCAACAGGATGTTATTAAGAGACAAAGACAAATGTCATCTTAATGAAAAATGTATCTAATCTATTTCATCACATACATTTTGAAAAGTTTGATTGATTGAAATCTTTCATCGTAAGTTATAGGTGTTTTGCTTGAGTGTACAAGCGTTACCACTTACGAGATTTAGAAAGATGTTTGAAAAAGATGATTGAATCTTTTAATTGTAAGCATTGGGTGTTTTGCTTGAGTGTACAAGCGTTACCACTTACGATTAAGAGATGTTTTTGTTTGAAAAGAGTTTGAAAAGTTTTGATTGTATGTGATGTGATAGATGAGATACTTTTCCATAGAGATGATAAACGTCTAAATCTCAAGGAGAAATTGATTGGATTAGGGGGATGCTTTTAAGAAGCCCATGGGTCCTTATATTGTAAGCCCAAGAGGAGGCATTCCGAGGGTCATCGAGGGTCATCGAGGGTCCTTGTATGAAGCTCAAGAGGAAGCTATAGGGTATGGCTGGTTTTGGCTTTAAGAGGGATTTCACCGGGAAACCATCCCCTTAGGATTAAGAGCAATTTCACCGGGAAATTATACTCTCTGGGTTCTATCCTAGCGCGGGTGATTCTTTGTATTTGGAAGCCCAATAGGAGGTTGTTAAGAGATTTCCTGGTCTCTTTCTTTGTATGATGCCCAAGAGAAGGCTAAACTCAATGAGGAGTTCTTTTGAATGAAGCCTAAGAGGAGGCTGACTCATCAGGGGAGTGTTGTCTTATATGAATCCTAAGCGGAGGCTAAACTCAGATGTATGAGTTTTCTTATATGAAGCCTAAGAGGAGGCCAAACTCAGATGAAATGAGTTATCTTGTACAAAGCCCAAGAGGAGGCTAACACTGTGGGGAGCCTATTGGTTAGACTAGTTGTTATGTTATAACTAGACAGTTATATAAACAAGTGTGTGTGATATGTATTCACAGGAGTTTATGAAGGAAATATAAACAAGTGTCTGTGAAACGAACGTTTAAAACGAGCGTAACTTGATTATTTACAAGTTTGAATGTGTACGAGAAAGTAAATATGTACACGAACGGGTATTTATGTACGAAGAGTTGTGGATGTACATAGGATGGTTGGGACTTACACCATAAGGGAGGCCCATTGGTTTAAAAGCAGTTTCACCGGGAATAATGCTCCTTCTAATACCAATGGTATTCAGTGTATACACAAGCGAAGTGAAAACAAACGATCGAAGTTTGTCTGTACTTGAGTATTTACAAAGATATATGTTGTTATGTATAGGTAAAATTGGTATGTACATAAAAGAATTGGGCATGTACAAAGAAATAATTATGTACATAAAATAATGTTTTGGGACTTACACCGTGAGGGAGGCCCATGATCGGTTAAGAAATTCGAGGAAAAACGAGTTCGATTTTATCGTTTAAATCGGATCGATCATGGAAAAAGATGTAAGTTTTGGTGAAAAGTTTTGAAGAAAAGATCTTGAAAGTGTTTTTGAAAGATGAAATTTACTTACAAGAAGTTTTGAAAAGAATCGGACTTCGAAAGTTTGAAAAAATCACCTTTGAAAGTGCTTTGAAACGTACTCAAATGTATCGTTTTCGGCTCAATAAAAATATAAACGGATGAAAGTTTTTCTGAAATTTTTTGACACTATCATAAAATAGATATGTTAATTGACATGTGTACAAAAAATCACCTCAAAATGAGGAGTTTTGATTGGTTTTTGAAGAAGTCAAAGTTTGGAAAAAAATGAAGAAAAATGAAAAAAGTTTGGCAAAAATGGTCCCAAGGCTACTCGAACCCGGGACCATTAGGCAAGGCAAGGCACGAATGACTTAAGAGTGACCTGGCAACCGCTGGGCGGCAATACATCTGTGTATTGAAGTCAAACCAACTAATTATATTTTAAAATGGATATTTGAATTTGAAAAAAACGCGCGCAGCTTCTTCTTCCTCCTCCAATCTTCAATCAGCCATGGATTCTTCATTTCTCCATGAAATTGCTCGATGTAAACATCAAACTTGATCGTTTTAAGCCCAGGAACATGATGATGTTCTTTAATTTCATTTATTTTAAGCCTAAAATGATTAAATTTCTCAAAAACACGAAGAACCCTAAATCTGAAAATCCTAATTGAAATCGTGTATGGTGAATGAATTGATCAATTGATTGAGGGTTATTGATCAGTGATAGTGCAGAAACAAAACGGCCAAGAGCTTTTTGGACTGGGGGCAAGGAATCATAGAGTTTGAAGTTCGTGTTCTTACCTATTCAAGCTGAGATCGAAAACTGTATTAGAGCGTTTCCAGTTGTGTTTTGATGATTCCTCTAGCACCAACGGACTTCAAGGATTGTGTGAGGAAGGTCTGGTCACTCTGAAATTGCTTGAATTGTTCTGACCAAGTCCACCTGCATATGGTTCAAAATGAAACTCGAATTTGATGTTAGAGTTGTTACAGGTTGAAGCTAATGATCTGCATCATCCATATGGAGTATGTTGATGATGTTTGAGTGAAAAAATCACAACTTGCTCGAGCCAAACATTGAATTCGACAGTTAAGGCAGTTTTGGGCAAGCTTGAAATTTTGAAATGCAACTTTGAGTTTTAGTGTTTCTTAGATTGATTTTAAGTTGCAAACCAATTCTATTAGATGTTTATGACATGTTAGACACCAAATATATCATGTTTCTTCACAAGTTTTCAAAAATACAAGTTTTCTCAAAATACACTATGTTACTTGAAAATTAAGAAAGAAGTGAGAAAGCTTGTTTTGGCATAGCTTTGGTGTGATCTCAAATGGCCAACATGACCTCTATTTATAGGTCACAAGTTCTGAATGGTAAGTGAGAAAGATTGGCTTTGGTATTTACAAGTTGCCTTAGAGGGCAAGGAAGTCATTTTTGCAATAAATGCAAAAGGAAGCTTCCTTTTAACCATGGTTAATTTTTCAACTTGATCTTATCCCATCATAATTACTCTCCATCTGATTTTTTATCATCTCTATCTCTCTTTGCAAGGTGGCATGGCTTCTAGAAGAAAAAACTCAAAAATGACCTATAATCTTGAAGCATGTACTTGAAAATCAAGGATTTTGGAGCTCTATGTTTCAAAATCAAAAGCATAGCTAGACACCATGGATTTGAGAGTTCTTGGACATTTTGGAAAGCTTGTTTCAAGGGCTACAACTTTCATGTTTTGAGTTTTTCCTAATTCCAAATGGAACTATATGAAAAAATGCCATGAAGTTTGGAAAAAGTGTGAAATTTTAACACTTGAAAAATTTTCTAAGTGTTGAAAATTTTGACTTTTTGTTGACTTTTCCAAATTTCTTGATTTTTTATGATCATGATGGATCATTTGAAGTATTTTGATGATTGAAAAAGTTTTGTCTTGAAAAAGTTGACCAAAAGTCAAAGTTTGACTTTTCAGTGCAGATGAAATTTCATTAGATGATTCAGAAATGGACTGATGAATTATGTGAACTTCTGTGATGTTTTGAATCCAGAAATTAGGTCAACATGTTGTATTTAAGATATGAATATCAATCTCTAATAAAAAAAGTCATTCATTGATCAGAAAATCAGTAATTGCTCATCCTCGATAAAAACCCTAATTGGTCGATCCTCGATAGATCATGAGGAAAAATTTGATATCTGAAGATCAGAGGTTGATGATTTGATCAAGATAGATCAATTGAGGTGAATGAAGCTCAAACCCTAATTGATTGCCTCTTGAATCAGATGAAAAATTGATGAAACCCTAATTTTGACCTGTAGAAGCTACACCCGATTAATTCTGTTCTGAACTGTTAATGATGCAATGATGCAAATGTAAGGTGGTATATTAGGTCAAAATTTGGGGTATGACACAAGGCTTCTATTAGGAAGAATTTGTGAAAAAATGACTTGTAAATTTGAAAAATGACTTGAAAATTATGGTTATGGACCTCTAAGTTTCAATTTAAAAACCCTAGATACACAAAATGTTTTTGCAAGTTCTTGGATATTTTGGAAATCTTGGAACAACATCTACAACTTTCATGTTTTGAGTTTTTCTTGAATCAAAGTGGATCTAGGTGAAAAATGGTCATGAAAATGGTGAAAAACCATGTTTAAAACACTTGAAAAAATTTCTAAGTGTTAAAAAAATTTCAAGTTTTGACTTTTTGTTGACTTTTTCACACATTTTGATTTTTTATGATCATGATGGATAATTTGAAATGGTTTGATGATTGAAAAATTGTATTTCAAAAAGTTGACCAAAAGTCAAAGTTTGACTGATTTGAACAGTTGACTTTTTGTCAGATGATTTAGAATTTCTCTGAGAATCAATCATGGTATTTTGAATGTTTTGGATCAAGAAATTAGGTCAAGATATTGCATTGATGATTTTGAGATCATTCTCCAAGCAATTAGGTCATTCATTAAGCAAAAAGTCAATGATACACCATCCTCAATCAAAACCCTAATTGCTCGATTCAAGATAAATCTTGAGGAAATTATTGGAATTTGAAGATCAAATGTTGATGATTGATGAAGATAGATCATTTGAGGTGAGTGAAGACTCAAACCCTAATTGATCACATCTTGAACAGATGAAATATTTTGATCAAAACCCTAATTTGGCTCAAGGAGCACACACACGATCTATCTTGTGCTAAAATTATTAATGATGCACATGTGATGATATGAAATGGTATCTTAGGTCAAAAGTTGGGGTATGACATATGATAATAGACGTTAGTTTTTTCTTTGAAAACTTGAACTTATATATAGCTGCTGAATCAATTTGCTGCGTGTCTTGAGTAAAGAGAATGTAATTAATGTTGCTTGTCTGCTTGTACTTTGTGTTTTCAATGACCTCAAACTTTGTTCCACTTGAGTACTTAAGACGTCTTAACCTTAGTAGAGTAACGGTATTGTAGCAGAACTTGTCTTAGAAGATGACGTCTTGATAACTCATTTCTTTATCTTCTGTACGCCTTTGTTATCTTATCTTCTAACAAAGGTTGTTTCAGCTTTACTCTTATCAGAGTTTGTGCTTGCATGCTTCTTTCAGAAGTTGCTTTCATCTTGCGTGTTCAGAAGTTCTTTTTATATTCTAGAACTTCTAACTCTTTTCTGCTCAACATAATTTGATATTTCACTTTTCTTGAGTGCTTGAGTCAGAACATCATCTGAAATGAAAACAATACTTATCAGAGTATCATATTTACTATATAAAATTTGTTTAACTTGTTATCATCAAAACTCTAAGATATGATTAGAACCAAACTATGTTCTAACAAAAGAATCATGTTCAACATTCTAGAACCAATCACATAAAAATCAAATATCATTTTATTAGAGATTATGTTTAGAATGGTGTAATAGATGTACTGTTCATTAATATTGTCATCAATGGGATGGAATTTTTACCAAGCCTCTTTCTATTGAAAGATTTGATTTTATTAAAAATAATCAAAACATGGATTTTGTTAAAGAATAGTGTTGGTTTCTGAATTAAAAATCAGAGTCTGATGATGATTAGAAGCTACTGAGATTAAAATCTCTAAACTAGCTTCTGGAGAATAGTAGACTCTAGAGCATCTTAGTCTATGTTGCTAAGAATTTGATTAATTGTCTTTGATAGCATATAAGTGGAAATTCATTTTATTTATGTATCTTCTATCAACTTATGTGTCACTTATCTAAAAAACTCCTCTGACTTTGGTGTTTTATATGTTGGATTTTCTTATCTTTCAGAGTTTGTTGTTTTTGTTCATACTCTGAGCCATATTAATATTGAGAAGTTTTATGTTCTTTGGTAAAATAAAATATGGTTTAGCTACCCATATGACAAATATTTATCAAATGTTTTCAATCTTTATTTTCAAAATTTATGTCTGAAATGATTGAAACTGCCCTAAAACATCAATATCAGTGGTAAAATAAAAGGTAGTTAGTGAAAAGAGAATAACATGTTATAATATATATTGAAGTGTGCATGTATAACTATTAATATTTTGATTGAAAGTTAGTTATGATATTTCATCGAACATCTAAATAGAAGCTCAAAATACGAAGGTTTTGTAGATTAGACTCTAAAGAACTAGCTTCTGGTCAGGTCGTCTTAGGATGTTCAGAACCTGAAAATTCTATACCCTAATCAAAGTCAACCTCTGAAGACTCAAAGTCTGAAGAATCAGAAGCTAAGACACAGACTATGAAGGATCAAAACCTGAAGTCGATCAAAGGTCAAGAACCAAGAAATTTATGACAAGTCACTATCAGACTCTGATGTCAATTTGTCTTCTTCTTGTCACATGAAGATTTAGCAGAAATTTGAAGAAATATGAAGAATTGCAACTGATAAATCCTTTTGTAGCAAAGGAGTTTCAAATGTTATTGCAACGACATTAACTATATCACAAAGCTTTCTAACAGATCTAATATTACTTCGCTCAAAGACTCTCATGCGCGAGAAGAATTTTCCAACGTCTATTTGGTGGTTCTCTATAAAAGGAGATGAATACATGAAGAAAAATACATCATTGCACCTTAACAAACAAAGAGAAATTACTGTGTCAAAACAAAGAGCAGGAGTTAACTTAAAACTTCTTACCAATAGTGCATTCTTAGAAATTCTTAAGTCTTAGAATTTTTGTGTTGTATTCTATTTACACTTCTGATTGTATATCAAAGTTAAGCATCAAATTATCACTATCATTTATCTGCTAGATAGTTTGTAGGAAGTCTTTTGCTTGTTTGCTTGAGCATTTGGAAGTTTTTTGCTCATGTGCTTGAGCAATTAGAACTCTCTTGCTTGTGTGCTTGAGCATTGAAGTCGCTTACTTATGTGTTTGAGCATTAAAATTTTGTTACTTGTGTTCTTAAGTATTAAAGTCTCTTACTTGTAGAAATGGAAAGATTCTTGCTTGAGTGCTTGGCAATTTGTAATCACATTTGGTTATGGTAAAAATCCTTTAAAAGTGTAAGAGGACTGAACTAATTCTAATTTGTATAAGAAACCAGAATAATTATTTGTGCTTTCTCACTCTCTTTTTTATTTTTGATTAATCTTATTCCAATTATCATCAGACCCTGAATCAAGTATTCAAATTATGTTAAGAATCTGACTAGAGATTTTTCTTAAGAGAAAAAAAATTAATACAATTCAACCTGTTATTTAAACATTAAATTTGTTAACTTAAAACTCATAATTTTAAATTGTCCGTCTTGTTCATTGTTAAAAACTATAAAATTTACGATCAACAAATGTCCACATATATACATAATTTTTAGTCTTATCTCATCTAATACTATGATTTTTAACAAACATCCATGTAGAATTTTTTATTTTTTTTCCAATAGTTTGAATTTACACCATAAAATAAATACACATCTAGGATTCTATTCAATTTGGATTCCCTGAGAACCGCCAGCATCATATTGACCGGTCATGAAAAAGCACCATTTTCACTACTACAAATGACTTTTTTTCTCTTACTCTATCATTTATACTTTGACAGTGGAATAATTGACACCTCCTCATTGTGGATTCTGTCAAAAGTCATTTTCTTGCTAGAATAACCCTATGACTCATGTCTCAGTGGATTTTTATTCAAAGCAATAAAAAACAGTACTACGGTGGATGGCTACATTTCTTGCTTTTTCTAATAGTGGACAAAGCTTGAATCTACCAATATCAGACAAGTCTATATTCAACACTAGACCTGTCCATATAATTGATCATGACATTAATATATTTACTTACCATATCATTATTACCGATACTCATTTTAAAACAAAGAGAAATATGGTTGGAGACTTGAAGTGGAACTTTCAGAAATGAATTATTTGACATCATTATTTTTCTTGATCATCGATTCTTAATTAAGGCTAACAGATTGAGTGGTGGTGATCCTGATTCGATGGAAATAGGTTTTGAGCATGTGTCTAGGATGGACCAGATTCTTAAATGTACGTCAACAACAATCATGTACCTAAGGTCAATGGTTGCATGAGATAGGTCTTATATAAAAAAATTACAATTTTAATTAACTAAATATCTATTATATCGATTTTTTTAGTGATAACCAAATATTAAAAAAAATACATAAATAACTATGTTTTGAAGAAAATTATACAAATAATTATGTTTTAGACTATACATTAGTGGAGGCGACATCACAGATGGCGCATGCACTCATCTTTTGGTCTTAGGCGACATCTCACTTGGCGCATGCACTTAGTTTAAGTCATGTGACATGGCGCATGAACTATAATTTGGAGAAGAAGCGTCATCTGAGATGGCTACTACGTGCAATTGTGTTTTCCATAAATAAAAAATTCATTTCTCCATCATTCTTCACACTTTCTCACATTCTCTTCTCATTTCCTCTCGTTTTTTGCGTCATGATATCACCGTACATTTTTATCAGAGATGGGTACGTTATGTTCTCGGTCACCAAACCTCCGATGAACATAAAATTTTGACACATTTTCACCATGGTAAACTGAAGAAAGAGTTGATGTGATGGTTAGAGGGAGACATCGAAGTTGACGAAGAAATTAGAAGGATCTAAAGAAGAAGAGCGACCATGAACTTTAAAACTAGAAAACCTCACAGTTGGTTGGAGGAAGTCAAAACAGACTTAGACGTTATCGTGATGATGCATGGATCAGATGAAATTATTTTGACGGTTGTACTTTCTTAGATATTTTATCGTGTTGTTGATGTTATATTTACATGTTTATGTTGTTGTTTTATTTGTTGTTTGCATATTGGTTGTTGTAAGAAATGCTCTTAATGAAAAAAAACTCATTAAGATATAAAAAAAGTGCAGATAATTTGCATACAATTTTTATGTTGTCGAGCTTGTAGCACGAGTGAGATAATTTTTCGATTGTGTCCGACGTGACGCCATAAACCACACTTTCTATCTAGCTTGTCAAGGGAGCTCATTTCAGTTGTGATACGCTTGCTTTTGGGACAAGCTTTTTTATTCCTTCGCATTTGATCGTTGTGTCAAACTATTTCCCCTTCGTACGCAGGCCAATAATTCGATTTCGCTACCATTGGAAATTCATTGTTGTATCCTGATGAGTATACACACGTCTTTTATTTAAATATATATATATATATATATATATATATATATATATATATATATATATATATATATATATACCACAAAAGCACTTAGGCGCCACCGAGATGGCTTAGGGCAAATACATTGCACTTATGCGTCATCTCATTTGACGTCTACATTTAAAAAGTAAGTGAATGTGCCATCTAGGATGACGTCTCCACTGATGTATACTCTGCAACATGGTTATGTGCGTAATTTTCTCCGAAACATGATTATTTGTGTATTTTTTTCAATATTTGATTATCACTAAAAAAATTCTATTGCATCATCTTTTTTCTCAAAGCAATAAATATCCCCTTAAGAGAATTGGGGATTTTTGTTACGAGTTTGAGTCTTCTATATCTTTTTACTTTTCTCATATTATAATCATTATAAATATATAAAAGTTAAAATATTTAGAATAATCACTTATAACCTTTTGAATTTACGTTAAAAAATTTCTAATTCTTGGATTTAAAGTGTCTGATTACACATTTGCTTCACTTATATGCATTTCATAATTAATGTTCTTATATATCACTCCTATATATTTCCATTTTTATTTTTATTTTATTTTAAAATAATTTTAATCTCTAATTAAATATAGTAGTGTCTATTAAACTTCAAAGCAGCATATGAAAACCTAGAAAAACCAAAATCAGTTACTTGGATAATGGAAAGTCTCACTATTTCCTATGTTGATTATCAATTTGTAAAAAATGCATTATTAATATGAGCATATAACACAGCTTCATTTTAGTCACTTTTGTCTCTCTCTGCCTTCAAGTTTCATTCTTCCATCTTCTTTCCCAAATGTATGTTACAACTATTACATTGTGTAAATCTTTTTTGATCGCCGTTTCTTTTTTTATTTATGTTTTCACTATGCTTTCCTTACTTTGGCTATATGATGCTTATTTGTTTGATATTTTTGAATGTGTAGTTAACATCATGTTTTCTGTGTGGTTGTTTCAGTTTTGAGAACACTCTATGGCTCCTCCTATTAAAGCTTTCAAAGATATCAATGACTCAAATGATTTATGGAATATAGTTGTTTGGTGTAAACATTTGTGGTTCGTGATAAGTGCCTCCAACAAAGAGTACATTGAGATGGGTTTAGTTGATTCAAAGGTATGAGAAATGGGCCATTTTGGTTTGTTACCTTTATAACTTATTTGTCTGGAATGTAAATGCTTTGTATTTCATTTTTGTAGTGTGATATGATGCAAGTGATTTCCCACCACATTTGGTTTCATAGTTCAAGGTTGAACTTGTTGTTGGAAGTGATTACATCATGCCGAATTTCAATATTTTCAATAATGATTTCTCTTTTAAATCGACTACTCACAGTTACAACTTGGTATTTTGTGGATCAACTTTTGTTAATAAATCAGAACTTCCAGACATTTATGTGGATTATCTCAACATAATTGGTTTGACATCCTTAGTTGAGGGAAGGTTTCAATCTAATATGTTAGTTGTTAAGTTAATCATACTGAAATCTGGGTGTACATATATCTGATGTCAAACCAGATGTCATGACACTGATATCAGATCAATCACAACAAGAAGAACAATTATACAAGTAAGGTAAACTACTGAAAATAAATAACAAGGATAATTATCAACTCGGTTCGGTGCAACATCACCTACACCTGAAGGCATCCAAGCCAGGGAGGAATCTAATAAAATAGTACTAGTTTGAAGCCTAAGTAAACAGCCTTTGGTTTACAATATTCTCACCTAATCACTATTCGTGCTATTTCGGTCTAAAAGACTCCTAGATGTGAGACATCTCTCACTTCCCTTCAATCACGCAAACAATGAGAAACTAACCGTGATAATAGAAAGATGAAGACACTTTTCAAAGACATATAATTAGTTGTGCTGAAAATCTTATGAGTGATTAACAAAGTACAAATCAAACTCAGTCTAACTCTAATATCAAAGTGATAAGAGAGTGGCTCACAATAAACAATGAAAAAACAAAAAAAAACCTTAATACGCCTTTAATGCAGACAGCTTCTCCAATTGCATTAGGTTTAGAATGTTCTTTTAAAAGTCTTTGGCAAGCATGGGCTTTGGGAGCTTCAATCAATTAGATACAAATCCACAGACAGGTTGATGCATAATTTATACATAAAACTTCTCCTTAAATGAAATCATAATTTCATCTAAATATCCTATTTTATGAAACAAGTTCCCAAAATCAACCCTTCTTTATTTGCGAAAATGTTGTGAGATAAAATAGCAGAGAATCTCACAATAAATAAACCAAATCTTCCAAGTAAAATTTCTCCTGCTAAAATGTTTGATCAAGATGTCACGACATCTTTCTCAACATATGCCCGTGATACATATTTTAACAAAATGCTGCCAATCATAAAATCACAGACCTAACAGTCTCCCTCTTTGGCAAATTTTGGTTAAAACAACCTTTGCATATTATACTTGGAGATAAGGAATAAAATAATAGTAAACAACCACAAAACACAAGATACATAAATTACATGCATACTTGGTATATCAACACAAACAGATCAGAGGCCAGAGGCCAGATCAGAGTAGAGAAAACATCCAAACACACAGAGAGAAATAAACTCCCACACTCTTGAGTTCCTTTTGAGACCAGATATCGTTACATTTTGTCTTACATCATAACAACAATATCAAAGTAACACGTTACATCACACATGATAAAAATAAACTCTCTAAACACCAACACCATGCTTCCCCTATCATAAAACAACCCATGTCACACATAATTAAAAAACTCCCCCTCAAGAGAACATCCTTCACACATACAACATCATCATAAAACCATACAAATTAGGATCAAACATCATAGATCCAAGCATACAATCAAAGCATATCCATAAAAGAACAACATAAAACAATACCAGTATTCTCCCTTTTAACCATAATTTTGACAACAACAATATATATAACATTAGCAGTAGTAACGTCTTGTTCCTTCTTTTCTTCTGCAATATCACCAACTTATTGTTCCTAAAAAATGCAGATCCCTAATTCACCTCTTAGTTTTTCAAATTGATTTGCATTAAATCCCATGGTGAAGATATCATCCAATTACTTCTCAGTGACCATATGCTCTTGAGTAACAACTTGGTCTTCAACAAGATCCCTGATAAAATGATGTCGTATGTCAATGTGCTTAGTTCTGTTATGTTGAATGGGATTTCTGGAAATGGTGATGGCAATCAGGTTGTCATAGAATAATGTCATGACATCTTGCTTGGCATTATACTCTTTTAACATCTATTTCACCCAAATCAGTTGAAAAAAAGTTGCTTCATGCTGCAATATACTCATCCTTGGCAATGGATAGAGACACATAATTTTGCTTCTTGTTAAACCAATATATGAGATTATTCCATAAGAAAAGGCAATCTCTTGAAGTGTTTTTCCTATCATCATCACTACCTTCCCAACCAACATCTCACTATCTACTAGCATGTAATCAAAACCATAAGAATATAACATGTCATAGTCACTAATACCATTGATGTACTTCAGAATCCTCTTCACTTGATTGATGTGACTTATTTTAGGCCCAGCTTGATACCTTGCACAAACAACTACAACAAATGTTGAAATACTAGTATTCAGATCATATATGTCCTAAGAGATGTCGAGACACCGATTTGTGAACAAACACACAATGAACAAAATAAACAGTGCAGAAAAGTAAAAGAACACGTAGCATTGCTAACTCAGTTCGGTGCAACATCACATATATTTGGAGGCTACAAAGCCAGGAAGGAAATCCAGTAGACAGTATCAATTCAAAGCTAAACTCCCATGTTTACATTTTATCACTTAATCACTACCCTTGCTATACTTCTATCTAGGAAATCCTAGATATGAGACCCCTTTCAATCACAATCCTGACAGTAACAATTCTAAACAATGCTAGAACAATTTTAGAAGACACGCTTCAAAGACAATACTTAGACAAGACTCTTGACTAAGAACAATACTTGGAGTTACTTAATAGCTTCCTCCAAGAACAAAAATCACCTCAACGCTTAAAAGTTTTTTGCATGATTCATAGTTACAACTCAACTATCAGTCCAACTCAAGTATTAAACAATACAAGAGTGCCTCAACATTAACACAGATCATCTATACTATAGAATGGATCACAAGACCAGTGGAACATGATCGGAAAAATAGCAAGTGTACTATTTTCACCGATGTAGTTATAATGAGTTTCCCCAAGTATTGATCTCGAGGACTGTGTATTAAATACCTATTTGTGATCTTAATTCAATTGAACAAAAACAATGGTTGGGTTGAGTTTAAAACTTTAAATGATAACTGTAACAAAATAGTGACTGATGATATATAGAGAGAGTGATGCTAGGGTGAGTGGTTGATTTAACAAGTTATGATCCGAATCCAGATTTCCTCATTACATATGAAAACTTTAAATCACCTATCTCTAGAAAGTTTCTTCCTTAAGTCCTTAATGAAGAAAACTATTAAAATCCCAATCCTTATTCAAATGACCATTCAAATTACTATTGGTTTTAACCATAAAAAATATCAAGAAATTCAGGTGATTAAAAAGAGTTCCTAGTCCTAGGTGAGACTCCTAATAACCTAATTGTGTAGAAACCCTAACAATCACAGTCCTTCCAATTGTTAATCATGGGTATACATGTATTTTTCTGATACAGAAGCATAAGAACACCACACAATTAAATTGAAATAGATAAACAATGCATTAAGGAAATCAATAATCCGAATTCATAACAATCATCAAATAAGGACCACACCCTAGCATTGAGGGGTTTAGCCTCTCATAGTATTCGAAGAAAACATTAGATAGAAGTTAAACATTACAAAGAATAACGATGACGTTGATCTTCAATGGTGTCTGCCCTTGAATCTCGTCGTCTCCAAATTCCTCGTAGTAGCTATCTTCTCTCCTCTGTAATATTTTTCTCGTACGTTTCAAAAGTCCTTTCTCTTTTCACAAAATTCCATTTAATAGTCTCAGCTTCATCCAAGTCTTAGCAAAAGTACAAAGTACCCTTAATGACAAAGAAAAGGTCCAAAAATCAAAAAGTGAAGTTTCCACACACTTCCATTAACACGGGCCGTGTTGATTAACATGGGTGCCCGTGTTGATCTCTTGAATAAAAGATTTGCTCCAGGTCATTCAACACGGGCCGTGTTGATTAACACGGGTTCCCGTGTTGATTAACACGGGTTCCCGTGTTGATTAACACGGGTTCCCGTGTTGATCCACTGATTTTGGTTTTTCTACGCTTTCCAGTGGCTTTTCGACACGGGCCGTGTTGATTCACACGGGTTCCCGTGTTGACCTCTAAATTCTTCAAAAACTTCAAACTTTCAGCCTTCCAGAGTCCTTATAATCCTGCCATAAGTTCCTTCGATCATATGTATCAACCTGAAACACTGAGACTACCAAACAAAAGCATAAAATGATACTTTTCACAAACACTTTAATTCAAAATGCACAACGATACTAAGCTACCCGAAACACACTAACTTACTTGAAAGCAACTAAAAACGACCAAAGGTGTTACCAAAGTGATGAATTTATGTCGAATAAAACACAGAAACTTACTAGAAATGGTGACTGATTAGAACACAAACCGTAAAGGCTAGATAAATAATATAATTTGTTTCATGCATACATTAGGTTTGAACCCTTCTAGTTATAAGAATCTTCTGGATGGATTGGACTTCAAATCTGCAGTTGATCTATAGCAAATAAAGTTGCAGATATATCTTCTAAATCTTAGGACTTCGATCATTAATTTCCTAAATTATCTCCATAATTAGAAGCTAAACAATCTTCTTAAGTTCATCTTGAATACTTTCAATCTTCAACCTGTGCGCCACATAGGAAAGCATAATATTCTCATAATATTCTGCATATGAAATACATTAACAAAATCCAACTTTCTAGCTGGTCCCAGGCGCGATGTCGAATGGCTCTTCATAACATCTTTATTCAACATGTCTTTCATGATGAAACCTCTAAGTTTAACACTTTTGAGTTCTTCATCTTGGACTACACATATAACATCCTAATATTCCCAGAATATTTAGGATCTTTAATACTTCAACTGAAACTGCAAACTCCTACTAATATGTCGAGTGATCAGAATAGGACATTATGTTCAACATTATTTTTCTGTAAGTTAGAACATTCTATTTAACATGTTGCTGCCTAATTTGTTTTACTAAAATTAAACTCAACCGTAAATTAGAGAATTAACAAATGTGATGTCAGGTCTGCTAGTTGTAAGGTATAACAAGCTACCAATCATGCTTATGCACAGACTTTGGTCCATATCAACACCTTTTTCATCTTTAGATAACTTCAAATGAGTAGGTGCATGTGGCCTTTTCACATCCATCTAAAATAGCTTGAACTTCAGTAAACATGCCACTCCTAACAGTAGTCTGATGGATTCAAGACGGGAAACTAGAGCAAAAGTCTCATCAAAATCTACTCCTTTAATTTAAGTGTATCCTTGAGACATAAGTATATCTCTATTTTTTTTGAACAACTCCATTTTCATCAGATTTATTTTTGTGCACCCATTTTGTACCAACGACATTTGTTCCATTAGGCCTAGGAACTAAATCCAATACTTTATTCCTCTTGAATTGACCCAGCTCTTCTTGCATGGCATTGATATAGAATTAATCAATTAAAGCTTTCTTCACATTCTTGGGTTCAAACTTAGAGACAAAGCAAGAGTTAGAAACCATCTCTCTTGATCTAGTAGTAATCCCTTAATTTAGATTTCCTATAATGAGTTCTTTAGGATGATCTTTCTTAATTCTAATTGAATGACCTTTGTTTGCTTGATTGTCATTAAGTTAAATATCAGCAATCTCAGTACTAGTATCAACATCTACCACATTTTCTAAAACATCATTCATTTAGAATGATGTTCCAACATCTTCTTCGACATCATGTCTACTATCTATAATTAAGTCATCAACCAGAAAATTATAGGTTCCATCATGACTTTGGTTCTGAAATTAAATACTTTATAGGCTCTACTATTAGTAGAGTAGCCCAAAAATATTCCTTCATTACTCTTGGGATCCAATTTTTGTTTTTGTTCACGATCAGCCAAAATGTAATATTTACTGTCAAAAATATAAAAGTATTTGACAATAGGTTTTATTCCTTTCCATAACTCATAAAGTGTAGCTGAAATTCCAGTCCTCAAAGTGAACCTACTATGAAAATAACATGCATTATTTATTGCTTCAGCCCGAAAATGATATGGCAGATGCTTAGCACGAAGCACGGACCTATCTGATTCTTGTAGAGTCTTATTCTTGCGCTCAAAAACTCCATTTTGCTGAGGGGTGATGGGAGAATAGAATTCATGGCTAATACCTTCATAGGAGCAAAATTCAGCAAATTTGTTGTTTTCAAATTCCTCGCCATGATCATTTCTGAT